>OY728123.1:1403970245-1404616885 GCA_963277665.1 Viscum album
TGATATTTTCCTAAATAATTTTTTTAGATGATCTTTTTATAATATTTTAATTCATCAATGACAAAAAACCATAATTTTTACTCAACCTGAGATATTTTGTATTGATACCATCCTTGTTGTTCCTCTAGATGTTTTTTTATTAATTTTTCCAAGTATAGTATTGAGATTCATTTCATCAATTTATTTTATTTCCTCTTGAAACATTCAATTTTCTATGATCATTGAACATTGAATTTCTCATTATTATCTATATCATTTATCATGGATAGTTTTATTTCATAAACAATATATAATTTTTACATATGGTGTTTAAATTGATAGTTATTTTATTGACTGGGTAAATATTGATAAATTTTATCCTTTACTCAGTTGGGTTTTTTGATAAGGAACTTGTATTGTTTAAATGATTTAGACATGTACTATATGGTTTGGGGACCAGTTAATATTGGCCCTAAGGGTTGGGGATTAGTTAATGCATTCCATAAGGGTTAGGGACTATTTAAAGTAATCCCCACAATGCATCGGTAGTCTCATGAGATGAAATTTGTTGGAAACAAACCCTTCGAGTTTTCTTTGAAAAGTATAGATTGGTTTCACCCAATAGATATAAACTGTCATGAGAATAGATCTTGCTGGTAAAGGTATCATGTTCTTGGGGAGCATGATGTCCAATAATTAAGCATTAATTTTATTAGGAAATAATATATTATTATTATCCATGATATCACTCTATAGACATGTCTATGGATGCATTTCCTTCTTAGTTTATTGAATAAGTGGTTTCTATTATAGTTTCTATCATTTCCATAAATATTACACATTATCTAGTTATTTGAATTCTGTAATGTCCCGGTTCCGGGTCCCACTCAATGGGTGCCCCGAAACCGGTTCGCCCTGTGACCTCAAGAGCATTTCCCAAAATGCTATAGGCTGCCGACTAGCAGTGAGGGCCCAGGTCTGATAGTGCGAAAACTATGCCCTCATTTGTCAAATTGTAGCGCAGTGGAAATAATAAATCATATAACAACAGTGGAATCATCAATAGTATATATAACAGAAATGGATAACTGATAACAAAAAGGGAAAACAATAGTTATATATTGATGAAGATGTAGCATGTCACTATTCTATTAAAAAACCAGAACATGTTACATATCAGTATAATACAATACAGAGTACAAGTATAGAAAAGAAAAACAATGCAGCCCGCAACATCGTGATCCAACGCTCGGTCCCATTCTCTTCTACACCTCTGCAACAATCAGGTACCTGTATAGGGAACCTCGCCCCTATCTACACCTGCAAAAATGTAATATGTTTGGGACGAAAAGCATGACCCAAACAGGGTGTGAGAAATAAATCCTAGTAGACACCCACCAAAGGCCCATGCCCAACTGTGTGTAAGCATGCAACAACAATGTGTAGTAATAAAATGCAACAACTAATTTGTACTCAAAAGTAACCAACTTACCAATTATATTTCCATTTAATTATTCATTTAATCCATGTGTTTTAATACCATTCTGTGCTCAACAGCACCAAACCCTCATGCATAACAGAACCTTTCCCTAAGGCTAATATAGTAAACCACTCCCTCAGGCTTTCCCTCAGGATATACTGAATCCCGCCTTCAGGCATTGCCCTCAGGCAAAGTAGAATCTCACCCGTAGGCCAAACTGAAATGAAACCCTCAGGTGAACAGAATATTTTCCTTAGGCCTTGCCCTCAGGCTATACAAACCACACCCTTATACTAATATAACTGGGCTGAGCCCAACACATAAATATGAAATTTATATAATTCCTCTCAAGGAAAAAGTAATGCATAAAGTATACATGGCATACCCTTTGGTATCCTGGCCAAACGGCTAAACAGAGGAACGCACCCACAGGGTGGTCCTGGATCAAAGTAGCGATCCCAAACAGCATTTTTATTTCACATTAAATTACCTATAAAATTCTAGGTATTTAAAATAGCCATGGCCTAAGCCACACGACACCCCAAATACGGGTTCGTAGCTCAATAACACACAAAACAAACGATAGTTTGAAAATAATAATCATGTCAGGTACATTTAACACCAACGAGCGGTATACCCAATTGTCGAACCCAAAAATGCCCAAATATGACATAGATCTGAGGTAAAAGATAAACCCTTCAAACCCAAATAACTCCCTTTAGAAGAATAATTGGTAAGAAGTACCCAAGGCGAATGAACCCCTTACCCGTGGGGTTCGAGCGAGACTATCTGAGGTGGAAACAGATTCCCGGTTCACGATCGAAAGATCTCCGAAGCTCCGACCTTCCGCTCCCAAGCTCTCCTCCCATTCAAAGCTTTCCCTATGAACAGGGGAGGTTACTGCCCATTTTAAGTGAAAAAACAAAGTACATGGCTTGTACTTCCATGTACACGACGTGTACTTCCCATTTTTTAAATGTTCCCCTGGATGATTCCCGCCAGCACAGCACTGTTCACCTACTAATATGACCACATGGCGTGTCTACATGAGTACACGGCGTGTTCTGCCCCACAACTGGCCACTGATTTATTATTCACCTACCGACTGACTACACAACGTTTAAAGAACCACAACACGGAGTGTAGTCGTTTCCTACACCCTTCATCGCCGACATGGCCACACGCCCCGTGTAGTCATCCCACACGGCCAGAAGTACATGACATGTGGAAAAGTACATGGTGTGTACTTCCAAAATTTAGGATTATTCCCCATTTTCCTTTTATTCTCAAAAACACTTAAGGAAAATAGAAAAGAAGACACTCGTACCTTGAGAATAAGAACCAGGTTCTTACAAACTTACCCCCTTATATCAATTCATCCTTGAATTTTCCTTCCAAGGGTGGTGAAGATAATGTTCAGAACAGCTCTGGCCACTGAGCACGTATGTTGGTCACCCACTCCCAGGTTTCTTCCTACACGCGGCCATGCTTCCATAGCACCCGTACGAGTGGAACTGACCGGCCTCAGAGAACCTTCGTGCTCCTATCAACGATATGAATTGGATGCTCCTCAAAGGAATCATCCATCTGAAGCTCAACCTCCTATGGGTGAAAGATGTGAGACGGGTCTAAATGATATAAGTGCGACTGAGATACATGGAAGACGTCGTGCATGGCTCGGTACCTCTGTTGTAACAACAATTGATAGGCAACCAGCCTGACTCTCTCCAGAATCTCAAATGGCCCCACATACCTTAGTGAATGTTTACCCTATCTCCTGATCTTTCTGTGTACCATCCTCAGCAAAACATGCAATAAAACCTGATCCCTGACCACGAACTCCAAAGGTCGTCTGCGGTGATCGGCATAAGACTTCTGAAGAGACTGCGCGGTAGCCATTCGCTTCTGATTCAACTGGACCTGCTCAGAAGTCTCCTGCACGAGACGTGGTCCCAGTAAAGTTGCCTCACTTGCCTCTGACCAGCACAAGGGTGATCGGCATGGCCTACCATATAAATCCTCATATGGTTCCATCTCGATAGTTTCCTGAAAACATTTTTTATATGAAAACTCTATTAGGGGTATTTGCTTCTCCCAGGAGCCCCCAAAGTCTAGGACGCATGCACGCAGCATGTCCTCTAACACCTGTATCGTACGCTCTGACTGGCTATCGATCTGAGGGTGGTATGATGCGCTCAAAAGCACGTGTGTACCCAGAGCCCACTGAAAAATCCACCAAAAACAAGACGTGAAGTGGGCATCCCTATCTGAAATGATAGAAAGAGGGACCCCATGAAGACGGACGATCTCTCGAATATACATCCTTTCTATCTCATCAACCCCGAAGGTCTACTTGATCGAAAAAAAGTGAGCTACCTTCGTGAGTCTATCCACAACAACCCACATGGAATCATTGCCCCTAGGTGACCTCGACATCCCAGTCAGGAAGTCCATCCCGACATCATCATATTTCCACTCCGGGATGGGTAACTGCTGTAATAGTCTGGCTGGCCTCTGGTGCTCCGCCTTCACATGCTGACTGGTGGAACACCTCGTAACAAAACCAGTTATATCTCTCTTCATACCCGGCCACCAGTACTGACGTCTCAAGTCACAGTACATCGTGTTAACCCCGGGATGAACTACCCAAACTAAAGCATGAAACTCCTGCATTATCTCCTCACATATATCCCCTAGAACCCACACACGTCCATGGAAATGTAGAACCTCATCATCACATATCGTCCAACCAGGAGGATGGTCCTCACTTGCCACCGACATTCGTAGAACTAGGCCTTCTAAATCATATAGATGTCTCATCCTCACTCTATCCAGGAGTGTATAAGTCATAGCTAGGGAGTAAAGATAATTCTTCCCTTGACTGTCATGCACCTACAAATGAATCTCAGAGAACAAGGCCATAAGCTGCAACTCATCAATGGACCCCTGCACTGCCTATATTTGAGTCTTCCTGCTCAGTGCATCAGCTATTGCATTACCTTTAACAGGTCTATAGGCAATCTCAAAGTCAAAGGACTGAAGGTATTCGACCCACCTTCACTATCTCAGATTCAAGTCACGCTGAGTAAAAATATGCTTGTGACTTTTGTGTTCGGTGAAATCCACAAAATGCCTTCCCAACTGATAATGTCTCCAACAGTGCAACGCATACACAACTGCAGCCAACTCGAGATCATGCATAAGGTAATTCCTCTCATGTGGCCTCAACTGCCGAGAACTGTACACAACAACTCGATCACCCTGTATCGACATTACTCCCAACCCAATACCTGATGCATCATAGTAAACTGTATAGCTCTTCCCCTACTCTGGGAGTATCAGGATCGGTGTTTATGTCAACCTTCCTTTCAGATCCAGAAAGGCTTTATCACAAGCTTTTTTCCAAACAAACTTCACACCCATCTTAGTCAGACCCGTCAATGGTGCTGATATGTGGTAGAAGTATTGTATGAAGCATCTGTAGTAACAAGCCAGCCCCAAGAAACATCGTATCTCAAACACGTTATTAGGCTGCTCCCAAGAAACTACTTCTCTCACCGTCTATGGGTCTACTGAAACTCCTACCTCAGAGATAATATGACCCAGGAAGTGAATCTGGTCCATCCAAAAGTGGTACTTTGAGAGCATAGCATATATTCAATGCTCTCTCAGTGTACTCAATATGATCTCATGATGGGTTCCATGGTCGTGTAGAGTGTGAGAGTACACCAAGATGTCGTCCATGAATACTACTACAAGAGAATCAAGATACGGATGGAATACAAGATTCATCAGATCCATGAAAACTGCTAGCACGTTCGTGAGTCCGAGCGGCATAAATGTATACTCGTATAGACCATACCTGCTCCTAAAATCCGTGAGAGGTATATCAGATAGTCTAACGCGTAGCTGATGATATCCTTACCTCAAGTCAATCTTCGATAACACTCGTTCTTCACGAAGTTGACCAAAGATATCATCAATCCTTGGCAAGGGTTATCGGTTCATGACCATCAAGTGGTTCGGCTTCCAATAATCCACACAAAGTCTGAGAGTACCATCCTCCTTCTTCGCGAAAAGAACTGGAGAACCCCAAGGATAAGTGTTGGGTCAGATAAAACCCTTTGAATGTAACTCCTATAACTAACTCTTCAGCTACTTCAACTCAGGCGTGGCCAACCTATATGGAGGAATGGACACCGGTGTTTCTCCTGTCACAAGGTCAATAGAGAAATCCACCTCATGCTCTGGAGGTAGACCTGAAAAATCATCTGGGAAAACATCACTGAAATGATCAACCACTAGAGGGAAATCATTCTTACAAGTCCCCTAGTCGTCCAGATATAAAATCGCAATCTGGTCTGTGACATCACCTTGCCCATGATGCTCTGGTCCAGCTCGACTCGCCTAAACATCCCACTCGCCCTTGTATAGTAACTCTCCACCCTCTGGGGACGTGAAACAAACCCTGTGATGATAGTAGTCTACAAGGGCTCGAAAGGGAACCAACCATTCCATCCTGAGAATGACGTCATAAGATTTCATTGCTAAGACATAGAGGTCCCAAAGGAAGTGACACCCACCAACCTCAAGGGGGCAATCCTTGCACTGATGCACACCAACTGTTCTAGTACCCAACGGAGTGTCTAGCGTCATGATATCAGAAGAGGTAGAAACACAGAGCCCAAGGATCTCCACTACGGGAAAATATATGAAACTATGTGTAGAACACGTATAAAAAAGCACTGAAGATAAGACATAATCTACTAGAATAGTACCTCTGACGGTAGAAGGTCTGGGATCCTGCTCATGTTGGGTCTGTTGCACTGCATATGCCTGCCCAATGCCACGGACCTGCGACATAGCCTGGATACCCTATGCTGTCTCGCCCTGCTGCCTCTCAGATCCTGGTGTCTGGCTACCACGACCACGACCACCATCTCTGCTTGCATGCCCTGACGTATTCCAGTTCCCTGACTAGTAAGAAGCCACTGGTCCTACTCCCGCAGACGGAGTCTGTATAAAACCCCTCTCACTAGCCACTGGTAGAAACACCCTACAAAAGTGCTGAAGATGACCCATGTTGCCACAAGATCTGAACTCCACTAGATCACGTGGACACTGAGGTCTCTTGTGCCCCACTTTACCGCACTGGTAGCACCTGATCGGGCCATCTGAAGAAACTGTCTGGCTGGTACTGCCCCCTTGAGAGTAATCCATCTGTCTCTTCCTCTTGCCAATAGAAATAGTACCAGTAAATGGTGCTGAACCACCTTGGCCCACACCCCTAGCTTCTCGTAGGTTCCTCTCTGAAATCAGTGTCTGGTTCACAATAGAATTTACTGTAGGAAACCTAAAAACATTCACCAGTGCTCAGATGTCATATCAGAAACCATCCTCAAAACTCCTGGCTCTCAATGTCCCATCACCCACCAGCGCGGGTGAAAAGCACTGAAGCTTGGTGAAACGAGCAGAATAGTCCATCACCAACATAGTTCCCGGCTGTAGATTCATGAATTCTCGATCTCTATCTACCCTCAGTGTTTCTAGGAAAATGATTCATAGAAGACTGCTCGAAAATCATTCCACACCATGTCCCTTTGATACTCTGACTGGGTGGTAACATCCCACCACCTATTGGAAGAATCAAACACCATATGTGTCCCAAGCTTGAACCTCTTCCATGGAGGAATCTCAAGATGCTCAAAAATAGTCTGCATTGATCCTAGCCAAGACTCTACAGCCTGTGGTCCGTCATCCCCTGAAAACATTGGCGTATGCTACTGCTGAAAGATACGAGTCAGCTCAGCCATAGATGTGGCAGCCTGTGGTGCTTCCTGGAAGGTCTGCATGAACTGCATAAAGCCTTCCCAGAACTGTGCCTCTGCACCCGTGTTCGGTATAAAAGTGGGCACCGCATCTGGCTCTACTTCAGGGCCCACTGGTAGCCCTTGGACCACTATCTCTATAGTATACTCGTTGTCGCTCTCCTGGCGAACAACGTGCGGTCGTCTAGGCCGTGTGACTCTACAAGGTCAAAAACACGCCTTAGATTCAAGATTTAACAAGACTTAAAATGAAGTAACCACAAAGGGAAAAAGAGGAAGAATGCATTTCAAGGTTTTCAAAACAAGTCTACACTGCGTGTATACTGACGACATGGTATGTGCTTGACTTCTCTTCCCTACCTGGGTCCTTCTACACGGCTGAGCCACACAGCTTCTATTTGAATGAAACTAAACGGCATGTATATTATCTACATGGTGTGTATGGTGTTATTTTCAACTGCTTGTGTCGCTTGTGTTGCGACCGACTATCCGGCTTGGCACTACACGGAGTGTTACACCCATACACGGCGTGTACTCCACCCAGTTTCCAAGCCACTCGGCTAACTCCACACGGTCTGCCCTCGGACAATACTACATGGCATGTCACACAGGTACAGGTCGTGTTCAAGGAGAGGTGACACTAACCCGTGTTGGTAGTTACATGGCCGAGTCCCCAGGTCACACTAAATGACATGTTCATCATTGACATGGCGTGTTCTGTAAAGGAGTTCACCGACCCGTGTTGTTAGTTACACGGTCGGACTCTGGGTCAACACTACATGGCGTGTACATTAGATACATGGCGTGTTTTACCCAATCCTTTCCCTACCCTGTGTTTCCGCCCACATGGTTTTTGACACGAGAAGAGACTACACGGTGTGTACTCAGAGTACACGGCGTGTACTTAAAAAGTTTATTTTTCTTCCCGAACAGAAGGCCATACACGGCTTGTTTAAAGATACTATACGGCGTGTGTATTGGGTTTTCGGACATTATGCCTCGTAAACTTCCCCAGAACAAAGAAAATACCGACAAACAACATATAAGTGTCAAATTCTGACCCGTGAGGGCCCATACTCCCCACGAATCAAAGTATGACATCTTATCTGTGTTATAACAAAATAAAAATTCAATGATCCACCAAATTCCGGTAAATAGGGGGCCATACTCCCCAAAAACCAAAGTTTGGCGTCTATTCTATAAACAGACTGAATTAAAATTACCCTATCACATAGCAGGTATTTTATCAATGCATTTATCACAACATAATTCTTTACTAGCACAAAAACTATCACAACAACATCCGAATTCTTAATGCACCTACATGGCATGGAACAATACAGGGAATATGAGTTCTAGAATGTGTCTATATGATGCATGAGATGGCATAACCTCATCTAATCGGGTTGCAACTAAATAGAACACAAATATAAAATATAAACAGCACAGTCCAAGTGCGTCACCCAATGGTGAAATCTAATCAACTGTAAAATTGAAAAATTAGTAAAATTTACAACACGAGGTAAATTGGCATTTCCCTGTACACGGGTAACCTACGCCCGGGCACACCTTATTACCAACAATTGTTCATCCTATCCCTGACTACAGCTCCAAATAGTAAGTCAAAGAAAAGAACCTGCCTCTGATACCACTTTGAAAAGTCCCGGTTCTGGGTGCCACTCAATGGTTGCCCCAAACCCGGTTCTCCACGTGACCTCATGCGCATTTCCCCAAACGCTAGAGGCTGACGACTAGCAGTGAGGGCCCAGGTCTAATAGTGGGGAAACTACGCCCTAATTTTTCAAAGTTTAGCGCAGTGGAAAGAATAAAACATACAACAACAGCGGAAGCATCAGTTGTATATATAACAGAAATGTATAAATGATAACAAAAATGGAAAACAAAAGTCATATATAAATGAAGATGTAGCATGTCACTGTTCTAGAAAACAGCCAGAACATGTTACATTGCAATACAACACAATACAGAGTACGAGTACAGAAAATCAAAATAGAGAAGCCCGCGACATCGCAAGCAAACTCTCAATCCCAAGCTCTCCTACACCTCAGCAACAATCAGGTACCTGTATATGGACCCTTGCCCCTATCTACACCTGTAGAAACATAATCTGTTTGGGCCAAAAAGCACGACCCAAATAGAGTGTGAGAAATAAATCCCAGAAGGCACCCACCAAAGGAATGTGCCCAACTGTGTGTAAGCATGCAACAACAGTGTGCAGTAATAAAATTCAATAACTAAGAAGTACTCAAAAGTAACCAACATACCAATTATATTACCATTTAATTATTCATTTAATATATTTGTTTTAATACCATTTGTGCTCAACAGTGCCAAACCCTCAGGAATAACAGAACCTTACCCTCAGGCTAATATAGTAAACCACACCCTCAGGATTTCCCTCAGGCTATACCGAATCCCACCCTCAGGCATTTCTCTCAGGAGAAGTAGAATCTCTCCCGCAGGCCAAACTGAAACGAAACCCTCAGGTGAACGGAATCTGTCCGTCATGCCTTGCCCTCATGCGGAATAGTAACCTTGCCCTCAAGCTATACAAACCACGCCCTCAGGCTAATATAACAGGGCAGATCCCAACAAATAAACATTCAATTTATACAATTCCTCTCAAGGAAAAAGTAATGCATAAAGTAAACCTGGCATACCCTCAGGTATCCTGGCCAAACGACTAAACAGAGGAACGCACCCATGTGGTGGTCCCAGATCCAAGCAGCGATCCCAAACAACATTTTTATATCACATTGAATTACCTATGCAATTCTAGGTATTTAAAATAGCCATGGCCTCAGCCACAGAACACCCCAAATATGGGTTCGTATCTCAAAAACACACAAAACACACGACAGTTGGAAAATAAACACCAAGCCACCTACCTTTAACACCAACGAGCAGTATACACTATCATCGATCATAGAAATGCCCAAATATGATATAGTTATATGGTAAACGTTAAACCATTCAAACCCAAATAACTCCCATTAAGAGAAGAATTTTTAACAAGTACCCAAGGGGAAGGAAGCCCTTACCCATGGGGTTCCAATGAGACCGTCCGAGGCGGAAACGAATTCCCAGTTCGAGATCGACGGATCTCCAAAGCTCCGGCCTTCCTCTACTGAGCTCTCCTCCCGTTGAAATCTTTCCCTATGAACAAGGGAAGATACTGCCCATTTTAAGTGAAAAAAAAAGTACATTGTGTGTACTTCCAAGTACATGGTGTGTACTTCCCATTTTTTAACTGTTCCCCTGGCAGCTTCCCACCAGCGCGGCACTGTTCACCTGCCGACATGACCACACGGCGTGTCTACATGAGTACACGGCGTGTACTGCCCCAAAGTTGGCCACCTATTTACTATTCGCCTACCGACTGACTGCACGGCGTGTAAAGGACCACTACCTGGCATGTAGTCGGTTCCTACACCCTTCATCGCGGACATGGCCACGCACCCCGTGTACTCATCCCACACTGCCAGAAGTACACAGGATGTGGAAAAGTACACAGTGTGACTTCCAAAATTTAGAATTATTCCCCATTTTTCTTTTATTCTAAAAAACACTTATGGAAAAGAGAAAATAAGAAACTCATAACTCGAGAATAAGAACCGGGTTCTTAAAAATTCCATGTATGATCATTTATTTACATTTTCGTGTTAATTTATTCTCATAAATTCATTATTTATTCTTCTTTAATTTCCCTTATGGATCTTTTTAAATAGAATGTTTTATTAGTTATTTACCTTTCCATACTAAATTTTCTCATTGATTCATCATTTATTCTGTTATGTTTAACCCTTACTGAGCATTTGACCTCACCCTTATTTTGTTTTCTTTCCCTAGGAATGTAAGAAGAATATTAAGAAATATATTCAAGGTTATTCTAGGTGAAATGTAGTTATTATACTTATATGAGAAAAAGAATTATTTTTTAGTTAATGTATTTTTTTATAATATAAGATTCATTGATGTATCTGGTTTACAAAGACTACTAAACTCTTCGGTCCTTCAATATTTCATTCCTTATAGTAATGATAATTTAATGGTAGTAGACAACGACTATGGGATTTTTGGGGTCAGTTCTCTATAGTGGGTATCAGATGATGTTTAGTTGAGACCTTGGAAACTAGATTTATAAAACATAGATTACAAAAAATAACCCAAAAATATACATTGATGATAAGTATAGAGGAACATCCTAGAATTTTGTAAAGGTATAGATTACATGGTTTATCCTAGTAATACATCCCTATCTAGATAGTATAATTGGACGTGCTTCTGGAACATATGTATCTAAGGGTAAAAACTCTAACAAGGTTCGTCGGGCCTAACTCGGTGTGACCTGGAACACAATAATGGACCTAAATTTTTACCTGGTTTGACATTCCTAGGGGATTAGTTTAGGGTAATTTAATTTTTCTTTATAAACCATTATAAAGGATTCGAATATATAATGATAATGAATTTCATAGGATAAACATTAAACTAAGGAATGACCTATGTGTAAATAAATGGATAGAGTATTTATTTATTGGGTTTTCTTAAAAACCATAGTTAAATGCTATTTACTGATTAACCTTATTTGAAGGATGCCCATTATATAAATTTTAGAAATTATATTAATTTGGTTTTAGAAAATTAAAACCTCTATGTCGAGTGATAACTCATAAATTAAACAAGTTTATGGGGCTTGAACTCATAACTGAAGAACGATAAGGGTTTTGTGCATACCACCAACCTACACGATGTCTTAGTTAATTTTTTTTAGTTAAAAAATTTGACAAAAAATTAATTATGAACTGATTGTATAATTTTTTAGGATTATAGATTAATGTATTAACCATTTTTGTATTGGAAATTGTTAGAGAAACAATTAATGACTTTTCACTTTTTTATGGGCCTTATGATTTGTTAAAAGTGTATCTTAGTGATTCAAGAATAAAATTTAATTTTTGGATATCCATTTCATGATGTAATGGATAAAATATAAATTTATCCAAGTAGAAAAAAGGATCAAAATTGTGTTTATATATATATATGTTAAGTAAGTATATATATTTATATTCTTAGGCAGAAAAAAAAATTACACATCCTTAGTAAAATGATAAAAAAGAATAGCTTAATATCATAATTTTTGTTGAACCGGTGGTTTTCTAAATCATCACTTATTTAAGACTTCTTGATCCTCAACATTAAACTGATCACTCACTTGTTTTTGATTGATGACCTCAGTCACTCCCTACAAATATTTACACATTTCCCCTACAGACATATCTCCACTTTCCACTAATGTCCTCATACATAGAGACCTAGTAATATGATATTCCATGTGACCTTTGTACTTCCCATGCACTCTTTTCTAGAGGATGTTTTATGAACCCTTATAATTTTGTGGAATTTAAACATAGGAAATATCCAAAAAAATACCATGGATGAGTTTAAATTGTGAAGATTCAATTTAATTAAGTTTGAGAGAATGTAACGCCCTTAAATGTTAAAGTAAGAACATTTTACTTGAAAGCACGTATGACACACCATAGAAAACGAGTAAGAAAAAATAATATCACAAGATTTTATAAAATATTTTCTATTTTACATAAAATCAATATATGATATAGCATTCAATTCACATGATATTGAGTTAGCATGTGTCACATGCAATAATGAGTTTCTTCGATGACTTATGTTACATGAAAGACCACATTTTACCCACCAACAATATATTATTAAAATATTATTGTTTAATATAATAAGATATAAAATATATATTAAATTATTGGTTATGGATAGTATTTGAAAACATAACAAAATATATATTTAAAAAAAATTAAGATAAATTAATTAGTCACTGATTAATTAGAAATGAAAATATAAACCAATTGAATATAAAGGATATATTTTAATTTTTATGCTTAAAAAAGAGTTTTTAAATAATAAATTAAATTACTTATGATTATTGAATGAAAACAATTAAATATATATTTTATATATTCAAGAAAGTTTTTTTATATTCATTTAATTGATTTTATAGTCATAATATGAGAACTAACAAATTTTACGCATAAAAACCTAAATGTTTATAAAAGAACTTTTATCACCTTTTAATGGAGAACCAATTTTAAATAAAATTTTAATAACTTTTATAAATCATATATGTAAAAATGAAATTCTTTTCTAAAATAGATACATCCAAATTATGTTAGGGTGCATTTTTTGTATTTTTTATGAAGTTTCATTTTTTTAATGAATTGTGAAAAATAATGAATTTTAATTCAAAATTTAATTTTTATATAAATTATTTCTACGATTTAAAAATATTTTATATTTTTTTAATGTAAAATTATATCAATTATATTTCAATTTATAAAAATTAGGTCACTGGAATCAATTTCACATTGAAATTGGATATTAAAATGTAGAAAATGTTCCAACATTTTACTTTAAAAACTAGCTTTTTCATCCGGACTATGGGATTAAATTTAAATTAATTACAATAAAATATATTATTAGAATTTGGAAAAAAGATTAAATATTTGGAATCATAATAATTTATAATTTTAAATAATTCCAGCTTATTTTGGACAAAAAATTAGTTAAAGTAATTAAAAATTAATTATATCGATTATGAGAAAAATTAGCTTAACAAGGGACTAAAAAAAATTAATATACAAAATGTACTATAAACTTGTAAAAAGACATTTTATGGAAAATATAGAACATATAATTCCTTTTAAAAAATTTGTTTCCAATATTAGAGCCACCTTGTATAGGAAAATCATTGGTGTAAATCCATTTCCAAAAAATTACAGGAGTGTCACTCCTCCACTATAAAAAGGCACTCATCCCTCTCACTTACTCAAACATCTCATGAAACATTGTATTGATAAATATCTACCAAAATAACTTCTCAAAATCCCTACCTTCATCTTATAAGCCACACCGTGTTCATAAAGAAAACTAATGAATCCCTTTTGTGCAAAAAAATGAGTTACCTGAAGATGAGGTAACATCCTTCCTCGAGCTCTTTTGTTTTATTTTAGTTCTCCTCAGCCAAAAATATTTTAATTAAATTCTTATATAATAAAAATAGTATCATAAATATATTTATACGTTTTTATTATAAGTATTAAACTTACATATAAACACACTTCCATCTAATGGTAAATGAACTTAGTGTATATATTCCCCCTTTCATGGTGAAGAATTTGGATGAAATCATTTTTTATATATGATATATATGATATTTATAATGTAATTATTATTCATTAATTATTATATAACATATACCGTTATTTTGTTTTAAAAAAATTAATATGATAACATTGATTGCAGAATTTCGGACTATCTCCCTCTCAAAGCAATGTGATTCGTTCACAATATACATGGAATGTATAAAGTATTGTTTATTTAAACCAATGTAGAATATATGACATAAAAATTATATTGGAATTATAATATAAATATATATCATTTAATTTTCATATTTTGACATGACAAATAAATAAAGTAGTGTTTATGCATACGTGCGGTATACTGTCTCCATGAACGACACATTTAATTTACTATCTCCTAACATTATAGATTATTATAAATACATATATAATGAATATACATGATAATTACATAATGTTTTACATTATTTATATGATGATATTGGGATCTATGTAATAATAACAACAAGGAACAAGTCAAAACATACTAAAACAACTAGGAAATTAACACCCGAAACCGTAAAAATAATTAAAAATTATAAACAAACAGGTAATAAGATATTATAAAAAAGATAATATATGATATCATAAATATTAATGTGGTTCCATAATAAGTTATTGAAATGTTTTAAAAAATTATATAGGATGTTTATGGTCATTTTTTACAAAAGTAAATGCAAGATAGGGGATTCATGTCTCACTATTCATTCCATGAGGCATACTCCATTGTCTATATAATATTGTAACGACCCAAAATTTTGAATAAATATTGTTTCCTAATTTTGTGTGTTATTTTATTTTATACTCAAAAAAATTGTTTCATTTGATAACATGAGTATAATTAAAATGTAACCATTGGGTTTCGACTGTTATATGACTATTGGTCAATATGAATGCTGGAAACTAAACATTTCAATTATTGTCTCTAAATACAAGTGATCTTGGTTAATTAATGTAGAAAGAAGATTTGATGGCCTCATCCAGTAGTCTTGGGCCAATCGAAGCCCATCTAACAGAACATGGGAAGGAGGTAGCACCACTAGGGTTTTCTCTAGACCAAACCCAAGCCGAACTTCATCGTGTGAAGTTAGAACAGAATCGCCTTCACGAGAAGTTCAAACTGATAGAAATTACTACTCGTGCAATGTTGGTCGAGCCGCCCTTGGATTCTCTGTCCTTAGCACACCTTACGCTTAGGTCCTATGCTGCGGTTATAAGGGGATATGTATGGAGACCGTAATTGCTTTGTGTAATCCTTTGATATAAATAAATTTGTGTTTTCTTCTTACGGTGAATTTTGTAAATTTTAAAATGTTCGGATAAATGTAGGATGTATATTATTGATGAATTTTATAAAAAGGGTATTTTAAAAATGTTTATGTAAACCTTAAATAAATAAAAATTTGTAATGATTTTCAAAAAAATGGTCTTCTACAATTATGTTCAGTATTAAATATACATTCTAATAAGATGAACATAATTTTTGATGAATAGTAAATTATGAATAGTGATTTTGTGCTTAGGATTATTAATGTGACAAAATGGATTAGTAATCTCACTAAAAGAAAGTATTGATATAATTTAGGCACCTTGATTAAGTAATGTGATTCAATAAAAGGGGTAAATAACAGTTTCATAAATTATTAGTCAAGTATTAGTTTTTTCAGGTGAATATTGTTTTTTAATTAAAAATGAAATTATAAATATTTAGATAATTATTTTTATAAAATTGACTTTTTTTGAACTCAGAGCATCGATATTATTTTAAGGTAATTTTTGGGGATTTTTCTGAAAAAATATGAATTTTCGGTGAATAGTGTTTTTATATAAAAATTAAATTAAAAATATTTACATAGTTATTTTTATAAAATGGAGTTTATTTTTGAATTCATAGCATTGATATTATGCTAAGATAATGTTTTGGGAGTCTTCTGAAAATTTTGAATTTTCAGTGAATAGGAAAAATACAGTTTTAGGGTTTCTGTATGTTTAATGACATCATTACAGCATCATGATGATGTCATGAGATATTTTAAGGGATGAACGACTAAAGGGGATGGATTATTGTATTAGTTGTCCCAAGTGTCCAATACCATGGGAAAATACCCTGGGAAAGCTCGTGGTTTTGCCAATACCACCAATAAGTTGTCCCTTGGCCATTAATGCCTTGTCCCCTCACTTTCCCTAAAAATACCCACCCTATACTACTTTATTTTTCACTCCCAACTCTCCCCCAATTATGATATGGTGTCATTACCTCCCAAAAATTCCTCCCAAGGTTCCCCCAAGCCTTCAAGGTCCCAACCTTTGAGTTTTAAGAGTTACGTTTTAAGGTTTGGGATCCTACCTCTCTCTTTCTTTCCAAGTACTCTCTTTTATGTCATTTCTTTTAATCCCAAAGTTCTTATTTTAGGGATGTTCTTTTATATTACTCTTAATTTCCTTTTCATGTTCATATTATGATATAACCCCTCTTTCTCTCATCTATTCATTTTAAGAATGTTTAGGTGGCGTCGTTAGGCTGCCAAATTTTTATGGGATTCTTTCACCCTTCTCGTTTTCAAGATCTATTTCATTGTCAAGTCTTTCAAATTCCTTTTTATATTCTTGTGGTATGATATCTATATCTATAATACTGATATTTTATGTTCATATGATAAGATACCCTATTTTATCTCTACAATACGTTTTTTTTTGATGTTTTAAGTGACGTCGTTAGGCTGCTGAATTTTTACAAGAGAAATCTTATTTTTTTCTTCCTTACATGTTTTTCATTTTATATGGTATGTATTTAAAATTTAATTACCAAGTTCTTTTATCAATTATATCATATCCCTATACATTTTTATGTATCATTTATGAGTGGGTGACCCATGTCCCCTCTCATTTCAATGTTTTCTAAAAGCCTACAACATAGCCGTTATGTTGCTGATTTTTTGTCTCAAAATGTCTCTCTCTTTTCCTAAAATTATTTTATTTTATTAAGTGAATACTCAAAACTATTTTCTACAGGGGTATTCAAATATATATCAAAATTTTCTATTTTAATTCTAGGACTTACATACATGAATCCTATTTCCTTTTTCTGTGGGTTTAAAGTGACATAAAGATCACGTCTTTAAAACAGTTTTTAAAATGTGATGACTATGAAATGAAACTCACATCTTTTATTCTATATGGTTTGTTTATGAAATTATTGATGATGATATATGTGGCTAATGTGATAATAAGGAAAATTTGAGGGTGCACTTTGATAGCGCTCCAATGCATTGGGTAAAGACTTAATCTCTAGAGATGACCATTTTTAACGACACCTTGGTGAATAACCTTGGTAATTTTTAATGACACCTTGGGGATGGACCTTGTGGAAATGGAAATTATTTTCTATGTTAAATGTTGTATCCACATATTCAAGTTAGGAAACACGTTATTTTTATTATGATATGCCTCCTGATCTTTTTCTAATGCCTTAAAGTAATTTTTCATGACTTTTGATGTGTCTCAAGTTTTCATGTAAAATGTTTCCCTTGTTTCTCTTACTGGGCCTTCTGCTCACCCTTTCCTTTGATGTATGATCCCAGGTTATGAGATGCTGTAATGAACTTAGGATGACATAATGAATAATCCTTTTAAGTGTTTAAGAAGAATGTTTTTTTTGTCTCGTGTAATATGTTTCTAGTTTCCAAGACACTAAACCTTAAAGATCCTCGGTTTTGTATAATGTAATGAATGTTTATGTGATAAAAGGCGGGATGCTATAGTTGGTATCAAAGGATAGTTTAGTTATTTTTGGAAATTAGGATATGAAAACTTTAGGAATAACCCTATAGAAATTTTTAAATATAGGAAATCTTCCTGGTATTTTGGTGAGTATTGAGCAAGGGGTTACCAAAAAAATACATCCCTGTCTGGATACGAGTAGGTAGAGGTGGCTCTGGCACATATATATATAGGGGTAAAACCCAAAAACACCACTTTGAGCTATACTCGAATAGAAACTGGTACACAAAAATGGGCCTTGCTGCACTCTTGGTTACAACACTCCCGGGGGATATTCTTTGGTAAATTCATAAGCTTAGTATGAACCATTATTAAAGGGAAAATGATAAAATAAAATAAAGATTCACATAAGAATATATGATCTTGTATAACCGAGATTGGAACCTAGTGGATCACAAGTTAGGGTATAATTTTCTTCTACAAGTTTATCCTTATACTATTTAAGATTCCTTTTCATGATTATTGGCTAAGTATTTAATCCCCTAATTATACTTTCTTTTATTAGTTAATGGCGGGAAATGGAAGAACATTTTCCAACAACCAATGTGATAGTAAATGTGAAGATTTCCCTATTAATGTGACATAGATGACAAGAGATCAAGTTGAAAATATTGTTATTATGCCAAACCAGCTATCAAAAATCACAATTAATAATTGTTACATAGTTGAATGCCCAAATTCATCAAGGAAGAAGAAGAAAATGTCCCAAGGATGTTCATCTGATAAAGTTGATAAGGGAAAGAAGGCCCAATTTCCTTTTTGCAAAAAGTGTGGGAAGAGGCACCAAGGAGAATGTCACAAAGGAACCAGGAGATGTTTTATGTGTGGGAAGATAGAGCATAAAGTATCCAATTGCTTTAAAAAAATGGATAATGTGATGAATAGAGATAAGGTTCGATATAATGTACCTTATTCTTTTCAATGTCGTAAATGTGGAGAAGTTGGACATTGTCCAAGGCAATTCTCTCTTGGAAGGGATGAGAATCATGATGACCATCAACAACCATCAAGGACAGGGGAATAATGCAAGTCCTATGATGGTATGGATCATGATGACTAAAGTACATGCAACTTCTTCACAATAATTGTCTATGTCATGTTGTATTTTAGTTCATGCTCCATGATCAAATCATTAATGCTTTCTAAGAACATCGATTCACTACCGAAGATGGTTTTATATCATTAAGGAAATCATCTATTATTATATACCACATGTTTATGTAGTGAAGTTATTCTTCTTAAAAAAGGTGATTCGGGGATTAAAAGATGATTATTATTTTGGAAGACGTTCACTATTTTGGGAACCCTATATGATCGAGCTAAATAGATTACTACAGTATTTTCTTTGAGGAGTAAAGGTAGACTTATATTTTGAATAATAGATGAATTTAAGGTGAACATATAGTAATTTAGGTTACTTATGGAAATGATTAACCTATCTGGGGGAAAATATGTTTCGGTTACTTACTTTTGTTATAAGATGTTAGGAGTGGTTGATGTTGTTTGGAGATGAACGATAAAGTTTATCTTGGAAGACTATGTTTTCAAATCCTTCTTGTATTTGGGTTTCAGTATTATTTTGGTTTATTTTGAGGAATTTTAAGGACAGTTATTTATGGAATGGTCTATGATGAACTTTGGGTAGTACTGTGGAATTTTAGTGATTTAAAGAAGTTTCCCTTCCTAGTGGATTCTTTCTTTTTGAAGAGTTGTTTTATCTTACCCCTTCTGTTTTTGGGATAATGTTTAAAGATAGAAGAAATAGATAGTGAATATTTTGTGGATTATGTGATTTTATAGAAGATGATTCTTGTTCTTTGATGAGACCAAGTAGTTTTGAATGCTCATCATTTGGAGAAAATATTAGTTTTGGTAGAAACTTATTAATGGATGAAACTCTACTTGAAGGTAGGTATATTTCCTTATGTTTTTATTCTATGTTGTAAATGAATTCCTCAAAATTATGAAAAGGAACGTAAAGCAAAAACATTGTTGGTTTATGTTTCCGACTGGGTAATCAAAGACCATTTACACACATCATAAGTTTTTGTTTTTCTTGTGGTTAATTTTCTCCTAATCATGTATTCTATCACTCTCCCTCAGAACATGACCCTTTGTTTTCTCTTCCATGTCCATGATTTCCAACATGGAATCCTAGTGTGGGTTAACTCGGGTGACCTTTGTACTTCCCTTTATTTATTTTAAAGTAATATTTTTACCGACTCCTTTTCCGATGTGGGACTTTCGATGAAATTTCCAGACCCAATTTTTTTTTAAATTGCGAGGACGCAATTTCTTAAGGGGGAATATTGTAACGACCCGAAATTTTGAATAAATCTAGTTTCCTAATTTTTTGTTTTATTTTATTTTATACAAAACAAAATTGTTTCATTAGATAACATCAGTATAATTAAAATGAGATCGTTGGGTTTCAACTGTTATATGACCGTTGGTCAATATGACCGCTGGAAACTAAACTTTTCGATTATTGTCTATAAATACAAGTGATCTTGGTTAATTAATAAAGAAAGAATATTTGATGGCCTCATACAGTAGTCACGGGCCAATCGAAGCCCATCTAATAGAACATGGGAAGGAGGTATCACCACTGGGATTTTCTCTGGACCAAACCCAAACCGAACTTCATCGTGTATAGCTAGAACTGAATCGCCTTTGTGAGAAGTTAAAACTGATAAAAATCACTACTCGTGTAATGTTGGCCGAGCCGCCCTTGAATTCTCTCACCTTAGCACACCTTACACTTTCGTACTGTGCTGGGGTTATAAGGGGATATGTAAAGAGACCGTAACTGTTTTGTGTAATCCTTTGAGATAAATAAAATTCTGTTTTCTTCTTATGGTGAATTTTGTAAATTTTCAAATGTTCGGATAAATATAGGATGTATATTATTTACGAATTCTAGAAAAGGGATATTTTAAAAATGTTTATGTAAAAATTAAATAATTAAAAATGTGTAAGGATTTTCAAAAAAATGGTCTTATACAATTATGTTCAGTAAGAAATTTAGAGTCTAATAAGGTCAACTTAATTTTTGATGAATAGTAATTTCTGAATAGTGATTTTATTCTTAGGATAAGAAATGTGACCAAATGGATTAGTAATCTCACTAAAAGAAAGTATTGATATAATTCAGGCACCTTGATTAAGTAATGTGATTCAATAAAATGGGTAAATAACAGTTTCATAAATTATTAGTGAAGTATTAGTTTTTTCGTGTGAACAGTGTTTTTTAATTAAAAATTAAATTGAAAATTATTAGAAAATTATTTCTATAAAATAGACTTTATTTTTGAACTCAGTTCATCGATATTATGTTAAGGTAATTTTTGGGGATTTTTCTGGAAAATATGAATTTTCAGTGAATAGTTTTTTAATTTAAAAATTAAATTAAAAATATTTAGAAATTTATTTTTATAAAATGGAGTTTATTTTTGAATTCAGAGAATTTATATTAAGTTAAGATAAATTTTTGGGAGCCTTCTGAAAAAGTTGAATTTTCAGTGAATAGTAAAAATACAATTTTAAGGTTTCAGTATGTTTAATGACATCATGACTACATCATGATGATCTCATGAGATATTTTAAGGGATGGACGACTAAAGGGGATTAATTATTGTATGAGGTTACCGAAGTGGCTAAAACCATGGGAAAATACCCTGGGAAAACACATGGTTTTTTCAATACCACTAATGAGGTGTCCCTTGTCCATTAATGCCTTGTCCCCTCACATTCTCTATAAATACCCACCCATTTCTCCATTAGTTTTAACTCCCAAATATCCCCCAATGAAGCTCTTGTCTCATTACCTCCATAGAAGTCCTCCCATGGTTCCCCCAAGCCCTCAATGTCCCAACCTTTTAGTTTTAAGAGTTACTTTTAAAGGTAAGGGATCTTACCTCTCTCTCTTTCCAAGTACTCTCTTTTAGGTCATTTCTTTTATGCCCCAAGTTCTTATGTTGGTGATTTTCTTTTATATTCATACTACTGTCCTTTTCATTTTCATATGATTATAGACCCCCTCTTTCTCTCATCAATTCATTTTAGGAATGTTTAAGTGGCGCTATTAGGCTGCCAAATTTTTAAGGGATTCTTCCACCCTTCTCGTTTTCAAGATCAATTTTCATGTCAAGTCTTTCATGTACCATTTTATTTTGTTGGGGTATGATCTCTATATCTATTATACAGATATTTTATGTTCATATTATGAGAGACCCTATTTTATCTCTTCAATTCATTTTTTTTATGTTTTAAATGACATCGTTAGGCTATTGAAATTTCATAAGAGAAATACTATTTTTGACTTCCTTCCATGTTTTTCATTTCATATGGTATGTCTTTAAAATTTCATTACCATGTTCTTATATCCTTTATATCCTGTCCTTATAATGTTTTATGGATCATTTATGAGTGGGTTACCCATGTCCCCTCTCATTTCAATGTTTTCTAAAACCCTGCAACATAGCCGTTATGCTGCAGATTTTTCGTCTCAAAATGTCTCTCTTTTTCTCAAATTATTTTATTTTATTGAGTGAATACTAAAAAAACATTTCAACAGGGGTATTCACATATATATCAAAAGGTTCTATTTTAATTCTGGGACTTACATACAAGAAACTCGCTTTCTTTTTTCAGTGGGTTTAAAGTGACATAAAGATCGCAACTTTAAAGTAGTTTTTCAAATGTGATGACTATGAAATGAAACTCACTTATTTTATGCTATATAGGTTTTTTATGAAATTATTTATGATGATATATGTGGATCACATGATAATAAGGAAAATTTAATGGTGTGCCACGATAGAGCTCCAATTCATTGGGTAAATACTTAATCTCTAGAGATGACCATTTTTAACGACACCTTGGTGAATAACCTTGGTAATTTTTCATGAAACCTTGGGGATGGACCTTGGTGAAACAGAAATTATTGTCTATGTTAAATTTTGTAGCCACATCTTCATGTTATGAAACACGTTATTTTTATTATGATATGCCACATTATCTCTTTCTCATTAATTAAATTTATTTTTCATGACATGATGTGTCTCAAGTTCTCATGTAAAATGTTTCCCTTGTTCCCCTTACTGGGCCTTCTGCTCACCCTTTCCTTTGATGTATGCTCCCAGGTTATGACATGATGTAATGAACTTAGGATGAACAAATTAATTAGACATTAAAGTGTTTAAGAAGAATGTTTTTTGTCTCATGTAAGATGTTTCTATTTTCCAAGACACTAAACCTTAAAGATCCCCGGTTTTGTATAATGTAATGAATGTTTATTTGATAAAAAGGCGGGGTGATATATATATAATGAATTATTTTTTATAAATGTTATTCTAGGTTTAAATTTGAATTATATCTTCTATGGGTACTTGAGTGAAAGTTACCAAGTGTTAATGAATATTAAAACTTGATTCCTTTTCATTGTGCTATATTACATTCAAATTTTTGAAAATATTCTATGATTATGTGTGTAATCACTTTTTATAATATATTATTGTTTTCTACTTTATTTTCTATGTACTTAAATTTTACACACATAAACTATTCATTAACTGATTCCCACATCAATGTTATGGTCTTTTAAGGGTTTACTTCACAATCTCATTTTATTCAGGATTATTTGCAATTGAATTTAAATTCACAAAAATTATATATGATTATAAAACACCCTTTATTTATCTTCTCCTTCGGTTATTCATGACCTTTTTCAATTAATAGTTCCATTTACCACTCTTTGGTACTTAAAATGTTTTATGAATTTTTTTTAAGAAAACCTGAATTCATTTTTCTCTTTAGCTGAAGAACATAATTTATTTTAAAAACCCAGTTGTGTAAAAATGTTTTCAAAAAATATTTACCATCTAAAAAATTACTTATTAAATTAACTTTTACTTTTTTCCTTTATAAACGTTTCCAATGGAATCTTATTATCTCTTTTCAAACCAAGCATTTTTTCTATCATTTTTAACATCCAGAGGATGTATCTTTTTACCTTGTAATGAATGTATGAATTTTCTCACCACCAAATCATCAAAGAGTCCTTTTAAATTTTAAAAGGATACTTATTAAGAAAAAAATTTCAAAAGTGATTTTTAAAGAAAAGGTTCTTAAAAAAGTCAAAATAAAAAAGGATATTTTCCTAAAGAATATTACTATAATATCATTTTATAATATTTCTATTCATCAAAGAAAAAACAATTATTTATAATTGAATTGAGATATGTTGTATAGAGATCATCATTATTCTTTCTCTATATAGTTTTTGATTAACTTGTCCAATGATAGTATTTACATTCACTTCCTTGATTTCTTTTAATCCCCTTGAAATATTTAATTTCTTATAGTCATTGAACATTTAATTTCCCCTAATTACCCGTTTAATTTAACATCGATATGTTTATTTCCTAAGCCATAAATAATTTATATATATTAATTTTACAATGATAGTTATTTTATTGAATTTTTAAATATTGATAAATTTGTATCCTTTACTCAATATAGATATTTCATAATGAACATGGTTTATTTAAATGCTTTGGACATTCACTATATGGGTTGGAGACCAATTATGGAAATCCATATGGGTTGGGGACTGAATAATTTAATCCCTATGGGTTGGGGACCATTTAAATTAAGCCCCATAATACATATGTAGTCTCATGAGACAAAATAAGTTAGAGAAAACCCTTAAAGTTTGTTTCCAATAGAATATATTAGTTTCTACCAATAGATTTAGATCATCTTGAGAATATAACTTGATGTTAAAGTTATCATGTTCCTCGAAAACCTGACTTCCAAAAATTAAGATTTTATTTTTTTGAGAATTAATTTATTATTATTATCCAAGAGATTATTATGTAGATATATCTATAGATGAATCTCATTATCAATTTATTGATTAAATAACATGTGTTTAAATTTATATATATTTATATATTAATTAAGCCTTATCTAGTTATTTGAATGGAATGTGTTATCTATTATTTAACATTTGATTTTGTTTTATTCTCATAAATTCATTATTGATTCTGCATCACATGTCCTTATTGGGATTCTAAGTGGCATGTGTTATAAGTTATTTACCTTTCCATATTTAATATTCTCATTGATCCATTATTACTTCCTCTATGCTTAACCCACAAAGCATTTGATCTCACCCTTATTTTGTTTCTTTTCATCATAAATACAAGATGTATAATAAGAAATACAATAAAGGATACACTATATAGAAAAGTGTTATTATCATTGAAAGATAAAAAAAATTGGGTTTTAATTAGTGTATTTATTTTTAATACAAGATTCATGTCTGTGTCTAGTTTACCAGGACTTATACACTCCTCGGTCCATCCGGATTTTATTCCTTGCAATAATTCTAATGTAAATGTAGTAGACACTAGTTCCAGGCTTTCTGGGGTCTCATTCAAAAGACTAAGTAGTTATGTAAATCTAGTTTCATTCTATATGCTTCCATATTTCAAATTATATAACTTCAATACAGATGATAATGTTGTTTATTTAGTATAATCGGTATACAATTGTCTCTTTTAATAGCTATATAACATTGTAAACAAATTTATACAATCATGAAGGCCATATTCAATTTTGACTTTCAATTATTCCATGCGATCTCCACCATCATTTACTCTAGTATTCATATCAAATTATTCAGAAACCTTATTATCATCCCAATTTATGTGGACATTATGTTTTTCAACATGTTTATTTAAACATTTATATCTCTGATCTATTCCATGAATAATAAAATGGTCTTAAAACTCTTTTAGACTAATTTTTCTTGAATAAATAATAATGTAAACACATAAAAAGGATTCGAGAAGGGTCATATGCATACTCTATTGTAGAATTGATTAATTCTTTAACTCCTTCTTCAAACACGTTTGTCATATGACTATCATGCATCCATTTTCGATTTATATCCATCATATTAAGTTCATATAATATTCAGTTTCTATAGAAAATAAATAAATACACATAGGATATTCATTATCAAAGAAGGAAGTTGTATATAATTATAATAAGGGGGACCCAAAAATTGATTTTTTCAAATAATTTTAGTATTCATTGAAATAAATGAGTAATTGATATTAAGAAAAGTACTAATATACTATTGTATGTATTATACTTAAAATTCATCTAAAATGAACATCATTACTTGGTACTACTCAAAGTAGTTCAAGAAACATATGTGCATGTCCAGAATATATGGTGGTGAGTCTCAAGCAACAAAATTAAATAATAATTTTTTGGGAGACGAAGCTTATTAGGATGACAGTTTTCAACATAAATCTAATTGTTCTCAGGCTGGGAGTTGGTGAAGTGCCAGATAAATTTTCTTAGTATTTTCCCTAAAGCTAAAACATTTTTGAGGCACACAATGGTTTGAAATATGAGCTAATAATACAATACATGTACATAGTAACCGTCCTCTTTTATACCATTTTCCCCATTCCCAATAGGATGAGATACATGATCACACTGGATTGAGTATACAAGAACCACTATCCCTTTAATAGAAAAATTATTGTACCAATACTGCAATATGATCTCCTAGTGTAAATAGATGCATTATTTCCTAGTCCCGCTAATCTGAGAAGCTAGGTAGAGGCTCCTAAAAGGAAAAATATGGAAAAAAATAATGAAGTCATCTTTCCTATAATAAATGAAAGAATAAGTGGATGGATTCAAAAAAAATATACTTGCGAAAAAATTAATGAATAAGAAATTAATGATCATCTAACTATGAAAATTTTCCCAATTCAAAATTGAAACCAACTAATATAAAAAACACATTGCAAGAGACCAAAAAAATAAGATTACAACATATTATTTTAAAATTTTAAATATCATCTCAAAACCAATTTAATAATTCAAAAACTTATTTTTTAATTTTTAAAACCCAATTTGATAATAGTTTTTTTAATTCCACATGAAAATAGACCAATTTGTTTCAAATCACTTAATGGGATATGACCCCCATTTTCTATAAAAACTATTAGCATCAAGTGAAAAAATATAAAATCATATCCAAAAAACATTATCAATAAATTAAAATTTTAAAACCATATCGATAGAAAGATATACATATTGAAAATTTTAAAACATTCTGGGTTAACATGGAAATTGCATCATGAGTCTGAAAAAACTGAGTCTTTTTTTGTTCATTTTTTGGTAAAGAAAATATTTCCATTTCAAACCCCACTTTAAAACTTAATAGAAACAACCCTTTTAAAAAAATAAAATTTAAAATAGCCATAACCATAAAAATTATATGTATTCCACCACCCTAAATAAAAGTATGATGTATCTATAAGGTTTGTATAATCATGTTCCAACCATTTAACATCCTCTAGGGAGTTCAAAACACAACATACATGGGTAATTCACTATTCTGAAACCATGAAGGCAATGGTCTCCGACTAATTGTTCTTCTACTATTACAAAAAAACTCATGAAAAACCAAAATATCTGATTCAACTCAATAAGGAGAACAATATTAGCACCTCATGTCAAAATCCATAAAAAATAATCAAATAGAATCAAATTAAAGACATTATCATTATTACACTTGTAAACTCAATTATTATCATAAAATGTAGTGATTAATAATCAATATATATCAAACCTCATGATTTTTGAATTCCAAGATCCAAAAAACAAGTATAATAAAACAATAAGAGTTATTTAATACCATTTTTTTAATGAATATAGTAGGATTAACCAGCCAAATCACCTTGAATGGTCCTCCATAAGACCTAATGAATGTTACCAATTTAAAAGATCTTAGGGAAAGAACCATGGTATCAATATATATACCATTGATATTGATTTCACCCTTTAATAACATTAAGAAATCATTGTAAATATTTCTTAGTATCGATTATTGTGTTTCTATACATTAGATATCAATGTATATGAACTAAATAATTAAAAATAAATAATCATTACAAATGATTCAATATAAAAATAAAAAAACTCACTTATTATAAAAAACATCAGAGTAATACATAGTAACATCTCTTTTTAGAGTAAAATAAAATTCAAATATAGAATATTTCCAAATATTCTAATAAAATAACATCCCAAAATAGACCAACAATTAAGGAACAACTCGAACATATCCATCTGACCCATAGTGAATTACCTCCAAAAAAATGTCCATAAATGGATTATGTGAGTGAAATACTAATTGAGAATATAACCTCAGAACAAATATGAAAACATAAAATCTATATATACCCATATCAATGTGTATGTAGGGTGTGTTCTAAATAGGTCTAGTAAGATTTCACAAAATATTCAACTAAATTTAATTTAAAAAACATTGGAAAAAAATAGTGTGAACACAATTTATAAAAATGTTTCAAAAATGGAAAGTATAAAGGAAGGAAATTTCATACATGTTATCTCTTTTCAAAATCCAAAGGTAAAAACTTTTTGAAAAATAAAATACAACCTTGATTAGTATCAATAAACTTATACTCACACAGATAAAAAATTCATTTATAATAATTCTTTCATAATATAATTTTTACCCACTAATGGTTGGAATCATAAATTTAAAAGTGAAAACACTTTAAAATATTCAACATTTGGGCATTTAAACTTATGAAAATAAATTAAAATAATTTTTAATCATTAAAAACATTTCTCAAAACATGATTTTTTAATAAAAAAAGTGTATGAACCTAGATCTACTTTTCAGGTATGTTTTCACTTTCTAGTTGTTTTTGAGAAAAATATGAGTTTCTGGAAATTTTAGGAGTACACACTGAGTACTTTAAGTTCACGCCATGTACTCGGTTGCCACAGGAGACCATGTTTCAGCCGTGTAATGGTCGGGCACATGGTCGTGTGTGGTAACCTGGACACTACCTAAAGCGGAGGCCAGAAAATAAAAGTACATGCCATGTACTTTTAAAGAACATGCCATGTACTTTTTTCATTAAACAGACAAGGGTTGTATCTGATGAAAAGAACACACTTCTTCTTCTTACGTCTCATCCATGAGCATTTTTATGACCGTGGATCTTCTCCGAGCCCCTAACTCACCATCTGTTCTCTGATTCTCTCTCTTTCTATTGTGTTAGAATCACATTACTGAGTTCTCCATTCTTCTTAAACATCATCTCCAGATTTATCCTCTTCCGCGAGATATCCTCAGTTGAATGTTTTAATGTTTTTGTAAATATACAGCATTCTAAAGAGATTAAAGGCCTGAGGTTCACATATATCCTTCGTACAATGCCGAGGTAGGTGGTTTTTTCGTTTCCATAGTTAGTCTTTGGGTAATATAAGAAAATGTGCCAAATACCCTTGTTCAGGGTATTGTGTGTTTTTGGTTTTAGCCCTTTTGTTTTCCATCTATGTCTATATTGATTGGATAGAGGTTAGTTGTTGAGAATAGGGTTATATTTTCTATGGTATGGATGTTTTGCCAATGTTTTCATGTTTTGACTATTTGGTCTAACCTTGCATGTTAGGCTACATTTTTTCTTTCCATGCCTAGTATTGTTAGGGTGGAGTGATTATTAACAGACATGCTATGATATGTTTTAGTTTTTTTAGCCAAGTAGTTCTTGAGGTATACTTTTGCTGCTGATTATCTTTGTGCATGTTTTTTTACACGAGGCTGCGGAAACCTGGTGTAGTGAGACCATAAGGAAAATTGACGTTGAGGGCTTTCCCAAAGTGACTATTATAATTATCATGCTACGAGACCATAAGGGGGGTTGATGTTGAGTTCTCCCTAAAATTATCTATAGTTAGGTTATGAGGACATAAGAGGAATTGACATTGAGTGCTTCCTCAAAGTGTCTATAGGTTACTCTTAATGGACTATAGGGGGAATTGATGGTGAGTGCTTCCTCAGAGAGTCCTTGACCACACATGGCTATAGGGGGAATTAACAGTGAGTACTTCCTTAGAGAGTCTTTATTATATCTTCTCTTGTATTGTGTACTATAGGGGTTAGGCTGTGAGAAATACCAATAGGTTTTCTTGTATTTGTGTTTTGTTGTTTAAATACATAAAAGTAAATTTTGTAAATGAAACTGTAGGACTGTTTAATTTTGAGTACTTCCATATTTATTACTTATTTTACATTTTTCCTGCCATATACTTTCACTAACTGTTAGGCACAGATCTTTGGGTGGTTTCCTACCGGGATTAGTCTCACACCCTTTTTGGGTCAAGGTTTTGGGCCCAAACAGATTATATTGTTGCTGGTCTAGATTAGGGAAAGTGCCCTTATACATCAGGTACTTGATTTCCATGGAGTTGGAGAGTGTGAGACCATGCTGAGGCTTGCGATGTTGAGGAGCTGTTTAATTTCATTTCTTTTTTAGTTAAGTTTAGTACTGTATTTCATCATTGTGATTTGTTTGGATGCTTTCCTAGACATGTGTATCATGCATCATATTTATGTGTGCTCCAGTTGTTTATTACTTCAGTTGTTTACTTATTGCATGTTTTACTACTTTCTCTATTGCAATATGTTTTACTTCTACTGTGTTACTCTTCCAATGAGGTCATAGTTTCCCCACAATCGCACCCAAGGATCTCGCTGCTAGTCAGCAGCCTCTGGCGTTTGGGAAAATGCGCATGAAGCCATGTGACCAAACAGGTACGAGGAACCTCTGGGCGATATCTGGAACCGGGACATTACAAAGTGGTATTAGAGGAACTCTTTTCTTCATGACTTACTATTTTGAGCCTATAGCTTGGGATATTATTGATTGGGTGATTTTTAATAGGTTTCTCTGAGGCGTAGCTACCCCGTGTACATGGAAAAGCCAATTTACCTCATTATTACAATTTTATGGTTTTGCAATTTTACAGTTGATTTGATTTCTCCATTGGGTTTTTCCCATGTTTTGTGTTGTTATTTTTTATATTATTGAGGTTTTATTTCTGTTTCATCCCGATGAGATGATGGTATTCCATCTTATGCATCATATAATCACTTTATAGAGATCACATTTCATGCATTATTATCATGCCATTTAGGGTGTAATAGCAATTTCATGTTGTTGTGATAGTTATTGTCTAGAAATAAATGTTGTTTTGATAGATTCCATGATAGGATACCTTCTTTTGATAGGGTATTGAATTTTTTGAGGTTTCATTTGAATAGACGCCAAACTTTGGTTCTTGAGGTGTTATGGGACCTCATGGATCCGAATTTGGTGGATCATTAAACTATTATGCTTGAAAATGATGTGTATAAGATTCCAGGATTTGATTCGCAGGGAGTATGGGCCCTCATGAATCAGAATTTGGCACCATAATGCTCATTTCAATGTTTTCTGGGTTCCAGAGTAGTTTTTGAGGCTTACTGTCTGGAAGAACCCAGAATACACAGCGTGTAATAATGAATACATGCCATGTGTCCTTCTGTTTGGGAAGGAACTATTTTTCTTAAGTACATTCTGTGTACTATATGTACATGCCATTTAGTCTCTAACCATGTCACTGGCTGTGTGGGAAGAGACACGGGTTTGGAAAATCCTTGGGGGAAGATTTCGTTTAACCGTTTTATATGTCATGTTGTGTAGACCATGTGTCCACCTGTGTAACTAATGAAACAGATGGATAAAACATAAGTTATACACATCGTGTTAGGCTTAAAAAAATCCATGTAGTTTCATTGTTGTGTCCACCCATGTGATTAACAACACGGGCAGTTCAAACCTATGTTGTGCACACCGTGTTCATCTGGAACATGCCGTGTAGAGTGAGTCGTGTAATGAACAGTGTGACTAACAACATGGGTCGGTGAAGTTCGTCTAGTACATTATCTAACTTTCACTAACATGTCGTGTAGTCTTGTTCTAGGAGAACCATGTGGCTTAGTTGTGTAAGGGATCTCAGTCAGGGGAAGAGGATTCAAGTACATGTCCTTTGATAGGACAACACGCCATGTGTATGGGGTGTTACACATCCTGGGTTGGCAAAAGTACATGCCCATGTGAAGAGTTAAGGAAACACGCCATGTACGTATTATACACGTCGTGTATCCATGTTTTAAAAAAACATGAATTCCTTATTTATCTTGTTTCCTTATTACACATATAAGTTCCATTCCTTCATAATATTGATCTAAGGTGTGCGCTTAACCTTGAAGATTCATGCCACCGATACGTCCTCCGGTTTTCAACCAGTTACAGGGTAGTGATAAGACACTAGACATTGCTGATCAGGGAATACCAGCAGATCCATATATAGTGCCAGTCTTGGCACCATCCTTCATTCCGAACACAGGTGATGACGCACAATTCCGAGAGGGCTTTATAAGGTTTATTTAGATCTTCCTGGGACTACCACATTCTACCCCGTCTATGGTGGAGCTGACGCAGGTTTTCCAGTAGCCTCATCCTTCAACCTTCTCAGGAGATGGAATATCCCAGGTGGCAGAATCAAGGTTAGATTCCATGCTTTATATCTTCAAGCATCCGGAGATGCCTCCATAGAGGAGGGTGAAACTAACTACTTATATGCTTCGGTACTTTTCCAAGAGATTTTGGGATGTGATCTCCCAGGTGGGATGCCAGCAGGTTATGGCATGTGATGACTTTCAGCATTCCTTCCATGACTACTTCTATCTGGAGACCTTGAGGGCCGATTGAGCCTGAGAGTCATGAGTTTTGAGTAGGGTACCCTTTCTGTTATGGATTATTCTAATCACTTCACAAAACTGCATATCTTCACACCCATCCCAAGAGGTGATGAGTTATTCCTGGAAAAGAAGTTTGAGGATGGTCTATGGCTCCACATTCGATCTCAGGTGAACATCTTCATGTTGAATTCCATCAATTCTATAGGCAACTAGTCACTGATCACTGAACGCAACCTAATGGATTTTAGATCATTGGGCCCGGGAGGATCATCATCCAGAGTTAGTGATTCTCCGGATGATAGTAGGAAGCGTCGTAGAGAGTCCACATGTGGAGATACGAGTAGTCGGGATGCACCTATAGGTATCCAGGTGGTATGCTACTAGTGTGAAAGAGTCGGGCATACAAGGCCACATTGTCTGAGAGTCCAAGTGTAGTGGCGATCATACGGAAAAATGGGCCTTCATTAGTGCTTCTATCAGATCTTCTCACTAAAAGTTGGTGATAGGGGTTCTTCTATGACTCCTCGTTTAAGAGCAGCACAACCAGTTTCTCACAATTCTGGGAACTGGAGTTCTTCCGGCCGTTTAGGCCGAGGTGGATGTCATGGACGTGGTAGCCAGTAGCCAAGAGTTCAGAAAAAATAGGGTGAATCATCCTAGTGTGGTTAGGTAGGGTTATAGGGACGTGGTGTCGGTCATAATTTTGCAGTGGATCAGACCTAGTAGGAGCAGGATCCCAGACCCTCTATAGTTTGAGGTATGATCCTAGTTGCCTCATTTTTACCTTCTGCACTTTTCGATATAAGGGCTTCCCATAGCTTTATATCTTTTTCTATTGTGGAGAGACTTGTGCTCTGTATCTTTTATGCTAATTTCATGATGGTAGACAATGTTGTGAACTAGAACGAATAGTATACTTCAATTCAAGGAGTTCCCTCTTGAGGTTGGTGGTTGTAACTTCTTCTGGGACCTTTATGTCATAGAGATGTTGGGTTGTGATGTCATTCTCAGAATGGACTGGTTAGTTCCCTTTTCAGGAATTTTTTGATTGATATCGTTTTATGGTGAGTTTCACATCACTAGAAGGCATATCGTTTCTTCATAAGGGCATATGGGATGTTCAGGCGAGCAGAGTGGGACCCGAGCATCATGGATTGGGAGGTGTTATAGCCCAAATTTCTAGTCTATATCTGGATGACAAGGGGACTTCATAGTTGGACATTCCTCCAGTGGTAGATCATTTCAGGGACGTCTTTCTAGATGACTTTTCAGGTTTTCCTCCAAAGCGAGAGGTGAAATTTCGATTGAGATTCTGTAAGGAGAGGCACCAGTGTCCATTCCTCATAATAGGATGGCTACACCAAAGTAAAAGGAACTCAAGAAGCAGTTGGAGGAGTTGCAGGCAAAGGGTTTCTTCCAACCGAGTGCTTCTCATCGGGGTTCTCTTGTGTTGTTTGTGAAAAAGGCAAGAGGTTCCCTCAGAATTTGTGTGGATTGTCGTAAGATGAACTAGTTGACGGTCAAGAACTGATATCACATGCCATGGATTGATGATCTCTTCGATCAATATAGAGGAGCCTGGGTGTTCTCGAAGATTTACTTGAGATCTGGTTATCATCATTTGTGTGTTATACCATCAAATATTTCTCTTATAGCCCTTTCAAGTAGGCATGGTCTATATGAGTATGTGGTTATGCCATTCGGTATCACGAACGTGCCTACATTTTTCATAGAACTGATGAACTGAGTGTTCCATCCATACTTGGATTCTTTCATGGTGGTCTTCGTGGATGATATCTTGGTGTACTCTCACACTCAACATGACTATGCCACACATCTTGAGATCATATTGAGTACACTGAGTGAGCATCAGTTATATTTTAATCGCTCAAAATGCCACTTTTGGATGGACCAGATTCACTTCTTGGGTTATGTTATCTCTGAGATAGAAAAGTAGTTTCCTTATAGCAGCCAAGGAACATCTTTGAGGTACAATGTTTTCTAGGGATATATGGTTACTGTAGACGTTTCATACAGGACTTTTCATGCTTATCAGTGCCACTGACGGGCCCGACTAAGAAGGGTGTGAATTACTTATGGTAAGAATCTTGTGAGTCAACCTTTCTGGAGCTGAAAGTGTGGTTGACTTCATCACCGATACTAGTTCTTCCAGAGTCGGGCAAGATCTTTATTGTATACTATGATGCATTAGGTATCAGTCTGGGAGCAATGCCTATGCAGGGAGAAGGAGTCGTCGTATATGGTTTTGGGAGGTGAGGCCACATGAGAGGAACTATCTAATGCACAATCTCGAGCTGGTTGCAGTTGTTCATGCATTACGTTGTTGGAGATATTATCTTCTAGGAGAGAATTTTTTGGTTTTCACCGACCACAAGAGTCTCAAGTATATCTTCAATTAGCATGATCTGAATTTGAGACACCGAAGGTGGGTTGGGTACCTTCAGTCCATTGACTTTGAGCATTCCTACATGGTTGGGAAAGGCAATGTTGTGGATAATGTGTTGAGCAGGAGGACTTAGATACAAGTAGTTCAGGAGACCCATAGTGAATGGAAGCTTATGGATCTATTCTCCGAGATTAATTTGGAGGTGCATGACACTCATAGGTAGACGTTTCTTTATTTTTTGGATGTTACCTCTACTCTAATTGATTGATTGAGAACAAGGTAGCTATCATATTCTGAAGGCCTAGTCCTATGGGAGAGTGTTTCAGGAGAGAACCCTATTCCTTGATGGAACGTAGGAGAGGATGAGATCTTGTGTTTTTGTGGATGTGTGTTGGTACCGGTAGACATATGCGAGGAGATGATGCGAGACTTTTATTCTTCAGTTTGGGAAATTCATCCTCGTGTCACCAAGATGTATCAAGATTTTCACCGTCAGTATTGGTGGCCGGGTATGAAGAGAGATGTTGCTAGTTTTTTCATGAGGTGTTCCAACTATCAACAGGTGAAGGCGGAGCATCAGCGACCAGTAGTGATTTTGCAGCAATTACCCAGTGTAGAGTAGAAATGGAATGATGTAATGATGGATTTCGTGATAGGTTTTTCAAGGTCACCTTGAGGGAATGATGCAGTTTAGGTAGTAATTGAAAAACTCGCGATGGTTTCTCACTTCTTGCTAATCAAGGAGACCTTCAGTGTTTATGATCTAAGACGTTTGTACATCTGAGATATTGTACATCTACATGGGGTTCCACACTACATTTTTACAGAACAAGATTCTTGTTTTACTTCTCAGGTCAGGCAGGGACTTCAGAGGGATTTGGGTACACATGTACCTCTTATTACAGCATATCATCCCCAGACCAATGGCCAGTCCGAGCGTACGATTTAGGTGCTAGAAGACATTCTTCGAGCATGTATCCTGGATTTTGGAGGTTCTTGGGAGAATCACATACCTCTTTTGTAGTTTTCCTGCAATAATAGTTTTCAAGCAACAATTTAGATGGCACCTAATGAGGCCTTATATGGTAGGCCATTCTGATTACCCTTATATTGGCTGGAGGTAGGAGAGGCAGATATGCTAGGACCTTGACTTTTCTAAGAGACCACATAGAAGATAGAGTTGATTTGAAAGAGGATAGCTGCTACACAGTCAAGACATAAGTCTTATTCTGATCGATGGAGATGACCTCTAGAGTTCGAGGTCAGAGATCAGGTTTCTCTACAAATCACACTGAGGTTGGGACATAGGAGGATTAGAAGATAGGGAAAGATTTCGCCGAGGTATGTCAGACCATTCATGGTTTTGGAGAGAGTTGGGCCGATTGCCTATCGGTTGCGGTTCTCTTATAGGTACCGGGATATGCAAGACATATTTCACGTTTCTCAGCTTCAACGTTACTTCTCAGATCCATCTCATGTTTTTCGACATGAATAGGTTGAGTTAGAGGTGAACACATCTTTTGAAGAGAATATTTTCTAGATTGTTGATCAAAGTGTGAATCTTATTTGTGGTCAGTCTGTTCCTCTAGTATGAGTGCTATGGTGGCATGGGCGAGTACTGAACGAGACCTAGGAGAGGGAGACCGAGGTATGATCACAGTGGCCAGAGCTGTTCGAGGTTTCTTCTTCTACACTGCCTTGTTAGGGAAATTCAAGGATAAAATTATTTAAGGGGGAAATTTTGTAAGAACCCAGATCTTATTTTCAGGTAATTTTTTCCTTTCTGGATGTTTTTGAGAAAAAGATGAGTTTCTAGATATTTCAGGAGTACAGAGCGTGTACTTTAAGTACATGCCATCTACATGGTTGACGCAGGTGACCATGTGCATGCTGTGTAACGGCCGAGCACAAGGCAATGCGTGGTAACCTAGAGACTGCCTAAAGCGGACGCCAAAAAATTCATGTACACATCATGTACTTTTAATGAACACATCATGTACATTTTTTTTCATTAAATGGACTGGGGTCACGTCTGATGGACAGAACACACTTATTCTTCTTTCATCTCATCTAGGAGCATCCATACGGTTGTGGATCTTATCTGGGCCCCAGACTCGCTATCTGTTCTCCAATTAGAACTCTGTTGATTGCGTTGGAATCGTATAGTTGAGTTCTCCATTCTTCTTTAACATCATCTCATGATTTCTCCTCTTTCGCAAGATATCCTCAGTTGAAGATTTTAATGTTTTTGTAGATCTACAGAGTTCTAGTGTGATTCAAGGCCTGAGGTTCACGTATATTGTTTGTAAAATGCCGAGGTAGGTGGTTTGTGCCTTTCTGTAGTTAGTATTTGAGTTATATGTGAAAAATTACCCAATACCCTTGTTCAGGGTATTGTGTGTATTTGGTTTTAGCCCTTTTATTTTCCTTCTAAGCCATTTTTGATTTGATAGATGATGATTGTTTAAAATATGGTTATCTTTGCTAATAAATGGATGTTTTCCCATGTTTTCTTGTTTGGACCATTTGATCTAGCCTTTCATGTTAGGCTACTGACTTGATTTCCATGCCTATTATTGTTAGGGTGGAGTGATTATTAACTTACATGATATGATATGATGTAGTTTGTTTAGCCAAGCAGTTCATGATATTTACTTTGGCAGATAATTATCGTTGTGCACGTTTTCTTTACATGGGGTTGTGGAAACCTGGTGTAGTGAGACCATATGGGGAATTGACGCGGAGGGATTTCCCATAGCATCTGTTATAATTATCATGCCGCAAGACCACTGGGGGATTGAAATTGAGTGCTCACTAAGTGTGTCTATAGTTACATTATGAGGCCACAATAGGAATTGACGTTGAGTGCTTCCTCAGAGTGTCTGTAGTTTACCGTTAAAATACTATAGGTGGAACTGATGATGAGTTATTCCTTAGAGAGTCTTTGATCACACATGACTATAGGGGGAATTGACAGTGAGTGCTTCCTCAGAGAGTCTTTGTTATATATTCTCTGGTATTGTGAACCGAAGTGGTTAGGAAGTGAGAACTACCCATAGGGTTACTTGTATTTGTGTTTGGTTGTTTAAATACTTAAAAGTAAATGTTTATAAATGAACTTTACAACTGTTTACTTTTTATTATTTTCATTTTCATTACATCTTTTACATTTCTCTTGCCATATATTTCCACTGACTGTTAGGCACAAATCATTGGGTGGTTTCCTTATGGGATTAGTCTCACACCCTATTTAGTTCATGCTTTTGGTCCCAAACAAATTATATTGTTGCAGGTCTAGATAAGTTAAAGCACCCTTCTACCTCAGGTACTTTATTTCCAAAGAGCTAGAGAGCGTGGGACCGAGCTGAGGCTTGCGATGATGAGGATCTGTTTACTTGCTTTTCTTTTGTACTTTGGTCTAGTACTGTATTCCAGCATTGTAATTTTTTTAGTTTCTTTCCTAGAAATATGTATCATACATCATATATATGTGTGCTCTAGTTGTTTATTATTTTCATTGTTTACTTATTTCATGTTTTACGGCTTCTGTTGTTGCTATTTTTTTCTGCCACTATGTAACTCTGCCAATGAGGGCATTGTATTCCCACTATCACACCCAAGTCCCTCCCTTCTAGTTGGAAACCTCTAGAGTTCATGGAAATGCTCTTGAGGCCATGTGAACAACTGGAAATGGGGCACCTATTGGTGGTACCCAGAATCCGGACGTTACAAAAAGTAAAATCAACCATAAAATAAAGATGGTATATAGATCAAAAGAGATCCATTATGATCATGATGTATAATAATGGTTAACAAAAATAAATTATTTCAACATGAAGCAGAAATGTAATAAGTGATTATAATAATGTGTGTAGTGGGGATATCTAAGCTAATATCATCAAATGAAAAAAAATCATGAGAATATCATTAGATCCTAGGGATTGAAATAAAAAACATTTACTAGTAAAATCAATAACCCAATGGTTCCCATCTATGATAACACCATCAGAAAGGAAATAATGTTATCACATCCCTAATACTATATGTGAAGAAACAAGGATATTACATCCCTAAAGGCAAGGTAAAAAAATAAGGTCATCATTTCCAGTCACTATGAAACAAAAATGATCACTAACATAATTACCTTCGGGTCTAATGGCATATTAAAAGTAAAGGTTTAAAAAATATGAAATTGATCAATTAATAAATTTATAATAAACAATAAGCAATAAACCTCATCTTACCTCCAGAACACTCTCATGAAACATCCACCCATAACATCATGTAAGAATCACATAATAATAATCAATACACATCCCAAAAAAAAGGGAAATCTCCTATAGAAAACACTTACCCAAGGGTTTCCCAATAAGAGTTAAAAAATAATAATGAATTTTTTAATAAAGTGGAAATATGACTTAAATAATTAGATGGGTGAAATTATTATTAAAAACCCATCCTTATTATAAAATAACAATACAATTTATCAGTTAATAAAAGGCATAAAAATCATCTTGTTAAACCATGTTATAAATATCCTTTAAAAACATAATATGTATCAATACATTTAAAACAAATCATTACTCTAATTAGAGTAAAATAATAAACATAAAAAATATTTTTTCAACCCTCAAACCATTTTTACATCCTTTGGAACTCAAAATAATTCCAAAACCATTTTTCATACACCTTATTCATATAACGCATCCTATTATGTATTTAGAAAACAATTAAAATCAAAAATCAATAGTTTGAAAAATAATGTTCAAATCCCCATGAAAACCCTATATTAAATACATTGGAAGAATCAAAAAAATTATAATTCCATAATGGGTATCAAATTTATGGATATATTAACAGCAAGAGAATTTTTAAAGATGAATCCTTTCATGAACTGTTCAATAAATGTGTTACAATAAAACAAATCCTTAATCATGTGAAAAAAAGTCTTTTGGGGTAGAAATCACACCTCTCTTTGAAATGAACTCTATAAGGAAATGAAAAAAAATTAACGAACATTTTATCTACCCAAAACATAGAGTTTACCCTCATAGGAAAATGGGTTTTGGGGGGAAAAGACAAATGAGATAAAATGAGGTTTGGAGGATATGATAAGAAGAATGAAGAAGAAAATAATTATTTTCCATAGATAATCCATTTATATAAATGGGAGGAATACCTTGAAAAAGGATGAAAAAATCGAGGAATCTATACGAGATCACGTAATGATTTGTCATGTGATATAGGGTGTATATGATACCCAAATTGAGTTAAATAGAGTAGAAGAAATCTATAAGAAGATGTTGAAGAAGAATGGGAAGCAGTACATGCATTGAAGAAGAAAAAGGGAATTGATATTTCAAAAAATAGAACCATAATGGAAAAAAATTTGTGAATAGGGAGAAAGACTGAAAAAAAGGAAGAAAAAATAAACAAAAATGGTGAAAGTCCTAAACCGTCTAGCGGTTGGAAAATATATAGGAAAAAGTACCTTACATGGAACCCATACAATCAATCAACAAGTGGGAAGGGGGAGAAGATAACATATATTGAATTTGAGCCTTGATTCATCTGACAGAAAGTAGAGGATGAATGTTGATCGTAGGGGAACTCTCCAAAATCATAAGAATCATGACTGAATCAATCACAATGTTCTTTTAATTAAAAAATGAGTATTATCAACACTTCCCCAAAAAACATTGATGAAGATATCTTTTATTAGTGCTAAATCAATAAGTGCTGATAAAGCATGTCTTTATCAGGGATTTTTAGCAGTGATAAAAGGCATCTTTATCAGTGCGAAAAAATTAGTGTTGGTAATGGATTTATAAATAGAATTACAATTAAAAAATTATAAATATACAAATAAATGTTTTTATATGATTATTTATGTATTCATATTTTTATATATAGTCATATAATTATATATTAGATATATTTAATTTAATTTTATAATTATTTTAATATATAATAATTTATTTACAATGATATAAAAACTTTTTTTGAATAAAATTATATTATTTATTGAAAATTATAAATATATAATTTTATAAATATAGTAAATATGCATTTATAAATATATTTACAATTCTTTATTTATAATTATAAATATATTTATATCATTATATATATTAATATAATTATAAGTATATTTACTAAATATATACAAATATAAATATAGTAAATATATTTTTTATAATTTTATAATTGTAAATATATTTATATCATTATATATATTTATATAATTATATAAATTTGTAATGAATATATATATTTAAAAATATAAATATAGTAAATATATTCCTTATTTAAATATAATTTTTATAATTTTATAATTATTTAAATATAAAGTTATTTATTTATAATTATATATATACTTTTAATAAATAATATTAATATATTTATATAATTATATATATTTATATAAATATATATATCAATATAATTATATATATTTATATATTTAATAAATATATATATAGTACATATATTCATTATTTAAATAAATTTTTTACAATTTTATAATTATTCAAATATATATATATATATATATAATTATTTAAATACATTTTAAAAATAATTATTTATTTATATTTATAAAAAAATAATTTCTAAATAGGGTAAATATATGTTTATAAATATTTTAATTTACAAATATTTATTTCAAAATATATTTCGAACTTTTTAATGAATATAAAATCTTAAGTGTTGTTGAGTCGAAAGTCATACTTTCTACTTTTGTTTTCCATTGTTTTGGAAATCACAAACACTTTCTTTAAACCATGTTTACTAATATTATATTTCCCATGTAAATATTATCTGTTTGGGGGTACAATTACATTAAATACACACACAACGCGCACACACAGGCCTGAAAGGAAGTTCATAGCCCCCCTCGATGGATAACCCACCCAACCAGCTACTTTATTACATAATATATTTTTGGACCAAAGACCTAGTGGGTGTGAACCCATTACATGGCCCGTAGGCCCGAAAGTTTTGGCCCAAGGCCCATTCTGTGAATTGTTACTCGGTTGATATAGTACCGCTTTCACATGTTGCTGCTACAATGTCACCCACCACTACTATAATGTCATTGTTCAACAGTTTCATCATTGTAACAGTGCGCTTCAATTCCCCCGCAACTATAGTATTTTTGTATGTTTTTGTAGAAAACATTATTTTATAACGAAGATAGATATAGTTCTAATATATAAAAAATATAAACATTCATTATTCGATTTGTTTCATCGGGCTGATGGTGCTTCCAATTAATTGGAGTGACTTTCTTTCTGACCAGTGGCTTGAATTTTGTCTTCTCTATCAGTCTGAAAAAATTCATGATCATCGAAATGACATTGTATCGATGCATTGGACTGACATTTATTCACTTTATCAGATTCAAAAATAATAAATAAGTCCATCAGACTATCCAATGTTTCTAATTGTAGTGTATAATATTTTTTTCTGCCAGACAAAATATAGAATATAATTGTAATAGTTATAAACTAAAATGATGTCAGACAATAATATTCTTAGATCTCAAGTTCAAGATCCAAATCATTGTGAGTTTTCAAAGTTCAAGTTGTCCAATGATGTCACTACTATCTCTGAAATGTGACCATTGGAGGTTCTCCTACAAGTAACAGGTTATTTGAATAGTTGGTAGATGATTCATTCGAAACTCAAATCATCTAAATATATCTCTTTGTGAATACCATGTTCCTCCTTTTTATAATTATTTAGAGATATGACGTTCTAATTAATCCTTGTAATGATTGTATATTCCTTATAACAAATTGATTTTTTATTTGTTTTCTGATCATTGTATTGATCGAGAGATTCTGGGGATATGAAGTGTTGAAATAGTGGGTTCCCTAGAAACAACTATTTAGTACTTTTACCAAGTTTAAATGATCATCAATGAAATAAATAGATTCCTAATTATTCAAGTTATGAATAATGGGTATTGAATTTATTTATTTATTTTATTTACATGTTTTCAAGTAAATACATGAAAAATATTAACTGATGAATATTAAAAATAATCATGGTTGAATTAATATTTATGGGAACGATGAGTCATGTTTTGGACTCAATTATTATCATGTAATATATTTATTATATTACAAGAAAATGTTGATAATATTTATGACTTAGTATAGTAATAATAATATGTTGTTGATAGTGTGTTAAGTATTCGGGGTCATTGCGGCAATATCAGATATTTTAATTAAACACGATAAATAGAATAGGATGGGATTTTTTCAAGAATGATTCATGGGGTTTATCTCTCATCTCCTCTCTCCCCTGATCAAGAGAGAGTATCTTGACCCAAGGAGCTCAAATTGAGAACTCTCTCAAGCATTGATAGAGAAGCGATGTGGTGTTCTTTTGAGCATCGAATGCATCATCACAATTCCATGCTAGCACAGAGATTATGATGAATGGTGCTCCCTAGATTCCTTGATGCGTGTGTGGAAGATCTAGAGGAATTCAAATTCGGATTCTTCAAGAAAAGATTGCCAAGGATGAGCAGACATCATGCATGGATTTGGATTTAAATCAGGTATTTTATGGTCTATTTTTGTGCTTAAAACCCTTCACATGATATCCACAGCTTAAACTGGGTAGCAGTTCGTCGGCATCGACAAGATTACGTAGATCATTGGTGAATTTTCATAAAATTCCACCTGTTTGGGGCTTCCACTGCACGCCTGGTTCCTTCAAGTGGTATCAGAGCAAGTGTGTGTCGATTGGAATCCAAAATAATTAAATTTTCATTAAAATATAAAGAGAGTGTTGATACAGTTCAAACGCTACAGACAGATTTTGAATCCGATATCGGATGGCCAATCTGTGGCCATCTGATGTAATAAAATTGGATGTATTCATCCTCCTCGTTGGAATATTGGTCTCTAGAATAGGGTTTTTCGGGACCAGTTATTTACCGATGAGTATTATTAATAATTAATGTTATAATAATTTAATTATAATAATAACAATTTTATTATAATAATAATTTAATTGTTATAATAATTTTATTATAATATTATTAGAATATTATTAGAATATTATTATAATAATACTATAATATTATTATTTTCCTAATCCTATATAGTTGTAATGAAAAGTTTTAAAAAGGATGGGAGATATTGATAAGCCTCTTAATGAAAAAAAATTAGAAATGGGATATGACCCACTTTTGTGGGTCAATATTTTTTTTAAAAGTAGGAGTAAAGAAACAAAGCCCTCTTTTAGGTCTTTAATAAATAAACGGGGAACAGGCATGACATTATGGGTTGTGGTGATTTCCAGTGAAACAAAAAAAAATAAATTAAAGACCTTATAATAAGGTCTTGGTGTTAAAAAAGGGGAATGGTTATGCATGGGGGGCCAAAGTGCCCCCTTGAGTCTTCTCCCTCACCAGAGATGCGGCGGCCACACATTGAGGTAGTCTCCCATCACCAAGTCAGCAAACCAGCCAACCCTCTACACCAGGAACCCCTCTGCCCTGCTGGTCCAGCCTCCTCTGCACCCTCCTAGTGAACTCCAACACCAGGCACATCCGAGTCGCGCCACAGCGCACTGGCCCAACAACCCGCCCGCTTCCCCACCCCGCAGTAGTTCCCTGTCGAGTTTCCTCGCTCCGGTCCGGCCTCCACCCTCAGCGCCGACGCGGACCTCCCGAGTCCACTCGCCTCGTCCCTACCCCACTTCGTCCAGCTAGCAGCCTTCGTCGATGTCCCGCACAGTCGGCCAACCAGCCTATCGCGGCCTCCCTTCTGTGCCTCATATGGAGACCTCTCGCCTCATCCACGGACACCCTGGCCATGCCAGTCACCACCACCGCTCAAACCTGGTCGACACCTCCTAAAGTAGCCTATGTTGTCTCCTATTCTAAGATCTGCTGCACGTTCCAGCCCTGAGGATGTCTTATCATGCAGCGCAATCGAGAGGTAAGCATTTGTACAGTGCATGTATGCCCCTAAACAGGTCCCAGTAGGTTTTTTTCAGCCCAGGATGGGCATGAGAGGACCTAGCCAGCCCAGAACACCTCTACAAGGGGTCAGAATAACCTGGACTGGGTTTGTACAGGTTCGACCCGACCCACAGAGGCCCTTCCCGAGGGTTATGGGGCTCATGAAATTTTATTTAAATCAAAATTTAATTAATTAATTAATTTAATTTCAGTTCAAAAATAAATTAATTAAATATTAATTCTGATTTATAAAAATTGTACCATATTATTTTAATTAGTGTTTAATTAAATTAATTAAAGGGGACCAAACGAAGTATTTATATTGAAATAAAATTTGAGTAAAATTTTCATTCAATAAAAATAATACCCTCGAATTATTTAATATAAGTTCAATTTTTATTCTGCATTTAGTTCTTATAAATGAGTTTAATGTGAATGTTGATCATGATTTAGAGCCCGACCAATGCATGTCAGGTGAATGATTGTTTATTTATTTAATTATTGTATGCAACTTTGTAATAATTATTTTAATTAATCTAAATGGCAGTTTTCCTATCGTCTCATAGTTGTTATATGTATAAGGGCATGTGTTCCCATTCTAAGAGTTGTATATTTATACCCTAAGACCCCCTCGTCTGCCTGCGAGTATTGTGGTATAATGACGAGATGGCCAGTGATGTATTCTGTGCTGAGTCCTAGAAACGCACAAGATAGGAGTTGGATGCATTGGAGGAAAAAATGATGCAATTTAAGTTTCAAGCCACACAACTTAAGGTACATAACCCTAGGGTTTTGGTTGGTCCGTTATTCACTCAATGGATCGACTAATAGTATAGGATCATGATCAGGTCATCATTTTGTTTTGCACAGTTTATTAGTTTTTGTGAATGTGTAGTTAATAAGCAATCACAAAGAATAATAAAAAACAATCATGCAAGATAAAATGAACATGTAACGCGATGGAGTTTTCTATTTCTTGCTGGGTCAGTTGTGAGTGAGATCACATAGTACATTCTTATAAAAAGAGAAAATTATTTCTTTAGTCACATTAAAAATAATAAAACCCTCCTAGATATATTATGTCATAAAAGCCTTTTGTCATTCAAATTTGGAAAAAAATGACTGTTTGAGGTGACATTCATGTCATAGCTAAGGGCACATCTTACTACCAGAGAGTTATTATAAGAATTATGGGTCGACATAACTAAAGTTCTTGTAAGGATTATCCATAGCTTACTTGGTATCATTTTAGAGTCAAGCATTGAGTAAATCATGTTCTAATTTTAAGAATTTGGGACTTCACTAATCATATCAAGGAACCACAAGTTAAAGAGGTCATCCATCCAAAAGCCTACCTTGAACCCTCCATGTAGTGGCATAGTTATAGCTTGTAGACTATGAGGGGTAGTTCTGGGATCCTTTCCACTAGAATACTCAAGAGAAAGAGTATTTTGATTCTAGAATAGATGGTTCCTAGAATCTGATAAAATAGTGCGAGACATTAAATGATTTAAGTAATTAATCAAAATGTCTTAATTGGTAATCATGATAAAATCACCAATCCGCTAAAATTGATTTTTGTAGAAAAATGTAAATTTTTACCATAAGTATAAAAACTATGATATTATAATGTACAAAGTAAATTTCCACACTCGCAAGAGTATCCATGAATAGTATAGGTCTGTGTGCATAGTACTATGATATTGGAAACTCAAGGTGACTGTGACCCCAACATTGTCAAACTACCTCAAAAAGAGAGTGTGAAATAGCTTATAGGATATTAATGTACAAAGCATATGATAGTTACATCATTATGCTTTTATAAATGTATGGTGTCAGTTTCAGTCGCTACACCCGGACATGGACAATGAAACATTAAGTCTCCTCTCCCAGATATTTTCAAGGAGAAAGACAAACAAAGATATTAATAAGAAGATATTACATTGGAATATGTAAATTGAAATATTGATAATGATCTTTAAATGGATTCCTTTATAATATCATTTTCACCAGATAACTTAAGATTTATTTTAAGTTATAAAACGAAAAAGTATTGAGTAATCCCAAATTCACTAATTTAGGTAAATTCTCGCCAAGTGAATAAGAATAAAAGGTAGTTTTATCTTTAAATTCGTATAGTGAATAAATTGAAAGATGTGGAGAAAAGGCCAAAATGAAAGCAATGCCAATGGAACATTCGAAATTCCTTTCAATTAATGAGGAATTTAAAAAGGTTATTTTCATTGCATATTATAAAATAAAACAATTGATGTTTAAAATCAATTAACTGAATTAAAGAAGTAAGTTACCCTATTATTATTTAAGAATATTCCTCAAATGTCATGTTTCAGTTTTACTACTTGGGTGTTAAATACAATATGATGGTTATATATTTATTCTAATACATAAACCAAGTAAGTATAGAAACCTTATTGGATGTCAGGTTTATTCTCCAAGCGGCGGTGAAAGGGTGATACCTAGGCCAAGTGGTGAGAAGTACACGACTTCTTAATTTCCAAGTGAAATGTTCATGAAGAACTGTTATTGAGTATAACCACAAACATTAATCTCATGATTCCTTGGATGCAAGGATACATTCTTTCATGTTTTGGAATGAATGTTTTTTTTGGTATTTAAAACTCAATCACAGGTTCAGTAATACATGAATAATAGACAATTAGTGATGAATATAAATGTATGACTTAAACCCATAAGTGACAAGATAATTCATTGTGAAGTAATACTAAAAGTGGATGTCATGAATATACCAGGTATGGTATTAAGGCTTTACACAACTAAATACATTTGGTATTATCATTGTCTTTAGTTTGGACAAAGGAACCTTCAAAATAAAGGTATGTCACAAATCTTTTGAAAATAGTTTTACAAGCGTTAACTATTCCAAGTATAATCTAGAGGTATATATACTTCATAAGATTGTTTTAAGTAATTAAGGAATAATAAAGTGATGTATATTCATGGTTAGAAGATATGAGTTTCTTCAGGTTGGGATACCAAATATTATTATGACCAAGCATCATCAATCATGATAATATAGCATGGAGTAATTCCTGAATGCAGATTACATTATCGAAATCATGACATTGATGTTAATGCGGAGGATTGATGATGAAGTCTTACATATCAACCTTGAACAACGAACATGTAGCATGAAGAAATTCCAAAATGCATATGATATACATCAAAATTTTAATGTAATTAGTATCAATGTTTCAACTTGCAGAAACATCCATTATATTTCATGACATGCTTCACAAATAATGGTTTAATTCCATAATCATATGCCAACTAAAATGACAAACAGATATCATATTAGTCATATTATTATGCAAATCCATTATGTAATAAGGGAATCTGTTTTGATGCAAATAGTTTGTTTAGATACAAACAAAAATGCATCCGGATAAACACATTGTGCATCTATGGTAATCATCCTAACAGTTTCTTAGGTACAAATCCCTAAGGTAGAAAAAATATAGTCCAGTTAGAAACTATATTTCTATAAAAGGGTGTGTATCTTTACCTGAGATAGTGGGAGAAAGACTGACTTGATCTTAATCAGTGCTCAAGATGCACAAATAGTTGGCATAGGAACTTGTTCCACAAGCTAATGTGGAACAGAGTATGTTCGAGAGACATGTAATATGTAGGAAGGATAAAACCAAGGGGATTGTTTTTAAATTCACCATGGTCGGTGATCTATTATTCAATGTGAATAATATTTCCTACAACTAAGCAGTGTATGAAAATTAGCTAAAATTTATATGACTTACTAAAATTCAATTAACGGATTCCATGTATCAAAGTACAGAGCGGGTTATTATTTTTAATACTACGGTGTATATTCAAGTGAGTTGATACATGGATGGTACATGTGTAATACCAATAAGGCTCAGTTGGTTTGGCTAAGTCGTTATGCCTAAATTTGTTAGAATTTTACTTATCATAGCTAATATCTATAATCAATTTTTTTAGCATAGGATTCCTTGACCACCAGTTGTGAACAGTGACTATACGACACAACCATAAAGGGATGGTCATGTCACATATTCCTAATAAAAGTTGAAAGTTACTGAAATCCAATTTAGGATTAAAGTAAGAAACAAGATCATAGAATATACATTTTCATCAAATGAGTGATATGTGTCTGCGAGAGGTTAGTGGGAGTGTTAGGGTTTTCCAAGAAAAAATATGTTTGGAAACATATAGAAAACAAACATTGGTCCTACATTTAGTTAAGACCAGGATGAAATTTATTCTCTAGTGATTGACTTAAACTAGCAACCTATGTTCTAGGGAACAGGATCTTCTAAGGTAGATCTATAGGTTTCATGGACCTAGTCAATCATACATATATTTACATGTTATTGAAAAATAAAAGTTGGAACAATTCAATAGATGAATTGTTGCATATGTCACAATGCATAATCACTTTAGGTTGACATGTCCATGACATAAGAAGAGATAAATGTGATGTATTAAATCCATATTTTGATGAGATTGATCAATCACGTATTCCATGATATGTACACATATTGATATTTCCAAGGTATATTTTATAGTAGGAAAATATCAATTATATTTAAGATAACTGCAAGGGATGAAGTTAGTACTATCTAATTGTACTTAAATAAGTACAAAAGATATGTACCTGGTAAGTGGAGAAGAAAGGATACTCATTTTTGGTGATACAAACTTGTCTTCATATATAAATGTGATCTACTATCATAGTTAGGATAACGACAATGAACGAGTCATGATCATATCATCTAGTGGTAGCCATACCTATAAAGAATGAGTACGTTGCAGCTTATGAGGATGCTAAGAAGTAATTATTAAATGCAAGGATTTTTTCAATATCATGGAATTTTACCTGGTAAGTAAAGTATTATCACTGAAAGTAATTTTTTTATTTATAGAAAAAACAGGAAGGGACACCACACCATCCCATTAAGGAGGTAGATAGTGATGGAGACCCAAATCATCCCCTTTGACGATGTTTTTCACTCAATGGGAAGAGAGTCTATGCTATCATAAACCAGAAGCTCCTCCTCTTCTCTACCCAGCTTAGCCAGTGAGTCAGCTGAAAAATTAGTTTCCCTCCAACTATGGTGAACATAACGCCCCTACTTGGTCTCTCCTTTGCATCACCGAATGAGATACGTCAGGTCCCAAGAGACCGCATGGCATCCCTAAAGGGCCCTCACCAGGACCGCAAAATCAGATTCGATCTCGTCCACCTGTAAACCCCATCTCATATAAACCATCAGTCTGTATAGGAGGGCCCGCTCTACCTCTCCCAATGAGTTTGCCAGGCCAAAATAGGCACTGAAGCCGATATGAAATGAACCCCATAGATCCCGTAGCACCCCCCTACCCCGCCTCTAATGACCCCTTCTATAAGGGATCCATCCACGTTCAGTTTCAAACCACTGGTAGGACGTTGCCAACAAACCCAAAGACAACTCCTTTTGCTCGGATTATAAGGCTGATTGGTAATATTGCAAATGGACACCGAAGCATGCCATCCCTTCACAAGTGGAGCTAGCTCAGAAACGAGAGATTTAAACCGCATATGCATGAACAAAAGAGATCGACTGGATCCCACCCACACACTATTACGAGCCTCCCAAATGGTCTAGCAAATATCCACCAAGATAATCGTCTGAGCGGCGTGCTCCAAGGCATTATTCTCAGTCCCATGAACCCATGCACACATAAAGCTATGCATGTATAAAGAGTCTGGGTCCATGTGAAGATGTGAACTGACCAGAGACCAAAAATAAGAAGCCCACTAACCCTATAGGAATAGATGAACTGTCGACCCCGTTCTTGGGCTCACACAACAATAGAAACGTGATTCCCTAAAAACTCCTTTCTTCTAAATGTTATCTTCTATTGTGATGGATTTATTCCTGATCCTCTAGACAAGAAAATTCAGTTTCATCGAAATATCTTTGCACCAAATTGTAGGAGCCCATGAATCTGAAGCATCTTCCTCCTGGATAATTTCTCTGTAATCCTTAATGTTAAATCTACCTGAACCGAATCTGGTGAAGCAGCAAGTATCTAGATCGTCACTCATGACAATGTTTTAGAATATGTACATTTGTTGAGGGTTGAGTGTCACCTGAATGAGATCATATTGCGCCGATACCTCTTTGAAAGATGCATATGGATACAGACAACCTGGAAAAGCCAGTCTATCCCCAACCCAGTCGGTTTCCCAGAAGCTGATGTCTCCCCTTCCAATGACCCACTGTGAGTGTCCCTGCAACACCGATGTGCGACACCATGCAGTGCGCCCGTGCAGACATACCACATCGCTCCCCCTATCCCCCATGGAATTCATACCGCTTCTTGAAGAACCTTTCCCACAGCAATTCTCCGGTGATCACCTCCCTTGCCAGTCGACCCTACATACTGGTGATAGTCCCCTTAATATCCCGAAGTCCACCCCCCAATCAGTCACTAGTTTCGCTAAATGCTGCCAAGTATTATCATAATGTAAATTCTGATAATCTTACTAGATAAGATATCATGTTATTCCAGTGGACTAGTGGGATGTACACTGGATACCATCTCTTGAGAAGATTGAATCAACGAGATGTGGTCGCAATTGCATAATGTCTATGCAGCGGAACCATGGCAGGCCTAGTAGCTAAAATCGTTACTCAATAGAACAATGATCTTTATCATGTGAGTAGCTAACAAGTTTAGTTAGCATGTTATCTCTAGTAAAAGTGGGAGTTTTGGAATAGTGAGTTCCCTAGACCCAACTATTCAATTCTTTTGATTAACATATCTAGAATATAAATATCTTTACATGATGTAATCTTACCATTATAGTGTAGAATTTTTTTGTCCACTATTGTAATGGAAATTTCCAAATATTAATTATTATATCAAAAGGTTATAGAAGTTCCCAGTTTATAATGATAACCGCTAGAAAATATAAAATTAATCTTAAATATATGTTTTATGTTCTAGATACATCTTACAAATTGGACATAGTAAATGATTGACTATCAGGTGTTGTGGGCTCATAAGAATTGATACTTCGTCTCATGAATTTCTCACTTGGTGATCTCTAGTAGAGAGATCTTGAGTACTGACCCGCCAATTGGAACACCACATGTTTTGGGTGTCATTGGATGTTCCTATCGATGATCATTTGTAAAGGACTCCTAAATTGAGATCATTACCAATGTATGACATTTGATTTCATACTTTGATGCAAGAAACAATTCATGGCAATGAAGTTGTGGTGAGGTAGTTTGTGTTGGGTGCGTCATTGGTGGCATTCCATAGGTTGAATGGCCAAGAAAGGATATGTCGCTTTCAGGTAATGGAAGTAATATATCTCAGGCCATGTTGATAAGGATGGAAGTACCTTTATAAGACCATGGCCATCGTAGTTGAGGGTAAATTTTTCCAGTTTGATCAACAAACAATAAAGCATAAAAAGGGTGATGACAGGAGAGAGCGTCTTTCTTTATGAGATATTATAGACAAGGAGATTATATGACACAATGAGTGTTCATTGTTTGGTTGTCCCTACTGGGAAAATCCTTATCTCTTCAGGGGTAATGATGGGTTTCTAGATCCCTCCCTACGTTTGTGAATACTATTCATTGCTATAAAGATAAGGGCTTAGAGGGTCACACGAAATATTGTATTCACGAATTTTCCCTATTCAGGTAAATAGGATATTTGGAAATTATGGGCCCCACTACTGGGGTCTGGGATTTGTCCAAGGTTAAACGATCAACAATGAAATAAATAAATCCATAATTAGTCAAGTTGTGAATAATGGATACTGAATTTATTAATTAATTGTATTTACATGTTTTAAAGTAAATACATTAAAAATATCAATTGAAAAATTTGAAAACTAGTCAAGGTTCAATTAATATTTATGGTTACGAAGATTCAAGTACTGAACTCAATTATTATCATGGAATATATTTAATATATTATAAGAAAATGATTATAATATTTATGACTTAGTTTAGTAGTCATGTTATGTTATTGATAGTGTGTTATGTATTCGGGGACGACAACTCTATACCAGGTATTTTAATTAAACACTATAAATATAATAGGAGGGGATTTTTCCAAGGATGATGCATGAAGATTATCTCTACTCTCTCATCTTCCATGATCTAGAGAGAGAAGATCTGGATCTAAGGAGCTCGGATCGAGCACTCTGCCAGGCACTGCCAGGGAAGCAATGCAGTGATCGTCGGAATATCGAATGCATCATCGCAATTCCACGCTAGCACCTGGATTATGACGAATGACACTTCTACGGATTTATTGAAGTGTGTGTGGATGATATAAAGGGATTTGACATCGAATTCTTCAAGTAACAATTGCAAATGATGACCAGACGTCATACAGGGCTTCATATTTAAATGATGTATTTTATGGTTTATTTTTGTGCTTAAACCCCTTCATGTGAGATTGTCGGCCTAAACCTGTATTCAGTTCACCGACATCAACAAGATTACATCGATCAACAGTGAATTTTTTTAAAATCCCACCTATTTGGGGCATCTGCTATACGCCTGATTCATTCTAGAAGAAGGGGAATATGATGCATCAGATCGAGGGATTTTGGGGCTAGGAAGATAGAGAATGATCATCATATCTAGGACTTCCATGGATATGATGATTTTGAATATGATCCATTAGATCAGGGTCTTCCAGAGAGAGGAAGACAAAGTCTAATCATCATATCGAGCACTTCTAGGGATTCAAATGCAAAGCTATGCTGATCATCATAATGAGGGATTTCCTCTAAAGGAATTACAAACCTTAGAGTAGGTATAAAACTATAAATACTTTAAGTCGGGTTATATGACTTCCTCAACTCTTAAGGTTAAAGATTATATTCAATTATTAAATCTTGTAACTCATCCTTACTTTTATAAGCTTTTGTATTTCTTATTTATAAAATTTTTAATTTCAATTGTGCATTTGTTTAGAAAGTTTGTTCTATATTTGTCTTTCCAACAAACTTTTTATCTGTGTGACTGTGAGACCGATAACACCCTGATTTAATCGGACATCTACTGGTGCTGATTACCACACTCTGATCTTCATAAGATCTATGATTCCAATAATTTTTTACTTAAGAGGATTATTTTGTCTTAGAATAACTTTTTAAACTGCAATTCACCCCACACTTATAGCCATCGTAAAATTTTACAATCCAATAAATACATTCATGTCAAAAATGAGTGAAATTTAATAATTAATAAAGAGTACACATTAAAAATATTAAAAAAATGATAACTTTTTTAATTAAATATAAATTATAAAAAAATGATATATATTGAAATAAAGATAAAAAAATATTGAAAATATTAAAACATTTTTAATAAATATAAATTAATAAATACTAGAAAATGACTAATTTGAAAATAAAAATAAAAATAAATAAATGAATAAATAATACCAAATCATAATAATATTAGATTAAATAAAAAATCATATTAATAAATTAATATATTAAATTTATCAAGTTATAATAAAATTATAAAATGAAGAATAAATTTGAATAAATTGCAAAAATATTTTGTTTGTGTGTTTCTATATAATATTTTATGAATTTTTTAAATATTTATTTGTGTGCAGGTATTGTAAATAAAAATGAATTAATTACAAATATGTATGTCTGAAATCAAGGTAACATGAATTTAATATATGGTAAATTAAAAAATCAAATGATATTCAATTATTATCATTACTCAATGGAATCAGTCAATATTTTAAATTAATATTAATTGTTTATTAAACACCATTATTCACTAAATATGTTACTTATTTAATGTAATTATTAATATTTTTCAATATATACATCATATTTTAGGAAATATTATATATATTTAGAAATTTATATATGAATATATTTCTACATTAAATTTATTAATGAATAATTATGTATAAAAACCATTAAAATGAATAAGACATTATTATATTTTTAGTTATTACATTTTATTCATTTTATTTATTTATATTTATATATATTACATATTAATACATATAATTAATATATATATATTAAGATTATTCATTTATTATAAATAATTGTTTTATTAATAAATATTTTAAGAATTTTTATATTTATTGATTTAAAAAAAATAAATATTGAAACTTAATCATTTTTAATTTTTATTATTGTAACAATTTATTCATTTTATATATCTATATTTAATATATACTATTTATTAATATTTATATTATATATTTATATTATATATATTTAATTTTATCAATAATTATTTTACTAATAAAATGATTAATATTTTTCTTAATTTACACATTTTTAACATTTATTTGTTTAATTATTTCATTTTATTCATTATTCATATATATATATATTTAATATATAATATTTATTAATATTTTTAATATATATATATGTATAATAAAATTTTTCATTATTATCTATAATTATTTAATTAATAAAAAAATTAATACTTTTTTTATTTACTCATTTTTTAATTTTTATTTGTTTAAAAATTTCATTTTATTAGGGAATGTTATATGTGTTAAAAATAAATCACTAATAAAGGTTGTCTTATCCTTGCTAAAAAACGTTGTTAAATGTCATCATTTATTCGCGCTACAAAAAGGTGAGATAAAGGGAATATTTATCAACACTTTTTTATAGCGCTAATAAAGGCCAGCACTATTAAATGCCTATTTTGTAGTTGTTTCTGACCTATCTCAACTCCTCATTATGACATCAATGAGGTTTCAAAAGCTAATTCCATGCCATTCTTGTTCTAGAAGATACGGGAAACTCCTAAAAATCTAATGGGGGAAGAACTGCCTTTATCAAGAGCATGATGACCATCTCTAGGACATAATCAGGATCTATGATCAGATTGAATTTTCCAATTTTTTTGTATCTTAGAATAGGAGATCGTAGATTCACTTTAATAAAATATATCATGTGTTTCTATGAATATTAAATGAACTTTAGTATACAATTGATGAATCCCCATCCAATGTGTGTATCTAAGGACGTGGCGAGTATAGAGAATTTCTCTTTACTATACCCCTAATCTTGAAAAGTCCCCTGAAGAAGGAATCCAATAGTATCATTTTAACTAGAGAGATTTTAGCGACAAATGATATATATACCAATTGGTTCATCTAATAAGATCATACTACCTTTAAGGTACAAAAGCAGTGTGACTAAAGGGATAATTCCATCGACGGAATGCCACACCAAGCCAGCAAAAAGGTCACACATGAATCCTATATAAGGATGATAAGTCCCTAAAATATGGAAAATCCTCAGTGATGAGTATTTTATGTTCTCAAAATTCAATACACCCAGCCAGTGCTTATGTAAATGTGCACCAAATTGGGATGACGACATTGGATGGTGCTTCAAAATGCGTGTATGAGAAACCCCAGCTTGTGGGGTTGGGGTATATTTACCAATACAACCCCTAAGATTATGGAATCCTTTAAATTTTAATATTTTCTAGTGTAAAATTTATGCCATCCCAATCTGTCAGGGCTAGGGGAATTTTTACCACCTCCTCTAAGAAATCCATCCTATTCCAGACTAGGAGATGAACTCTCAAAACTATCACCCCTGTAATTCTTATCATAAACTAACACACCCCTATCTTTCAAGGAATTCATAGTAAGGATGGATGGGGACTCCCTTATTATCACCATTCATATATGGTTACAAATGGAACACCCTGTAGAAAATTCTAATCCCCATAGAGGTATCAAGGTAATGTTTTCCACTATAAGAGGAGAAGCAAAGGAGGATCCTAACATTCCTTTCAATGAGGGTTCTACAAATGATAATTTACTCTATTATATGAATTATAATGAATATATACTATATTCCTAATATGAATAAAAAAATGTCACTAGTTTCAATCTATAAAAGAAGGATACATACCATGATATCAACACTAAATCACATAATGAATAAATATTGCATGGGACATGGTTCAAACCAAAACACATAAGGATGATGTGTGTGTGTGATATTATAGGTATAACCATAACATTTAATCTCCAAATTTTAATTTTTTACTCCCTGTAAGTGCATCATATAACAATAATTGCAAAATTTATGGTTATATCCCAGTAACCACCCAATGAGGTAGAAGTCATATTTACAAAAGAAAAGTTGGAATTGTGTGAGGTTGAGATCGATATCTGAAATGAATCAATGCTAACATTCCCAGGGGAAATATCCCTAATGAGTAAAACCTTCACACAAAATTGAATTTTTTTACCTAACCACTCAATATGAGTGGTTCAATCATCCCATTATAAGAATTCTCAACCATAGGGTTTGCTATAGGTCCACAAAATAGTATACATGAACTTGATTATTGAGGAAGACCGAGATTTTTCTTACAATGACAGCCACTTCCCTAATTCTGGAAAATTATTTCGGGTCTAGCTCGAACAATGAATCAATATTCTATGTATGTATGTGGCCACATCAATATTATTTTTATACCCAGATATAGGGTTTTTCTTGGATATTATTACTTCTAGATCTTCTTATCTCCATCATGACTCTTCCCACATGAATGGAATCCATAGAAGGGTAGTGTTCCCCAGTACAACTCTAGAGGAAATAATATGAAGAATGGGTGGATGAACTCCTCCTATAAAAAAATTTAGAAACATAAATTTATATAAATTAGATGGAATTAGAGATCTAGAATTACACTTATCACATTTCATCTCCCAATGTGTCCCCATTATGGGAACACTTGATCAATAGAAATTAGCAAGGCTCGGATTATTTCTATAAAATCTGTGAGGACCATCCTTAATATGGTACACATTTTTTTATATGGATATATAACTATATGGGAATAAATTTATTGTTATTTCCCAACCAATTTTTGACAATCTTAATTAAGAAAAGAGTCATCGACCTATTGAATTTTATATAATGTAAAAAATAATAGTCTTTGATTTCCTCCCTAGATTGAATGGTCTAATACATTCAATCAATATTCAGGTCCCATGATATTAATTACTCAGGATTTATTTATAATTATTTTAAAGTAGTTAGAAATTTCATTCATCCAAATAATGTACCCAAATTTATTTCACGAGATCATAGAAATGGAACAATTTCTAGATGATTTCATTCAGTGACCCAAATCCGAATCTTGGTCTTTACCTATTAATCATGGGAAATGTCAAGTAAAGAAAAACATACTACTATCACACTTAATCTAGATATAAAAACATTCGTGGCCCCCAAAAAACATCAATATCTCATAGAATATATTATGGAGTGCAGATAGAAGTAAAACTACATCATCAATAATTGAGGAAGGAACAGGATCACCCACTGTATGAGGATTAAAGAAAAAAAACATACTCCTTCTAAAAAGATTAGGTTTCTGTCTACTTCATCATGACCATGGAAAATAATGTCTTAAATTTACAAGAATTTAATAATCCTATGAAATTCAATCTCATTGATCATCTTGATTATTACCTTTTTTATCTGATTGTGCCACAACATTCAATATTGATTTGTCGTTTAGGATTTCCTCTATAAAATGGTGAATTGTGGACAAGTGATTTTGGGAAAACCACGGGCACATGTGTCATGGGTTTCTACTATCCAACCATATAATGAAGGTGATTGGTAAGAATTATTATTTAGATGTGAATTTTATTTATGAAAACTGGATAACATGAAATAATATCGGTCATGATTATGTTATCCGTTGGTCAATGATCAATAATCCTATTTTGGACAATATTCCAACTACACCATCCAAATCTATGCCTTCGAATCCATTGTTTAGAGATAGGCGTATCCAAAATAAATAGAAAACGGTTTCATAAGAGTAGATTCAACCAAATGACAAAACAATTCATACTCTCATGGATTTATTTCCACCACAATTCAATGTATGGGAACCACCCCATCAAATGGAACCTTTTTCAAATGAAGTGTCACTTTTCAGATCTATTAAAACCATTCACCAGGAAGATACATTCTATGAAGAGTAATTTATATATAAATATATGTTTCTCACACATAATCAGGGGGACATGGGAAGATGACATACAATCCAAGGGAACTGGGTGATTTGGATACACTATTGAATCCTCCTTGAGTTGTTCAAACAAAATATTCTTGGAAGATTAATGGGTAAGTGTATAATTATTAACCAATCAAGGTTTGTGGATAGGCTAGCTCAACTCAACCCACAAATGGTAGAAATTCCCTTATGTTCTGTCTAGGTATAAGAACCATCAACACCAAATTCCTTAAAATCAAAGGCTCATGGAAATTAAAAATCATATATTGGTTATCATCATCCATTGTTGAAGAATTTTCATATCTTTAAGAAATTAGATATTTCCCCACAAAATGATTGATCCTATATTCACATCACACCTCAAAATATCTCTAGGAATAACTTGAATTGGGACTTCAAATATCTATATATTTTTTAGAATAATGTTCCTTGGTTCAATGTCTACTATTCATAGATTACATTAGTAGATTTCCACATACTCATCTCATTTATAAGGCAGGATTGGGAGTCCAGTAACCATGGGAACATCATAACCCTATCCATCTCAAGAAAGCTTAGCAATGATGAAATTCATCAATTCTTGACTCACAATGGATCTAAAATCAATATCATCTCATTCCGGAAACTCTATCACTTCGGCTATGGTGAGGATAATGTGTATCAATCGTTGTTAACTATCACAGGGTAAGTGAAAAGTAACCAAAATCCCCTCATAAGAAACAAACTCAACACCTAATTTGGATATCTTATATTTGACTCTGATTTCATGGTAATTTTGTATGATACAGTTGTTTCGGTGCGGATGTGCGTCGGGTTACGCTGTTCCTCCAGGACGCGTTCGCGCGTGCACCCGTCAACCCGAGGGGATGGGCGCGCGGCTTGTGGTCCCGCAGTCCCGCTTTCCAAGGGCGGGCGGCATCCGTCCCTTATTCAGGGGCGTCTGCTCCTTGATCGAAACCGGGATGATGGGATGTCGGCTCCTCCTTCCTTGGACGTCTCCTCGGAACTTGTCGCCTAATCCGGGTCTCCCTCATAGACTTAAGAATGTTCGTGAATCTCGTTCCCGGCGCCATATCTTCATGGACACCGGTTAATTACGCTGCTTCCGCCCGGACGCTCCAAGGAGTCTGGGCGGGGCAGCAACCTGCGGTGAGAAGGCCGGGTGGCTCTGGGTGTTGGGGGCGTGTATTTACGCTGCGGCTCTGCACATCTGTCTTCCGTCCCTAATAGGGCTTCTCGAAGGCATGACGGCCTGAGGCATCCCACACCGGGTGCGAGGAACTGTGTCACCTGAGGTTTTCCTTAGCTTCCCGTGTTTAACACGGGGTATGCCGCGAGTTTAACGTCCAGCGGGGACGGCATCGGACCGATCAACACGAAAAGTGGATCAGATGACAGAACCCCTTGCGGGGAACCTCCGACGCTGGGGCCAGCACATGGGCGGCTTCCCAAGTAACGTGGAGTGGAGTGAAGTGGCATGACCCCACCGGGATGTGGCGGCCCGGGTAAGGATCAGGATGGATGATGGAGTGAAGAGCTTGGACCCCAGAGGGGCTTCCTACGTACCGCGCGTTAACACGGATCAAAGTCAACGTAGTTCGGGCATACAGTTTAACGTCATGCTGGACGTCGGCAAGCCGACTCACGAAGAGGTCGAGGCTGCCGGGCGGAGGATTGAACCGAACCACCTCGCACAGAGGGGGATGGAACGGCCGGGTGGATCACAGTTTCACGTCATGCTGGACGATAAAAGGGGAAATGGAAAAAGGGGGGCTGTGGGGAGGCACCGTGGAGATACACACGGGCAGTCTCCCACAGGGGCGGATTCATAGGTGAATCAACGCAAGCGTGAACCCTGGAGGGGTCCACTGATGGACGAACCGACGTAAATACGACCGGGACGACCAGGTGGTGGGCTTGAACCTCGGGGAGGCTTCCTACGTACCCTGTATAGAAGACAGGGATCAAAGTCCACGTAGTTCATTCTGTCAGGACTTACGCACTTGAGGCAGCCCGGTTGCGGCAAAACTCAGTTGGAAGGGACTCGGACCGAAAGCAGAAGACACCTCGATCCCAGTCATACCCTCTACTGGCTTCGGCCGTGGGGAGGCGCAATGGAGATACACATGTGCAGCCTCCCACGAGAAACTAGGGGTTTGTAATACCCTGCCCCCGTAGGGAAAAGCCACTCCCATTAAATCGCCCCGAAAGCGGGACAATCCCGACATCCTTGCAGAGACGAGCGGGTGGGGGCCACATCCAAACCGGGGGAGATCCTGCGTGCAGAGCACGGGATCGGATGAAGCGGACGGTTTAACATCTTGCCGGACGAAGTACAGTTTAACGTCGTGTGTTGAGGACGAGGCGGACGGTTTAACGTCTTGCCGGACGAAGTACAGTTTAACGTCGTGTGTTGAGGACGAAACACTTGGCAGTTTAACGTCTTGCAGCGCGGACGATGGGGCTAGGCAGTTTAACGTCGTGTAGCTTGGACGGATGTGCAGTTTAACGTCATGCTGGACGAATATGCAGTTTAACGTCATGCTGGACGTATGCGCAGTTTAACGTCATGCGGGACGAATGCTGAACAGTTTAACGTCTTGTAGCTCGGACGTATGTGCAGTTTAACGTCATGCAGGGCATAGGTTGCCGGACGATGGGTGCATGTCACTTCGCACGAACCTGGAGGGCCGCACGGGAAGACAACGCACGGTGCGGGCACCCAGGATGAGGAGCATCGGGCGCCACGCAGGCAGGTGCCCTCAGGGGGTCGAGGGGACGACCCTGGCAGATTGCGCGCAAGAAGGAAGCTTTGCGCGCAATACTGCGGGCCGGCGCGCAATCGGGGCGGCTGGCGCGCAATTGGGCCAGTGCCTTGCGCGCGGATGCTTGAGATTGCGCACACCGGGCTTCGGATAGCGCGCGGGGGCAACGGCTCATTCTCTAATGAATGGCCACTTGAAAGAAGGGGGGGTGCGCGCAATCGGGCCGGATTGCGCGCACCCCGGGGGCAATTGCGCGCAAGCGGGTTCTTTTGCGCGCAAAGGCCTTAGGGTGAGTTTTTATTCAAATGAAAGGAGCCAGCGGGGATTGCGCGCGAAGGCGGACCCCGAGGCTTCCTTGCGCGAAAGAAAGGAGGTTACCTGAAGTTCGTCATTGCGCGCGGAAGGGGTTGAATTGCGTGCACGAGAGACGTTTCGACTTCCAGCAACCTTTGAGACGTTGGGGGTCGCCTTATATTTATAGGCAACCCCGGGCGCGGAATCCAGGGTGCGAGCGCGAAATTCTCCTCGCGGGCGCGGAATCGGGCGCGGCGCGCAAGGGAGTCGCGCGGACCCGCGGCGCGCAAAGATGCGCGCCGGACCGGCGCATTGCGCGCATCCCGGGGGGTTTGCGCGCGGAACATCACCTTTGCGCGCGGGCCTCTGAAATTCCGCGCAAGGCCTCCGGGCCCTCCGAAACGTTCTTCCGACTCCAAATATCACTTCGCTTTCCGCATCCGGAGCTTCGTTTGGGAACAACGGACTTTTCCGGCGTCTAGAAAAGCCCCCCCTCGGAATCTGATCGGCGAGAGGTCGCAACGATCGGGTTCCGAGGGAGACGCCGGAATGCCGAAGTCCTGGGCGGCGCGGGACTGTGGCGCGCAAAAATGGATGTCGGGCGCGAAATCGGCCGATGCGGTCGCGCAAAGCCTTTTCCGCGCAGCGCGGACCCCGGCCTCGCCTATAAATAGGGGCACTGGGTCCCTCCGTGCCGTACACTGGCCTTCCGCGCGATAAGCCTCTTTGCTCTCGTGCGCGAAATTGCCTTTTCCGGCGCGGAATTCGATCACTCGTCGCGCAAAACCGTCCGGACTTCGCTCTGTTTTTGCGCGAATACCCGGGGTTTTTCGCGAAGGACTTCCCGATTGCGCGCCGTCCACTAGGATTGCGCGCCGCCTCTCAAACTTTTCCACCAGCCTCGTCCGATCCCGCACGCTTCATCCCTTAACTCGCACGACTCCCGAATCTTCCGAGATGGCCGCGCACAGAGGAAATGAAGGGGATGCCGCCACTTGCAGAGCCGAGATGGCGACGAACGAGGAGGTTTACGGAGCCAAGGAGATTGTTTCTAACAATCAATCCTTGTTCGACTTACTAACGCCGGCCCAGAAGACATACCCATTGTCAGACAACCTGCCGCTCTGGAACTTTGGCCTCCTGGATGAGGTTCCAGTGCCAGGGTTCGAGGTTGATGCGCCGCGAACCTGGGTGACTCGGGAGGACGAGCTGCCCCGCTATAACATCACCAACAATGGGCATCCGGCCAGGGAGACCAGGCACTTGGACGTCTACGTCCTGAACCCGAGGACGCGAACCATTGATGGGGGTGAGCCTACAGCGGAGAATTCTCCAGCCCTCTACTCGAGCACATACCGTCAGAGCGTCACTGACGACACCAAGGGCTGGCTGAAGGACTGGGACTTGCGATCTGGGGGCAACTTTACCAGTGAATGGGCCTGGGCGTTCTGGGTACGCCACACTTGCGATCACTTCGCAGAGGAGCTGCGGTACATCGGCCTGTTCGAGGCGGTGTGGACGTCGCAGTTCCACTTCTACCAGCAGTCTGAGCTCGGGCCGGAGCTGTTCACTCGCTGGTCCCCGGATACCAACACCTTCCATCTTCACCATGGGGAGGTCGGCATCGGTCTCTGGGACATCCACTGCATCGGAGGTATCCCGCTGGAGGGCTACCAGTACGATGAGTTCCTGCCACCGAAGAACATCTGGGAGGACAGGTCACAGACTCCCATTCTGACCTGGCATCTTCTTGACCTGGCTACGCAGCGGCTCGGGATTCAAGACTTCCAGAAGGACATAGCCTACAAGGATTGGTTCGGCCAGTTCCTGGAGCATGACCCGGCGGTCAAGATGCCAGGCAGGGGGAAGCGGTGCCCGACCGCAGCTCAGAGGAGCCGGAACGGGTCGTACTGGCGGGTCCTGGAGACGGGAGATTACCGCTCATGGGGGTACCGCGTCATCGAGGCCTGGGACCCGAACGTCCGGTACGCGGCGTTCCTGGCCGCCTTTCTGAGCGGGTGGCTCCTGCCAGTGCGGGATGCGAGGATGGGCGTCCGCCTGGCGACACTGGCGATGGCGGGCGCCATGGCTGCCAACAAGAGGTACAACCTCGGGGTCCCAGTACTGGCGAGGCTGTATGCCATTCTGGGACGCATCTCACGAGGGGGGTCGCCACGAAGGATCTGTGGGCCCTTTCAGTTCTTCCACGGCTGGGTGGCTGCTCACCTTGGTGGGTATACGTTCCCAAATGCCATCAGTCCTCCGGGCAACGGCATGCGACCCTCCCTGCTGAACATTGCGGGGGTCGCTCCGATGACCCTCAGTGAGGAGGGCGTGAGGGTTCGGATTGGCAATCATGCCAATTTCAACTTCAGCCCGTTCCCCACTCCCGTCGGCCAGATGATCGACAACGGGCAGGGCCCGCTGGAGCAGCATGAATACTTCCTGAACATGCGGGGCGGGGTGCTCGTGACTCGGATCGACGGGAAGGTGATCTGCGAGCCTTACGTGCCGACCCGGTTCGCCAGGCAGTTCGGGTGCCTTCAGCGGATGCCGAAGAGGGTATTCACCGCTGTCCGGGAGGAGACGAACCCTTGCGTCCTTCGCCAGATGTGGCTGATGTTCGTCGCCTTCGGCTCTGGCGACGTCATCACTCTCCCTCCTACCGGTATCGACGCAGGCTTGGCAACCGAGTATGCCGAACACTGGGCCATCGCGTACCCTGAGGGGCTTCTACGGAAGCCAGTTCGGCGGCTCGAGGTCACCCGTGCGGAGACCGGGCGTCAAGGAAGGAGGCGAGGCGCCGCCACACGGGGGAGAACGGAGGCGCGCCAAGCAGCGGAGCCGGCGCGGGCAGGGACTTCGGCGGCGGGCGCATCGCAGGCTGCCGCCACGACCTCGGCGCCCAGAGAGGGGGCGCATGCGTCGGTCGGGGAGCGGCCCGGGAAGCAGGTGAGGCGTCTGCTCGAACCCTCCCACGATGCAGTCTTCCCGGCGCTGTGGTCGGCCTGGATGACCCTGCGGCAGTCACTGGGGACCGACGTCATCTGGCGAAAGATACTCAGAGAAGGAATCTATCTGCCAGAGGTCGGGCGCCTCCAGATCACCGACAGGGTGGACTTCAACCGGCAATATGCATATCTGACGGCCATGGACGAGTACGCGCGCCAACGTGGTCAGCGTGCGGAGCCATCCCTTCTGGTGAAGGTGATGCTCGGTCTCGAGCCCGCTCCAGAACAGATGCCGCCGGGAGAAGATGACAGTAGCGACTCCGAGGAGGAGGAGGAGACGGGGGAGGATGAAGGCTCCGAGGGAAGGTCCCATCGGGGGAGCCCACGGGAGAGTGGCGAGGTGGCCGGCTCTGACAACGTTGATGTCACTGAGCTCCTCGAGGTCCGCTTCTATCCCTACTCAACTTGCTTCATCCATTCTCTTATGCAGCTTCTAACCCGTTTCTCCATCCTTCTCAGGAGCACACGGATGTCGGTCAGGCGTCCTCAACAGGAGTAGGAGAGGCGCCAGCAGGACAAGGCGGGGGCCAGGCACCCATTATCGAACTGTCAAGCGCTAAGGGGTCCCCTGCTGCAACTGTTCCTGCGGCGACCGGGGTAGCGGAAGATGACGCTCCGAACTCCCGTAAGTCTCCCTACTTTACTGCTGGTGCTTGCCATTGACGATCCGTGACTAACCATGGCATGCCCCGCGCAGTGATCTCAACATTGGAGGCTCGTCGGGTTGCCGAACCCGGGCCATCTACGAGTGGACCAGTGGTGGACATGCCGCCTGCTCCGGAACAGACCTTCCAAACCGAGCCGGCCCCACCAACTGCTGATCAAGGGGCTGCGGGCGCCGGCGGTGCTGACATCGGAGAGAGGTTGGGGGCTGACGAGGGTGTCAGCGCCGCTGGGGAGAGAGAAGAAGGTTGCCCGGATGTTGGGGAACCTATCCCTCGTGAGGACCTCCCAGGGGCGGACCCTGCAGCAGACCTGCTGGCTGCCTTCCCTGCTTACCGGCCTGCCGACCCCGAGGAGATGGATGACTCGGACGCGGAGGCGGTCGAGGATAGCCGGGTAACGCGACGCAGGGGGTGGAAGTGCATCCAGCGCTTCCTCAAGCGAGACCCATCGGAATGGCTGGGGCGCATGGGATCACTTCAGACCTGGCTGCGCTTCCTGTGTGCCGGGGGAGCTGATGCTCAACGCCTCCATCTGACGGTCCGTGATTTCATGGCCGAGAAGATGCGCGAGAGCCGCCGGCGTGCCGACGTCGCACAAAGTCGGGACATGTCGGAGAGCATGCAGGCGCTCCTCGCGGAAGAGCAGGAAGTCCGGCGCCTCGAAGGGCAGGCGGCAGAGAAGGAGGCCTTCGTCGTAGCATGTACCGAGCTTGTGGAGCAACTATCGGCACAACTGATCGACGCTCAGGTACAGCTGACGGAGGCGGGCCAACAGATGGTCACACTCCAAGTCGAGCGGGAGCGCGCACAGGCCAGGATTGACGAACTGCGTGCTGTGACCGCCGACGAGGAGAGGGCACGCAGAGAACGAGAAGCAGCCCTGGAGGCCGCCAGCCAAAGGGTAGCGGCATTAGAAAGACTTATCCAGCACGCTAATCCCTAGGGGCTTTGTTTTTTGCCATTCCTAGAACATTTTGCTTCCGTTATTCAATATTTCGATCCATTTGTATGAATCAATATATTTATCTGCGTCTTTCGGTTTAATATGCTCAACCACAATTCGTTGTCTTGCGGGAGTGTTAACCAAGCATCAGGCATCCATAATTGGGCCTGGATTTCTGGAGAAAAGAGGGAGGTCATTCCTAGGAAAGGAGACCTCAGACCTAACCAATGTATCATCCCCCAGCTTGTTCCAACACACGAGCGGGACAATGCTAGGGGCGTTGAGATTTTATCCGAACATAGGGAAATGAGAAAGGGTGAATCGCGTGTCCCGAATCCGAACATCCACAACGGTTGGCCTTCCAGGAAATGCCCAAGACGGTAGGCGGACAGTGGATCGACCATAACAACTGCAATAAACGGACCGAAAAAGGCCATCATTCATATTGCAGGAGGCGGACCACATGTCATCATGAATACCGCTTTGGGGTTCCTTCAGACACAAGGGTGGAAATCCCGATCAACAGGGCATGCGAAGCATAGGGCGAAGTGACGATTTGTTCGGACAGAATCCAACGCTCTCAAAATTGCGCCACCGTGGGGGAAGCGTATTAGGCGGATGCACTAATCTGGCCGTGAGTCACCTCAATTCTCAGACAGCACCTCTCTGACGAGGAAACCGTCGCTTCCCATCCTTGCGATGGGGCATCCCGAGCTGAATCGGGGAGAATATTACGACTGCACCACTCTACCCGAAGTCAGGCCAGACGGCCGGCGACGAGGAGGGGTGGGACTTATCGATCCCTGAGGCTGGACCCGAGTCGAAATGCCCTGGCGTTCCTACGTACTCCATCAAGATGGAGATCAAGCCACACGTAGTTCTGAGAGTGCAGTTTAACGTCATGCAGGACGTAGGACCCCATTTGGGGTAGATCTTAGTTTAGGGTCTTAGAGCTCGGACCATAAGGGCTGGATCTTAGTTTAAGGTCTTAGAGCTCGGACCATAAAGGTGGAGGATCTTAGTTTAAGGTCTTAGAGCTCGGACCATAGGGCTAGAGGATCTTAGTTTAAGGTCTTAGAGCTCGGACCATAAGGGCTAGATCTTTGTTTAAGGTCTTAGAGCTCGGACCATAAGGAGAGATCTTAGTTTAAGGTCTTAGAGCTCGGACCATAAAGAGAGATCTTAGTTTAAGGTCTTAGAGCTCGGACCATAAAGAGAGATCTTAGTTTAAGGTCTTAGAGCTCGGACCATAAGGAGAGATCTTAGTTTAAGGTCTTAGAGCTCGGACCATAAAGAGAGATCTTAGTTTAAGGTCTTAGAGCTCGGACCATAAAGAGAGATCTTAGTTTAAGGTCTTAGAGCTCGGACCATAAAGAGAGATCTTAGTTTAAGGTCTTAGAGCTCGGACCATAAAGAGAGATCTTAGTTTAAGGTCTTAGAGCTCGGACCATAAGGAGAGATCTTAGTTTAAGGTCTTAGAGCTCGGACCATAAAGAGAGATCTTAGTTTAAGGTCTTAGAGCTCGGACCATAAAGACCTCAAAGTACGCCGCATCTGGTCATATCCCCTGGATATGCGAAGATGCACTGAGGGATAGTGTCAAGAGTGTCGAGTTTTCGCCTGGTCAGAATGGGAGGTGGGAAATGTGAATCATGCGGCCATTCACTCGAGGACCGGGAGCACCGGCGTGACGATATGAGAGTACTGCCGACCGTGGCGGAAAAGCAGCATCAACATCGCACTAACCGTTGGTGGAATGAGGCAGCAAACGAGCATCGACCGCTCAATCGCAGGATTCATATCGATTTGCTGCCCGAGGCCATTGGGGGTACCGGCCCGAGTCGGTGGGAGAGCACTGAGGCATTGTGTCCGAACCGTTCGCGGGGGCTCCACCCAGGGCGTAGACGATGGGTCCGAATGAAAGGGAGCACGAAGCCTGAAAAGCGGCGGAAACCTGACCAAGCGGATCCTGACCCTCCTGGCAATAAACCAGAGTACTCTTAACACCGGTGGACCACTGCAAGGGGTCGGGGAACGCGCCTTGAGGGTGACCTGAAGGCGGCGGATTCCCCAGAGAAGGGGGAATCTCTAAGAGGTGGGGGGCTGGACCCGAAGTTTCAAACATCCGGGCGTTCCTACGTATCCCATAAGGATGGGAATCAAGCCGCACGTAGTTCTTGAAGCGCGGCGCAACACAATCGGGCACCAGCGCGGGGAAGAGTGCGGGTCTGACCCTCGCACACAAAAGGAGCGGCATTTGATATTTCTTGTTTGTCCTTAAAGATGAATGGTTTTTCTTTGTGCGGCGACATGCCTGTGATTGAGAAATCTCTGGCGTCGCCGCAATAATCAAGCCACGGAAGGCATTGATGAATGGCGTGGTTATTAACCAGCGCCCAACATGAGTGTCCCCTGAGGGGAACATCACGATGCAGTGCCGTTTTCTCGTCGGGCGGCCAAGACGATCACAGTTTACGGTCGTGTGGTAGGACCAGACAACACAGTTTAAGGTCGTGTGGTTCAGACCATTCAACACAGTTTAAGGTCGTGTGGTTCGGACCATGGAGGAATCCGCTTACCGCGGTACGGCGGACACGGCGGAGGTGGGAGCATACCCAGCCCTGCGGTCACGCACGATTCCAGGAGAAGAGTCTTGGGATGGGGGTCTGCGTATGTCCATCACCCGAGGGGCAGAGATGCTAGCCTCCAGATATACTGGGCCCAGAACGCGATTGTTCGAGCGACTCCTCCCTCCTTATGGGGACGAGGGTCCAGCTACGCATGGCCCTTGGGGAGAACATCCGCATATATCCTTGGTGCTCAGATCATGGGAGCCTCGAACGACATCATTACCTTGGTTGGTCTGCCTAACGTGTAAAGGTGTACTGAAGATCAGTATGAAAAGAGTGTCCAGATTCCACTACAACGCATAAAGGCGGAGTGTGATGAGGACTGCGCAACCAATGTTCAGAGCCTGAAGGAGCTGACATGGCGATCAAGGATGTTGCTGACGCATTCGCAACACAACATCCGATCGCGTCAGCCTAAGACGGGGCAAGCAAACAAGCATCAACCGCTCAATCGCAGGATTCATATCGATTTGCGGCCCAAGACCCGCCGGTAAATCGACCCGGAGCGGTGGGAGAGCACTGAGGCATCGTACCCAAACCGCTAACGAGGATCCCTTTGAGTGAAGGCTCGAATAAGAGGAAGCGCGAGGCCTGACAAGCAACACAGGACTTGTCGGGATTGAATCTGACACTACGAGTCATAGACCGAAGTACCCAAAACATGTTAACAGATCTCCGGAAAGGGTCGGAGGACTCACCCTGAGAGCAACCAAAAGAGGGAAGATCCCCGTGATCAACCAAGAGATGGGGCTGGACCTGAAACACAAGCGTCCAGGCGGTCCTACGTATCCCATAAGGATGGGAATCAAGCCATACGTAGTTCTTGAGAGGCAGTTTAACGTCATGCAGGACGATGAGGGGTGTGAGGTAGTCCCACACACGGGGGAGGCGTACGGCGCGGCCAGTAGACCGATGTGAATGAGGACATAATCCCCCGCTCACGCGATACGCCTCGCACAAAAAAGGAGGGGAACTGGGGCCAGAGGCCCAACGCGGGATAGAGATTCCCAGGAAATGGGGCTGGGCCTGAAACATGAATGTCCAGGCGGTCCTACGTATCCCACAAGGATGGGAATCAAGCCATACGTAGTTCTTGAAGTACAGTTTAACGTCATGCAGGACGATAAGGAAAAAAGAAGGGGGGAGCAGAAGGCATCCCAAAACGTGGGGGGGCGTACAGCGTGACGAGCAAACCGACGTGAATGAGGGCATAGCCCCGCACTCACACCATACGCCGCACACCCGGGGGCAACTGGGCCAAGGGCCCGAGATGGGATGGAAATTCCCGAAGGATGGGGCTGGGCCTGAAACACGAGGGTTCAGGCGGTCCTACGTATCCCATAAGGATGGGAATCAAGCCGCACGTAGTTCTTGAGTGGCAGTTTTACGTCATGCAGGACGAATGCTGAACAGTTTAACGTCTTGTAGCTCGGATGTAGTGCAGTTTAGCGTCATGCGGGACGAAGCACTTGGCAGTTTAACGTCTTGCAGCGCGGACGAATGCTGAACAGTTTTAACGTCTTGTAGCCTGGACGAATGCAGTTTAACGTCGTGCAGGACGTGGTGCAGTTTAGCGTCATGCAGGACGAAGTGCAGTTTAGCGTCATGCAGGACGAACGGACACTCAGGCAAAGTATTGCTTGAGGAACCTAGCGTTGGTGGGAGGAGTGACACGCTCACCATCCATAGTCTCTAGGGAGTACGCGCCATTGGGATAGACCTTGTGGACAACAAAAGGTCCCTCCCACTTGGGCTCCAACTTGGGCGGCTTCCTGCCGGGGATCATCGGTGCTCTTAGGGCTAGCACTAGATCACCCTGCAGGAAGGAGCGGAGGCGAACCTTCTTATTGAAAGCTCGAGCCATTCTTCTTTGATGCCTCTCCAAGTTGTGCAAAGCGCGAAGTCTATTCTCATCCAGTGCTTCCAACTCGACTAGACGGGCTTCAGCAACTCTGTCCGGCGCTTGCTGGTCGTAGACCGCAGTGCGCAAGGACGGTAACTGGATCTCGATGGGCAGGACGGCCTCAGCTCCATACACCAGGGAATAAGGGGTCATCTGGGTGGAATTGCGAGTCGTCGTCCGATAAGCCCAGAGGGCGTTGGGGAGCTTGTCCGGCCAACTCTTCTTGTTCTGACCAACCATCTTTTGCAGAATGTTAGAGAGGGTTTTGTTAAACGCCTCGATCTGTCCATTCGCCTGCGCATGATAGCAAGATGTATGGTTCGAGCGGATGTTATACTTGGCGTACAACTTCTTCAACTCGGCTGCTCGGAAATTGGTTCCGTTATCCGTGAGGATAGCGTGAGGCACTCCAAATCGATAAATGATTTTGGAGGTCACGAAGTCAGCGATCGAACAGGATTTGACCTCTCTGAGCGGAATCGCTTCTGCCCATTTGGAGAAGAAGTCCGTGGCGGTCAGAATGAACCGGCACTGGCGAGCTGTCGCCGGCGGGTAAGGTCCCACAACGTCTAGTCCCCAGACTGCAAAGGGCCAGGAATACCTTGTGGTATGGAGAGGCTCCGGCGGCCGATGCACAAAGTTCGCATGAACCTGGCACGCATGGCACCTCCTGGCGTACTCGATGCAGTCATGAATCATAGAGGGCCAGAAGTATCCCAACCTCCGAATCTGGTGGGACAGCTTCGGCCCAGTCTGGTGGGCGCCACATGAACCAGCATGAACCTCTTGCATGACTCGTGGGATCTCGACTCCCTGAAGGCAACGGAGGAGAACACCATCAAATCCGCGTTTGTAGAGGATCTGCTCCAGACCGGGACTGCTCTGGAGGACAAACTGCGATGCGCGGCGTCGAACTCGCTCGTGCTCGGCCCGATCTGACGGAAGAATGCCATGTTGGAGGTACTCAACCAAAGGCGCCCTCCAATCACGGGCTGATTCGACTGCTATATCTGGGGTACTCGGGGCTCCGGGCATAGGGGCAACCGTGGTGAGGTTACTTACCAACGGGCCGCGATCTTCTTCCGGGATAACGGGAGCGATGAGCCTGCGGCGCGTCACGCGGACGATCAGGTTGTCCTGTTCAGGTTCCGCAAGTGACGCAGCCAGGCTGGCCAAAGCATCTGCTCGACCGTTCTGCGACCGGGGAACATGGACAATTTCCGGCCGAGAAGGGAACCGGGCCATCAGAAGAAGGGTGCACTCCAACAATGGCACAAGTTCCGGCTTCCTGACAACGTAGTCGCCATTGATCTGCTTAACGACCAGCTCGGAGTCCCCTTTCACGCACAGACGGGGCACGTCGATCTCGAGAGCCAACTCGAGGCCGGTGATGAGGGCATGGTATTCCGCCTCATTGTTGGTACAGCCCTCTGACAACAGGAAGGAATATGGCAGCACGGCTCGCTCCGGGGTAATGAAGACGATACCCAGGCCCACTCTGTTGAGCTTAGGATTATCGAGTCTTCTACCGGTGGGGCTCCGGGAGGCACCGTCAAAGTGCATCTGCCAGCATGGATCGGCATGATCGACCGAGAGAATGGTCTCATCAGGAAAGCCTAGATCCAGCGGCTGATCCGCGGAGGTTGGGTGAGCTGCCAGAAAGTCTGCCAATGCCTGCCCTTTGATGGCCTTCTGAGACACGTACCTGATGTCGAACTGCTGGAGAATCACAGCCCACCGCGCTAGACGGCCAGTCAACATAGGCCGGCTCAGGATATATTTCAACGGGTCTACCCGAGAAACCAACTCTACCTCATGGTGCTGCAAGTAGTGTCGTAATTTCTCTACGGCAAATACGAGCGCCAGGCAGCTCTTCTCGATGGGGGAATACCTAACTTCCGCGTCGAGGAGCATGCGACTGAGGTAATAGAGGCTATTCTCTGTTCCCTCGTTGTTCTTCTGGGCGAGAAGGGCACCCAGGGACCGTTCCAGGGCGGTCACATAAAGGAACAGCGGCTTTCCGGATACGGGCGGCATCAGGACCGGAGGTTGAAGCAGGTACTGCTTGATTTCCTCGAAAGCGGTCTGACACTCTTTATCCCATACATAGGTGACACCCTTCTTCATGAGCCGAGAAAAGGGCTTACACTTGCCGGCCAGATTCGCGATGAATCGGCGTATATAGGCTAAGTGGCCTTGGAACCCTTGCAGTTCCCGGACGGTACCCGGGGGAGGCATCTGGCTAATCGCCCTGATTTTCTCTGGGTCGATCTCAATACCCCGGTATCTTACCACAAATCCAAGGAACTTTCCGGAGGTCACCCCAAAGGCACACTTCAACGGGTTCATCTTCAGGCAGCGAGACCGGAGGAAGCTGAACACTTTCTCAAGATCTTTGAGATGGTCCTGACGCTGGCGCGATTTGACAACCAAGTCGTCGACGTAGCATTCCACCAGTGTGCCGAGGATTGGCTTGAATATGCGGTGCATCGCCCGTTGATAGGTGGCACCTGCATTCTTCAGGCCGAAGGGCATGACCCGGTAGCAAAAGGTACCTTGGGGGGCCCTGAAGGCAGTGAACTCCTCATCCTCAGGGGCCATCCGAATTTGGTTGTATCCGGAGTATCCATCCATGAAGGAGAGGGCTTGGAACCCTGCCGTGGCCTCAATCAACAGCTCTGTAACTGGAAGGGGAAAATCATCCTTCGGACAGTGGCGGTTGAGATCGCGGAAGTCGATGCAGACTCTAATCTGCCCGTTCTTCTTCCTGACCGGCACAATGTTGGCCAGCCATTTGGGGTACTGAACTTCCCTCACGAAGTTGGCTTTGATAAGCTTGTCAACTTCGGCCTCAACCATGGCACCATGGGATGGGTGCATCTTCCTGGGAGGCTGCTTGAACCCGCGATGGTTCGCCGGGAGACCAAGGCGGTGGACGACTACCTGAGGATCTAGCCCCGGCATCTCGTCATAGCCCCAAGCGAACACATCACGGTGCTACCTGAGAAAGTCCACGTACTGCTGCCGCTCCTCAGAGGGCATGGCGGCACTAGCCAACGTGGGTCTTGGATCGGCCTCGGTTCCAAGGTTCACCTGTATTAACTCATCGACCGTGGCGGGGACGCCCTCCTCAAAGGCTGGGGGTGCGTCTTCCATACCCTCTCCACTCGGGGAGGGATCATCCACGGGAGAGACTGCGTTGGAAACTGCATTGGGGCTACCATGTCCTGCTGGGCCACTGGTGCTGGCGCGGGCGGTCGCGGCCGTCTCATCAGGAGACTCGTGGACCGTCAAGACCATGGCGACGTCCAACCGGTGAATCGGGAGGACGTAAGCGTCATCCAGACCTGCCCAGGGATCGCTCGCAACAGCGACAGGCTCAACCTCACCTGCCAGGATCTGCTTATCCTTGCTCTTGTAATAGTCCGCGTCCAGATAACGGGCTTCACATGAGGCAAAAGGAGAGGCATCTCCTTGAAGCACGCCTACTCGACCATTAAGGGAGTATTTGAGGCATTGGTGGTATGACGAGGGGACCGCCGCGTGAAGGTGAAGCCATGGCCTGCCCATCAATGCGTTATACGCAGTGTCCTGAGAGACTACCATGAATTCGGTGTTGGCAACCAAGTCACCGAACTGGGTCTTCAAACGTATCTTGCCGACCGGGGTTTGCTCGGTGCGGTCGTACCCCTGGATCCTGAGGTCGGAGGGAATCAAGTCATCCTCAGACAACCCCAATCTCCGGAGTGTCCGAGTTGGAATCAGGTTAATCCCGGACCCCGTGTCGACAAGACAACGCCGGACTTCAAGGCCATTGAACTGGCCAGTGACATACAGCGGACGAATGTGTCCCTGTATAGGAGGGTCTTCATCCTTACCAGAGAACGAGATAACTGCCTGACATTCGGCGTCCTCGATCGTTTCGGCGTGAAAGGCTTCTGCAGCCGCAACCTCTGTCTCAAACTGGAGGGGGCTCTTCAGGGCTTCAGCGAGTGCCTCGCGCATCTCAGATGACATGCGCAGAGCCTCAAGGATGGAGAGCCTTGCTGGGATGTCGGCCAAGTGCTTCAGGACATCATACTTTTTGGCCAAGCGCGAGCTCCTGGTTGTAGGAGGTTGCTCTGCGGTTGGTGGCATGACGGGCCTTGCCGGTTGGGTCGGCGGCCGACTGGTGCTTGGCGCATCCCGCTGTTCATTGGTCGCAGTCCGGGAAATGGTCACCGTACTGGAGTCAGGAGGCCGGGATGGACTTGTGGCAGGGCGGAGCTGGTCGCGACGCGGCTGAGGCGGTTCTGCCTGGTCCCACACCACAAACAGTGGCGGAGGCGAATCCGTCATCCCCGGATGGGGAGCCTGCGCACGTTGAGCTCGATCTTGAGCCTGCCGCCTAGTCTCAGTGGCGTGCACGGCCTGGCCGGAGGTACCGACGGCTGTGCCCCGGCGACTCCTGCTGCTGCGGTTCTTCCGACGGTGGCGACGACCGGGGACACTAGGGAGGTCCACCTGGTGTTCTTCAACGTCGGGAACCGAAAAGGGATTTACCAGCTCGACGGTGTTAACCGAAGCGTACCCAATACCGTCATCGGACGAATCATCCATCACCGGGCAGATCCGAGGAGGGACCCCCATCTCCGGGGGCATGAAATCGCCGAGAGTACGGGATAGTGGCGGAACTGGCGGGGCGCGCTCTTCCTTCTTGCGCTGCCGCCGTTTGCTCCTCTTGGAAGAGGCAGGATGGGACGACGACGCCGAAGCAGCACCCGCAGATTCTGGGGGCTCAGGCTGATTCAAGCGCGCACGGATGATTCCATGGGCGCGAATGATCGTCTTGCGGGCCATCCAGTTATTATACTTCTGGGACCCGCGGTCGGAGACCAGCTGCCATTCGTCCTCGCTGCCACTATCGTCATCTGATCCCACGAATACGCCCGCCACTTGTGCTGGAGCTGGGCCCACCTGATTACATTGTTGTTAATCTGGTCTTGGAGCCAGTCCTTGAACACATAGCACCGCTGGATGGTGTGCCCCAGGGCTCGATGGTAGGGGCAGTAGCGGGGGTTATCTGTGAGATGTGCCTCCTCTGGCTTCCAACACTCAGGCAGTCGCACAATCCTCTACTCCAGGGCGCTCCGGAAATAACCGGGGACCTGATCCTCATGGAATGAGTACGTCAGGTGTCGCGGGCCCCTGGGAGCGCGGTCTTGATGAGGGGCTGGAGGGGCCTTCCGAGGAGGTGGACCCTGATTATCTCGCCTAGGTTGTGGCGGTACATTACGCGGAGGGGCCGGCCGGTTCTGAGGCTGCCGTTGCTGGGCCGGGAACTGAGCCCGTGGAGGCGGATTCCTGTGAGGCTGCGGAGCTGGCCTCACCGGTAGCAGCTCCAACGGCCTGGGAGCCTCTATCTGGGCCACAGCAGCGGGCTCAGCCCTGCTGGCTCTCCTTGCAGGAATCATAGGAGGCAGCGGGCGCGCCTGACTGGCTTGTTGCAGGGCTTCCTCAAGACGCTGAGCTTTGTCTGAGAAGTCCCTGAACCCTCCGGGGTAATTCTGAGTGATCAGGGAAGGGACCAGCTCGGTCTTGACGTTCCCGACGCACATTGTCAGCAACTGCTCCTGAGTCAATGGCATGTCAAGGGAATACGTGAGACCCTTCCATCGGGCGATGAAGTCCGCGACTCGCTCATCAGGCCTCTGCTTGCACTTGAAGAGGTCTGCGATACTCGTCTTCCGGGTCGTGGAACTGAACTGGTAGAGGAACTGTCTACGGAGGTCCTCCCAGCTGGTTACCGACCCGACGGGGAGCTGGCTGTACCAGACAAATGCTGGCCCTTCCAGTGTCTGAACAAAGCAGCGAAGCTTAGCGGCCTCTTGCTGCGCCGGAGTCCCCAACATAGGCCCGCACCTCGAGTTGAAGTGGGCTAAATGCTGTGGCGGATCTCCAGTCCCGTTGAAGGGGGCGAAAGTGGGATTCCCGAATCCCGGAGGCGCCGGCATGTCATCCACCCATGCTGGGTATGGCTTGCCGTCCGGTGGGATCGCCACTTGCCGAGTCTCCAAGGCTTCCAAACGGGCGATGAGCGCCGCCATCGGATCGTCCGGACATGGGTTCCAGTCCTGGCGAGGATCTCTAACCACGAGCGCATTGCATGGCCCTTCAATCGGGTCGTCGACCGGATCGTCGAACTCGGCGGCTCGTGGGATGGCGGGCTGAGCGGCCCTTGGGGAAGCGGGAGGAATCCGAGCGGGGTCTCTCAAGTAGTCCCGCCACTCGGGAGGGTGTGGCGAAACATACCGCGCCCTCTTGCCATAGGCAATGGCCTCTCTCCTGTCGGCGAACACGGCATGATCACGGTTGCCCGGGAGAGTCTCATCAAGGAGTGGTTGTTCCGGTCCCTGCTGTCCTGGCCTAGGATCACCGTAGTCAGGCCGCTGCTCCGCAGCGCGCTCGGCGAGGAGCTGGTCAACCAACTTCTTCTGCTCGGCGAGCTGTTGACGTAGCGCAGCCTTCTCGGGATCCTCCTCTGCCCTCCGCATGGAGGCAGATGGGTCGGCGGGCCTTATAGCCTCGCTGTGCTCTTTTCCTTTGCTGACGTTTCGGCTCAACGTCAGTGCTTCAGTGGGCGCGGGGAGCCCCAGGAGGTTCCTCTGATGACGAGTAACTCTCACCGATGGATCTGACGACGGCTTGTCTTCGGGGGGGAAGCCCCCGTCGAGAAGTTCCAAGTCGTTCCCCTCTCCCGACAGGTCAGCCATATTGACTGTTCCTGTCCCTGGGGATATACCCTCAGGGCCACCCAGCGAATCGGGCTGTCGGCGGATCACACTGAAGCGTAGGGCAGCGTACTGCCCCCATCCACGGATATACACGTGGGGAGTGGCTTCCTCGATAACTTTGCGGAGTACTTGAAAACACTCAACGCATCGTTGTTGGAGGGCCTCGTGGTGCCCAAATGACCTGGGGTGCCGGACCGCGGGGAGCGTGGCCAGGTCAATTTGACGGCACTGCTCACCAATATCCTCCAGGTGTAGTTGACTCCCGGGTTATGGCATTTGTAGGCAGTGAAGACAGGAGCGAGTCTCCCGGAGAGTTCGGCGGAAGCATTCGAACTCATCCGGGGTGAGTGATTCGGGTGCATCAAAGCCCGGTCCTGCGACTGGCCAAAACTTCTCAGGGAAGTGGCCCTCTGCAAGGACGGTCCAGAAGCTCCACGACTCAAACTCGGGACCCAGATCTCCTCGGTCCTCTTCAATGGCTGGGAATGGACGGGGAACCGGCAGTGGTGCCGAGGCGGGCCGTCGGGCCGACGGGCTGGCCGGCGGCGAATACGGCGAGCAGGCCGATTGGCCTCCATATCCCGGGCCTCCCCCTGAGGGTGGCGGTGCCCCAGCTACCACATCACGATAGGACGGGCCAGAGAGCGAACATCCTGCCGTAGCATCGGTGCTCGCCGAGGGTGCACTAGATCGAGGTTCGACCGCCGGTCCCCAGATAAAGTCTCCGGCTTCTCTGATCGGGGCGGAAGGCACTTCCGGAGGGGCCGGTACCAACCGCAAGCTTGATCCTTGGGGGTCTACCAGGCCCTCGTTACTCCGGACATACCTTCGGAGAGAAGCAGGGATCACATCGATCTCGCTCTCAGGGAGTACGAGGCTGACGTGCCGCATTCCTACCCCTGCCCTTGACTGGCGGGATTGGGGAAAGGGCTCTGTCGCCGAATCATACTCCGCCTCCGAATCAGAGAAGCGAACAGGTCGGATCTCTGTCCGGAATTCCGTAACATTCTTCCCTCGGCGTCGACGCCTTGCCTTCTTGCCCCTGGGTGGTTCTTCGGGGCAGGGCTGATCTCTGTCCTGGCGTCCTCCGGCCGCACTGGTGCTGGGGCCAAGAGGACTGGGAACCAAGGTGCGAGGGGCACCGGGACAGATATCAAAGGGGACGCGGGGAGAGATGATTCCGGGCAGGCCTCCGGGCCGGGATCGGGAGGTGGGATGACCCATGCCTCTTGGATCAGCCACACGGAGTAGACCCTGTTGGTGAATAGCGCTACCGCGAGGTGGTCCGCGGTGGCTACTGCCTGTACCAGCAACCGGGAGAGTCAACCCAACCTGCCTTTGGGGCGGTCGGGGCCTCGATCCGGGTCGGGCATAGGAGTTCCCCCGCTCAGGATGCACAGAGGCCTGTCGACTGGAGCCAGCAGTGGCTCGGGCCAATGCGGCCGCTGTTGCTAGAGCCCCAAGGTGGGCATCCTCTTCCGCTCGTGCCCGACGTTGGCGTCGGGACAGACGAGTCGGAATGAGCGTCGCGGGCAGGTGGAGAGCCTGTTCCTCGACTTGAGGGGCCTGGCGGTGATGTCGCCGTGGCCTGGCGGGAGCCCTTATCGTGGATCCCTGGAGCGGACCTCGGATAGGGTGATCCCGGGCATCTCCCACCTCATCCGCATAAGGAAGGGAACTGTCAGAGCGCTCCGGGGATAAACTCCCGAAGCGATTGGACGTTGAGGTAGGCAGCGGTGCCTCCCCGCGCGGCCCTCGGGGGCGGCGGCGGTGGCGAGGCGCAGCCTCCTCGAGGTCTAGGCGAGCCATTTCCCTAGTGGGGATGACTCCCTCTTCCTCGTATCTCCGCACCAGGGTGTTGATCACCCTTCTCTGGATGACCTCCGAGGGGGAGAGAGGGCGTGGTCGTCCCGCAATTGCGGCTGCTGGGACGGCTGCGGAACGGGCGGGACCGCGCGGAGTAGCCGCGTCGGTGTTTCCCCTGTCCCTGCGCCAGTGGGCGGGTGGCGATCGGGCACTGGATCGGGCGACCTGATTTCTGAAAGCAGGGAGAAAGACCCATTAACACTGACAGGAAAAAGGAATCGACAACCAACCATTAGCGCCACGACGCCTTCCGTGGGGGGAACCCAGGCCCTCGACGTTGCGAGACGGAGTGCCCGATTTCACTTCCCCAGCCCCTGGCGGGTAAGACTGAATGCTTGGCCGGGCAACATGCCGGTCTTCCAACACCTCTGAAAGCCATCGGTATTCGTATCGAGGAGAAGAGATTCACGTCGGGTTCACCATTTTTCTGTTTCGGTGCGGATGTGCGTCGGGTTACGCTGTTCCGCCAGGACGCGTTCGCGCGTGCACCCGTCAACCCGAGGGGATGGGCGCGCGGCTTGTGGTCCCACAGTCCCGCTTTCCAAGGGCGGGCGGCATCCGTCCCTTATTCAGGGGCGTCTGCTCCTTGATCGAAACCGGGATGATGGGATGTCGGCTCCTCCTTCCTTGGACGTCTCCTCGGAACTTGTCGCCTAATCCGGGTCTCCCTCGTAGACTTAAGAATGTTCGTGAATCTCGTTCCCGGCGCCATATCTTCATGGACACCGGTTAATTACGCTGCTTCCGCCCGGACGCTCCAAGAGTCTGGGCGGGGCAGCAACCTGCGGTGAGAAGGCCGGGTGGCTCTGGGTGTTGGGGGCGTGTATTTACGCTGCGGCTCTGCACATCTGTCTTCCGTCCCTAATAGGGCTTCTCGAAGGCATGACGGCCTGAGGCATCCCACACCGGGTGCGAGGAACTGTGTCACCTGAGGTTTTCCTCAGCTTCCCGTGTTTAACACGGGGTATTCCGCGAGTTTAACGTCCAGCGGGGACGGCATCGGACCGATCAACACGAAAAGTGGATCAGATGACAGAACCCCTTGCGGGGAACCTCCGACGCTGGGGCCAGCACATGGGCGGCTTCCCAAGTAACGTGGAGTGGAGTGAAGTGGCATGACCCCACCGGGATGTGGCGGCCCGGGTAAGGATCAGGATGGATGATGGAGTGAAGAGCTTGGACCCCAGAGGGGCTTCCTACGTACCGCGCGTTAACACGGATCAAAGTCAACGTAGTTCGGGCATACAGTTTAACGTCATGCTGGACGTCGGCAAGCCGACTCACGAAGAGGTCGAGGCCGCCGGGCGGAGGATTGAACCGAACCACCTCGCACAGAGGGGGATGGAACGGCCGGGTGGATCACAGTTTCACGTCATGCTGGACGATAAAAGGGGAAATGGAAAAAGGGGGGCTGTGGGGAGGCACCGTGGAGATACACACGGGCAGTCTCCCACAGGGGCGGATTCATAGGTGAATCAACGCAAGCGTGAACCCTGGAGGGGTCCACTGATGGACGAACCGACGTAAATACGACCGGGACGACCAGGTGGTGGGCTTGAACCTCGGGGAGGCTTCCTACGTACCCTGTATAGAAGACAGGGATCAAAGTCCACGTAGTTCATTCTGTCAGGACTTACGCACTTGAGGCAGCCCGGTTGCGGCAAAACTCAGTTGGAAGGGACTCGGACCGAAAGCAGAAGACACCTCGATCCCAGTCATACCCTCTACTGGCTTCGGCCGTGGGGAGGCGCAATGGAGATACACATGTGCAGCCTCCCACGAGAAACTAGGGGTTTGTAATACCCTGCCCCCGTAGGGAAAAGCCACTCCCATTAAATCGCCCCGAAAGCGGGACAATCCCGACATCCCTGCAGAGACGAGCGGGTGGGGGCCACATCCAAACCGGGGGAGATCCTGCGTGCAGAGCACGGGATCGGATGAAGCGGACGGTTTAACGTCTTGCCGGACGAAGTACAGTTTAACGTCGTGTGTTGAGGACGAGGCGGACGGTTTAACGTCTTGCCGGACGAAGTACAGTTTAACGTCGTGTGTTGAGGACGAAACACTTGGCAGTTTAACGTCTTGCAGCGCGGACGATGGGGCTAGGCAGTTTAACGTCGTGCAGCTTGGACGGATGTGCAGATTAACGTCATGCTGGACGAATATGCAGTTTAACGTCATGCTGGACGTATGCGCAGTTTAACGTCATGCGGGACGAATGCTGAACAGTTTAACGTCTTGTAGCTCGGACGTATGTGCAGTTTAACGTCATGCAGGGCATAGGTTGCCGGACGATGGGTGCATGTCACTTCGCACGAACCTGGAGGGCCGCACGGGAAGACAACGCACGGTGCAGGCACCCAGGATGAGGAGCATCGGGCGCCACGCAGGCAGGTGCCCTCAGGGGGTCGAGGGGACGACCCTGGCAGATTGCGCGCAAGAAGGAAGCTTTGCGCGCAATACTGCGGGCCGGCGCGCAATCGGGGCGGCTGGCGCGCAATTGGGCCAGTGCCTTGCGTGCGGATGCTTGAGATTGCGCACACCGGGCTTCGGATAGCGCGCGGGGCAACGGCTCATTCTCTAATGAATGGCCACTTGAAAGAAGGGGGGGTGCGCGCAATCGGGCCGGATTGCGCGCACCCCGGGGGCAATTGCGCGCAAGCGGGTTCTTTTGCGCGCAAAGGCCTTAGGGTGAGTTTTTATTCAAATGAAAGGAGCCAGCGGGGATTGCGCGCGAAGGCGGACCCCGAGGCTTCCTTGCGCGAAAGAAAGGAGGTTACCTGAAGTTCGTCATTGCGCGCGGAAGGGGTTGAATTGCGCGCACGAGAGACGTTTCGACTTCCAGCAACCTTTGAGACGTTGGGGGTCGCCTTATATTTATAGGCAACCCCGGGCGCGGAATCCAGGGTGCGAGCGCGAAATTCTCCTCGCGGGCGCGGAATCGGGCGCGGCGCGCAAGGGAGTCGCGCGGACCCGCGGCGCGCAAAGATGCGCGCCGGACCGGCGCATTGCGCGCATCCCGGGGGGTTTGCGCGTGGAACATCACCTTTGCGCGCGGGCCTCTGAAATTCCGCGCAAGGCCTCCGGGCCCTCCGAAACGTTCTTCCGACTCCAAATATCACTTCGCTTTCCGCATCCGGAGCTTCGTTTGGGAACAACGGACTTTTCCGGCGTCTACAACAGTATATAGCATTCTTTGGGAAAGGACATAGATCCATAGACATGTAGTGGTGTTTTCATCATACCATTATTACCCGAAATAACCAATAAATGGATAAGTCATTGTAATATGTTGTGAATGTGACACCTTTTAATCTTGTGAATACCCATTTTTTGAAGTATGTTTCTACAAGAGATATGTCAAACATCTGATTATGAGAAGATATATTCAGGTTGCTTCTCCTAAAAATTTAGGAAATACCCACACAATCCCCTTGAACGTATTTATTAGGATATGTATTTCCCATAAATATGATCGAGTAAATCAACCAAGATATTGGGATCCACCAAAATAATTTCCCCCTATTCATCTAGTGATAGCTCTGCTGACTTAGGCATGTAAGTAATATGGTGATCATAGTTCATTTGTAGGGAATAACATTGTAGGTGAAAACATACTTGTCAAAATAGCTCCCTATGAATCTATAAGACTCTATGAGATCCTTATATCATTAACAGGATGAATGTAAACCTCCATATTATTGGTAGGAGCATAATATTACCTCATATCATCATCCAAACATCTTGATGATAGTTCCTCATCTAACCTCTATGATTGTAAGGAGGAAGCAGGACATGTTCAATGTGCCTTAGATAGTGATTCAATTTTATAAACTCCCCCATAACCTTATGAAATTATTGTCACTAAAATATAATGAAATTCTCATATTTCTATCATTGGAAAAACCAAATCCATTATATGACTCAACAAATAATTCTTAAAACACAAATTCTGTTTAGAACAATATCCCATGTGTGCGTTCAAGATCTAAATACCCTCACAAACCTCTTACAATCCAAATGTGATGAAAATTCTCATCCCTTTCCTAAAGTATTCTTAGATCACTGAGGCAGTTGTGCACAAGATTTCAGTTTTGTGCATAGGACACCAAATCAATGCGCAATACTCTTTTGTGCCAATGTATATTAAAATCCTCATTCATTTCATAAATGGAACTCATATCACCAAGGAATTTTCATGTAATATTCCGGATCCACGTGCAGGATACCCATTTCACATGAAAGTATGTTTCACACCAAAGGTGATGTCCAACGCTTCATTTTGTGGACTTCCACCGGGGAAAAGTGTGAAGCTATATGGAAGACCTTTTCCTAACCCTAAATATTTCATGAACATCACTGAATATTTCATCTATATTTAGAAGTTCACCCCCACACATATACCCTTCATTAGGATGATCCTCTAGAAATCAAACTATCTCTCTACTACCTGTAATACCGATCTTCCATGAAATCATGAATGCATGGAACCCTCAAGGTCTAAGACCTTCTATGATAGGTTCCTGCAAGAACCTCCCTTGAGCGGGTTCATAGTTGTGTAACCCTCCCTTGATCTCTTTTGACCTAAGTCAGGTGTACGTAAGGACTCCTCTTTCACACAACCTTGATCATGTGTTTAAAACTCCAATTTTTCACACAACCCCTATTTGAAGGATCATGTTCATCCCCTATTTTATAGAAACATGTTTGAGAACCTTTTTTTTGCAACCCCTACGTCTTTCAAGCTCTTCTTGTGTGCAACCCTTCAATATAGAATGAAACAATTTCATGGCCCCTAGAGATTTTCCCCAACACCACTAGTGCAAGAATCACTACAAATTTTTATTCTCATCATAGGTATGTTAATCCCTTTTTCTTCTCAGAATAGTCATGATAACATAAACCATATGTATGACCACTCATCTACACTTTTGAAACTTGTAATTTCTAAATCCATTCCCCTACCAGATGGTCATGTGTGGCAGAAATGTAAGACCAAGGGGTAACGAGTGATCCCCCCACCTCGGTGATGGATGATGTAAAAATGCCTTGTATCGTCATCCTCGACACATGACATAATGCTTTAGTCTTATTTCGTTCAATGCACATGGGATGACCCATGTACGATCCTATAGGGTGACACCATCTCCACACCATGGCATAAAACCCCAACACATGGGCATCTTCAATGCGTAATCCCCACACCCACTCTTCCATAATAATAGGATGTTCCATGTATGACTCATAAGGATTGAGATCCTCCTCACATGGAATGAGATCCTCCTCATATTTAATGAAAACCTCTTTGGGAAGCTTCCATGCATAATCCTTGCACTATCTATCATTGTAGCATCCATCATAGGATGAGCATTAGGTATTCTACTTCTCTTGTTTCTCACACTGAGCATGAATCATGTTGGATTATAGTTTAGTAGGTACATTGAAATATTCCCAATCATCCAATGGAATGTTTCCACACATAAGTCCCAACCACATCCTAATTTCTCCATAGCAGCACATGGGCAGTTCTTATGCATAATCCTTAACCACATTCTTCTTGGTCTGCATATTTATGTATAGTCCCCAACCCTTTACAAATTACATGGGCTTTGATTCCCAACCAACTTGGATATGTTGGAAGCCTCTATGAGGTCCAAATGAAACATATCCATCCATCTTATACTTCTATATACCATAACCCTAGTAATATCATGCCCCTCACTTGGGAGACCACATATCCTTTATGCCCCTTAGGAACCTCAATGCATAATCCCCAAACACTCCAACCAAAAGAAATACTATTCCAAAGGGTATCTTACATGTGTAATATCCACACCATCAATTTTGGATGCTTCTTTCACAACATGAGAGTCTTTACTGCATTATTCTAAATAGCATTGACTAGTCCTATCACATGACCTTAAACTGTAGAAACAAGCTATGTGGGTTTTGATTCTTGATCTCTAAGTATGGTATGTAGGACACCACTTTGAGGTTCTATCCCAAGTTGTGGTAAACCCATGTTCCCCTTATAGGGGTTCACTTCCTTGATCCACCTCAAATGTTGTCTCGATTAACCTTCATGGTTTCACATCTTCCCATTATGGGATACACCTTTTGGATCTACCTCTAAGGAGTGTTTCTATCCATCCATCGATGATCCTCCAAATTTGGCATATTCTCTCCCAGAGACACACATTCTTAATCCATTTACACAGACTATATTGATCAGTCAAATTCATATCCACAAGTCATTAAACTCGTTCCTTGATCCATCTCTGCTTGACGTTATGATCCATCTTCGTAATATATTAAAATTGTGACCCCAAAAAGCTACTTAATGATAAAAATGAGATATCGGATATGAAATAATTGAAAGATATATTCCCATGGAATTAGATACCTATTTATCAAAATGGTATGCCTTGGTTATTGTGCCTACCATACTTCCATGAGATGCCTTCCTATGAGGAAAATTATAGTTGTCCAATATTGATAGCATCCAGACAAGCCAGCGATGCCCGACGTGACTACTCTCCTAAACTAAGATTGTTTCCATATCAAGACCAATTTGAATGTCTAGATATAAGAAATTTATTTAACCATAATCCAAAAATATATGGCCATGGGAATGAGTTCGTTAAACATGAATTAAATATATGAGGGAGACCTAGACATGGCGGTGAGTTCCATGGAAGAATCCATGGATTGAGGAACCAACATACCATCATCCTGTTTCGATCACGGAGAATAAATCAAAATTTAAAGTGATGAAAGATTATTAACTATGTAAATAATGAATATGGGGAATGAACATTTGATTCTAGTGTGTGTTCGACACATGAGATGGTGCAGCCTGGTGAAAGCATCGGAAAAAGTATTGGTGAAACTGACATGAAACTCTCACCCTCGACTTGGGGGGATAGTATGATTTGAGATATTAGAAAATTAGACAGCCATCATATCTATCAATGGATGCCTGGTCCCACCAAGAATATAGATTTACCAGCATGAAACTCCCAAAAGATTATGGTAATTAAACTTCATGAATTCCAATCTACGACATCATTAGTGCAGATCTCTCTCAATGATCATGGAATATTTAATGACACTAGGGGATTGGGAATTCCAATCCTTATATCTGTACTAATAGATTAAACCTCCTACATTATAGGACCCAAGCTATATGAAACTATCCACCTAAAGCTCGTAGACAGAGGAGAGGGAAGAATGTTAATGCAGGAATCCCATCGACAACACCTCTGCAACGACTTAAATGGATACTACAATTATTGTCTTCCCACACCACATCTCACCCTCCTACATCATCTATAAGAGAGTGACGGACACCCTCATACAATTATAAGAATAGGAGGGAGTCATTCCCACAGGGGATATGGATCGTTGAAACCTAGAGGCTTCAACACCTCATTGACACCGCCACCCACAAGGGTCATACTGAGAGCCACTACTCCCCACTCCAATAGAAAACCACTTCAGGAGCCTCTCCTTGGAGTACACTACACCGAGGAGGGGGGGATTCTTGAGTCTCCATGACCACGACTACTAGATGGGACCACCAAGAAGGCCTCCCACTAGCCTCCATCAGTGGAAACAATGAACGATCCTCCAGGATGAAGAACATGTGGACTATACCGCAGCTCTATAAGAACTTTTCTAGACCACCAAACATCAACATCGGGCATAGGACTAGGAGAATTCTCAATAAGGGGAATCACCTTCTATAGCTCCAGTGGACCCTACCACCACCAATGTATTCTTCTAGATTCCCATGATAGATGATTTTGGATTTATCCATTCTTGGTTGGGATCAGGACCACAGCCACCCCATAGGCATGCTCAGTTGACTCTCGTAATCACTGTAACCACCAAAAACTATTATGGGCCAGCTCTTGATGAAAATTTTCAGTGTGGAGGTCCTCCTATCACTATAACCAACCCAATAGGAGGTCCTCCCTACTATCAAAAATAGTACAAAGGTCCTCCCTTTGTTTCTACCACTAGTAAACAGGGAATCCCTCTTTTTGTCACTGACAGTCAACATGAATATTCTCCTCATTTAATTCCTTGATCAAGAAGAGGTCCTCCAAAATTCTTCAAAATGTAGTACATAGGTCCCCCCTATGTATGGTTCCCAACATGGAGGTCCTCCCCTTATCATAGATCATCAGCATGAAGGTCCCCCTCATGTTGTTTCATGAACAAGTAGTGTTCCTCCCTACTCCCACATTGATCCAAGCAGAGGTCAAACCTGCTTCACCGATGATCAGCATGGAGCCCCCCCAAGAAATCACCATCCATCAGCATAGAGGTACTCCCCGTGTTACATCCCACCAAATTGGAGGCCCTCCCCACTCCTTTAGTGGACAACATGGAGTCCCTCTCCATGTTTCCATTAGTTCATGTGGAGGTCATCCCTACTACGACATCGATTGGTGTGAGGTACTCCTCACACTTCATCCCTTAAGTACAAAGGAACTCCCCATTCCATTACCTCTATTCATTATTAATGTCATCCCCAAGTTCTCCCTAACCAAATAAGAGGTCCTACAATCTTTTTTAATGACTAGAGTGGAGGCCCTACCTACTCCTAAAGTAGTCTAAGGGGAGATCCTCCCCGTTATGACATCAATAAATATGGAATCTTTTCTCATATCTCAACTAATAGAAGTGGAGATACTCCCCACACTACCCACTAGTTCAAAGGTCTTCCCTATGAATAATAATTTCATTTACCAAAGAATAATACTAGGGTAGAAATATGAATTGATGTTACTGAATGAACAATGTCGCAAACTATCATGTCATTGTCAATCTCATTCATTTCGCATATTCTGAGTCAGAATGTGGTTAGATGATGGAATAATCAACCCATCAGTATCAAAGTCTGGGGAAGGATACTAGTAGGTGAAATTGTTCATCTAAAAGGTTAGATTCATAGAATTCACAAATACTTCTATAGGTAGATACATGTGGAAGAATATTTGGATCCCTTCTAGGGGATCATGTTGAAGCTGTCTCCATCATCTTCAGTTTCCATATCTAACTATACTTGAGATCATAGAGAGTTATTATATAAGGGGATAGATGAGGACTATCCAGTTCAGTCACCACTGAGCACTATTACCCTCACACGTGAGTAAGTGGTGGACACCCAGTCCTACAGGGACATACTATTGTTTTTGGTACTTCCCTCGATAGATGACCTAGAATACAACTAATGGTCAACTCACACAATGGATCATCCACTATCCATCCATCCACCACACATATCCACATCAGCATCTCTGTGAATATTCTAGCCACCGTCGATTGGATATTTTTCCAACCAATAGTAGGCCCCTAATTTTAAGAAATAAAACTATGGGCGACACTAATTTAAGATCAATTTTCAGTGGTATTTTGGTAGAATGTGACCTCCAACTATGACATCCCAAAATCCCTCATAGAGGACTGTGTGATGTTCTTCCATTGGGATCTATAGATGATTTGTTTCATCTTTGAGACCGTCATTTGTTTTACTCACGATTTTGGGAGAACTATGATGAACATTGATTAGTAGTGTTTCATGGTTAACTTGGTAGTTCTCCTAGTGGATAAACACCTTGTGTAGCCTGGCTTCTACTAGAAACTCCAAAAAATATGTGTCAGGAGATTCACAGTGATCTATAGAATCATAGAAGAGGCATCCCCACACATTTAGATCTCGGGATGTGGAGAGCACGCTTCTTTCCAATTCAATCCTATCATATGTCATTCATACCTACCCCTTGATATTGTGGATATGCCTTCATGTATAGTTCCAATGAATATAGTTATCCATGATATATCCAAGTATGAGGGCATTGATGCATTGTCTGACATAGAAAAATCACGCCTTGGGGTAGTGAAATATCAAACAAACCCTCATGCATGTGTCAAAACTTTCATAAAAATGATGACACCCAGCCTTGTATATCTCTCTTCATCATTTCCCACTAGTAGAAATACCAATAATGGAAAGGGGTATCTTGAGCCCTCTACCCTACCTAATGATACATATAAGACAGAGGCTGATCTCATGATTCCCTCCTTGATTCTTAATTTTTTAAATTAGAACAGGATCATTGATGAGATTCTTGCTGAGAAGTTCCCAGATTACGTGGCTCCATGACTAGATCCTATTCTTCCTCCACCAGGGTAGAAGGGGAATCCACAATTCCTCCCTAGCCAGTTTCTCCCAATTGAGTACAGAAATCCCGCACATCCTCATAGAGTGTAGGTGGAAGATTATGGAATGTGACCAGGATTTGAGTCATCAAACCCATCAGAACAACATGAAAATATTCATTGGGACAAGGATCAAGTCGATCCATGAGTCTCTAGACCTCCCTACCATGTTGAAAATCATATCAACACATAGGTAGTTAGGGATACTCATCAAGATAGGGACCCTCACCAATATTATTTGATAGCATCTCTCAATACAGTCCTTGAATACCCTAATAAGTAATAGTTAGAAATACCACTGGATGGGAAGTCATATCTAGCATGGGTGGATGATATGTGAGCACCCTTGGATTTTGGGAACCTCAGTTTCACCACCTTCAATTGGATGGGTGGCATGTTGTAGCATCTAGATCACTTCATCTCGAGGTGTGGGCCCATGTTTGGAACCCTATAGCAATACGAGGCCACTAGGTTTCGATGTTTTGTTTAGACATTGGATGGTCCTACGTTCTTCTTGTACGACTAGTAACCCATAGGGTCTATCACTAGTTGCAAAGAATTCCACTGGTAGTTTCTTTACTACTTTAGCTCCACCACTAGCAAGAATAGGATTGAAAACATCTACAATTGCAAGGATCTTCCTAATGAATGTGTCACATTCTTCATTAACCAATAAAAATGTCTCACATATTCACTCAATATGTCGTTGAATCAAGAGCAGTTGTTGATGATGTGTGTGTTGAACGTCAAGGAAGAGTAAGTCCCTACCCTCAACACTCAAAATTTCCCAGGTGGATTCAATGATTTTTCTAACTTGGATCATTACCTAGAGGAAGACTTGCAGTAGGCCAATCATTCACATCCATTACCTCTTCCATATACTATATGAATATCCTCCAAGGAATAGACTATTTTTATTATATAGGTAGAGGCCTCCAAAGTTACTAGAGTTGTTTTTAGAATAACATCACCATGTACAACCTCACTGAGGGTAGTGGACTTGCCAATCTCAGCCTCCCCTAACATAGTAGAGGTTTTGGTTGAGTTGTCTGTTCAGTAATAGTAATTTTTTAGTGCCAGCCAGAGTCCAGTTGTTCATCCAGCAACACATGTTATACCTCCTGCCAAATACAAATCCCACATGGACCAAAACATGTGTTTATTATAGAAGTACAATTTTATAAAGAACCTTATTATCATACATGAAAATATCCCAATCCTTTTGGACCTTCACATGTCAAAAGAGATGTGTGAGGCTCTCATAGTGGCCTTGAGAAGTCCAATCCAATTTGAAGTGGTGTTTGAATTCATATAAGCCTGCTATATAGAGGAGGTTGGTTGGAATATTTCTAGGACAAAATATTATTTTCCAATGAAGATGTGTTCTCCCTCGTATAGGGACACCTACACATTTTTTACATCATAGACTGATTAAATGTCCTAGAGATTCATCATTGTCTAGTTGACATAGGTTTTGGTATTATTATAATCCCAATCCCGATGCTTTGAATGTTGGTACTCCTTGAATAAGACATGAGACCCTCTCACCTAAAGATTTATAATTATGATAGGAACGAGCAGACACCATGTGGACAGATTTATTTAAAGACTCTGTTTGGTGGATTCATAGAAAATGTTCAATTTGTGGTTTTTTCATAAGATACCACCTACTACACATTGATGGGAAGGCCCTGAATCCATATGCTTGTAGCAGTTCCCTCCTTTTATCACTAATGAATCTTGTACTTCCTCAATGGTTGAGTAGGAATGATTCAAAATTATTTGTCCCCCTTTGACTCATGTGAATCCCTCTATCTTAATTTAGGCTATTACAAGATCATGTATAAGTTGGTACAAACTAATGATATTGATCACACCATAGTTGCAGCCAACACATGGATTGATTTTTATGATGATCACATCATCCTGATTCACTAGTTGGAATACATGATTCCAGACATAGGGAATTACATTGTTGTTTCCAAGAGGAAAGATCATTGAATCCCTAAGTACATGGAATGTTGGAAGATTACCACGTACTCCAACATAGGTCAGGACATGGTGATACCAGAAACCCCTAACCCTATGAGATACAAAGATGCTCACCCTGTGGACACCATTATACATCATACCCACCAATTTATTCGACACAGTTTGAGATGATGGAATATGTACCACCACCATTACGTTGAAATCAAGCATAGACCCAATGGTCAATGTCCTGATGGAATTGGCATTAAAGTCATTATCACCATGGTTTCAGTAGAGTAGGAGTCTCTTATTAGGGATTTCACATCATCCCAAGAAGGAACCTGTATTACATAAGAATAAATCAGCCCAGATGAACCATATATTCCCATTGATTGCCCAATCTAAGGCGATTGAGATTAATTTGGTAGTTGATCCTCCCATATTTGAAGAGGGTGTATCCACCACTAGTGGTGATCTGATTATGATGAATCTTAGTATCCAGACATATCCAAGGCCAACACTGATTAGTGTGTCCATGCTTCTAGAGTAACATCAGTAGATTTTGTATTTCCTAAAGCACCATTATGATGAATTTTCCTGGATTTATGATCATATTCTAGGACTAGAACCTAAGGTCACTATCCACCATCTTGGTCTCCCAATGAATCATTGTAGATTCAAGAATATTCCCACGAAAATTAACCATTCTCACGGTGCCATGGTGGGGGATAAAGGTGATAATATTATTAAATCCAACTTCATCAAAGAATTTCAGTACCCCAAGTGGCTAGCCAACATCATTATGTTCATGAAGAAGAAGTAGAATATTGAATTCTGTATCTCCTTTCTGAACCTCAACCAGCATTATATGAAAGGTGATTTTCCCCTTCTAGGGACATAACTATTGATCAACACCACATCTGGGTTCTAGACTCTCTCATTAATGGATGGATATTATAGATAAAACTTGATCTGGGTGTTCCCTGAAGATGAGGAGTTTACCACATTCAGAGTGCCTCAAAGAACCTTCTACTATATTTTTATGTCTTTCAGTCTGATGAATGCAAGAGAAAATTTTCAATGATCCATGCACTACATATTCAAACCAATCGTCATGATGATAGTGTAACTATACATAGAATATTTGGTGGTCAAACCCTAATAATGTCAGGACCATATTATATATCTCTTAAAAGTGTCCAACTTCTTCTGCTCCAGACATTTGATGATTAATCCCTTGATGTGTGCATTTTGGGTTACCTCTAGTGAGTTCCTTGGTTTTGTTATCAAATACAAAAGTGTTGAGATTAACAAAGATAAGATCAAGGCTGTGATCCCAATGCATCCTTGATCAACCTCTGAGAGCTCCATGTCATACAATTACACTTGTCTTATATATTCCAATTTATTGTGAATATGGCCTTAAAGTGTAATCCCTTTTATAGGATCATCAATAATGTTGGGGTATGCCAATATGATTAGGAGTGTCAAAATACATCTGAGTAAGTATGGAAATATCTATTACCGCCTCCCGTTCTGATTCAACCCATCACCAAGAATCCTTTTTCCATATCTGTGACCACCATGGAATGTTCTGTCAGTACTCATCTTAGTTAGAAGTACAATAAGGGTAGAGAGAACAATTTTTATTATCTCAGTAACATGATCCTCAATACATAGTCCATATACTATCCTATCAAGAAGAGATGCCTTGCAGTTGTTTTCCCATTATAGAAGCTATAACATTAACTTGATCATGATGAGATATAATTGTTGTCCCACATGGTTCCGCTAAATTATATCCTGAACTCCCCCATGTTTACAGAACATCTAGCATGATGGGTAGTGATACTTTAGAAGTTTGACATCAGGTTCTTTCTGCAGAAGATTTTCAAGGGTTAAGCAATGGAAGACTTATTATTGGCAAATATAGACCCTCAAGAATTTCCAATGGAATTCGATTTCCTAGAATAGTTTATCCTCTCAATGGATCAAGCTATGCCATGCTGGCATATGCACTTCAATGGAACCTCCCATAGTCCAACTGGTAGAAGGATCAATGATACCAAGATCAATAGAGTATGCCAAGGGATCTTCTTCATCATTCCAACACATGATGTTCTACCTTACCTGTTCCTATTATCAAAAGGTTAGACCAATAACAAGTAAGAGTATTATGATATCATTATTGGGATCAACCTAGCCCTCAAGATTATTTTCCCCCACTATCATGTGAAGGGAGACTATAAGCTAGTCATTAAGAAAATCAATGGTGACTAGACAGTCAGGATGCCAGATCTCATGCCCTTGTTGAATCACACTTGGAAACTGATGGCCTAGTTAATTTCTCAGCCAGAGGTGACTCATATTCTTTCATCACAGAATGGTCAATCTGATGCCCTGGCCAGTCTGGCTACCTCTCTTAAAGAACCAATATTGATTGATCTTTTCATTCATGCAGCACATTAGAAGGTCATCACTCCCATAATTTCATATGATGATGATATCACATAGTTGAACTAGATGGCTTCTGGTTCTTCCACATCAGGACTCCAAGCCCACCCCCCACTATGGAATGAACCCTTGATTGGATAATCTTTTTCTTCTAGTATATCCAGTGTGATGCTCTCCCATCAGATTGAGTTGAATGTGAGTGATTCCATCAGTGTGAAGTGTAGGTCACCATCCATAGCAGACCTAACCTCAAGAAGACTCTATATTGACATGGGTTTGATGGAATTACCCTTAGTTTCATCCAAGTAAATGAGGTTCTCTAGGTTTTTTAGGAAGTTCATCTCAGGTCATTTGATTTTCATTGGGAAGGGTTGAAGATTTCCCACCATATTTAGAGGTTGGTCTACTTCTGCTTTACCATGGTTTGTGACTACATCAATTTCTCTAAGTGGTTCTATGAAAGTTAGATGCATACCAACTTTCTCATAGACAACCCAATACCCGTCATACAACCAAATATTCTTGATCCTCCACACTATGGGGACTCAATCTCGTGGGTCCATATCCACCAATGATAACTCGACAATTCAGGTACATTATAACCATAGAAGATTTCTTTTCCAAGTGGTAAGAAGAAATTCTTATTATGGAAGTCAAGGCCTAATCAGTGGTTGAATTCATGTGCTCCCACATCATCCATCGACTTAGAGTCCCTCACACCATTCTAACAGACAATGGAATATAAATTTGGGGAAATAAGCTAAATAAGTTATACCCCTTCTATAATGATTGGTCTAACTACACTTCTTGCTATCAGGAACAAGAAAATGGACAGATCAAGGTATTCAACCAAACCCTATCCATTATTATATAGAAGATTTTGGTTCAAAACATGAATATTTGGAAAGACAAGATCACCAACTAATTATGGAATTATCAGACGATAACTAAAAAATCTACCTAGGCAACTCCATATTCACTTTTTTATGAAAATAGGCAATTCTACTGATCTTGATTCAGTTTCCATCACATTGAACAGTTTTTTATGCCTAGAAGGTGCAAGAAGTAACTAAAGAAGTCTATTTAGATGATATAGAATCCCTCAAATTGAACATTCAATAGGATTTTCATAATCTAGAGAGGCACCACAATAGGATTTTGTGAGTATTAAATAAGAAGTTCCTCCATAGATCCTTCCTTTAGGGTGACACGGTACTGGATCTCAGAACAGCAATAATACATTGTGGGAAGCCACCAATGTTAGAGCACATGAGGGAAGGACCTTACATCATTCATACGGTATGTCCCAATGGGGAAAACTCTTTGATCACTATGGATGAAGAGCTCATAACTCCTATAACCAATTCCATGTTTCTCAAGAAACACTTCATATAATGAACCTCAGTCTGAGACGTATGACATTAAACTACCTAGAATCTGTGTCTTAGTTGCACGACATTAAAATTTGTAACACCCCTCAACCTAGTTGCACGGTGTTAAACTATGTAACAAACCTCATCCTAGTTAAATTAATTTAAACAACATAATATCCTCATCCTTGTTTCATGATGTTAGACCATGTAACAACTAACATCCTAGTTTCAGGACATCAAGTTATGTTAAAACCATCATCCCATCCACATGAATATATACTATATAACACCATCATCATGGTCACACGAGGACAAACTATACAGAACCATTATTTTCTCACCCAAGAGGACATATCACTTGGCATCAATCAACTACCATGCAGTATTTATGAACTAAATATGGATTGATTCTTATCAACACAAGATATATAGTGACATCACAATTTTATATCCTAGTCTAGCCACACTAAAAATAGAAAATTCTCCCTCCTTGAGTATGGTTCTTATATACATAGGGATATTTCCATCAAGAACTATGTGTGGCTTGATTCCCATCCTCATGGTGTACGTAGCGACTCCCGAACACTTTTTATTTGGGTCCGGTGTCAAATTCATCAACCCTTTGGCCTTTTCCCCTTAGAATAGTCCAATTATCACGGCTTTAAATTGTATGTGATCATTTTTAGGAATGTGTATGTGGTGTGTGGTAAGTCGTGGCCCTCATTCACATCGTGTTTTTTATGAAACTACATTACAAATATCCCTTTTGTAATTTCTTACCCTATGTTATATACAACAAGATTTTAAACAATTAACAAGGGTCCAAACTCTATGAAAGTAAACTAATTTTTAGCATCCTCAATGAATGACATTAAACTGTGAACCTTCCCTGAACAAGTTCAGGAAGCCTCGTGATAATCGTGGGATACCTCAGTTCCCATGCCAAAGAGGATCCCCCACCTATTTTGGTCTCTCACCATGTTGTGTTTGATAACTACAATTGGATTTATTCACATAATTATAAGATATGTAGTGAACCCCATACACATTTTCTTTGGGACCAACCAAAAATTTATTGATCTCTCGTCCCCTAGTCCTCAGTTATGATCCAGGTATTATGACCTTAAAATATGCGTAGTCCATTTCAAGATGTTTTATGTCATACATGGGGCCCTTGTTCCTCATTTTTGTCAGGTTATGCCTCTCTGATACAACACAAACTCCGTGTAAATTGACCTTTTCATGTTGATACATCACGAATTTTAACCAATCGCCCATTTTTCATTGAGAAAATATGACTTCAAACTATGAACAACTAGTGTCTTGATTAATTAATCTGGTTTAGATTACCCTTGGTTCATTCTTGTAAGGTTTTAATCTCCATGCTTCATGAACATATCATAATTCTCCTTTTAATACATCGTGGTGTGTTCTCTATGACCTTAAACTAATAACCCATTGTCTATGAAAAATGACCTTAAAATGCTTGCAATATGCCTTCATGGGAGGGTTTCATGTGGAACTAGGCCTCTTTGTTCTTCTTTCACATATGGTTTTTCACTTGGTCGTGACACCATACCCATTTCTAGAATCACCTCCTCTTTATTCAGAACCCTATGATCTTAAACTAAGAGCATATGGTCCAGGAAACATGACCATAAACTGTAACACATCGAGATTTTATGAGAATTATTCTTTTTGATTTCATTGATTTATTTTGTTCTACGCTACACGAAGATTATATTGCGCTATATGAAACACCATATTAGATTTTATTATATGCAACACTATTCTTGGCTTGCGTTACACATAAGAGCAACCTTCCTCGATAGATTGCGTTGTACGCAACACCGATTTTCACTAAACAACGATATGTTATTAAAATATTATATAAAATAGCAGTTATGAATATAAATAACCACATTTTAAAATTTTATAAATTTTATCTTTCAAAATTGACTTCATTTTTGGATTCAAAATATCTAAATTATCCTAGGGTGAATTTTTTGGTATTTTTCTGAAAACTTTCAATTTTTGATGAGTAGTGAAACCACTGAATTATTTGTTAAAAAAGACATTTTATAATAATTTATTTTATTTAAATTTATTTGAGGTAAAAATAGATACATAATACTTATATATGTTCAATGTAATTCATTAGAGTCATTTTATAATAATTTTAGATATATAAAATTTTTATTGAGCAGTTTACCGTCTTTTACCCAACTCTTAGGAGAAATTGAAAATTTTCATAAAACATAATTTTACCACTTCTATGAGTTGAATTTTGAAAATACGAGACACACGATTAACATCAAGGATTAAAATGTGATTCAATAAGATAAAAATAATTTTTGGTGAATAATAACTTTTTACTTTTATTTACCACGGTTAAAAGTAAATAGGGAAATTAAGGGTAAAAATGATATTATTATTAACCTAACACATGTCCTAATTCTGTTGTATAATTATAATTATACCAAAATCAACCTTAGGAATAAAATATGAACCTCTTTGGTCCACTTGGATTAGATTAGGACACTTCTTATAATTTTATTTAAAGAAGAGTTAAGAGTTAAAATCAAAGTTTAATATCTAAAAAACATTTTTAATATATGGTTACACATAAGATAAATTTGAATATAAATATTAATTAGAAAGATAAAAAGATTTACTACATAATTGTATTTTATTTATATTTTTTGACATTATTTAATTAAATTTATTTATGACACAATGATGATGCAGTAATTACCTTATTAATGAAATATTAACATAATTGATATTGTAAATACCCAAATAAATGTAATTTGAGACTTTTTATTAATTAAAATAATTTTATAGAAAAATATAACATATTAGGGGTAGGTAGGAGAATTGTTTTCAAAGTAATAATGTCGTTATGAATTTATAGAAAACAAAATACCAAATAGTGTCAAAATTGACATAAAAATGTTTTTAAAATGAATATTATATTATTAATTGATATTCTATTTTTTTAAAACTATGTTTTGGAAAAAAATACTTGTATAATAATATTTATGACATTAATGAACCAATTGGGGTTCTATTGGCCATTTATAGTAAGTTTATTAACCATATAGTGTAAGAATATAAAAAAAGACACGGTAGAAGTTAAATTATTTAACATAGTGTTAAATCTAAATGATAAGGTTAAAATTGTGTCCTAAACCTGTATAAAACCTATTGGTTGAGAGGCTTTCGACCCATACCCACCTTAGCCTTGAAATAAGTCACTTTGGAGCCATTATAAACTGAATATGAATTTATTGTAAAATAATATTATAAGTTTTTCCTAAGGTGCCCCTCTCCTCCTTATAAAAGAGCACCTCCTCCTTCCCATCATTACACAATTTGGAGGCTTAAAACTCAGAAAAACCCTGCCAATTTATTTTATCAACCTCTCTAGTTATATCATAGAGGTTCTGGTATTCTCAAAAGACCAACCCTAGTTCCCTAAGAGGATGTTAAAAAGAGGCACATCAAAGAAGGGGTAATCTCTTCTACGAATTCTTTCAAGTTTCTATCTTCTTCCACTTCCTCATTCTTTTTTGTTTCCATTATAAAATAAAAAATCCAGTATCTTTTATATAATGTGATTTTATTATAAAAATTTTACAACCATATTAGTTATTTTATCCATCCTATGAATGAAAAAGTCACCACACGTGCGTACGTATGACTTGCCGTCTCCACGTCATGATGTAGTTTGTTATTCAAACATTTCATCATTTGGATGGGTATAATAATGATTATAAATGATATAAATAATTAATATAAAATTATTATGATTCTCTATATATGATATACCATCCAATTATATACGATTTTAATATCAAAAGAATGATATCATCACTCGTTCGTACGTATGGACTACCGTCTCCACGAACGCGATGAGATTAATTTTCCATGATTAACCATTACAGTATGATTATAAAGTATATATAATAAATAATCATGAATAATATTACATAATAATGATACTGGATTTATGTAAATATATGTTTCATTTACTTAATTCCATTCAATTCAATAAGTAAATGAAAACAACATTCATGCGTACATACGACTTACCGTCTCCATGAACGGTGTATTTCAATCCATTTATCGATCTATCATATATATTTATATGATGAATATATATTATATATAAATCATGTTTTAAATTATGGAATTAATTAAATCAGTATATAAGTAAGAAAAAAAAAGTCAAAACATGTACAATAAATGAAGTGATTTTACCCAAAACGCTGCTTTAACATAGAATTTACAAAAGAACGGGTAATATAATGTTATAAGTAAATCATATATGATATCATAAATATTTTAATGGTTATGTTACAAGGTAATAATATGTGTAAAACCACTATATATGATTCTCAGGCACATACATAAGAAATTGGACATAAGGTAAGGGATAATTATTCCAATCTCATTCTTATCCGTGATTGTTTATTCGTAAGTATTTAATGGGGTTACATTTTTCATTTATGTACATAATTTTTTTTATAATGTGTTTAATATTCATAAATGTCTGTTTAAATTCATTTTTATCCCCCTTTACTTTTACATTATCATATGGAAAGAATATTTCTTTTGTTTACCATATGAGGAACTTTTTCACTTTTCTAGCAAAAGTACGAGGAGAATGTTTTTTTAACTTATACGGCATGAACGGATTTTTACGGTTTCATAATGCCTTATTTTCCTAAAGCTTTATCTACAATATTTCATGACTATTTTCAAGAAAATACTCTTTTTAAAATTACATGGGATTTTGGGAAAATTAATTTTTTTTGAAGAATAAAGGATATTTTCCTCAAGAAATCATTTGATGTGTTTTATCAAAACCATTTTCTATCTAAGAGGACATTATTTCATATGTGTATGTTTCAAGTATAATGTATCTATGATTTACATGGTATAAATTTTCTTATGATTAAATGATATCCATTTGATTTATATGCATTATGTTATGATGGGATGATATTTATGAAACCCATTTTACTCTTTGGGTTATGATGAATGATTTATGTTTATGTTGTGGAACACGTAAGAATCATTTCATTATGAGATGGGTGGGACCTATAGATCCTTCCAATGCATTGGGTAATGATTTATATCTCATGAGATAGACATGGTTTGAACGGAAAGACAATCTGGTTCAGTGATACAGGACTGGAACGAGGAGTTAACTCGATTAATTAAGGGACTTTGTCCACTAGGATGGTCTTGGCAGCAATGCCTTGGCTACTATGGAAATCATATCATGTGATTAATGGTTTGAAACAATTACATGTTTTATTCCCATGCTAGTTTATCATTATTAATGTTCCTTTATGATCTCTGCCTTTCACTCTTCCATGATTTATGTCATTACTCATGATTTTTATATTTTATGTTCATGTTCTTACGTTCAAATGTTTAGGGTTTCTTTTGTGTTCTCCATGTTTACCCTTACTGAGAATTTGAGCTAACCCTTTTTATGTTTTATTTTTACCCAAGATATAAATAATGGTTTTAGGTAAGAAAACAAAAGGGAAAGATCTTTATTAGAGATGTTGAAGATCTTTTACCATGATTAGAAGATTATGTTTTGAGTTTGCAAAGACACTGAACTAATACAGTCTTTGGGCGTCAATTTTTTCATTTTTTAATCATTCCGAAAAAAGTAATGTACTTTCTATATATGCCATGCTTTGGGTATCTACAGTTGGTATCAGAGCGAAGGTTTAGTTAACCTTTGGAAACTAGGATGCAAAAACATTAGTGAAATCCCTAGAGATATTTCTAAGGTATGTCTAGGGATGCCCCTAAGGTTAAGTATAAGTATAGATTATATTCCTAGAATTATGGTAATGATCATAGAATTAATCCTACTATGTTATATATTGAAAGTTTTCCCCCTTCATTATGTTGTTTTTTTAGTAAGATTTTTACCTCTCATACTATTCTTTTTGGTTTTTAAGAAATGGTAGGAAACATGAGGATTCATGTTAATGGAGAATATGATGGACAATGGAATGATATTATTCATGAGAAACCAAATAAAATGGGATTTGGATGTCCAAACATCGTTATTATGCCTAATTAGAAATCTCATAATATGATCAATAATATCAACTTTGGTATGTTTTCTGACTCGACTAATGAGTGAATGATGGAGATTCATGATGATCATAGAGGAAATAAACTTCAATTTTCCTCCTGTAAATCATGTGGGAAGAGACATCAAGGAGAATGCTTCAAAAGAACTAGAAGATTCATTGGGTGTGGAAAAGAAGGACACAAAGCCAGTAATTGCAAAGGAAGGGGTTCAGTTATCTCCATGGACAAGGATAATGGTATTTCTAAGACATCAACAACAGTTAAATGTTTTAAATGTGGAATGTATGGGCATTATGAAAACCAATTCTCTAAGGGAATGTCTAATGAAGAGAATTAGAATGGTCGTATGGGTAGTATTTTTGTTGATGATGATGATGAGACTACAAATGATATATGATATGAAAGAAGTGTTGAGGAATAAAATGATGAAGCTTGGTCGATTTTTTAATAAGGTAGTTGAAAGATTTTATGTTTATCAAGAGTAATGTTGTATGGGTAAATTAATGGTACTATGGAATAATGAAACATCTAAGGATTGTTACACTATTGTTTTTCCTTGAGTATTTGAAAGTATACGTTGAATGGTACTAGTAACCATGAAAGGTTATTCAGATATTTTTGGAAAGAAGATGATATGCGCATAATGAAGGGATAAAGATATAATGAAATGTTTGATAGTATTAATGAGATCATGACTGATGTAAGGACAAAGTGATGTCATGGTTTGAGCAAATAGAAATTTTGGGATTTTGGTATGTGGAAAGATTTAACTTTTGATAGCATTCATGTTTTCACTAAGGTTCAATAGTAACTCATGTTTCGAGAGAATACATTATTAAAAAATTTAAATGTTTCGAATGTGATGAACAATATATATCTTATGATATATGGGGGATAAATTATGGTATTCACATGCTTGGTAGATGACCTTTCTAGTAGTCTTTTTATTTATACTATGAGATTGGACATAAGTATTTCCGATAACTCTTAAAGTTAGAATGGATTAAATTGGACATTAGATAGTATTGTTTAAGGCTAGAAATCTTTTTTTTCGATATTATTTCTGGAATGTTATAATAGTTTTAGAAAAAGGACAACCCTCAGGACATGCGACAACCTATCGCGTCAGATATGGTTTTCAAGAATCGAACCCACAACAGAAGTGCGACAGGCCTTTATCGCCTACCAATGGCCTACAGGAAGTCCCTGGTTATTATAAACTAGTTTTTTTATTAAGAGGTATTCCAGATGAAATATAAGTCCATTTTAGGAACCATATATGATTAATCTCACAAAATATGGACTTATGTATATAACTTCTGCTAACCTTATGTTTGAAATAGTTGGAATGACCTATCATTTTATCGCATGATCTGCTAACACTTCACAGAAGACAAATTATAATTCATTTCTTGAAGATATGAAGTGGAAATTGTTCAAGGCACAAAAGACAGTGAGATTGTACCAAAATCAAGTAAGTATTTCTTTTAATTAAAAAATTATTCAACATTAGGGAAATGAAATTGAAAACCAAAAATGTTGTCCTAGTGCCATCATATCTGATGAATTAGATGGTACGTTAGATCATAAAAAATTTATGGATTTGTGATTGTTGGATTTTTCATAGCCATGTTCTCTACCACTATTCATCCAAACAGGAGGGTTATATTTCTCTTCCATATCCACATTTTCACCTATGTTCTCCTATATTGAAACCCAATGATGAGTTACTTTGGGTATTCGTTATGTTTCTAATGTTCCTTTTTGAAATAAAGTTTTAGTATTCCATGTTTTGATGTGGGTTTCTATGAAAGAAACTTTCAAGTAGAAAAACGTTTATAACCACAAAGAATTTCGAGGGAGAAATTCATTTTAAGGGGGGAAGAATGTAAGACCCCGAGATTTTATGAGAATTATTCTTTTTTAATTTCTTTGATGCCTTTTGTTGTATTCTACACTAATTTTATCTTGCACTATACACAACACCATATTAGTTTGTAGTATACGCAACTCTATTCTTCTATTGCGTTACACACAAGATAAACCTTCCTTGACAGCTTCTGTTGTACGCAATACAGAGTTTCACTAAACAAAGATATGTTATTAAAATATTATATAAACTAGCTATTATGAATAGTAATACCCACTTTTTGAAATTTTATAAATTTTATCTGTCAAAATGGACTTCATTTTTGGATTCAGAATATCGAAATTAGCCTAGGGTGAATTGTTTGGTATTTTTCTGAAAACTTTCATTTTTTAATGAATAGTGAAAACACTGAGTTATTGGTTAAAACTGAATTTTTATAATCATTTATTTTATTTAAATTTATTTCTGGTCAAAATAGATACATAATACCTATATATGTTCAATGTAATTTATTGGAGTTATTCTATAATAATTTTAGATATATAAAATATTTATTTATCTTTTTACTGTATTTTACCCACCTTTTAGAAGAATTTGAAAATTTACATAAAACCAAATTTTACTGCTTCTGTGAGTTGAATTTTGAAAATCCGAGAGACACGGTTAACATCAAGGAACAAAATGTGGTTCAATAAGATAAATTTAATTTTTGGTGAATATTAACTTTTTTACTTTTATTTACCACGGTTAAAAGTAAATAGGGTAATTATGGGTAAAAATGATATTATTATTACCCTAAAACATGTCCTAATTTTATTGGATAAGTATAATTAGACCAAAGACAACCTTAGGAATAAAATATGAACCCCTTTGGTCCACTTGGATTAGATTAGGACAGTTATTATTATTTTATTTAAAGAAGAGTTAAAAGAGTTAAAATCAATGTTTAATAACTAAAACATTTTTAATATAGGGTTATGAATAAGATAAATTTGACTATAAATATTCATTAGAAATCTAAACATATTTCCTACATAATGGTTTATTATTTATATTTGTTTATGATTAAATAATTTAATTTATTTATGACACAATGATGATGAAGTAAAATGAAATATTGACATAATTGATATTATAAATACCCAAATAAATGTAATTTGAGACTTTTAATGAATTAAACTAATTTTCTAGGTTAAAATGACATATTAGGTTTGGTTTGATAAATTTTTTTCGAAGTAATAAGGCTGTTATAAATTTAGAGAAAACAAAATAGAAAATAGTGTCAAAATTGACATAGAAGAGTTTAAAAAATATATTATATTATTAAATTATATTATATTCCTAAAAATCTAAGGCTCATCCCAAAGACTTATATAATAATGTGTATGATATTAATGAACCAATTGGGGTTCTACTGGCGGTTTATAGTATGTTTATTAACCATATAGTGTAAGAATACTAGAAGACACGGTAAAAGTTAAATTATTTAACTTAGATTTAAATCTAAATGATAAGGTTAAAATGGTAACCTCAACTTGTATAAAACCTATTTTTTGAGAGGCGTTCTACCCATAACAACCTTATCTTTGAAATAAGTCACTTTGGAGCCATTATAAAATGAATATGAATTTATTATAAAATAATATTTTATGTTTTTTCTAAGGTGCCCCTCTCCTCCTTTATAAAAGGGCACCTCCTCCCTCTCCTCTTTACCCAATTTTGAGCCTTCAAGCTCGGCCAAACCCAGAAAATTTATCTTCTAAACATCTCTAGTTTTATCATATAGGTTCTGGTCTTCCCAAAAGACCAACCCTAGTTCCCTAAGAGAATGTTCAAAAGAGGCACGTCAAAGAAGAGGTAATCTCTTCTACCGATTCTTTCAAGTTTCTTTCTTCTTACAATTCCTCCTTATTTGTTGTTTACATTCTAAAATAATAACTCCAATATCTTATATATACTGTGATGTTATTATAAATACTATACAACCATATTAGTTATTTTATCCATCCTATGAATGAAAAAGTCACCACACGTGCGTAGGTACGGCTTACCGTCTCCATGTCGTGGTGTAGTGTGTTATTAAAAACTTTCATCATTTTGATGGGTATAATAATGATTATAAATGATATAAATAATAAATATAATATTTTTATGATTATTTATATATGATATACCATCCAATTATATATGATTTTAATATCAAAAGAATGATATCATCGCTCGTGCATACGTACGGACTACCGTCTCCACGAACGCGATGCGATTCTTTTTCCATGATTAACCATTCAAGTATGATTATAAAGTATATATAATTAAAAATCATGAAATATATTACATAATAATGGCACTGGATTTATATAAATATATTTTTCATTTACTTAATTCTATTCAATTCAATAAGGTAAAGGAAACAGCGTTCATCCGTACGTACGACCTACCATCTCCATGAACAGTGTATTTCATTCCGTTTATAGATCTATAATATATATTTATATGCTGAATATATATTACATATAAATCATGTTTTATATTCTGGAATTAATTAAATCAGGATATAAGTAAGAACAACAAGTCGAAACACGTATGATAAATGAAATGATTTTACCCAAATCGTTTCATTAACATGGAATTTACAAAAGAACGGGTAATATAAAGTCATAAGTGAATCATATATGATATCATAAATATTATTATGGTTATGTTACAAGTTAATAATATGTTTAAACCCACTATAATGGAGTCTTAGACACATACAAAAGAAATTGGACAGAAGGTAAGGGATAATTATTCAAATCTCATTCTTATCCATGATTATTTATTCATAAGTAATTACTGGGGTAACATTTTTCATCCATGTCCATAAAAATGTTTCCTTATAAAGTGTTTATTATTATTCAATGTATTTTTAAAGTAATTTTTATCCCTCTTTGACTTTTACATTATGTTATGGAAGGAATCATTCTTTTGTTTACCATACGAGGAACTTTTTGACTTTTCCGACAAAAGTACGAGGAGAGTGTTTGTTTAACTTATATGGCATGAAAAGATTTTTACGGTTTCATAAAACCTTATTTTCATGAAGCTTACTCTAAATTATTTCATGACTATTTTCAACAAAATCGATTTATTTTAAAATTTCATGGCATTTTGTGAAAAGAAACTAATTTTGAAGAAGAAAGGATATTTTCCTCAAGAATTCATTTCAAGTGTTTTATCAAAACCATTTTCCATCTAAGATGAAATTATTTCATATGTGTATGTTTGAAGTATAATGTCTCTATTATTTACATTCTTTCACATTTCTTATGATGAAATGATATCCATTTGTTTTACATGGATTATGTTACGATGGGATGATGTTTATGAAACCCATTTTATTCTTTGGGTTATGATTAATGATTTATATTTATGTTATGGAACACATAAGAATGATTTCATTATGAGATTGGTGGGACCTATATCTCCCTCCAATGTATTGGGTAAAGATTTATATCTCATGAGATATACATGGCTGAAACAACAAGTTAATCTAGTTCAGTGATACGGGACTAGAATGAGGAGTGAACTCGATTCAGTAAGGGACTTTGTCCACTAGGATGACCTTGGCAGCAATGCCTTGGATAATATGGAAATCATATCATGTGATTAATGGTTTTCCACAATTACATGTTTTATTCCCATTCTATTTTATCATGATTAATGTTCCTTTATGATATATTTCATACACACTTCAAAGATTTATGTCATTACTCGTGATTTTGATATTTTATGTTCATGTTCTTACGTTCAAATGTTTAGGGTTTGTTTTTTATTCTCCATGTTTACCCTTACCAAGAATTTGAGCTCACCCTTTTTATGGTTTCTTTCCCCCAGGATCTAAAGAAAGGTTTTAGGTAAGAAAACAAAAGGGGAAGATGTTTATGGGAGATGTTGAAGATCTTTTACCAAGATTAGAACATTATGTTCCAAGTTTCCAAAGACACTAAACTAATACGGTCTTTGGGCGCCTGTGTTTTTCATGTATTAAGTATTCCAGAAAATTAATGTAATTTCCATGTACTACAAGCTTTGGGTCTCTACATAAACTATTTAAAAAAATTCCAAGAATTAGGACATTAAACTGCATGCAAGTCTCCTTAGTAATTTTTTTGTGTATAACTAGGCCTCCTTGTCCCTAATTCAGATCGTGTTTATCATGAAATCACACTGCACATATCAATTTGAAGTACTCACTTATGGTCCAGGACATAAGACATGAAACTAATAGGCATCCTATCATCCTTGAAATATGACCACAAACTAATTGAAAAAACCCAAATTTGAATCCCATATTCCGATATTCCCCATTCCTCAATTCAAGCATTCCCCAAATTGGATTTCCATCATCTTTAAAATCTGAGTGGACCACATAATGGTGATGGTATCGTGTTTTTTGGCTCACTAATCATTATGGGCCAATTCCTTAATTGATATCCAACAACAAATGGTGGATCTAGTCAACAATTGATCGTGAAATTTCTCACCCCATCATCTTGACTAGTATATTTGTGGTCCTTGTGTTTGAATAATCATAAATAGTTGATCCTGGCCAATCCTTCACCCTTGATTTGGACCTTGGAAGTCTTGGCTTACCATCTTTCTACTCCCATGTATCGTAGTAGAATTCTAAACCATCAATGTCACCCATAGCATATTATTCCACACGTCAGGAAAACCCCCTCATCGTTACTTATTTCTGACACCAATCATGTCTCACAATGGCATAGGAGTTCTAGTATAGTGAGTATCGATGCAGTCAAGATGCACAAATGATCCTTTGGTCCAGATTTCATAACCTTAAACAGTCAATTATGGTCTATGAAGTGTGACTCTAAACTTCATGTGGGTTGTCTTCGTAGGGATATGGTGTATGGTGTTTGGGTCTTCTCCTTGAACCTCATCTACATCGGGTTTCCCACTCTGTCCCACTACATATGTTTTTTTTGATATGTTGAACATTAGGTCCATACAGTACGACCTTAAATTATTTTCAATATTCTATTCAAATGACATTAAACTATGATATGTATATTTATCACATGATTTCAAACTATGAAATGATATTCCCTCACTATGGGGTGTTAAATTCAAGTCCAACTTCCTCACCATATGATGTAAAACTATGTTTCTATCATCCCATTTTCACGATGTAAAATTTTATAGTATCCTAGGTATTTCCTTGAGGTCCCATCCATTTATGTCATTCATCTACTACATCACCCAGGATCCTTCATCCCTCACATGACATCTAAGATAGTTCTCCCTTGGAATATTGGCTTGATCTTGTTTCATACCAACATGCTTCCACCAATGTGATCTAAATAATGGTGGCATAATTATAAGAGTGTGGGGATATAGATGAAAAATCCATCACTCTATTCCAATGATTCTCATGAACCTTATTTAGATCATCACCCTCTTGCACATCTTAAGGGACACCATAATGGCTTGGTCTCATGCAATTTTTTGTCTCACCTACCATCCTCGGTCGATTCTACTAAAGACCTTGTATGAAATTTAGAGACAGGTTTTATATTTCGAACATGTTCAGCTATTTACCCTCATTTGTTTGTCCTCATTCCAGGATAATGATAGAGATTTTGTGTTTTTTAACATGGTCGTTAGTTATTCTATATCACCATTGCACTCTCATTGTGTTCCATATTTTGGGAATTTTAATTCATACTTCCCATTCCCCTTTGTTAGAATTGAATCCAACACACTTGGTGTTACACCATTTTTTCACAAGATCACATTGAGAAAATCATGATTTTTGTTCCAAGAGACATGTTCTCTAGCCATATTCTCTCTCAGGATGAACACTCTTAGTGGAAAATCAATAATAGTCGACCCCGGGTGTTCGATTATTATATGACACTCTTATTCAAATTTGAAATCATGTGGTTGTCTAATGTTTCTTACACCAAGAATGAGCCATATGAGCATAGGAATTGCTCATTGGTCATCTCATAAAAAAGTTCATTGTGTGATAATTAAAGTAGGAAAATAAATGTCTCCATTCACACCTAAAATGTTCAACAAAAAACAAGAAGGTTGTGGAAGTAACAAGGGTCATCCACATGTTAGATATTCTCATGAGTCTTGAAAAAAAATCCCTATAGCTTTGCTATGACGATCGAACATTGTTGCTCTGCCAACATCCGACGTGTGGCCTAAATGGTATATTTTTTATTAATAGGATCCTTTTCTACCTTATAATCTATTAGAAAAATATCATTGAATTTAATTTTTTCTCAATCTTGATTATCCCAAAGGTTGGATATGTGAAGTGTTGCCTACCTCATCTACCTCTTTCCTCCTCCAGCTCATCCCTCAGACTATTGATGGTATCTGATTGAGTTTTTATGAAAGAAGAATGCATTTTCATTTGTTCATCCAGATGTGGGATCTTCTGTTTGATTTCTTAGAGCTTCAGAATACTGTAAAATTTCTCCTAACACTAGTAAACATCCGGATTTTAGCTTCTTTCATGCACCTACTCATTAAGAGAAGTCCCAAACCAGTGCATCAAGACCATGAGAATCGACCCCTATGACACATAGTTTCCATTTCCAATAGAAAATAGAACCCGTCTACCAACTAGTTTAGATTATTGAGCCTATTAGATAAAGAATTGTATGCACTTCCATGCCTAGTTCTAGATTATATAATTCTCTTCAACTATGACAGGATCAGAATCCTCTAACTCTTCAGGTGGCACGAGCTCATACTTGGGAAATTTTGTAAGAAGGTTGGTAGTATGATCATCCTTTATCATCCTCTCTGAAGGTCTTGGATGTAGATCATGAGCTCTGTCTCCTTCAATAGACCCTACCTTGAATATTTTATCTCTGCAATCCTCATATTCCACCCCACTAGTTCCATCACTCATAACTATAGACTACTATTCACATGGGAACATGACCATATCATCTTGGATGAATGACTCCTCATGAACAAGAATGACTATCAAAAAAGGGCCTCGGTATGTTCAGATTGACTAATTTGTTCCTTTACATTCATGAAAATATTCTTGAGCACTATTCATGAAAGAAACACATCAGTTAATCTAATCGATAAATGATGGGTATGACTCTTTAAATGTGAGTAAGTTGAGGGAAATGAGCCTTGACGGATTAAGATCCTAAGGTTATGGAATAAAATTCCACCATAGGTGACCCTTCAACACTGGGTATTTCGATGACTAGTACTGGATCCTGTTTTTTTTATCACGAAGGAGAAGAATGAATAGATAACCAAATTAACTCAGAGGCTCAATTGAAATATGATTATGAATGAATGATTTGATATATGATCTTACCTTGAGTTGGACATATTCAGATGATGAGAAGTCTTAGGTGAACCTCTTCTTGGGAGATGGATGCATCCATTTTAATATCAACGCATGGACCCCCATGGATAACAGGCAGGGCCTGAGGTTCTGAAATTTTCACTACAACCTCTTCTACCCTGACTGGCCCCTCATCCACTCCAGTCTTGGGAACATGCCCCAAAACAAGATTTTAAGCACCCTCTGGTGCACCTATACCCCCTCAGCAAGGACTCCTTGCCTGTTATTTATATTCTCCTAAACAAAACAATATTTAGTTTAGGATTTCAAATAATGAATGAGACATTTTTGAGGAAGGTATGTAAGTTTAAACTTCCCTGAGGAACTCATCCAACTCGTCTTTTGAGGACACGAGTTCACTGCTCTCCTAGGGAATCACTTGATGAGATGTTATTCCCTAGGATTATTCATCATTAGACACTTATGACACTTTTTTGGTTGATTCCTCCTTGATTGGTTCATCAGCAGGTGGTGTCTCTTAAGACCCCAACAAGCCACGGAACATCACATGTATTGAGGTGGAAGGTAGTATAGATTTCACTCATTGTCATGCAAAGTCATCATTGTCGGCCAAGTATGTGTGCCTATCATGAATGTAAGCCCAAACTATGATTTTTACAAGCCCATACTTTATAATATCAACCTTGATTTGTGTCAACTTCTACCTTAGTTTTCCAGTAACAATGAATTCTTTTAAATTATCATGGCAGACCAATGATAAGAAAAGATATCATCGACAAACGGTCGTAGAAGATACCTCAACTTCTTCGTGAGAGCCTCCCAAGCTGTCCCTTGAGGTTGTTTCTGAGACCCATGTGGCTGGGGTGTGGTCACACCGTACAACATTCCCATCGAAGTTCCTGGATGAGTTTCCCGAGATGTCTACATTTCCCCTTGTAGAGAAGCCTGCCTACTTCCTCAATGCTTTGAATCCCTGCCTACCTGTTCTTCCACCTAAATATGATTCTACGTGATATCCTCTAGATAAACATCTAACTAGATGCTAGCATATATTTTTGACAAGACAACATCCATGTTGGTGGGATGTAGCATAATGGTTTCACTAGAACCTTCATTCACCAACATTAAACAAATTTTATAAAGGATACAGAGGTTCTTCTCTTCACATAGCACATGTTGTCTCTCTTTTGTACTCAATAAAGTAACCCAAAATTCCTATAGATGTTGGAAGGCATGTATAGATTTTTATAAACAAGGTATTCAATTAAGGACACCAATACTCTACCCCTGAAACTTTACAGGTGTTCTCTCTACTCCCTTGATCTGAACAAGTTATCCACTATTAGACAAAGCATAGTTGTGATGGGTTGGAATTTAATGTTTTCATGGTTTTTGATTCGAACTATGATTCCAACCTTGTCAATTGTGACTGGTTGGATCCCAACGATGTTCACAAGAGTTGTTTGTAGACTAGAATTTAGAGGGCTAATTGAGTTATAGAATTCATAACCCCTGAGTTTCACTTCGATCCATCCATGTAAAAACTAGAATTTCATGTAGATCCATTATGGTGTGTTTCCCCCACGGCATGGCCCAATGTTTTTTAGAGATGGGATAGCGCTAGTACTGCCAATATGACTCTATTATTGTATTACATAATCAAATCCATCACCAATGTCCTTGAGTGTATTTACATACACGTTTCTTGGTCCAGTAGAAGCCAAAAACTAAAAAATGTGGTTAGTAAAGATGTGTAAAGCACCAGTGGATCCCAAAATTCCACCATTTTTACCCCCACTTTTGATATAATCCATCTTATAGGATTAACTGGTATGATCTTGACATCATATTCTTAGAATTGTTTGGATATTTTTCCCCCAACCCAACATTCTCACTTTCAGGTCCTTGTGAGACAAGTCAAACCATTCCTAGAGCAGAATATCCTTAAAAACAATAGGTGTGTGTTTCATCTTCTTCTTTTTCACCTCCATGATATGTTGTTCTAGGAGAAGAGTTCATTACCTAACATTATAAGAATTCTCTAATGGAACAAAATTTTCATACTGGGATCCCTTGAGAAAAATTCCACCTATGTAGTGGATATCCCACAAACAGATGTTGACTTCCCTATGGTGGAAATGTGATGTGTTTGTATCTGAGACCATCTTCTAAAGAGCACTAGAACCAACTATCATTGATGTTAAAATTGTATCTTTAATGTCCACACTACCTCATATAGCCTAATATAGTGCGACTTCGACTTGTAATCCATGAACGTGTAGCGCATCCAATACACCCACGACCATTTACTGGTAAATTTTTTAACAAACACCATATCCAAATATTTATACTGACTTAGGTTTTTTCTCTCATATTGCTTTAGAAGACTGTGGAATTGTGGGCATGGAACTCTTCCTCCTTTGGTTTATCCCTAGGGGCTATTCTAGTCTTACCATTTAGTTCATATACAACGATTAACACATTCTCTCTAGAATGATGTCCATGAATAGTGGTGTTCAAGTGATTGTGATAATCATAACGTTTTATCCATGATCATGGTACATCAACCCCATAGGATGGGATGATCACTTCATCTGGAAATATGAAGTCACGGTGTGGGATAGTGTCTTAGTGTGTAGCTCTACTTTTACTCTGTTATAATGGCCACAAGCATTTTGTTTTATGATATTACCCTCCTAGATTTAGGGATCTGAGGATTTATGGTCTTGACAGTTCTCTGAACAACAAAAATGGATTCAATATTAGTGTTATTTTATTGATTTCCCATTTCAAGTAACCCTGAAAAGTCTAAAGAGAGTTTGTGAAAGAAGGGAGGTTTGGCATTCAAGATTCACTGTAGCACATAAGATATGTGAGTGGATGCAAAAAATGTTGGTATAATCATAAATTAAAATATGTTAATGAAGAATAATATATTAGAAAAAAGAAACCGAGGTTTTTTTTCCTCATAGAAATGGTGAACTTACATGCATGAGAGTGAAAGTGCTTATCACAGGAAAAGTCAAAGGTGTCATACAAGGGGCCCATCTGCTTATTTATTGATGTGTAACTGCGATTGTGAGCATGTGGAAGTGAATTTATATCCCAATGGAAAATTTTCTACACACACAGAAATCAACCCCTTCCTTTGGTGTGTCCCTTGGAACACGAACTTTTGGTGTCATTTCTGCTCAGATTCCAAGTGGCATTTTTTGGTGCTAAAATCCACTATAAGGCACATACAACTTTACTTAGGAAAAAAAAATACATAATTCAATTAAAAGAAGAATTATAAAAACACAATGGTATGTGCATGAATGATCCCTCATGTTTTCATAAGATCCCCATCTATGTGTAAGCCTCTTTCACATCAAAGGGGGTGACAATCCTCATTCCATTCTCAATGGTCGGTCAGGTTACCATGAAATCTATGCACAAGACTCTGGATCTACCTGGAGGACACAAAATCTACTTGAAAAACACTTGTGTGACAAAGTGTCAAACAATACACATTAAATTAAGAATGGGAACTCGAATCACCAAGGAAGTTGCACATAAGAATGTGGATCTACATGCATACACCCAATTTCCACACAAGCCTCTTATGGTCTAATGGAAATGTACAATGTTTCCTTCCATGGATCGCTGATGAGAAAAATTATGAAGCTTCTCAGAATACCTCCATCACACCTAAAATCTTTCATGAGAATCTCTAATTTTTTTGGGTATAAGTAGAAGTTCACCCCCCCCCCCTCTTTAGGGAAATCCTCTGGAATTCTAACCATCACTCTACTACATATAAGACCAACTTATGTGACATAGAAAAATCATGCACCATCGTGTTATAAGATCATGAATGATAGAATCATTGTGGAACCTCCATTGAGTGGGTCTAAAGTTGTGTTACCTGTTCCCAACCTCTTTCGACAAAAGTTAGGTGCGCGCAATCACACCTCTTGTGAGAAACCTTTAACTTTCATGTACACCTCCAATCTGGCATGACATAACTCTTTAAAGATTAATGTGAATACCTTAAATTAGAGAACCATGTTTGATCACCTTTTTCATGTATCCCTATGTCATTCATTAACTTATTATGGGCATCCCTCTAGGATTGCATGCAACAATTTCCTAGACCCTCGTGAGTTGTACCCTATGCCAATAGAGAACACGATTCCATACCTTTTGATTCGAAACATAGGTATGATAATGCCTTTTTCTTCTCAATATGGGAATGAAAAAATGGAACTCATGATTGACCACACCTCCATGTCGTTGAAACCAAGCATTTACAAATACATGCTCCTTTTAGAGGGACATTAGCGGCCTTTATGTAATCCCAAGGGGTGATAAGTGAGCCACCCACATCGGCACAACATGATGTAAAACTAACTATAATCAATGTCCTCAACACATGATGTAAAAATATAGTCTTACCCAATGTAATTCATATGGTATTCCCTGTGTATGATCATCATTTGATTCCATCTTCTCCACTCTGTGGGACTAAACCCCAACACCAGGGAATCTTCTATGCATAACCCCCCCCCCCATTCCATAAGAATTGGATGCACCATGTTTGACTCATAGGTAATGAGATCATACTAATATGGAATGAGATCCTCCTAACCTAGAATGAAGTTAAACAACATGAAATCCATGTCCTTGTCTCATGACATAAAACTGAGAGAAATCCATGTCCTTATCGCATGAAGTTATACTACATGACATAAAAGTCCTTATCACATGAAATAAACCTATACACCATCTAAATCCTAATCACGTGATATTAAAGTACACAACATCCATGTACTTATTTCATGATGTTAAAATATATGAAATCCAATTAATTATTATATGTTTTTGAAACACAAGGCATGTGTTTTTTTCTATATCACCATAATTTTTATAGAGATTAAGAACTATGTGTGTCTTGATTACTACAATTTTGAGATGCATAGCGATGTCTGGATAATATATTATGTACTCAGCCACATATATTTATCAATATTTACTCCTTTCCAAAGGACTACAACAACCTAACCATGATAATATTATGTTTGGGATTCCTAAATCACCTTTTATGGACATCCCTTTCCATTATTCGCATATCGCATCTCAAGTGTCTCATATTCCCATTATCCTTTAATGGATATCAGTAATGAGATTATTTGGCCCAAAGGGACACATCATATTTCTAATGATCATTAGTTCCATTATATTCGGACCTTCTAATCAGAGGCGACTTCTTATTGAGGAAACATTCTACTAATATATGTACTCCATGACACCAATGAATAAAAAACAATCATTTAAATATGGTCAATTTTTATACCCTTCAGACATATCCCATCCCATAACTCTTGATCCAAATTTCTTGATTCATTATTTATAGTATCATCATTTTTTATTCAAAAGTTGTTTGGGTTTCCTTGGAAATTGAACCCCAATTGGGATATTGTCTCACACTTAAAATTCATATATTGGTATAAACATTCTGACCTTATATTATGAATATGTACCCTCCATTTATATAGAACATTCTAGTAATACTGGGCTCTCATTCACACCATGTCATTATTTTCCTTTCCACTAAACATATAGTCTTCCTAAATTTGGGCCACATGTCATGACCATAAACTATCTGTAACGTGTTCAAATATGTACAACCTCAAACTCTTTCCCTTTGTGGACCTAATTGGAAAATAATAGAATTCTCAAAAATGATATATAAAACGTTTCAATATGAAAACATGTGAAGGGGGTCCTAAGGAAAATTAATGTCTACACTCGCTAGTCTTTCCACATCTATTGTTTCGGGAAACAAAATTATACAAAAAATTAATTGGGAACAAATCCCATGAGACCCACTATATGTCCATAGTAAAATCCAATTCTTTCCCTCTAGATCCATTGATCCCCTAAAAAATTATAGAAAATACACGTTATTTTTTCACCCTAACAATGTACTAAATGAAAAAGGGTGTAACCCTTAGTCTACCAAAACCATTATTCAACATTCCTTTCCTCCATAATTTTATTAGTGTTGTAATCCTCATAAATCTTCCTGGTCAAATGAAAAATTCTATTCAACCCCAAAGGACACATTTGTTTGAATATGTATAAACACCACCAATATGTATCTGTAAATACGCCCTCTGTATTTCCTATAAACCCGAGGCATCTACATCTAAAAAGAGAAGGTCCTATAATATTTTTATGTTCATACACCATTGCATCAGAACCCAAATTTTGAATATGATCAATGATCATCCCTGGAAAATGTGTTTTATCTTTTTATACCTAATTCAAACTTCTTGAGTTGTGATTTATACATTCCAAAATCTAATAATTTGAGTAGATTTGATACACTTAATGTTATACATTCATGCTTTGTGATCACATTCAAAATATAGATATAACATCTCATACGTGAACCTTTATTTGGTCCTCATCATGTAACCCTAAACCATATGACATAACAATCCAAGATTCAGGACAACAAATAGAATGCCCCTATTTAAACTATAGTCTATTTAAGAAATTATCCCTCTACCCACATAGAGTATATCCTTGTATTTAATATAACTATTATCCCACACAGTGGGTTAAAGATATTAAAATATAAATATTAGAAACCTCTATTCTAATTACTATAGCCTTAAACTATGTAAACCTTCCATTGAGGATGTCTACTTTTGATATAATGGGCTCTCTATTCAAGCCAGTTATTACCTCACCCATGTCTCTATGTGGACTACTTCTGTATGGTCAAAACTATTCATCCTTAAACAAAAGAGATATATAGTCAAGGATATATGACCTTAAACTACATTGATATAAAATCAAATTTATTTGACCAAATATATTAGCAACCCATAGTCTGATCACTATAACTTAAATAGTGCACACTCTTTATTGATGGTGTCTATATTCAGGATATGGAGCTCTCTAATCATGTCAGGTTTTTTTCCAATGGTACCATATGTTCGACCTCGCCAATTGGGTTCATAATGTCTGACATTAAAAATCAAATTCCTTGGGATAATATGAATGAAAAAACCATCCTATGTAAATGGAAATAATACATTTTAGGATGAAAAATTGCAAAGGGAATTGTAAGAAAAAGTTCTTTCTTCGTACACAAGGCATACACCATGCATGATATAGGAAAAAATGAGAATTAAATAGAAAATACATAATTAATTTTAGAAAGAAAACACATAAAGTAAATCCGAATTAAAATAAAATTTTCCCCACTAAGTCTACACTACATGAGGTTTAGGTAAAAAATAGGGCAATGAAAAAGAAGACCCAAACCTTGTGGGGTGTAACAAAGTGACATTTAACCAAGGTATGGATCAATGGTTTTTAGTTTTTAATATTTTATGTAAACATTTTAAAGTTTTATATGATATTTGGAAGTCTTGAGGAGAATCTGGGGCTATTTTGAATCCCATAGGGATGAAAAATAGGTTTCAGGCTGGGCAGTAAGGTTAGTTTAAACTCTACTGCCAACTACAAAAGGTTGTAGATCCTTTACACATGGTTTCCACATGATATGGAAAACCATGAAAATAAACCAGGAAGCATTTCCGATCATGGAAGAGGCTTCATTCATGTTTTTCACATAGTTTGGTAAACCATGTGCATATATTGTGCAAGCCCATTTTTTAGGGTGAAATTACTATTTCTCCACTAAAAATCTATCCTTTTATCCACTTTCCTACTACCTACAATGGATATAAACATGGCCTCCTCCCCTTAGAAGATCAGAAATTATTACTCCTTTTATTTCTTGTTATCTCCTCTTTCCAGTGATCAATTGTTGATCTAAGAGAAGAATTGGATCCCTTGAAGTAAGGTTAACCCCATGTGCCATCTTTTCTTCGCTTAATCTTACCATATGTATCACTATTTTGATGCATGCTCATTCAACCTATTTTTAGGGATTTGGACTAACCATCAAATATCGTATAACCTACTTTAAATATGAGGATGATATCAAGCAAGGATTCATCTACTTCTCTAAGGTATGTGGTCACCTAATTTTTCATTTGAGTTTTGGATGTTTTATATTTATTCTCATTGTGTCATAAGTTGACCTTTACCAATAATCCTAACTGTGTTGGTCCTTTCATATCTAAATGAACTTATATCCTTGATATTTCTGATTTGGGTTTGCGTTAGGGGTTAATATATCACCCATTATCTATATAAACTCCCAAGGGGGGTGCCAACAAAATTTTCCTTTTTATGCCAATTTTCAAAAAATTCCAAATTATGGATTGTATCTCTCATATTGAGTTTAAATAGATTTGAACAATGTCTCATGTGTGTTTTGATGAACTCAAGGGGGCCTATGGGTGTCTGGACCTCTTAGTATTAGAATTTCTAAATTGGTTATGTGACTATTTGATATGACCTTTGTGAAGGCTTGTGCTCTTGCAATCGGGTTTTCCATGTTAGGTAAAGTGAATGGGATGTCTTGATAAGTTGGCCCACCTATACTGAATGTTTTCTATTAAAATGAAACAAATGGATTGACTTGAATTGTATATTTAAACCAATTACTTACTCTTATGCTTTTAATTATTGTTTTGAATTGAAACAATGTAAGATGGTTTTCCCTTATGTTATAAGATTTGAATTAATATCCCTTTGCCATTCTTTTGAGATTATGAAATGTATCGATGTGAGGCATTCATACCCCCTACAAACATAGGATATTTATGTGCTGGAGGCTTGCTTACCTCATTCCATTGATAAACTCTATTTATATATGGATGGTAGGCATTCTTACCTCGTGGCAGTTACAATCTCTACATGGGTGGGAGGCATTATTTCCCCATTCCAGCTATGATATACATGTATGGATGAGAGGAATTCTTACCTTGTGCCAATAGAAACCCTTATATATATAAATATGAATGGATGATAGGCAATATTACCCAGGGCCAGTGATAACCTATATATATACATATGGTGAATTGTTTAGACTTACCAGCCATGAGCTGAAGCAAGTAGACCTAACAGGTGTCCTTTGGGAACCCAAGCAGGAGATTATTTGTTTTTTCATCATTTCGTAATTTCATGCAATTACCTGCACACTGTTATCTTACGTGTGCCTGCTCGGATTACACATAGACACAGTTTGTGGTGGCCCACTGAGATGTTATATAACACCCTAATTGGGCCGACTTTGGAACCCAATAATACAGTTTTCCTACAGGTATGGATAGAGGAAAGAACCAATCTTATGTATTTTGAGTCTTACTATTTAGTTGAATATTAGAAGCATAGTGTAACGAACAAAAAATTTATTAATGAAAATTCTTCTTCGTCTATTTAAATGTATTATTATGGTTATGTAAAGTGTATTCACATATTTGTTTTTATTTTTTTCATTTTAAAATACCATTAAGAATTGTTACTGTTGCTAATATATTCATTGAACAGTTATCACATGACTAGTATAAATATAGCACTTCAACAAATCCAATTTACTCAGACAAAGGAAGTGATGGCCTCATCCCGTAGACTTGCCCCATACGAAGCCCATTTGTCAGAGCTCAGAAAGGAGGCAGTGTCATTGGGATTTCTCTTGACCAAGACCAAGCCAAGCTTGAACATGTTAAGCTTGAGTAGAACTGACTATGGGAGAAGTAGAAGTAAATAGAGATTACCACCAGATTGATGTTATACAAGTTACCCCAAGAGTCTGTCACCATCGTACACCATACCCTTCAGTATTATGTGGCTATTATAAAGGGTTATGTAACAAGACCTTAGTACTATGATTATGTGCATTATTTTTTTATATAAAAAATAATATACATTCATTTTATTATTGTTACTTTGTAAATAGTTTTTAAAGAATAAATAGTATTTTTAGTTAATAATCAACTAATTAATCTATTTTGACGAATTAATGGATTTTAAAATTAAATAATATTTTAATAAAATATTATTATTAATAAATTACTTTTAATTAAATATTAATGATGGTTTGTTTTTTATGAATATGATTGTACATTTTATTAAGGTTTGAAACCTGTTTTTGTCAAAACCCATGAATTTTCGATAAATATCGGGTTTTATTTTAAATTTTAAAATTCACATATTTAGAAAATTATTTGAATAAAATGATTATTTTTTTTAATCAGGATGTTGTAATTATCTAATGGTGAATGTTTCATAATTTTCTGAGACAGTCAATTTTTTGGGTAAAAATTAAATACAGTTTAAATATATAATGTGTTTTATGACATCATAATGACCCAATAGTGATATAATAAAATACAATAGAAATGATTTTCGGCCAATATATGTATTACCATTAATATAATGTGATTTTAGGTTTATTTTATTTATTTTACGAAGCCCTAGTGGATCCTCCAAGACATATAAAACACTTTATCTTTTTAAATTAGTTTCATTAAGAGTGTGACTCACCTCCACAGAAAAAACCCAATTATTTTAATAATTTAGGCAATTGGACTTATAATATATTGTTTTCCACGCCCATTTGGAAAAAAACATGGGCAAAAACCATGTTATGGTTTGTGGTTTTGATTAGTTTAATGTGAGGTTTCCCAAACCCATATAATAATGAATTTATTCTCCTTTCCTATATAAACCCACCAAAGCTCTCACTTCTTCTTCACTCAATGAAATTGAAGTTTTTCCAAAATATTCCCTTATCTTTATATAATCCTCCAAAGGCACTCCAATCTCCCAAAACTCCTCTCTCAAGCCCCTCCCAGACCTTTGGGATCACACTTCCAAGTAAGGGATTCAAAGCTTTCTCTTTTTATCCAAGTTTCTTAATATTGTTATGCCCATTAATTTTTGATTAAAAATGTTGGGGCATGATTTCAAACCTCTCCCATAATGCCGTATTTATGTTTTAATGATGATATACCACTTTCTCTCTCATTAAATTCCTCCCATGTACACCTGTTACCATGCCTAAATTCCGTAAGGAATTTCTCTCTCCTCATTTACATTCAAGTAATTATTTTGTATCATGAATATAAATTCCATTAAAATTGTTGAGACATGTATCTATATGAACCATTTACTTTCCATTTCATGTAAATATGATAAGACACCCCTTTCTCACTAATCAACCATTTTTTTGAGTTATTGTGTCACGTCGTTAGGCTGCTGAAATTTCACCATGATTTTCCAAGCCAAAGTCATTGTGTATTGAATACCATGCCCATTTCTCTATCATGAGTATTCACCATTATGAGTATTTAATTATTGTTTAAAGAGTTTCTTGTATAAATTCTAGACACCTTTATCCTTGAATAAATTATGTTATTCAATGAATCCATGTTTTATGATCTAGGTGGTACACTTATGCATGAAATGAAATGATTAAGAAGGGTGCACGCTGATAGCACTCCAATGCATTGGGTAAAGTATAGTATCATGATACATCATTTGAAATGGTTGTTGAATCATTCTAATTCAAGTGCAATGTGGTTTTACTCGTGCTTCATGTGCAATGACGGTATACTCATGCTCAATGTGCAATGAGCCTTATCTCATGCTAATTCCTTGTTATGTGTTGTTGCCACATTTCCGTGTTATGATTATCATGCTTTATCATGCCTTTAGGTTTATTTTTATCTTGTAATACATTGATATTCCTATTGTCTAACATGTATTATATTCCTCATGTTATTCCATTTTTATTCCCCTACTGGGATTTATATCTCACCCTTTTCTTATGCATCTCCTAAGGTTATCCTATGCATTTCTAAGTATGAGGGAATGTAGTGGTTATGTAAAGGATGTTTTCAATAAGATGTTTTGTTCTATGATATAAGTTGTTATTTAATATTCATAATACCCAAATACACTAGACCTCCCAATATTCTATGTTTTATCAAGTGAATGTTTTATGTAACAAATCATTTTTAAGTATGTAATAAAGGACAAGGTTGTCAAAGTTGGTATTGGAGGATTGGTTTAGTTATTTTTGGGATTAGGATTTGAAAACCAAAGTGTATCCTTAAAGACTAGAACAATTATTAAAAAATCCCTCAGTCTTGGTGAGTATTGAGTAAGTGGTTTTTCAAAAAAATACATCCCTGTCTGGATACGAGCAGGTAGAGGCAGCTCTGGCACAGATGTACCGTGGAGTGAAAACTCTGACAATGGGTTTTGGGCAAGAACTGGGGTATCTTGGTACACGGCAACATGCCTTACTACACTCTTGGTTACGACACTCCTAGGGGATATGCTTTGGTCAACTAACATGCTTAGTATGAACCATTATTAAGGTAATTTATAAAAAACACCCCCAATGTATACATGTTAGAAAGTAGATTATGGATAACATAGATTGAATCCTATAGATACATAAGTTAAGGAAATAAAATATATTTATAAGACATATGTTCTGTCCTTGGATTACCCTTTATGTCTAACCCCAAACTATCATTTTATTCCAGCTAATGAATGGTAAGAATAGGACTCGGGCTAAAAACCGATGTGAAGATCAATGTGATGACTATGCTAATGAGATGACCAATTCAATGGGAGCGGGAATCGTGAACTTTTTCATGATTCTCTCTCAATTTACTCAAGATTTGAATAGAAACATGGGTCAAGAGAAACGTTCAACCCCCCCCCCCTAATAAAGAAGAAGTCATTATCGAAAGCTTCACGAGACAAAGGCCTCCTACTTTTAATGGATCATATGTTCCCTTAATCGTCGAATAATGTATCAAATCCATTGAAAAGATCTTATCCTTCCTTCAATGTTACAAATAAGAGAATTTTCTCTCGGATTCTTATCATATGGTGGGTGAAGCTGATCAATGGTGGACATTGATCAAAAATACGAAGCCTGAGGATGAGATCGAGGCGTTGGAATGGAAGGATTTTCGGAAGATGTTTTTCGATAAATATTTTGTGTGCACCCTCTGTCTTATGTTGGAAAGGGATTCCTTTCCCTCAACAAAAAAGTTGACAAATCTGTCAGAGCGTATGAGGAAAACTTCACAAGGATTTCACGATACGCCTCCATCTTTTTCGTTACCCTCGAATGCAATGTTGACCACTTCTTTGGTGGGATAAAACCTTGGCTATGGAAATACCTAGTGATATGTTACTATGACAGCTATGAGGAAATTATCTGATATGACCTCAAGGTTGAAATATATATCGGATAATATCAGGGGTATCACGGGGATAAGAAGCGTAAGGTGGATGTCAATTATGATATTCCGATGGATAAATCCAATGGTGCTAAGAAGATCCATCACCCCACTTTCCAAAGGTGTAGAAAGAAGCATCTTGTAAATTGCTTGATGTGGACAGGGAAATGCTTTACGTGTGGAAGAAAAGGATTCTTAGCTGTTAACTGCCTACAAGAAAAACCCATGGTTGCGATAGAGGAGAGGAACACTCTATTTGACATTCAATGCGTTGTTCATTGCTTCAACTGAAAAAAACCAGGTATCCTTGAAAATCAGTTCTCTAAGCCAAGGTTGTTCGGAGGCAACCTATAACCACCCAGGCAGCAAGGGCGAGCTTTTTACATCACTACTATTGAAGTCAACCCTGACACTGAAGTGGTGATAAGTATTCTAGTTATTCATTCAATAATAGAGAACGTACATTTTAATTTAGGTTCTGTGCATTCTTTTATATCCCAAAAATTTAGTAGAACAATCTCAACACCACCATAAATCATGGAAGTAAAAATGTCGGTGAGTACAAGAAATAGGGTAGTTATTACATTACATGAATACAACTCCTCCCCTATCACAATATTTGGATTGAACTTTCCAGTGAACCACGTCATACTCCCTCTGGTGGAATTTAATGAAATTATTGGCATGGATAGGATTTCCTTATATAGAGCCAATATAAATTTCCATGAGAGGTAAATCACTCTCCATATGGAGAATAGACCCCCAATTCTATACAAGTGCAAGGAGAAAGATGAATCTTCTTTAACACCATCATCTAATGTGTGGATATTATTTCCTTATAAGAACACGAATCTGGATCATATGATTGACTTTAAGGAGGCAACCACCCTTGATGACATGCTTATTGTGAGGGAATTCACTGAAGTGTTTTCCAAGGAATTGTCTGGTCTTCCCTATAGAATATATGTTGAATTATCAATTGTTCTTATTCCTAGGGAATTTCCAATATCCATGACCCTGTATTCAATGGGTTTTTTGGAGCATGAGGAGCTGAAGAAACAACAATAGGAGAATTTGGATAATGAGTTTTAACGCCCAAGTGCTTCCCCATGGGTTGCACTAGTACTCTTCATCAAGAAGAAAGATGGGTCAATACGGCTTTGCTTCGATTATCATGAGCTTAACAGAATCACGATAAAGAACAAGTATCGTCTTCCATGAATTGATGACTTGGTTGCTCCGTAGTGTGGGGCACAATACTTCTTCAAGGTAGATTTGTGGTCGGGATATTATCAAGTAAGTGTTAATAAGGATGATATCCCCAAGAATCCTTTTCATAAAAGATACGGGAACTATGAATTCATAGTAATGCCTTTATGACTCACTAATGCTCCAGAAATCTTCATGGAAATGATGAATAGAGTCTTTAGGGATTACCTAGAAAAATATGTGGTAGTATTTATAGATGAAATTCTAATATACTCTAAAACCAAGGAGGATCATGATGAGCTTCTAAGAAATGTACTAGAGACCTTGCAGATGGATAATCTCTATGAAAAGTTCAATAAGTGTGAGTTTTGGTTGAAGGAGGTCTCATTCTTGGGCCATATCATCATAACAATGGGATATCTGTGGATACCTCCAAGGAAGTTGTAATAGAGGGGTGGACGAGGCCAACATCGGTAACAGATATCCATAGCTTCTTGGGGATATTAGGATATTATCGATGATTTGTGAGATATTTTTCAAAATTTTCCATCCCTCTTACCAAGATAACTTGGAAGGGGGTAAAGTATTCTTAGAATGATGAATGAGAAGAAATCTTCAAGGATTTGAAAAAGAGGCTTATCACTACGCCCGTGATCACATTACCCACAAGTGGAAAACGTTTTGTGGTATTCCAGGATGCTTTAGAGAAGGTCATGGGTTGTGTGATGATGAAAAATGACAATGTCATTTCCTATGCTTCAATACAATTGAAAGTTCATGAGAATAATTATCCAACACATGATCTAGAGTTGGATGTGATGATATAAGTATTAAAAATTTTGTTGCATTATCTCATTGGGGAGAAGTTTGAAATATATACGTACCACAAAAGCATCAATTATATATTCACATAGAAATAGTTGAACATGTGCCAACAAAGATGGTCAGATCTGATCGAAGACTATGAATTCTCAATCCATTACCACTCGGGGAATGTGAACAATGTGTAAGATGCTCTAAGTAGAAATGAACTAGCGATTCTATCATTTAAGAGAATTTAAAAGGATCCATTCTTCTTAGATTTGATGAAGATGGACATGGGAATCATAAATAAGGGAACATCATCAATCCTTTCACAAATGATTTCTCAATCATCTCTTTTGTAAAGGATAGAGGATTATCAAAATGATGATGTGGGAATTCAGAAGAAAGTGAAAGCTTTCAGAAAAGGGAAATCCTCAGAGTTAAATGTTAATGAAGAAGGAATTGTGAGATTTGGGGAAAGACTATGTCTTCCATCAAGTTAGGAGCTGAAGAAGGAACTTTTGGATGATGCAGATAGTTCAAATTTATCTATTCACCCAGGAAACACAAAGATGTATCGAGATATCAAAAGGGATTTATTGGTCAGATATACTGAGGAAGGAGATCGGTGAATGTACGTCAAAGTACCCAGTGTGTCAGCAAGTGAAGGAATATAGGAATAAGTCTAAATGGATTATGCAACCATTTCCCACACCATCATGGAAATGGGAAAAAAATCACCAGGGACTTTGTCACTAGACTTTCGAAGACATCCAACGGAAACAATGCAATCTGGGTTGTTCTGGATGGTCTTACAGAGTTTGCACACATTATTGCAATTCAGGAGGATTTCTCATTGGATCAACTGGAACAGATATTTACCAGGGAAGTGGTAAGGTTACACGGAGTACCACTGACTATTGTATCTGATCGAGATCCAAGATTCACCCCTATGTTTTTGGAAGAGTATTCAAAATGCTATGGATACTAAACAGAACTTCACTATGTCCTATCATCCTCAAAATGATGGCCAATCTGATCAAACTATTGAGACACTGGATGATATGTTAAGATCATGTTCAAGGGACTTTAAAGGAGTATGGGATCAACATCATCCTTTGGTTGAATTCTCTTATAATTATAGTTTCCACTCGAACATATGAATTTCACCTTATGAATCCGTGTATGGGAAGAGGTGCAGAACACCTGCCTATTGGGATGAAGTTGGTGAGCGTAATCTTCTAGAACCATAAATGGTCGATGAAATGGTGGAGAAGGTGAAACCATTCAGCAACATATCAAGGCAGCCCACAGTTGATAGAAGAGTTATGCAGAATAATGTCAATGAGACCATGAGTTTAAATTTGGACACAAGGTATTTCTATGCATATCTTCATGAAAAAAGGTCATGAGGATTCAAAATAAAGGGAAGTTATGTCCTCGGTACATAGGCCCCATCCAAATTCTTGATTGTGTTGGGGTTGTGGCCAATCGACTAGAACATCCACCCACTGTGGAAAAAGTTCATGATGTCTTTCATGTATCCCTCTTAAGGAAGTAAATATCAATCAATTCACATGTACTCTCTTTATTGGTAGTATAAATGGAGGATGATCTTTCTTACAAGGTGGAACCAGTGAGGATCTTAGAACATTGAGAAAACGTTCTACAAAATAATTCAATTCCCCTTGTCAAGGTGTTTTGGTGAAACCACAAGTATGAAGAAGCAACATGGGAATCAAAGGAAGTGATGAAGCAAAGTTACCCACATCTATTTTACTGTGGGAAAACAAAATTTTGAGAATTAAATTTCTTAAGGGGGGAGATTGTAACGACCCCAAAATTTATTAATGAAATTTACTCTTGTTCTATTTAAATGTCTTCTTATGGTTATTTAAAATGTATTCACTTATTTTGTTTTATGTTTTGGATTTTAAAATACCATTATGAGTTGTTATCATTTTTATATAGCCTTTTAATAATGATCACGTGATTAGTATAAATATACGGCTTTCCCAAATCCAATATACTCTGACAAAGGAAGTGATGGCATCATCCAGTAGACTTGCCCCGTACGAAGCCCAATTGTCAAAGCTCGGAAAGGAGTTCGAATCATTGAGATTTTCTATTGACCAATAACAAGCCAAGATTGAACCCATTAATCTTCAATGGAACTAACTATATGGGAAGTGGAAGTTAATAGAGATTACCACCTGAGGAATGTTATCCTAGCCACCCCGAGAGTTTGTCACCATTTCACACCTTACCCTTCGGTCTTATACGGGTGTGATAAGGCGTTATGTAACAAGACCTTTAGTACTATGATTATTTGCATTATTTTTGTATATAATAATGAATATACATTCGTTTTATTATTGTTACTTTGTAAAGATTTTTTTTAAAGCACAAATAGTATTTTTAGTTAATATTCAACTAAGTAATCTATTTTGATGAATTAATGTATTTTTGAATTAAAAATTATTTCAATAAAATATTATTATTAATAAATTAATTTTTTTAAAATATAATTTATCGTATAATTTTTTGAATACAATTTAATTTTTTATTAAGGTTTGAAAGCTGTTTTTGTCAAAACCCATGAATTTTCGATAAATGTCATTTTTTATTTTAAAATAAAAAATTCACATATTTAAAAAATTATTTGTATAAAATGAATATTATTTTTGGAATCAGGATTTCAACATTATCCAATGGTGATTTTTTCATAATTTTCTGAGACAGTCGAATTTTTGGGTAAAAATTAAATATTGTTTAAATATATAATGTGTTTTACAACATCATAAAGACCCAATAGTGATGTAATAAAACACTATAAACATTATTTTCGGCCAATATAGATTTTAACATCAAAATAAGGTAATTTTAGGTTTATTTGATATATTTTACAAATCCTTACTGGACCCTCCAAGACTAATAAAACATTTTATCTTTTTAATTTTTTTTTCTTAAGAGTGTGACTCAACTCCACATAAGAAACCATATTATTTTAGGAATCTAGGCCATCGGCCTTAAAAAATATTTTTTTCCACTACCCTTTGGAAAAAATCATGGGCAAAACCCATGGTCTTGTTTGCAGTTCTGATTATTTTAATGTTAGGTGTCCCAAACCTAAATAATAAACAATTCCTTCTCCTTTACTATATAAACCGACCCAAGATCCCACTTACTTTTCACTCAAATCCCTTTGAGTTCGTTCAAACTCTCCCATCCTATATCTATAATTCTCCCAAGGCACCCCAATATCCCAATAAGCCTCTCTAAATCCCCTCCCAATAATTTGGGATCACACTTCCAAGTATGGGATTGCAACCATTCTCTTTTTATCCATGTTTTTTAATATTGTTACGCCCTATTATTTTCAATTATAAATGTTTGGATATGATTTTGAACCTCCCCCAAACTGCCCAATTTTTTTTTATAATGATTATATACCCCTTTCTCTCTCATTAAATTCCTCCCATGTACACCCGTTACCATGCCGAAATTCTGTAAGGAATTTCTCTCTCCTTATTTACATTCAAATAATTCTTTTGTATCATGAATCCAAATTCAATTTAAATTGCTGTCACATATATATATATGACCCCATTACTATAAATTTAACTTAAATATTATTATACACCCCATTGTCTCTCATCAATCATTTTTATGAGTTCTTATGTCACACCGTTATGCTGCCGAAAGCGCACCGCGATTTTTCAACCCAAAGTCATTATGTAGTGAATACCAGACCCATTTCTCTATCAAGGGTTTTACCTTTATGAAAATTTAATTATTGTTTAAAGTGTTTTATATAGGAATTACACACTCCTTTATCAGGTAATAAATGATTATGTTTAATGAATCCATGTTTTATGATCCTTGTGGCACACTTATTAATGAAATGAAATGATTAAGATGGGTGTGCTCTAAAAGCACTCTAATGCATTGGGTAAAGTATAGTATCATGATAAATAATTTTAAATGGTGTTGAATCATTCTAATTCATGTTAAATTAGGTTTTACTTATGGTTCATGTGAAATTAGGGTTTACTCATGCTCTATGTATAATGATCCTAGGATCATGCTAATTTCATGTTAAGTATTGTTGCCACATTTCCAAGTTATGATTATCATCCTTTATCATGCCTTTATGTTCATATTTCTCTTATGCTTCATTGATATACATATTTTATAACATTTATTATATTTCTCCTGTTTCTCCATGTTTATTCCCTTACATAGATTTTTAACTCACGTTTTTCTTATCCATGTTTTCAGGTTATCCTATGCATTGCTAAGTACGAGGGAATGTAGTGGTCATGTAAAGGACGTTTTCAATAAGATATTGTGTTCTATGCTTTAAGTTGTTATGTAATGTTTCTAATCCCCAAATACACTACACCTCTCAATCTTCTATGTTGTATCAAGTGACGGTTTTATGTATTAAATCATGTTTAAGTATATAATAAAGGACATTTTTGTCATACATAGGATAGAGAATTGGATAAGGATGTTATGGAGAAGATTTTGGATTTTTTCCATTTTTTTTACTTTTTTATTTTCATGTATAATTCCTTTTTCCTTTTTCCATTTTATAATGACATTCCATGCAATAATATCTTTATCAAACACTGCCTATGTGGATTTGCTATGCTTTAAAATTATTTAGACCTCTACAGTATCTATTTGTGTTTCTGAAATTCATTGTATTTATATTATTGGTTATGCTTATCTTAATCGTTTTTTATTCTACATCCATTGTGTACTATGACATGGTGGTAATGTCTCCCTACCGTTCTACCGTGACACCCCCACTACTAGTCAACAACCCCTGGATTAAGGTGATACATGCTAGAGTTCATGTGGCTAACTAGGCTCGGGGAACGTGTTAAGTTGTGGTTGGGTCCAGGATATTGGAATGTGGTATCAGAGGACAATTCCATTCCTGATTTAATATTTGGAGACAAATGATTGGAGATTGGGAATGATTGGGACTTGGTCACAAGATATTCTTGGCCATCACGATCCCATGTACAGGGTAAAGGCCACGTTGCATGAATTTTTATTGTTCTATTTAGAACTATTATTGAAAAAAACTTTTCACCATTGGGTTCTTCACATGTTTTGTGATGTTATTGTTATTGATGAGATTGATATTGTGATTTAATTGCTCAACTCGATGAAATGAGGGTTATATATTATAACATGTATCACGATAGGAACAATATGAATAGGCAATGAATTTTTTATTTCCACATTATCCTTTTGAGTAATAATTTATTATTGAATATTCATTATGACCTGACTTGTATATACAATTATGCTGACCCTTATTGCAGGATTGGTATCATTATCCGGTGTGAGTTTAGTGGATGTCACTCTCTAATTCATATGGTGTATGCTCCTTATGGATTGAAAAATGGAATTCCATCAAGATAAACCATTTTATAGAAGGTATAATCATTTAGATAGGTTAAATTCAAATGAAAATGACACCCAATTGTGTGTCATCTTTTGGGTAATAAGGTGTATGGGCCCTTTATGGGACGGAAAATGATATATCATTAGGTTTGGATGATTTAAATGCCTTAAATGTTCTAATGAGAATAATTTAAAATGTGGAATGATTTTTATATTCAGAAAAACCAACATTAATATTCCTAACAAAAAAACATATCATGGAAACAACCTTAGTAGTGGGTAGTCAGTGTTCTTCTGTTCTCTTGACATATTATGGACTATTCCATCATCTAGTTCTAGATTTGGAAGAAGGTAGAGATGCATGTTTATTCTTATAGGAAGGATTTATTACATGTCCTAGTTTAATGAAAGAAATCTTATAAATTTCTTGATCTACTTATGAGACATTCTTTTGGAATTGTAGAATCATGCCTCCAGGACGTCCTCGAGACCTAATCCCTAAAGACAGTGACGATCATGTTTTTTTGGGTGGAAACGCTTGAGCCTTTAGTTTTTATTTGAGTTAAGCCACCTGTGGCTCTTCCTCCTATACTCGATTTGGGAGTTGATGCCCAGTTTATATAGGGTTTCATGCATATGATGCAGAATATGCAAGACGGAGTGTGGCATGCCCTGATCATGGAAGAGTTAACTCACGAGTTTCAACAGGAAAATCCTCCAACTTTAATAGGGGATGTCGGCTCATATGTTGTGGAGTCTTGGATCAAGGAAATCATATCTATTTTCAAGCACCTAGATATGCCTCCATAGATGAGGGTCAAGTTAGATTTTTTACATGATATGTGATTCATCCAAGAGGTGGTGGGATGTCATCACCCAGCCATGCTATTATAGAGATATGTTCTGGGATGATTTTCAGACTATCTTCAACGACTAATTCTTTCCTCAGAATCTAAGTGATTATAGAGCAAGAGAGTTCATGAATATGAAATAGGGGACCATGTAAATTATGGATTACTCATCCCGCTTCACTAATCTGTATCGGTTTTCTCCTTCTCTTGACACTGATGATTTGTTGGTTTCTAGGTGATTTGAGGTTGGGTATTGTTATGCTATCTAGCTTCAAGTCAATGTGTTCAAGCTAGATAAAATTTATGAGATCCTCAACCAAAACCTAATTACATAGAGAAATCTGAGAGATACTAAGGTTGAATTCTAGGGCGGTTTAGAACCTAAGTCTTCAAATGGATCTTCTTTGGGAAAAATGATATTTCGAAGAATCTCATAGCAGTAGCAGTGGCCAGGATCCTTTCAAAGGTAGTTCAACTGTCTATCACTAGTGTTGAGTTCCATGACCTTATTAGAGGTAGTGTATATGAAATATTGTGGATTTTAAATGTTTTGGCATGATGTTCCATCTCCACTACTTCTATAGGACATTCCCTCTAGCGCCTAGTGATCATGGATCAACACATTCTCCTCAATCGAGAGGGGGTCAACAAGATCATGACAGTCAGGAAGCTAGAATAGCACTGTTCGATCAGGCTGGGGTAGTGGTCGAGGAAGAGGTAACCAAGCATATTATTCTCACTGCCAGCAGAGTGGGACTACTCAAGGAAATTCGTTATTGACTCAGGACCACGGTACATGCTAGTTACATACAGTCTAACCTACACTACAAGAGAAAAGAGTTGGACCATTTACTATACAAGGTACAATTCTAGGAGCCTCCACTTTAGTGTCTTCTTTATTTGATACAGGAACATATCATTCGTTCATATGTATGTAAATCACTTAATTTCTAGGCCTCTATTTTGTTTTCTACCATGGAGACTTGACAATAGATACACCCTTAGGTATCTGGTCAGAGGGAAATCAATGCTGTCATAATTTCCCCCTTGAGATAGGTGGTTACCTTTCCATATGAAACTTGTATATTCTCGACATGACAGGATTCAATGTAATCATCGGGATGGACAGATTAGTTCAAAATAAATCCCATATTTACTGATATCATTGAAGGGTGACGTTTACATCACTAGAGGGAATTATGAATGTGCATAAAGGAGAGTGGGATCGAAATGTGACATGAGCAGGACCCAAGCAGTAGAGGATGGGTAGTGTTACCACAGAATTCACCAATCATTACCTCGATACCCATAGGTTACAACCCACTATCCTTCCTATGGTAGTGGAATGTTTCAGAGATGTTTTTTTAATAAATTCTATAGTTTACCTCTAGTGCGAGAGGTAGAGTTTACAATTGATCTCATGCTAGGAGCACCACCTGTGACCATCCCACATTATAAGATGGAACCTTAGGATCTTTTGTAACTCAAAAATCAATTAAAGGATCTCAAGAAGAAAGGATTTATAGACCCTAGCACTTCTCCTTGGGATTCAAATGTCCTCTTTACCGATAAGGTGGATGATACCTTTAGGCTTTGTGTGGATTACAATTGGATAAATCAGATGACTATCAAGAATCGGTATCCATTTCCTAGAATAGAAGACCTATTTGATGATATTCAAGGAGAAAATTTGTATTCAAAGATAGGTTTATGTTTGGGTATTCATAATATGCATTTTAAGACTTCGTACATACCTCACAGAACATTCAAGAGTATATATGGTCTATACGAGTACTTAGTTGTGATGTTCGGACTCACTAACGTAACCATTGTTTTCATGCATCTTATGAATTGGGTTTTCCACCCTTATATAGATTCATTAATTTTTGTATTCATTGAAAATATCTTATTGTATTCTTTCATGATTCACAACCATGAAATCCATCTTGATATTTTGATGAATATGATGAGAGAGAATCAGATCTATGCTAAGCTAAGTAAATGCAACTTCTGGATTAATAATGTTCACTTCATTGGTCATATCATCTTGGATTAAAGACTTTTTACAAACCTATAGAAATTTGAGGCTGTGGTTTCATGGATGAAGCCTATGAACGTCTTTGATATTCATAATTTCATGAGACTTTACAGATATTACAGACACTTCATTTAGGATATCTCACACCTTACAGCACCGATTACGGGCTGGAGGAAGATGGGTGTGAAATTCTAATTGTATAAATCTTGGGAAGAATAATTTTATAAATTTAATGATATAAATAATTCCTTAGTGAAATAGGTTCTTCTAAAGATAGGCAGGTTTTATATTGTATATTTTGACGCATCATGTGTTGGTCTTGGTGTTGTTTTGATATAGGACGAATGAGTCATTGCATGTGGTTCTTATAAGTTAAGGAATATCGAGTGAAAGTACCCAACATACGACCTCTTGGTCATTTTGGTTGTACATTTATTATGTTTTTTGATATTCTACCTCTTGGGAGAGATTTTTTTGGTGTTCATAGACCAAAAAATCCTCAAGTACATCTTCACTCAGTGGGATCTGAATCTCAAGAATTTTAGGTGAGGTGAGTACCTATAATCTTTTGATTTCGAACATTCCTACACTCTAGGGAAAGAAAATTCATAAGTCAATGACTGAGACAGAAGACTCATACCTAGACAGTTTAGGAGTCCAGTGAAGAATGGAAGCTTATAGCCTTATTCTCAAAGATGCACATTGTGGTTTGGGAGGATTGTGGTCAGACTATTCTATCAGCCTTAGAGGTGACATCCCCTCTTCTAAAATGAGTATGGTCGATAAGGTTGGTTGATCCTAAAGGCCTTGTCCTATAATAAAGTGTTTCTAATGATGATATATCTTCTAATTGGATAGTTGATTGTATGAAAATCTTCTTTTCCGTGGGAATATATGGGTCCTAATAGACATCAGAGAAGAGCTGATGAAGTATTTACACACCTCAGTATGGTAGGTTCACCCCAGTTTTACCAAAATGTTTTGAGATATATGAATTCAATATTAGTGTCCAAGTGTGAAGCATGAGATAGTCGGTTTCATTATGTGATGTTCCACCTGTTTGTAGTAGAAGGTGGAACATCATTGTCTAATAAGGCTTCTTCAGTCATTGTCTATTCCTTAGTGGAAATGGGATGATGTTTTGATGGAATTTGTAACCGGTCTACCTAGATCACCTTGTGGCAATGATGTGGTGTGGTTTATCATTGTTCGTATGATGAAGGTAACACACTTCTTACCTATATGAGAGACATTTTTTATAGAAGAGTTGGGACGAATGTACGTCATGTAGGTGGTATGTCTTCATATAGCACCTCATTTTATTTTGTTTGACATAGATTCTCATTTTAGATCATGGTTTAGGTTGTGGTTATAGAATTCCTTGGGTACATAGGTAATTTTGAGCATGGAATATCACCCACAGACCGATAGACAATTAGATCATTCAATACAGGTGCTAGAGGATATTCTCCATGTGTGCATTTTTGGCATTGGGGGTTCCCAGAATAAAAATATTCCCATCATTGAGTTTTCTTTTAATAACAGCTTCTAATTTTCTATTGATATTGATCCCTATGAATCCATCTATGGTAGATTGTGTCTCTCACCTTTGTGTTGGCTAGAGGCAGGGGAAGAAATTATTCTTGGGTCTCATCTTGTATAGGATATTGCAGAGAAGCTCTATCTGATCACGAAGTGTGCATTGATAGATCAGTCCAGATAGAATTCTTCTGCCAATAGAATCCAAATAACTCTTAACATTGAGGTTGGATATTGTATTTTCTTGAAATTATCACCTAGGATGGTGCATAGACATATTAGGAATCAGGGTATATTGGAACCGAGGTTCACTGGACCCTTTGAGGTTGTGAAGTGAATCAAACTACTGTATTACCCATTGACACTTATTTAGAGATATTAGTCTATACATGATGTCTTCCATGTATCTCATCTTCATTAATATTATCCAGGCCCATCTCACGTCTGTTAACCTTATGAGGTTGAGATGGATATGGATGCTAACTTTGAAGAGTACCTAGTTCGTATTGTTGGTTGGAGCATGAAGACACTCTAAAGTTGGTCCATCCCAATCATATGGGAGCTATGGAAGCATGGTCTGGTATAGGATGAGACCTGGGAGCAGGAAGCTAGTATATGATCTCAGTGGTCAGAACTCTTTGCTGGTGGATCCTCTAAAACCTTAGAAGGAAAACTTGGGGATGAGTTTCTATAAGGATGGGTGGTTGTAACGACCCGACTTTTGACCAAGGTATGGATCGTTGGTTTTTCATTGTGAAGTTTTCCCATGAACATGGTAAAGGTTTGCTATAGCCTGGGGAAGGCACGAGGAGCTTCGATGGATGGTTTAGAGAACATTGGTTCATAAAATGGGTTGTAGGCTAGGGCATATGGTTAGAGTAAACTGTGCGGACCCAAGTGCATTGTCGTGCAGCTTGCTATAGAAGGTTGCAGATCCTACACTCATGGTTTTTGCGTTGTTTGGTAAACCGTGCACATAAACAATGAAGCCTTATAGAAGACTGAATAGACTTAATGCATTGTTTGGGAATAGTTTGGTTAACCATGTGCACAAACCATGCGAGCCCTGTTTTATGACTGAAATTACCATTTCCCTCACTAAAAATCTATCATTTTTCTCTCTTTTCCTCATCCCTCCTGAAAAACAAACCATGGCCTCCTCCCCTTTTAGATCAATAATTATTCCTCCATGGATTTCTTGATATCCCCTTCATCCTGGGACCAATTTTTTTCTGAGAGAACTATTGGATCCCATGAGGCAAGGCCAACCCCACGTGCTATATTTTCATTTCTAAATATTAACATCTATTGCACTATTTAGTTGTTGTCTCATTCTCCTAATTTTCCTTATGATGGAATGAAACAAAAATCTATTCCAAACAACTTTAAATATGTGTATGATATCAAGTGTGTCTTTTTATACCACCCTAAGGTAGGTTCTTATGTAGATTTCAATTTCATTTTTGGCTATTCCGTATTTATTCTCATGGTTTCTTAAGTCGTACTTTTCTAATATTGATAATTGTGTTGGTTATTTCATGTCTCAATGACCATAAATCCTTGATATTGGTGAATTAGATTTGGGTTAGAGGTTTATAGATCACACTTTCTCTATATGGACACCCAAGGGGTGTGCCAAACAAATTGTCCATTTTATCCTAGTTTTCCCAAAATGAAAAATTATTGTTTTTATCTCTTGGATTGAGTTTAAATTTAATTTACCCTTATCTCATATGGTTTTTTATGAACCAAAGTCACCCCATGGGTTCTTGGACCTCTTAGTCGTGGAATTTCCATATTGGTTATGTGACAATTTGATATGATCATTATGAAGAATTATTGTCTTGTAATTGGGTTTTCTATGTGAGGAAAAGTGAATGAGAATTATTGAAAAATTGGTCCACCAGTGATGAATGGTTTCCCTTGAAATGAAACAAATGGATTAACTTGTATTCGTTGGTTAAACCAATGCCTTGAGCCTATGATTTTAATTAATGTTTTGAATTGAAATGGTGTAAGATGGTTTTCCCTTATGTTATATGATATTAATTGTTATGCATTTTTCATGCATGTGAGCTAATGAAATGTATGGATGGGAGGAATTCATACCCCATTCCAACTTATGATATGTTAGGGTGGGTGGCATGCTTACCACATGCCAGTGAAAACCTCTATATATGTATGGATATGAGGTGTTCTTACCCCATGCCAATTCTAATATCTATATAGGAGGGAGGTATTCTTACCCCACACTAGCCATGATATACATGTATTGACGAGAGGCATTCTTACCTCATGCAAGTGAGAAGACCTATGTATATATGAATGGAAGAGAGGTATGATTACCCCATGCCAGTGATAACCTATATATATATTCATATGGTGAACTTCCCAGACTTAGCAGTTGTGAGCGAAAGTAGGTAGACCCTCCTGGTGTCCTTTCGGAACTTAAGTGCGAGATTATTTACATATTCATAATTTCTTACATTCAAACTATTACCTGCACATTGTTTACTTACGAGCTCTGGCTCTGATTACACATAAACACTATTGGTGGTGTCCAACTGAGATGTTACCTCACACCTTACTTGGGCTGAATTTAGCACCAAAGAAGACTATTTTAATGCAGGTATGGATAGAGGAAATCACCATTTTTATGGTTATTGACTATTACTATTTATTTGGAGCTTATAATTAGAGGATTGGACCTAGGATCAGAATGTTATAGAGAAACATTTAGTTTTTTATTTTATTTTTTACAATTTTATTAGCATTTCTACTTCCTATTTTATGATTCCACTTGGTACTGACATTCCATGAATTCATATATGTACCAGACAGTTCCTAGGTGTCTTTTTATATTCTATTCAGTTATTCGGACTTCTATTGTATCCATTTGTGATTATGATGTTCATTGTATTTATCTGATTGTTTATGATTCCATTATTTGTTATTTTTGTTGCATCTATTGAGTACTCTAACATGGGGGTAATGACTCCTCATCATTCTAACTTGACACCCCCACTACTAGTCGATAGCCCATGACTTAAGTGGAGATGATCTAGGGGTCATGTGGCCAACTGGGACGGGGGCATGGGTCAAGTGCCAGCCATTTTTGGGACATCACATGGGGTCCAAAATATGATCCCAAAAAAATTAATCAATTCTCGTTAGGTCCATTATCCTAGGAAAAAATAGATTACTCTTCTAACATAAAATTTTAGATAACCATAAAATGGTATTTCTCTAGTGTATGGTTATGTTGTTATGCCTATATCTAAGCATGATCCACACCCAAGATAAAAACCTATTTATCAAAATTGACCAACTATTGTGCAAGATGATGGTCTTATTCCTATATTTATTTATGATCCACACCCCAATGGAAACCTTCTTTATCGAAATTGACCAAATATAGTGTCTGATGATGGTGTTATTCTTATATCCACCCCTGATCCCCACCCCGGAGGAAACCATCTTTATCCAAATGGAATAATTCAATTTTATGGTCAAATTGTTACACATATATTTCTCTATGAGCCACACCTAAGAGGAAATCTTCTAAATCATATGATTGGGAACCATATTTACATTCCTTGTTCTATGTTTAATGTTCATGTGGATTTGGGATTCTTTGATGTTTCTTTTTAGATTTTCATATTTTATTATAAGGTAGTACTAAATGTGGAGAAAAAGATATTATAAAATAAACAGTGATTGGGAAAAAAATTTGTTTTCATTCATCACAGAAAATAGAAGAGGTGCATCCATAGGTCAGAGTATTTATTAATCATACAAGTTCCTTAAAAATAACTTCCACCTAAGCTTGGAACCTGATAATTGATTGCTGAAATTTCTGAATAATATGATGAAAGTTAGCCAATCTTTCAGGATTGGGCTCTTCATTGGGAGCAGCACCTTTAGCCTCAACAACCACCTTTTTTTATCCTTACCATACTGGAGAGGCGTTTTATAACCCTCCAATATTATATTGAAAGAATATATCTCTCACTAATGGTGTCTTATGTGAGTATCCTCTTCATTATCAATATGTTAGTTCTCCAACTCTACTACCTCATAATTTGATTCACATTGAATATTTATATCTATAAGTTTTACAGATTTTTTTGTTAATTTTTCATCTTTGATCCACCCTTGGGATTCTCTACCTTTATCCAAATCCCAAAGGACCACTTCCACAGCATTATAAATGGTTTGATAGTTGAAGCCCCCACTTCCTAGGAATATAAAGTGATACTGAAGAAAATATAGCTTCAGTCTCACCTCATCCCAATGAGTATTGTAAATTAAGTTCCATATTCATTTTCAGGCATATTGATGCACCACTATGTGGAATTCGGGGTACACTTAGTCCAGATCTATGCCTCTATGAGAAACCAAAATATATTCCATAAAAAAATTTCATAGAGAAAAGGCTAAGATGTTTCCTTTCTAATCCATCTCTTCCAATTATAGTGTAAATTACATGATAAATTTAATAAATATATGTTATATGGTGAGTGAAAATACAAAAGGATAGTAATATAGATACATACATTTCACTATTGACATTATAGACTATATAATTGGTGGAACTTTAGTTGGCTATACCACATGAACATCTCTTATGATAAGAATGCCTTCATTAATTTCAATAAGAGAATCTATCATTTGTGTGATCCTATCTACAAATTTCAAATTTTTTCTTTTTAACCATTGAATTATATGGGATTCTTCGGTTATTAGTTTTCTTGTAGAGTTATTTTCTTCTCCATGTATAGTTGTTTCCTCTGCTGTGCAGTGTTGTAAATAGACTGTTGATCATGGCTAACCTAATAGTCACAGATTCTTCTGATTATTCTTGTTTTCATTTCCCTTAATCCAAGTTTCTATTGTTTATGCCAATGGAACAACACCACTTGACATGCCAACTGATTCAACTTATAGTAATTGAACATCCTGTTGCATCTCGATTTTCTACATGGATTTCTTCTCATGGTTCGGACCACGCTTCCTGTGATCTCTTGGAATTCCATCATTGCTTCATTACACCAAGATTTGTTGCAATTGCTCCATTAGATTTTAGGGTTTTCATATGGTTCTTCATCTTGATATATCCCAAAGTTAGATTACGTTGCTACATAGGGTGAATATTGAATAAGAAGAGGTAAAATAGGAATTTATATTCAACCCTCACTCCCCTTCATCATGTTTATTCCACCTAATGGAACCAGATTACCGCTCTGGTGGAGATTCGGTGGAAATCGACTCAACCTTGGGTCTAGGACAACTATACACCATTGGGGGTTCCATATAATGACTTATATTCAAAATAACCATGTTTTTGTTTATGATTCATTTCTCTATATGTGATTAATTTCTTTTTTCCATGATTGGAACAATATCCTTCTTGGGTGTGTATGTGAGTACATCCAGGAGTGGATTGTGTTGAACATACATGATAGTATTCATCACCTCCACCTAGTTCATCCATACTAACCTACTCTAACAATTTATTTGGTCATCTTATTTACACTTCAAGTCTTTATTTATTTCATTCTTTTTCTTGGTAATAAAACAGCTAACATGGGTAGTTTTTTCACTTTTCACATAGTATCACATTGATCCAAAGTATGTTATATATGGTGTTCTTTGTTGTTATTTCTTTTATGTCTTTCTTCTCTTGTGATTACATTGTTTCATATGTTTTGAAATGTCATTTAATTTTTTTATTAAACACATATCAAATTTGGTATACGAGGTTTGTTACCTGATCATATGATTCATTGGTTCCTTGATATTCTTGGGGGTTATGACTTACCCCATCAATTGGTATCAGAGCCTACTAAAATATAGATTATGGGCTGTAAAAAATCTGATATCAATAAATTTTAAGATGAAAATAATTCTAATATATGGTGAATTAAAATTACTGATCTTTTGGATAATAATGATTTAATATATTCCCTTACTATCACTAAAAAGAAATTAACCACCTTTGGTCTGAATGGGCAGACTGTTATCACCTATGTAAGTATTTTGAAAGAAACCCTTCAAAATTACTATATTTTAATACTATTATATTTAAGATATAATTCTCTTAGAGAGGTTTCATATGAGTCTTTTGATACTGCGATATGGACTAGGATTGAATCTCTTTACATGAATAATTCTCTTGATGGTAGATTATACCGAAAAATGAGATTATATACTTCCAAAATGGATCATGGAACTACATTCAAGATGAAAATTTATTAGTTAAACAATGTATTATTTGATATAGGAATCAACAAAATTAAATTATATGATAAGGATCAACCCATAATACTTTAAACTTAATTATATGATACCTTTAATTCTATTAAATATTCTTTGATATATGGAAAATACACCCTTACTAAGAAAGAAGATAAATCTACTTTACACTCCAAAGTCCTTGAAAGGAATTGTATTGGTAAGGATGATGAATAAGTTATGAAATTTTGGGGTTGAAGTGAGCCCACGGGTAGGAGGAAGGAAATGTGTTAGTCTATGAAGAAATTATTGAAGTCAAAGAATACAGTAATTAAGTATATTCAATGTAAAAAAGTGGGTCACCTAAATATTAACCACCCTAATAAAATAGTGATTATTGAGAAAATAATAATGACTGTTATTTATTAGTTTAGCATGATTTTAACACTGATGATGTGTTAAATGTTTCTCATATTTTCATCTCTAACGTATGGAACCTTGATTGTAGGTGTTCATTCCACATGTGTCATAGAATGGAATAATTCACTGAGTTGAGGGATAATAAATATAAAGAGGTGTTTTGGGGAAAAATGACTTTTCATATTATGGGAATAGGCTTGGTTTCATTATAGATTCATGATAAGAATGTTAAAACTCTTAAGAAGGTTTAGAGAGTACCCATTTGAAAATAAAAATCATCTCTCTAGGATCCCTTGATGAAAATGGATAAACCTTTTGATTAGACTATGGGAGGCTTAGGATTATTTGAGGATCCCTCGTTATCTTGAAAGGAAACCTTCAGAAAGGACTTTACATATTATATGTAAAATTTTATATAATCCAATTAAATGAATCATATGATTCAGATCTTGACAGAACAGTCCATTGGAATAGATGTTTAGGGATTGTTAGTGCCAAAGTAATTGACTATCTTAGAAAAAAGATCCTTTTGAGTAATGTCATTACTATCATCCAACCTTTCTATAGAGATTTTTAATATGGAAAATATAGAATAGAATACTTTACAAAGATAATGTATAAGTCTAAAGAAACCCTTGAGTGTGTTCACTATGGTCTTTGGGGTCCTTCTGTGTCATCTACCATAATGGATATTTAGAATTTATTTCCTTTATTGATGACTACTCTAGGAATGTTTTGGGGTAGAAAGTGAATCTGTTAAGAAACTCAAATCCCTATAAACTAATAAATATTTTGAATATATTTCCAATGAATTATAATAATTATATGAATTTTAGGGAATCAAAAGGTACCAAAATATTGTGTAAACACCACAATAGAATGTATTGGTGTAAAGGATTAATATGACCATCTTAGAGATGTTTGGGTGTATGTTATCCCGCACTAAACTCCCTAGGTCCTTTTGGTATGAGGATTATTCTATGAAAGTCTACTTGATTAATTGATTACAATATTATGATAATTCATTTAGAACACCAGAATAGCTCTGGAGAAGTTAACTCATGATGATTTCACACCTTAGGATATTTGAATCCATATCTCTTGCTCATACCCGAACAGATAATCTAGCTCTTACGGATGTGAAGTGTAATTATTGGGTTATCTAAAGGTTGTTAAGGGATATTGCCTTTGGATAGATATACTAGGTTTTAAAAAGTGCACAGTTAGTTGAGATGTAGTTTTTATTTAGTTTGGTCTCTCCAGTGATAAGGGAAAATTATCTATAGATTATTCTGATAAGGATGTAGAATCCTCTAGATATCAATCACTAGTAGGTACTGAAATTATTTTGGAAACTAAAGAAAAATCCCAATCCAAGATTTCTTCTTCTCCTTCCATTCCCTATATTCACGGTGAGTATAATTATGATTAGGATTATGATCATGAATCAAAAGAACCATACAATCTAAGAGATTATCAACTCACCTGAGTTAGATAGAGAAGTCGAATTAGGCCTAAAACTCCCTTAAATCAAGATAATATTGTTTCTTATGAATTTAACGTCTCTTTGGATTTGTTTAATGACAAACCTAAATCTTATAATAATTCTCTTTGATCCAATGAATCCAATAATTATTTAGGTGATATTCAATAAGAAATGAATTCACTCATTAAGAATAACACTTGGTTTGTTGTTTCTAAACCTAATAACCAGAATATTATAGGTTTTAAATGGATATATTTGAATAAGGAAAACGATGCTGGAGAATCTAAAATCAAATTTAATGCCTAAATGGTTGCTAAGGAATTCCTTCAATGTGAAAGTATTGATTATATTGAAATATTCTCCCCAATTGTTAAACATTTCTATATAATTATTCTTCTTTCTTTTTCTACCATGTTTTATTTTCATGTTGAATAATTAGATGTAAAAACTTCCTTTTTGCATGGTACCCTTGATGAACCAATTAATATGACTCCTCATGAAGGATTATAAAATAATTTGAAACCAAATAAAGTGTTACTTCTTAATAAGTCATTATATGGGAATAAAAATTATTCAAGGAAATGGTATAAAAGGATTGAATCTTTTATGATTTGAAATAATTTTTCCAGATGTATGTTTGATGCATGTGTATATTATAAAACTATTAAATATGAATTTGTTTATTTATTATTTTATATTTATGACATTCTTATAATTTTAAAAATTATGAGGACTATAAATTTTTTAAAGAACCAGTTGAACTCCAATTTTGAAATGAATTACTTAGTGAATGCCAATAAAATCATGGGCATGGTTATAATCAGAGATAAAAAGGCTCTAACCTTGCTCTTATCTCAGTTTTATTATGTTAAGAAGATATTAAAAAGATATCTATTTGATCATCTAAAACCTGCTTACATCCCTTTAGGATTAAATTTTAAATGTTCATTGGAACAATCCCCTAAATGATAATGAGGATTCTTTAATGAATAAGGTTTCATATTAAAATGTGATATAAAGTCTTATGTATGTTACGGTCTATTCTAGAGAAAATTTAGAATTATAGGTTTGTACTTTGAGTGGGTTTATGGGAAAACCTGGTAAGACTCACTGGCATGATTAGATGTGGGTCCTAAATTATGTCTCGAGGATTATGAAATTGTGCATTTAAATATGGCCTAAATGATAGTTTTAGTGATGAAATTGTCAGTTTTGTTGAATGTGATAATAATGTAAATTTTAACACTCAAAAATCACCCACTGGTTTTCTGTTTCTTTCATATACTGGAACCATATCCTAGAAATGAAACATACAATCAATGGTTTCCCTCTCCGCCACCGAGGATGAGTATATAAATTTGAAATAATCAATAAAGGAGGGTATATGGATTAAAGGATTTATTGTTTAGTTTCCTTTATTAGATGATATTATATTAGTCCTTTGTGATATCCAATATACATTACATCTATCTATGAACTATGTATTCCATGGTAGATCTAAGAACACTAACATTGGAATTAATTTTCTTTATGGATGTTATAGAATCTGGGATAGTGAGTGTCACTAAGATACCCACATGTGACAATCCAACTGATAGTTTGACTAAGGTAGTACCATTGTCTACATTCATTCATGGTCTTAAATTAACAATCATAGTCCCAATTATATAACATAGGTTGTGAGAACACCATTATTAAATTCATTTAATTTCTAAGAGGGAAATTTTTGTTTCATTCCCCATATATATATATATATTGAAATTTAATTCTTCTAGGTTTTCATGTTGTTTATTTTTTACCAATTAATAATATGGGTTGCTTCGGTTATTAGTTCTCATGGGTAATGTTCACATGGCATTATTTTTTCTACATGCATACATATTTCCTTAAATATGTAGAACCTCATATAGGCCATTGATCATGGATGATCTAATTTCCATGACCACTCTCAGTTTTGATATTTTCACTTTCCCTTGATTTGGATTGTTGGTGTTTTTTCCAATGTAACACTGCTACTTGACCCACCAGGTGAGCTACCTTCTATTAGGTGAACCTCCTGTTTCATCTCATCTATCCCAACAAATTTCATCTCAGGGTTTTGATCGCATCACCTGAAGATCTCCTAAATTTCCATCATTTCTATATTACGCCTTGATTAAATGTAATCAATCCATTCATTTTTAGGGTTTTTGTCTGGTTCTTCATCTTAAGAGATCCCAGAGAAAGCTTTTATTACTTCACAGAGATGATCTTGAAGAAGAAGAAGAAGAAGAAGAGGGAAGATAAGGCTTTCCCTCCCACTCTCACTCCCCTCTATTAAGTTTGTGATTTCTCATGGAACTAGAGAACCTATCCGATAGAGATTTAGTAGAGATGGACTGGACCTTGAGTCTAGGATTACTAAGCACCATAGGGGGTCCAGATCTTTAATTTTATTCATCATAACCACGTTTCAATTTTTAATTATTGTATATATATGTGATTAATTTCTTTTCTATCTTTATTATAAATGAATCCTTCTTGTTTGTGTGTATGAGTTCATCTAGGAGTGTACAATGTTGACTCTACGTGATGGGTTTCATTACCAACACCTAGTTCACCAATATTGACCTCTATGGATAGTTTCTCTGCTTATCTTATTTATACATTGAGTTTTTATTTCTTTCTTGATTTATGATTTTAATAAAACAACTACCCTTAGTGGTGTAATATCCATGAACAATGTATCACTCTGGTCTAAAGCATTCTATATCCAGTGTTCTTTTTTGGTCTCTCTTTTCTATCATTCTGTTCTTTTGATTTAAATGTTTCATATATTTTTTAATATCATTTAATTTTCTTCTCATATGCATCTAAAATTTTTTACACCATGTTTTTAACATGATCATGAAATTTAGTGGTTCTTGGAAATTTTTCTGGTTTACGGCTTACCCCAACATCATGGAACGTAATGTGAATAGTCAAATGAACCGTGGTAAGCTAGGTTTTCATAAAGTCCCAATTTCATTTAGTTGACATAACTGAACCATTTCCCCTCCACTAATGGGTATAGGAGGAATGCCTAATAGTATATTTTTTTCTATATTTAGTGATCCCTATAATGTATACATAGTTTTCATAAGAATAGTAGTTTAAGCCTCTTCTAGGGCCATCATTTTGTATCCTTAGAATTCTTCATGAACATTTTAAAAGAGAGAGATCATGGAGTTAGTTTTCATTTGTTTTATCAGAATTATGTTTATATATATATATATATGAAAGGAGGAAAGAATAGACTTGAGTACTAACCAATCTCATCAGATAATTAACTCTTGGCTAATATCTTGTCCTTTATCTGGTGTTTCATCTTGGATGATAGAGGGGATAACCATGTCTCTACATAGATCAATATTGGGAGAGGGATGATGGTATAAATTACTTATTGCTTCTACCTTCATAGATTTTTGTTTTATATTTTATATCTATCATTCCCCCTCATTAAAGGCACCCTCATTGAGGTCATTCTGTAATGGATACCTAGTTACATACTTCGAGGAATTATCATTCATCACATTTTTTCCAATCATTGAAAGCGATATATGAGATAATAAATTATAATAAATTTGAATTATAATTGTTACCAATATAGTATGATAGGAATCACATCTGATAGACCGATTAGTATCTCCACTTACTCATATTTAGATTGGTTGTGTAACCCCTTCGATAATTCCTCGACCTCTCATATCATGTACTCAATGGGTGACATGAAATATCTTATCATTTCCTAAGATCAACAAATCCAACTCAGCAATATATTTCTCTACCTCAAAAGGATTGGATTTGGAATCAATATTTAGAGGAGCCTTCACATTTATGATATGAGGGATGTTGTTTTCACTCTATAATATGGTCCATAGATCTCCTACAGTGGTGGTGCCGAGACAAATTCACCAAAGCTTTACATCCTCAAGATATACATATTCTGAGGGTGTGTCAGTCAGACACTAATTTTTCCTTGAGGATAACCTAGGATCCATTGAATATATTTTTTTATGGGTCCCTCAAATTATATGAGGGGACAACAGTGTAACAACTAGATCAGTCACTTGGTTCTGGGTTCTAGGTGTTATGATTCCTTAACATGTGATTGGATATCAGCCTTGGGTTGTGACCAACTGGATGATTTAGAAACTCTAATGAAAATACCTCTTTTAGAGTACTTCCTAGTCACCCTTCTTCACCTATTATGATATTTTAATAATGTCATGATGGTTACAATAGTGGCTAGTATCTAATTTAGATAAGATGATATTCAAGATTAGGAATACGGGGGGTACCAGTGCAATAAAGACACCCATTAAAGGAATTTTAATTATGGATCATGTATCTTATTGAGCCACCATAGATCATTATTTTCCTTCCACCGTGGGATGAAACTCTTCCCTAATGTTTTTAAGTAGCATCAGCACAAAAGTTTTTTATGCACTGCAACTGTCATAAAAATTGATCAGGTACATAATCCTCGCAAATGATATCATAATCAATATTAGTGGATTACATATAGTCTCAAATGGATATTATTTTATGAATGAACATCATACCCACCACTGCCATAAAATATAATTATATTATTTTGAGGGTTTCTTTTGGGATATAACTTGTAACATAGAGTTGAATGTCAATAGATTAAAAATTCTATCACCCTTCATATCTACTAGCCTAACATTTTAGAAAACCTGGATAAATAGCCTAAGTCGAATTTGGAATCTAGGATTTTTATGTTTCTAAAGAGTTTATACATGATTTACTACATATCCACCCACACCCAGACCACCTGAAATAGCCTAGATATATTTAATAGAGATTTTTGTTTGCAAATATGTTGATGGAACCAATATATCATCACCAACATAAGTATATATATCCCAATAGAAATCATAGAAACCATATATGAGATTCACATACTAAAAGAATGTATTCACCAATCAACATGCCCATAAACCCATCCATTCATGTCTTTGGATGATTATTGGGGTTACCATCACACCCCCATGTCTCATATTTCCCTATTTCAAACTCAATCCAATACTTTTCAAGAGATCACCTATTCTTCATTGAGGATAAGCTGGTTGGGAATTTTCATGAGGGCCTAACTATTATAATTGGTTTCCTAGAACTAACTAATAATATATTAATTTCATGTATATTCAATGTATTGAATATTAACATAAACATATTTTTATATAATGTTTGTTGTTTGTCATGGAATTAATATAATATTGTCCTCGAGTATTTGTCACATTGATAAAGCCAAAGAATTTCCCCTATTTGATGAGAACTTGATGTTCTGGGTAAATAATCCTAATATAGTTATATCTTTAGATAACATACTCTGATGGGACACATATTTTTTAGACTGGTAGGTGTGAATACTCATAAGTGTATGAGGCTTCTTCTTCTGATGTTTTCACTTAGTAATCTCCAAGATCTTAGATTAAGAGAACATACCCACTGGTATGAATTTCACATGTTTTGTTGTAATCGAATATTCCAATCTATGAGTGTGTATAATTATCATTATACTTTGAGATTACCATTAATTCATGTCATGAATCACACACACATATTCACTGAAAAAAATCTATCATGCCATAAGTTGGCTAGTTTAAAGGTACGTTGGGTGCATCATGATTAAAATATCATTAATGGATAAGAATGTGGAAGGATTTGTCCATTCCATATTTATGTGAGTTGATATCTCATCCCTTTAAATGGAATATAATATTTTACTAAATTCCACGGTTATGTTGTAAATACGTTTTTATTTCAGATAGTCAAAGAAAGATTTATCATGCAAATAGGTTGATGACACCATCATTCAACCTTCTTGATGATATATGGTGAAAAAAGGATTATATTACATAGTGAGAATTCATATGTGGTTGTCTTCATTCAGACATTATGTTTTTTCTCTCGGGTGCCTTAACCCATTACTAGATAGTAATCATGGACTTTAGGAAAGTCCACCTAATGCCAACGAAAAACAATCCTAATGGGTCACATGCTAAGTGTTTCTCTTCAACTTGATTAAATTATATTTGAATTTAATTAATGTAATTAATATTTTTATTAGGCATCAGGAATGGTATTATTAAATAAATATTTATCACATAAACTAAAAAATATATATTCAATGAAAAGTGAATAAAAAGAAATTTTTTTATTTTATTAAATATTTAATAAATATTTATTCTCTGGTATGTGAATGAAATAATTATATATAAAAAAATTATTTATTCATATATTCAATAAATACCCAAGAGTTTAAATGTACCAAGACAATGACTGTTTATAAAATAATTATTTACAAGATGATAATTTTTTTTCCATATGTGCAAGTTAGTGGATAAAAAAAAATATTATAGTTATATCTGACATGGGATTTTTTTAAAGTTAATAAATGTTATTTAATGGTTGACATGTGATTAAATTATATTTTAACCTAAATCTTGACTCTATAAATATAAAACTATGACTACTGTGTTTTTCATACAAAATTGATAATAGAGATTTTTTTATGAATAACAAATTCTGTCTCAACTCCTCCTACTCTCGCTTACTCATGAATGATAAATGAAAGTGGTATTTCATCATGTCTAAAGAATGAGTGATCTGTTATGGACTATTATAGAAATTTGATTCACCACAATAGCACCTAGTAATCGAGTGGTGTTTCTTATAGATCATTGGGGCTTGTGTGGATCACCGCTAGAGGGATTATATCCTTGGATCCTAAAAGCCCAATGACAGAAATTTGAAAGGGTCTTTTTGAATGATAAATAATCACTTACAACGAAATATCCAATTTTCTGGATATTTTTTCTTTATATTTTAAAAAAATTAATTATAAATTTTATGTCCAAGATCCACACTCATGGTTTCATCCAACAATAGTTATAATAAATCTTAATATATCACCCACCATCGCATGATTCCACTTCATGTAAAACCAAAATGTGCTATCGGAGCAGTCACATTTAAATTTATAATTATTTCTTTGATTATTGATATTTTCAAAATTGTTTTTAGATTTTTATTTCATTTTATTCGTTCTTTAATCTGATTTGAATTAAAATGTTTTTGAATAATTAATCACATTTTCTTAGTCTTTCATTTTCTTAATGGTTTGGGAATAAATGAAGAACGAATAAAGATTTCATCAGGAAGTTCCAAGTATTTGGCTGATAAAACTGGGTTACCCGGTGTGTATTTGGAGTACACTCTATGCATCCATGAACATTGTACATGGATTCACTAAGAAATAAATTACACCTGGTGAATTTATTGAAAATTGCATGTTCACCCAGAAAATCTAGCATAAGGAAAGCATATACATGGAGTGTAAATTTCATCTACACACTATATAATATAGTAATGTTGACATGCTGAAGACCCCGGTTTGTTACTTTGATTCACAACAACCAAGGTATATGTTGTGTATCTAGAATATACATGTTGTGTTGTCTCTCATTAAATTACAGAATTCAAAATTACATTAAATTGAAAATTACAGCCTTAAAACGTTATTTAACTGATTGACGCACTAATGTGTGTTTAAAAATTTAATAATATATTTAAAATATATTTAATGCCAATTGAATTATTTCACTTTTTTCTTTTATTTATTTTCCATGAATATAATAAATAATGGGTATCCCCAATCATGTTGGTATGATTACTAATATAAAATTGAATTAATTAATTTACTTGGGTTTATCTAAAATAATAAACAAAAAATAAATGAATGAATGATAAGCATTAAATTTTTTGAATTAATTACATGTATGACCATTCATGAGTTTGATAAAGGCATGTTTATGTGTTAGATGTTTTAATTTAATTTAATGCATGAGTTTGAAATTTTTGATATCAAATTAATTATGATGGAATGTGTTTCATATCTTCCCCCATTATTATGTATAACCTATTTGTCCAAGGATATTTATGTAATCCCATTTTGACCAATCTGTTGGTTCCCCTCACTAATGTGTGAGTAATAAATGAGTGTAATTAATGGAGTATCTCAAGGCGCATAGTGGTGGTTCAAGATGGAACCATAATGATTCCTACTCAGGTAATACACAGTTGTAAAGGTTGAATTATTTAACTCATTGCAAGACTAAAAAAGGATTCATTTCCCCAAGGTCATAGATTGATTTAAAGTATGTTCATTAAATCAACTGTTTGATAAATCTCATGAATGTGTCATTTAATTAATTAATTATTTCTGTCTATGCAATTATTTATTGTATGGACAAAAGTTCAAGGTCACATAAATAAATGAATTAATGTGAAATAATGGAATTTAAATTTATCTATTATGCCTAAAAGTTTTATCCAACATGGTTAATTAATTAAGTAACATCAACATAATATTATTAGGGAATGTAAATGATAAAAAAAGATAATATTTATTTATAATAAATTAAATAAATGAATTATACATATAATTTTTATCAAACATGGTTAATTGATTAAGTAATATCCACTTAATATTAAAAATTTGTGTATAAGATAAATTAAGATAATAATTATATATAATTAATAAAAATAACTCAACCAAATTTTATGTCAGACTTGGCTTCCCATTACTTGATTGGGAATGAAACTCAATAGAACTTAGTGTTTGACCAACCATTCTTGGGACACATACTTTTATAAAGGAAGTTCTTATGATGTTTTTCGGTTAACATTACCATTTTACATCATGATTAGTAGCCCATGCTAGACTTAGTGTAATTTGAATGAAACTGTTGAGGAAATCCATGTTCGGTATTCATGATAGGGGAGTCCAATCAATGGATCAAGGAGCCACAAAACCATAGTTGGCAATGACCTACCCAACTAAAAACCTTCAAGTATCTTGACCAACCCTTTTGGGGGGTATGCGAAGGGAAATGTGGATCCTTTCCACTAGAATTCTAGATCAACTCAAATTTATTAGTTCAATAGTGAGGGTTTTTGGAACATGAAAAAATATTGGGATATTTAATAAAAATAAACTAATTTAATAATATCTCACATAATTTTTATTCAAGAAAATTAATAATAATCTGATCTTTTTATTGTATAATAAAATGGAATGCGAATAATCTAAATAATCCCTATGATTAATATTGTATGAAGAAAACCTAATAATTGGAAGTATCTTCTTAGAATGGTATAGATTCCTTCAGGTTTTTTGACACCATGAACAGAAATATTATGTAGAAGAATCCTCATTTTTTGATCCTCTTATTAATGAGGAATAAAATGAAGAGTTACTAGTCTATGATAAATATGTTAATGAAATAGTATATGTTCGTTGTTTGATTCTTTTTTTTTGTCGAGTGAACTGATGAAGTATCATGAAATCACAGATGTGTATAGCATGGTTAACCGCCTTCATGGTATTTACTAAGAGAGATCTAGATAGGAATGTTTTGAGATTTCCAAGTCACACATTCATATAAATCCTAGAGATAGAGCTCTAGATGGGTCTCATGTAGTCAAGATCATTGGCTACATTGATCACCTAGTGGTTCTATGGTTTAAACAACCCAAATAATAGGGCACCAATCTCATTCTGGCATCACTCCCTCTTAGCTTCTCCAGCTTTGCAGGGAATTTTAATATTAACAATACTGAGAAGTCATTACTATATCTTCTAAATATTCTTCATTAATTAATTAATGATACAAAGTTTGAAAATAATTTCATCCTTATGGTGAACAAAAATAAAGTGATATCAAAGAACATTAAGCCCAAAGATTATCCACACCCTTCCAAGATTAGGAATACCAAGGTAAAAGAAAGGGAATAGGATGCTTTCTATCTTGCATGTGGTAAGAATTTCAACTATAATAAAAATTTCACCCATCCAAAGAAGTAAAGGTAAGCTTATGGTGAATTTTTTATTCGATGTAATTTATCAGATTCAATAATTTCGGTATTAGATATAGCTTATAGTGCTCACATATGAATTAAATTATGGAAACCATGTAGATTTAAAAATATTCACCAAGGGGAGGTAGATCTACGAGAAAACAATGAAGCTAAACATAAAAATGTAGTTATTGGGGACTACCACCTCACACTTATAATTGTTATGATCTTGGTTTTTAATGGTTGTTATACTGTTCTATCTATTACCAAAACCCATATTTCTATTTCTATACTTGATAAAGATGGATTTATTTTCAAATTTGGGAATAAATTATTCTTCTTTTATGAAGATATGATTTTTATGGTAATTAATATTTAAATAATGGTCATTATGTGTTGGATTACATAAACCAAATAATTGAAATCCATAATAATGTTACTCCACATGAATCGTACCACACCCAACTCTGGAATCAACAGTTTTGTCATGTGAATAAAAATTACTTGAAAAAATTAAATCAAGATGGATATTTAGATTCTTATAAACTAAATATTCTTGGGATATGACATGTATTTTTACATGAAAAAATGGACAAAGCCTAATTTAGTTGTAAATATGAAAGGTCTAAATAGATTCTTGAATTTGTTTATACTAGTGTATGTGGACCATTTCTTATTGAAGCAAGGTGTGGGTACTCAATATTAACTAATATTTTTGGATGATTTTAGTATATAGAGATATTTCTACATAATGAGGTATAACTAAGATCATTTTGATAAATTCGAGGAATACAATAATCATGTTGAGAACCATCTTGGTAAGAAGATTAAAAAACTCTGATTAGACCACGGTATGTAATATCTTTAAAAATAATTCATTGATTAAAAAAGGGAATTTGGGATCCTATCCCAACTACCTCCTCCTTACACACATTACTATAACTGTGTATGTTAAATGAGAAAATCCACCTTGTTGGACATAGTGAGATCAATGACGAGTCATGCGAGTCATCCAATTATCATTTTGGGGATACAAGTTACAAAGAAAATCACATATACTAAACCAAGTACCAACTAAATTGAAAAAACAATTTCCATTAGATTTTTTGAGTGGAAAAAAGATGTCATAAAATTTATATGGGTGGGTAAGAGAAGCGTTTTTTGGACTTATTTATGTAAAAAAATTCACCCCAATAAATAATGTGTTCATTTATAAGATACCCCATAGAAAATGTGATATTACCAATAATACACCTCATAAAAAAGGTTATAGTGGAATGAAATAGCATATTTCCTAAGTGGGATAACATATATAAAAGAGATAGTGGGAGATAAATAATGTTAGATAGAGTTGAGACTCAAGGAGAACAACAGTTGGTATAGGAACATATTCCACAAATTCTTATAGAAGAAGACTTTGTTCCAGAGAGACAATTACAATTTAAGAGTACAAGATAGGTTTGAGAACAAGATCATTATGAGTATATAGTCACAAAGTATGGTGACTTGTTATAAGTTAATAATAATGATCTAGTAACATAAAATGAAGTAGTAAGTGTAACTTAAGTTTCTAATTGGAAAGAAGACGTGAATTCTTAAATGGATTCCATGTACCAAAACGATGTCTAGATTTTGGTAAACTATCTAGTAGATGTAAATATTATTCATTTAAAATGGTTATTTAAGAATAAACTATACATGTAAGGAAACATTATTCCATGTACACACATTTGACAAGATATTGAAGAGATTTAGTATATAAAAATCCGGGAGGGGATGGTTTCTATCATCACATGACATTCATCTTTCTAGGAAAATGTGTCCTCAAATACATGAGGAAAGAAACAGAATAAAAAGTACTATATATGGATCAGGGACTATGTTAGTCATGTATGCTATTCTATGTACTAGTGTAGATGTTGCATGCACATTGATTTTGGTAAGAAGATATCAAACTGAACTAGGTGACTTCCATTGGATGGAAATCAAGAATATCCTAAGTATCTAAGGCATACATAGGATATGTTCCTAGTATATAGAGGATATAAGGAACTACTCATCGAAGTATATAAATATTAGTTTCCAAACTGTTCAAAATGACATGAATTCACAAATAGGATACAACATCACTTTGAATGCAGGTGTTGTGAACTGGAAGAGCACAAAGTAGGACATGGTCATGGATTCTATAGCAATGTTCGAGTATATTGCAGCTTATGAGGATGATAAGGAAGAAATATGGTGTGGTACTTCATCCAAGATCTTGATGTGGTACCTAAAATTTATATCCTAACAATATCTATTGTTATAATACTACTATTGTGGCTCTCGTAATTTTTCCAAGATCAAATAAATGGAATAAGAATGTAATTTAGAAGTTTCATCACTTGATGGATTTTTTCTCACAGAGGAGAGGCTGGAGTGAGAAGTATTAACATGTAAGAAAAAATTTCAGGCCCCTTGACTAAAACCAAAAATCAGTAAAAAGTTGATTTTCATGTGAGGTCTAGTGGACAAAAAATCCTAGGTAGTGTGATCCAGTCCAGGTGGGAGTTTCTTAGAGTTGGTTTCATGATACCAACAGATTGTACTTTGATTACATATATATTCTATATATTTAATATTAATTTAAACACATTATTACATAATTTTCATTTTTCTATTTGGATTTATTGTAATAATTTCCTAGAGTATTTTTTTAATTATAAGATCATAGTAGTTCCCCCATATGATGAAAACCATGAAGTTATATGAAAATATTCTTAATATACTTTTGTTTTTAGATAACATACTATGATGGGATTCATATTATTAAGACCATAATGTGAGAGTACTCATAAGTGTACGAGGATTCTTCTCATGATGTTCACACTTGGTAGTCTAAAAGAAGGTAGATTGTGAGAACAGACCCGCCAGTAGGAATTACTTAGGTTTTGGATTAATTGGATATTTCTACATGTGAGCGCATGTAATGATCCTTAAACTTTATGATTTTCATTGATGTATGTCATAACTCACATATTATGGTTTACTGATGAGAATTCTCAGGCCATATGTTGGTGGAAATTAGGGTTCATTGGGTCTATCATGATTGGAATGTCTTTAATTGATATATCAAGGAAGGATTTCTCCCTTCCATATTTATGAGAGTTGATATCTCATCCTTTTATAACTATTACCTAAATTACATGGACATGGTCTAACGACACAGTTGTTTCAAATATTCAAAGAAACAAGTATCAAGTAAATAGGTTAATGACACCATCAGGAAACCATATTGATAATATATGTCTACAAAGGTATTATATTAAATAGTGAGTGTTATTATGTGGTTTTCATCATTATGACATTAAGTTCTTTCTCATGGGTTCCTTGAGGCATTTCTAGATAGTAATCATAGAATTTGGGTAAACCCACCTAATTCCAATGATAAATAATCATATAGGGTTTCACATTAAGTGTTACCTTTGACCTTGATTAAATTATATTTTAATTTAACTAATATAATAAAAATTATTCCTAATAATAAGGAATAATTTAATTCAATTTATATTGATCTCATAAATTAAATAAATATTTTTTCATCAGCATGTGAACAAAAATATATTATTTTATTTTAATGAATATTTAATAAATATTTATTCTCCAGTATGTGAATGAAATATTTATTTATAAATAAAATATCTACTATGATATTCAATAAATACTAAGGAGTTCAAATAGACCATGACTATGTTTGGTGATAAAATAAGTATTTATAAGATAGAAAATATTTTTAATCATTTTGCGCAAGTTGGTGCATTGATTAATAATAATAATAATAATATAATTATTATTATATTTGGAATGGTATTTATTAAAGGTAATAAATTTTATTTAATGTCACAGATGAAATAAAATATTATTTTAACCTAAATCCTAACTCTATAAATAGTTTACTATTCCTACTATTTTTTTCATCCATAGTTTCGATTAAAGAATTATTGTGCACAATTAATTCTCTACTGATTACTCCTTCTCTCTATATATCAAGAACGAGAAGTGCAAGAGATATTTATTCAAGACTGAAAAATGTGTGATCAATAACAAAAAATGCAAGTCATTAGATTAACCATTACAACACTTGATGATCAAGCGGTGTTACTCAAAGATCATTAGAGCACATATCGATCACCACTAGAGGTATTATATTTTTGGCTCCTCATAGTGCAATGAAGGTAATCTAAAATGGTCTTTTAGGATGATCAAAAATCATCAAAGAAGAATGTTCTTAAACCCAGGTATTTACTTATCTAGATATTAAATAAATTAATTATAAATTTCAAGTGCATTATCCAACATCAAGGTTTTAGGAAACAGTTTTTGAAAGAAATTTTAATATATCACCTCACACTTCATGATTCTATTGTGATCAGAACTAATAAGTGGATACAATGTGCACTGATACGTGGTGTTTTCTCTGAATACAAGATTTAATGTGCATCCTTCCACCCCCATATAACTAGGAACAACCTATATAAAAATAAGATGGATTTAATTTATCAAATATATATAATTCTCCATTGTATCATCACCAACATCAGCATAGATATCCAAATATAAATCATTGAACACTTAAATAAGAATCATAAATTAAAAGCATATATTCTCCAATAAACATGGAAAGAAACCCAGCCAGTGGGATCATGGATGGAATATTGGGGTTGAAATCACACCCCCATGTCTCATATTTACCCCTTCCAAACTCAATCCATAACATTTAAGGAGATACCCTAATTTTTATTGAGGGGAAGCTGGTTGAGAATTTTCATGAGATCCCAACACCACGTGAAGTTATAAATTTATTCATCCAAGTCTCAAAACCAACATCCTAATGAAGATGGGGTACCTTTATCAAAGATTTCTCATCCTCCATCAGTAATATATATAATAACATGTATCCATTGGAATTCCTCCCCTAAAAATTAGAGAGTTACAAACTCAACATACATATCTATTAGTATCAAAGCCCTAGAGATCTTTGAAAAGTCCCACAAATTGATCCCAACGTATCCATAGAGTAGGTGGAATGAATTGGTTTCGTGAAACTAGGGGATAAAAATCTCAAAAACACATTTAGTGTTCTTATAGATAATATTATTTTTTATAAGGGACAACTCATTGATTCCCACTATTTATCGTATATATTTTAACATGTTATATTTTTTGTAGACTATGTAGGCCCACATCCACTTGGGATTTTTTCCATCCTCAGGGCATAAATCCACATCCTCCAACCATCCCTTCAACTAATATGTTACTTATTTGTGGTATATTTAGGTGTAATAGTGTGTCACCAGTTATGATGGGTGGATCGGTTTTAGAGGGAATCGATGGAATTATTCAATATGAATACATGGGTGATCTCATATGTGTCATTATATACCCCCCACCATTAAATACGGTGTTTAATGTCTCAAAATGACTATAGCAAGTGATTCACAATCTCAGAAGGTTCAAATTAGGCCTTCAAGCCTCTACATCAGTCATAAATACATGGATATAGAGTGGAAGAGTCCTTGATGCTAATTACTATTGGTGGTTCTATCACATAACATTCACCAGGGTAGAAAAGAATAGTGTACACTCTATTAGATTCCCATCCTCTACATCTTGAATTAGTAATTGAATATGAAAAACAAATAAAGAATATTATATGGAAGAACACATAAGAGCCCTGGTAATTCTTGTAAAATGATTAAAAATGGAATCAATAGTCTAGAGAATGTATTGAAATGAAAAAGTAAGTCATATAAATACCTGGTAAATTATTTTTACATAGTATATAAATCTCCCAAGTATTCATGAAAATAAGCTTCACCCAATGCCCCCTGTGTAACCAACTTCACCCATATGCACATAGGTTCTCTCAATTAAATACTAACTCTTATAAACCATTTCACCTAAGTCTCATATCCCAGGTTAACGTGAGAGACTAAACGATGATAATGTTCTAAAGAAAGGGGGATTATTGCTCTTACCATAAGAAGAATGGGTGACATGGGTGAGTAAGGTATGTAGAAGCATCAAGGTTTAATCAAGTCACAATGGTGGAGACAAATTGGACTAATCCACTATATTTATAGCTACATCAATTGGTGTGTTAATATCTAAGAACTGATATGTGGAATCGTATTGAGGGAATGGGTGTTGAGTTGCAGTGAATCTAGAACACTATAATTTGTCCCTCTTCGTGCTGAGAAAACCAAATTATGAGGGGGAATTGTTTTCAATCCTCTGAACAAGTGTGGGATATGAATTCAGAAGGCCAAAGGTCCTAGAGGGAATTGAATAAATCACCCAAGTCTCTAATGAGGCTATAAAATTTCTCTCATCAATAATCATGTTCCCATCTTCTCCCATCTATATTCCCTAGCGTGTTTATCATGGCCATAGATATAGTTGTACCTAACCTATCATTCATGGAACACTTACTATAATGTTCTATGTGTGCATCACCTTCCTTATCAGCTCCCTTCACCTGACTCTATATATTTTTTATAAATAGATCCCAAGGGGTCCTCATTTGTAATTTTCATAGAAGTTAAAAAGGAAACAAGATCTCCCTTAACCAAAGTCCCTATGTTTGCATCATGTATCTTTTTGTTCCCAATACTAACAAAATTAGATAACTAAGGAGAGTGATCATGTCACCTAAATGTTCAAGATGATTAATAAACCTTTAAGAAATAACACATAAAAATCAGTTCAATGACCCTTATCGGGTGACATATTTGGGTTTCATCCACCTAAAAACATATAATGCGACCCATGATCATAGGGACCCAGATTTTAGAAAAGGTAGACATTTACTTAGTTGAGTGAATTAAACACTCTATTTATCCTTTAAATAAGTGAATAAGGTTCTATTCTAGGAATTAAATTGAGTGGATCATGCCCATTTCATATTCATGAATTGGGTGGAGAATATTTGTTACTTATGCTTATTTGGGTGAGTTAGGGAATTCATTTGAGCACTTCAATCGGAAAACTATGGTATTCCATTATCCCTCATTTTAGTAAACCATGCCCATGGAATAACCATCAATATGGAAAATCATCCTTATTATCATTCACTAGTTCAAATCCATTTCTTATCCCACTTTTAGTTTAAAGTAACCTATAATCCCTAAAGGTGCTAAAATATCCAGGGTAATCCCACAGTTGGGTGAAGCCACATACCAACCCTGTACGAGAGTGAGGATGATCCAAATTTATTATCCATTCTTTGGATTAAATATCATATCTTCATTCATGTTTTGGAGAATCATGTAAACCCAAATCGTAAGGATGGAAAATACCTTAAACAAGGTATTATACTTGAATGACCATATATGGATTCATGCTTTGATAAAACTAGATATATATGGTTAGGGAATGTGAACCAACACAATCCCATGTGATCATGTATTATCTTAACAAACATATTCTCATGATTATCCCCCTTAACTAAAAAGTCTCTTGGGGTATTTTCAATATTATATCCCCTGATAATTAGGGTATCTATCATAGGTATATAAATGAATCAACTCAAGTCTCATGTAGTCCAACTTGACAGACCTTGGCCTATGCCTCACTGGTATGGGGGCTTAGTAGACATCCTCATCCACCCAATGATCCATGAGAATTTCTACATCCTTTTCTACTCTAAGACCCATGATAGTTATTATTAATTATATCATCAATAATATTGGGACACCCTTATCTGGGTAACATATGTTCACACGTAATCCCTACTCATTCTTTTCTACCACCTGAGTTGCACTTGGGCCTCCTCCCAAGTATAATCCCCAACCATTGAATCATCAAGGGGAACCCACGTGGTATAAAAACTATGAAACACTCCAAAATTGAATTCGTAATGTTTAATCAACAAGAAATCATCCTCATATGGACATTTCCCCTTGATTCCAGTTTTCCTTCACTAACCAAGCATTCAAGAGTTAAAAAAACACCCCAAGGGTATCCCTAATGAATAATCACCATTGAATCCTCTATTTTTGTCTAGTTCTTCCCAAATATTTCCCAATAACACAATGTCAAAATATGTGCTGAATTTTTTTACCACAGAATGTAAAACCGAACGTCAAAAACCTTACCATATGAAATTAAATGACATGGTGTGGTCTTGTCAAATGACCTTAAACATCAAAACATGAACTACATGGGATATGAATTTTGTCAAGAAATATATATAAGATGTATCCAAGAGGGTAAAAACCAATATAAAAAATCCTATATATCTATTCTCATGAGGAAATATATTCCATATGAGAACAATTACATCATTTCTCACTAGGCCATATTCCCTATATACTCAGATGTTCCATTTCCCATGGAAATATCCCATAGTAACTATCATCATTGGACTATATTACCAATGAAAAAATGTCCCACAGGGAGGGTTATATTCCCTATGGGTATCACCATATTTCCTATATTAGTTCATATCCCTAACAAAATTGTATTCTGATCAGATAGACATATTCCTTGTGTGAATAACCTACCCTCATTGGGCTAAATTACCATCAAGGATTACCAAAAAGGTCGACTCATATGTAACCCCACACTAACCATGTCTAGGTAGCTTTATTATAATCATCCTTAATATATGATGTTAACCTACTTGGATTGGTCTTTATGACATGGCCTTAAAAGGTATCATATTACTAGTTAATTGGATTAATCTATTTGGGTTTTTATTCCATTTTCAATCACACATAGGCATACTTAACCATGATTCTAATCCTAATATTATTTATTCCAACTACATTCTTGGATGGTCATAAACTCTAATGACCCAATTGTGTGATTTTATACCATTATACCATAAATCTTGGAATAAATAAGAATAAAAAAATAGATATATAAACGATATGATATATACAACTGATCTTGTCAAAACATGTTGATGAACAATTTTTATCTTATGGCGAACCAGTCCTGAATTGGAATTTGGGAAGGATTTACGAACATGATTTAACTCTATAACAGAGTCCCACAATAGGCAATAATTGACCCACCATAAAAAAGTTTTTATAAGATTAAAATTTTTTGTTATTAACCAAAGTGTGTTCTAAGTAGTTATAGATAAATTCTAATTGGCCACCTATAAATTGAAAGAAAATCTGCAATAACACAAAAAACCATGGTGGAGTCACATTAGAGTTTCTAAGACACCTATAATTATATGGAAAACAATGCATGGGAAAAAATTAAAATTATTTTTAAATAATTATTTGGTGTATTTTTACAATTCAAATAAATATTTTAATATCAATGTATTTATAATATTATAGTTCTTTATTATAAATAATTGGTTCTAATGGTATTTTTTAAATATTATTTAATATAGAAGTGATACTTTTCAAAGTATGGTCTTTTTTAAATGTGTTGTTCATTTTTTATGAATATTTAATAAATGATTATTTTAAAGAAATTAATTTATAATATATGAAATAAAATAAGTAAACATATATCCAATTTTAATTACCAGGAATGTAATAGGGATAAACGTTTTTATTCTTTAAATAAACATTTTTCTCTAAATTGGTTTTATGTGGTATATGTGATTATATTTTTCAGAACTAGAAATTGAGTTCAATAAAACTATTTTCATGATTTTTATAATCAAATCCATATTTTTATAGGTTATTTTTCAGTTTTAATTAAACATAAGTTACTAATGATAGTATTAGTTACCACAATAAAACATTTATTTTTCAAATACTAGATCTTATAATCTTCATGAAATTTGGTAAATTAAATTGATATATTTTATATTATGACTAAAAAATATTATTAATTATATAAAAATTTATATTAACGCTCATTTAATTATAAATTGATATGAAATAAAAAAGTACCACTTAAGGGAAAAAAATACATTTTTATATAAAAATAGTTTTATCTATATATTATATTTTAATATAAAAGTGTATTTTATAATATTAATAAATTAAATTAGATTAAATTTATACAGATTTCTAGTTTAGTGTGTAAAAATTGAGTAAGTGGTGTCATATTATTTTTTAATTGAAAAAATAATTATCTTGAAAAATATATGATCAAGGATAATGAGGGTAAAAAAGGGTTGCTTATAGTGGATCGAATATTTCTAAATTTGCATGATAACTAAACCTTATATAAGAAGATTTTTAGGTTATAAAGTCAATCCCAAATTTCTCAAAATATTTTCTTCACAGAACTTTCTTATCTCCCATCTGATTCTATCTTGACCCATTACATGACTTGTATTTCTTAGGAAAAGACCCTCTTTTCCAAATAAAAGGATCTCAGTTCCAACTTCATGAGAATAATATATCACTTTAGATTCATCTTTAAAACTATCCAGTTTTACCTCTACTATAATACTATTCAACTTTTGGTATCCCCTGGTTATAATAAATTTTCTCAAATCCTTTATTTCCAAGACATCCTCTAAGAGAATAATTAGGTCCACAATATGAGTATTTTCCACTCAAAAACTCATTTTTATCTATTTTATCATATAAATAAAATATAACCCTAATAAAATAATTAAATTAATATTATTATTATATTGAATGTTTTCATTTTAATTTAATAATCATTTTATACTATCCTCACATCCATTTGAAACAATTAAAATGTTGCGCGTGTTACCTATGAACTACAACCTCCATGAATGATATATTTTGTTTTTATCACTTACTTTTATGGATGGTTATAAAAACGGAGTTAATTAATAAATAGGAAATTTAATACATTATAAAGATTCTATATAGTTACATTATTAATTTTATTAATAATATTAACTATAAATTATCATTAAAATTTTAATCTCTTAAAAGGAGCTTGCTAAGAATCAAAAACAATTTATTATTTTTAGCAAATATATTATTATATTATATTATTTATTAAACTAATATAAATTGTAATTTATCTATTTATTAAAATATAAATAATATCATTGTACTTTTTTATATAATAAATTATTGAAAAAATCACTTTTATACTAATCTATTGATTATAGTATGTCACTATTTTTTCGATTTAACCTCCAACATGAATGATGCTATATATTTTTATCATGGATGGTTATAGAAATTAATAACATGTATAAATTGATATTATTATATAAATAATATTTTTTTATTTTTTTATTGAATGGTAATACTAATATTTAACTCATTATTAACATACCACCTTTCGTTTAGTAATGTTTACTGAAACAAGCATGCCATAAATTTCATCTTTATGAATCACAACTAAAAATCTCATAGAATGATATTATAAATTTATAAATAATTTGTGAAATTATTTTATACTCTAATAAATAATCTGCGAATGATTAATGTGGAATCAAATATTGTGGATTGGAATCGCCATTGTGAAACTTATATAAAATCATCAAGGTTACTAACATACAATCATGAAAATAAACCACAACGAACTAATAAATTTATAATGAATTATTATAATTAATGGTTATAATAGGTAAGAGATATGAATAAGGTTATAAAATATTTTATTAATAATATTATTTTCATTTTACATGATATTAAATCATTTTTTGTCTGTCTAGAAGAATGGTAAATATTTTCCCTATCTCAATTTTCATTATTTGAATCATATACCATATTCACCATTTTTTTATTTTTGGTGGTGTATATATATATATATGGATGAATTTTATAATATAATTAATTGAATTAAATTTATTTACAAATATACCACAATTTCTCTTTTTCATGGGTTTTTTATTCATGTGTTACTAAATATGTATGAGTTTTTTCTAACTAAATTTCCATTAATTAAGTTATGATCATTATTTATAAAGAGTATTCCTATACGTTGGGATAAAACTAAATTATTATTGAATTCAATTTTACTTAATCTCATTTTTATATATTTTTATTACTTTGTCATGAAATAAGTTTTGATGGATTGTTACATCAAGTTTTCTTCTTTCATGATATTTTTTATTCGTAAAAAATACAACGTTGTTAATAATAATTATCATCATCTATAATGATTATTTATCTTAATGTTCATATAATTTAATTCCATAAATATTTTATTTTATTATTTTCAACGAATATATGTATTATATATTTTGAAATTATTATTTATCTTTACCTTTTTTCAACTGTATGTTTAAGTGTCATTTTTATAATGTTGGTCTTGATAAGGGTATTTTAAAATATTAAAGAGAATTTTCCATTCACATTCATATATTTTTTCTTCTAATCCAAATTTATTAAATTGAACTATATTTATTTTCTAGGTTTCATTATTGATAATTATTACAATATAATTATTTAAAAATTATTTCTAATCGCCTTCATAAAAATTAAATTCAAAATTAGCTCCTAAGTTCATATTTTAAATAAATATTAAAATTCATTATAAAATATTTTTTATGATTTCACTTCCATTTTTCTATTTATATCCAAATAATATATCTCTTATGGAGTTAGGTTTCATGATTCAACCTCTAAATTCCCTTATAATATTTCTCATTGAGGCTGATTAAATATTGGTATTGACCGATCTACTCATGATGTCATGTTATGCGATCATGTTTAGAAATGATATAAAACCCATTTTATTTCAATGTTTTTTTTCATTATATAGTATATGATTAATCTCATATGAAATAAATATTTATTTATTTTTATGGGTGGGTTCCTATATCAGCCTCCAATGGGTTGGTTATAGTTCTACATCTCATGAGATAATTATGATAAATGAGTATTGATGTTTCTCCACTATAGAAATCAGGTAATGTATCCCTCTCTGCAATATTATGGGAATTAGGTAGTGATTCTTAGTCTGAAATATTATGGGAAAAATGATGTGATGTATTTTATATTATTTTATGACTTAGTTTTTTATTCGTATTCTATATTTTTTTAAAATTTCTAATTTTTTTCATAAATCATGATAATTGACTCATATTTCTATGATTACACCATGAAATATGTTTGATCATTCTATTTTTAGGGACATATTTTATGACTTATAAAAACCTTTATTTATCGATTTTATTTTAATAACATATTTCTACCATGATCATGTTTTCTCATATTCTTGTGATCTAATCTGTTATTATATGTTAATAATTTTAGCCTTATAGAATGTTTGATCATGAGAAAAATGTTCTCAATTATATGAAATAATATTTTTATTCAGAAAATATCCAAAGGAACTAAAAAATTGGTACTTTATTTGTGAGGTTATTTGTGAGATATAATGTTTAAATTAAGAATATGATATTAAAAATAAAAGTTTAGCTTATGATATCTCACTATTCTGTGTATGTGAATCCAAGGTTTTCCAAAAAATATGTTGAACGTTTTGTCTTAAGAAACAATCATAAACTATAAATATGACATGATATATGAAAATTATTTTGCCAAAATAATTCTTTTTAGTGGACACTTATCACAATTGCATACATATAAATTGGTAGGTTGGAAGAAGAGAAGTCAACATCGCAATGTATCAAGAATCTAAGGGTCTCGATCCGGAGGAGGTTGATTTCAAAATCATTATCAACTGGATATTAATGAATATTAATATAATTAATCTTTACAGAGATATAAAAGTGGACTAATGTATAAATCTATGGCTACTTCACAACCTTATTCTATAAAATAAATGAATGTATGACACTTGGTGGACCTAGTCTCTACATGGTATATCACAATAGAAATGAATTTAGTCTCAAAATATCAAGAACTAAAAATATCCTTAATAATGGATTACATAAGGTAATATAAATTTTTAAGTGCTTTAAATATTTTTATTTTATCTAATATGATAGAGAGATGCTTTTATATCTCATACTTTTGGACCATGGGTTTGTGCTTCCTGCATTGTTTTTCTCCCTAACATTAGTCTTAGTGGTAAAATATGATTATACCACTGATCGCTTACCTTTATTAGATTTTTGGATTTCTTTTCTTGTCTACATGTTAGGTTAAACTAACCTCTCCACATCTTGGTGTTGAATGGATGGGTATTTATTTATTAAATGGTGTGCCATTATGGTAATATTGTAGTGATCCCTATAGTATTAAAGATCAATTTGTTATTCATATATATCTTATTGAAGAACATGTATTGACTCTAAGATGCATGTATATATTATGTGAAAATTAAATCCAACCATTGAGGTTCACCAGGACTTCATCTTCCTTAACCTCTAAGACCTCCTCCCAAATTATTAATGTGGAACTCAAGTTCATGTGAGTCTTTATCATTAATGAAGTGGTTTACCATTAATATGATTAATAATTATCCACAACATGACTCCCCATATTATGAATATTCTATTTTGGGAGGTGTTTTGCATACTCTTAGTGACGGGGGTATGAAACCCAAGGTATTATGTACTAGGTTGAATGCCTCCAAGGGATATTGTTCATGTTCATTTTTTATCAATGAATGATTACACCACCTATTATATGACTCTAATAATGGAGATGTCATCTCAAGTACTTAAGAGGGAATTAGAGTTACGATTAGTTGATTTAATCATACATTGATAATTTAATGTTCCAATTTTTACCTATTTCTTGGACATCCATTCAACATTTTGTCACATATCTATTCAAGACTTCATTACACTCTCCTCTATCATCTATAAGTGAAACGAGAAGATAGGTTACCTGACCTACATTTTTAAACATTGATATATGCCTTGTGTCAAACATTTTTAAGATAATTCCCTTGAATATGAAACATTATTTGATATTATTCTGCAACATCAAATAGAAGGGGTATTAATGAGGCATATCAATCAAAAATAATTCATTAGTTCTCTTGATATCTAGTGATTTTACTAAAATTTTCTCTTGAGTTGTAATGAAAAATATTTAAAACCATCACTTTTTAGAGAGAACTGACCTTATTCTATCAGTTTTTAAAGTTATAACATTTTTCTAGTTTTTCCCTTTCCTATGAGGGCATTGTTACTATTGTTTTTTTAAGAAGGAGGTACTGCATGACAACGATATTGCTCAGGGGTTTCATCTGGCACTACTGATGGATTGAGAGTGATTGTTAATTATTCTTATTTATTAGATTTCATCCCCAATGTCAATATCTTCAACCAAGATCTTGTGGGAACCAAGGATGATCTTTTTAGGTAATAGAGTCAAGTTTTCTTTTCAATTTACACTTAGATAATCAGGTAGGTTATAAGGAAAGTGACCTTATAGTCCAAGCTGAATATAGTTTTGTATGTGGTGTCGTTTCCAACTGTTCACCATAATTTTGGCTCAAAATCTAGAGAAAGAGGCTAGCATTGTCACAAGTTGTTTTCTCGAATGAACTCTTCATTAATGTGGTAAAGTTGTGGGTTTCATGATGAATTGGTTTTTAAAATGTGTGTTTCACGAGTTCATGATGGGTTGATAGTGTTCTTTGAAACAATGAGAAGTGGAGCATCATGAATGCATGATGCCTTGAGAGTGATCTCTATGACTATGAAAAATCACACTAGAGCTTCACGAATGGAGGATCTTCACATAGATGTTTTCAAAAGATATGAAAAATCCATTAAAGCAGGTTTATCATCTCAATTGGCTGAACCTATAAATATGAGGATACTCTCACTACATTTATCACAAAAATAATTGGGGAAAATTTTGAATTAATCTAATTTTATGAAGGCTGGGGATATTTTCATATATAGTTTTATATTCTAGCTTGAGGTTCACAGAAAGTCTCATTATTTCTTGAATGATTCCAATGCTTATAAGTAATGTGAGTTTTGAAATAATGGGATAATCCATGTTGACTTAGTGAGCTTCAGGAGGTTTTTTTGTTTTGTAAAAGAATTTTTCTTCCTAAAAGTTGTGAGCTTCATGAAGGAGCTTGATGAATAGAAATTATAAACATCAAGTTTAAGTGAAAAGTTATTTTAGACTACATAAACTCAAGTCAATGATGCAAGAAGAGTCTCATGCTAGTCATCAAAAAATACTTTAATGATAATCTACTGAAGCGACCTTCAATTTGATAAATTGAGTAAGACTTCACCCAAGGAAGTGAGCTAGGGGGAGTCAATGGAAATGTTTTGAGGGACACATTGTTTTGTCCATAAAATCTTGTAAAGGTAGTTTCCTTGACATATAATTATTGTTTTTTAACATCTATATTTCACAACTAGTGAGGATTAGTGGATTTAGGTATTACCAAAACACATTCATGGTATGCCCCTTGAACAAGCCCTTCGTATTGAACCAAGTATAATTATTATGTTGTCTATTTTCAAGTGAATTTTTAAAATACTGATCATTTCCATTAGACTGGTTTAACAAGTTCCAACCAATGTGGGAACAAGATCCATCACTTTATAAGAATCATTTTACACCCTAATTCACCCCTCCCATTTAAGAGTGTTCTAACATCCTACAGATTAGGCATTAAAACATCGAATGACATCTTCCATCCATTATGATAGGGCTATATGCTCTCCAAATATTCATAGTTATTTTAATGTAATGAGTATAATTTTCAAATCATCTTGGATATTCTCTATACAAATCTCAAAAAACACCTCTCTTTTAAGGTTCATATTAAAGGAATATATTAATCCTTTACACAAGGAAGTGAAGTCTAATAATCTCAAATTTTCATTTTTTTCAATTTGAGAGATCAAGGAAAGTAATATTTATCAGTATGGAGATGAATTCATAATAGAACTATTATAGTATATTTTTTATCTAGATATAGAATCATATAGTAAATTTCTGTACTTGATAAATATTCTTCCCTCCAAATTTTTAAAGTAACATCTGAGTTTTATTTCTTCTTAGTGCTCTGGTGTTCTAGTCATGAGTCTAGATTGAGATAAAACCTATTATAGGTACTACCCCAAATCTAGAATACCATTGAATACAATAAAAGTGAGATTCAAAAAGATGGATTTTGGAGGATTCAATTATACCCCCTTGGGATATGTTTGCCTCTCTATATACAGTAGTGTTCATATCTTGTCCATATATTCCATCATAGAAACAATGGATTCATTATAGTCAAGTATTTTTAGTGTCATTTTTTCTAGGATGATGTCTGAGTATTGGAAGTGAGAGGAACATGATAATTTCATCTCATTTATGTCAAATATTTATAATCTCATTTAGTTATCCTGACATAACTCACTTGAAAAGGTGGTGGATGTTTCCCTATTGAGGAGAATTATTTATAATCCATGACTATTAGGGATAGATGTAGGGGTTTATCAGACCTCGGGTTGGTCAAATGATTCCAATATACTCATATTGGACTGAAAGTAACTTCTTCTTGAAGTGAATTAATTGAGGTAGTGATATTGGCCTCTATCTATGAGTTTCACTCTATAGGTATATTACCACGTAGAAATATGGTATCGAGTCCCTTCAAATTCTCTAGCACATATTATTCATGATAATTCTTCTCCTCAACAAAAATATTCTCAAATGATTCATCTAGAAATGAAGATGTGAATTTAAGTACAAAATTTCCTTTATCCTTAGTTGAAGCTTACTGAGTTGATAGTAGAAGAATGATTCAACAATCTGCTAAATCATGATACTACCTTGGATTTTAGGAGTTCACGTCTTCTTTAGAGTTTTTTGAGAACAACACATATCAAAAAAATTTCTTCTCATTCAGTTCTTCTACATTAACATCATATTCAATGTTATTTTCTTATTTAATTAATAAGTCTTCACTAATTCAAATCATGAAGTGGGAATAAAACCTCATCAATGTCAAATTAGTATGTGTTTCATCATCCTCAAAACGTAATTCAATAAATAGATAAAAATTCATTTCTATTTATTTTTTATTTGAATAATATTATTACTTGAGGCCTTTATGAGGTTTCACCCCTAATAATCCCATGGAATCAGTTTTTGTATAGTAATATTTTGTGAGAACATATAGGATTTCACTTAACATTCTTCAGAAAAAATGAGGTGAATCAAGAAATTTTAATATGGGGACCATGGGGTGCTTCTTGTGAAGAAACTCCTAGTCTAGAAAATAATTACTTCCTTGGAGGTGGGGTGAAAAATACTCTAACATAATGGATCTGGGGATGCATTGATATAGTATTATCGCAGTTGTGCTAGGTTGTGGATTTGCTGGTTACATGGGTGGTGGTGGTGGTAAACATTTCCTTGTCCCTATGGGCTAGGTTTGGTTCAATACTAGCATTTGGGATGTTACTATAGACTTATTAGCTTTATAGGTTTTAATCCTTTCATGATTAGGTTGTAGTTTATTATCTAGGTAATTGGTTCTTTCCTCTAACAGTTTCTCTATGATTCCAGGTTTCACCTTCCTCAAATTGGAGGCTTGTTTTACCTTCTTATAATCATAATATACAATCCTATCACTGGATCACTCAAATAGAGTATTCAATATCAATGTTTGAGGAATATTTTGACCTCATTGAATGGAACCACTAGCATATGTAGACCCATAAACTATATTTTTTCTTGAACTGTTAACATTTTAAGATTATTTCCTTGATGATCCTTTTTTGACAATAAGAAGATTCAAATACAGAGCTAGGTATTCACCTCAACCACTAGCCTACATTTTAGGAGGGGTATCGAGGACTATTTGGAGAAGTACCTTTAATCACCTCAACCACTAGCCTAGATGCTTTGGAGACACCCATGCTTTTTTCTTAAATTAAGAGCTTATTCTAGTGAATTGGAGGTTGATTCTACATGAAAGCATAGTTCATCTAGTTCCATGACATGGATTTTGTACTTCCTGAACAGCATGTTCTTTGTCTAGAGACAGTGGAAAATTCATATAGGTTATGATAAAAGTAAGGTATTAATTCTTTCTTCAATCTATTAGTAATGTAATAGTGAAGAGTTTCCATGGGACAAAACATGATAAATATTGTATATTTAGTAATTTTTTCCACATGAAAATATAGTTTTCATAACACATAGTGAATGGTTCTTTAACCTAATCTATCCATAAAGTTGATTCCCCTGTTTTTTTAACAATAATGGTGGGATCATTATAAATTTATTTAGTTACATGTAGGGGTGTGTTGTCTAGTGGTGTTATATGTAATGACAGTTTCATAAAATTAAGAAGAGACACTACTTATCATTGATTATTCACTCAGGGTAGTTAGCCTCTATTTCTTGGTTGAAACTTGATATTATGTTAACTTCAATGTAGATTATATATAGATATGGCCTTTATTCTGAGAAGATATTTCAATTAAAGGATTTACCTTACAATTTGTACCATGAGGTAGACCTCTATTATTGGTTCTTAGTTCTCTATTCGGCGGAGAACCTCCATTCAGAATGAGTGCTTTATCATAGAGAGTAAATCTAAAATATATAACTTTAGGAGGTTCTCTATATTTATTATCCTATATTCCCAAGAGAATGAATCAATGGTTACTTATTTTTGATGAGGTAGTGAGAGATAACCTTATTTTCGATCAATATTTTTGATATGTGAAAGACCACTACAAATAGATTCTCAAAGAGAACATTGATGAAAAATATTCACATTAATATAAGGAATAATTCCCTAATGAGTTATTTAGGAGATAAATTCATAGAATCCATGTTTCATTTGATCTAAATGAGGACCTATTTAAATTATGATTTCATATTTACTACCATGAGGGGGACTTTAATAGTTGACATGTACAAATTCATATGGATTACCTCTATGGAGTGTGCTCCAGGGATAACATTTAGAGATTTCTAGTTTCTCCCAACCTTGTAGAGGACCTCCATGTATAATTATTTTCTATAACTATTATAAGGATGATCCTTATGGTGGATATGATCAATATAATAGGGAAGAAAATTGTGAAATATTTTCTAGGGAGGACCTAAAAATATTTATTTTTTTCACCTAACCATGGGAAGGACCTCTAAATCCATGATCACCTTTTATTGTTATGAGGAGTTAGAAGATGTAGTCATCAGTTTCCATCTCTTTAATATTTGATTATTCATTATATTCATGACCCGAAAATATCCCAAGTCCATATTCAAGGTATGGTGATGAGATATTTATATTTTATAATACATAGGGTTGGGAAATTCTACAATATTGTCACATTGAATTTCCCATTATATACCATTCTTATGTAATCAATTGGTTTGGTGGATTGTAATGAAATATCAATCATGGTTGAGGCCACACAATGTGGGAAGTGACCCTCATCGTTGTAATCCCACCTAGGTACCCCCTTAGTTATCGGGATATAATAAAATATTTTATGGATATTGATGGGAGAAGGGCTGTGAACCTACTCCTAAATGTTATAAGTTAACTGCTCAAAGTGTTCCCTCTAATTGGTTTTCCTAGTTTGGATATTAGATGCTAGGATCTCCAAGGTATACTCCTCGGAATCTTATGGAAGAGATAGGGAAGTGAAATACTATATATGAAAGTGACTAATAGGATACCTCCTAGGTAGATCTGGAAGAGTATAAGGGACATTGTATGTGTCCTCCTCCCCCTCATTGAGATAATGTATAAATATATATTTGTACTCTATTGATATAATCCTTAAGCGGCTAGCTATGGAGATAAGAGAAATTGTCTTTCATGTGGTTTTTCGTTGATTATATGGTCTATAATTCTTCATACACTAAAGATTCTCATAAGTCACATCCAAGGTTGAGATAGATCTGTTTATGTTATAATCCCACATGAGGGGTTTCACGACCTAACACTAAAGGTGGGGGGTTGGTTATAGTGTTTTCAAGATTTGTGCGGTCATTATTAACATAAAAATTAAAGAATATGTACGTGGTATTTCCTACATAAAATATCTTGTCACTCTGGTTTTTCCCCCTAGGCTAGCGATGGAATTAGAAGTCAGTCAGTATATTGATTGATTATTACATTTTTGTTAAATAGAGATGCATAAGATAAAAAATTTAAAAAAAAAACAACCCATTAGTGAAATATCACATGAAAAATTAGGTGGTCAATTTATCCCTTTCACAAGTAAAGTATTACACATTGGGTTCACAATTTATGTTCCCCTCATCATTCTAGGACTATATTTTATTTTTCTATGGCTGTGTTTTCCAATTGAAGGGGATCATTGAAATATGCCAAAAAAACATTTAATTTTGAATCAATTTCAAGATTATGGTATTTGATAGCATCCAATGAAGGGTCTTATTTCCTAGTCCTAAACTCTCTTATAGATTTATGATTTAAAGGGAATAGTGGATCATTCAAGGACACTATGATTAGGGGTGAATCTATGTTGCCTTATTTTACAATTTTTTACTTTAAATATTAATTATCTTGTATTAATAACTTATCCTTTATCCTTGTTAATAGGTATGTATTTTTTAATTCTCTCTCAACCCTCACCATGACATGTAATGCATAAATTAAACAAAATTAGTAGTATGCAAGGTTTTTACATAGTTCATCCCTAATGAGGAAACCTCCTACTTAGTGTGTTCAAATCCTATAAAGACAATAATTATCCAGAATATATTATAGTTATTTAAATCTCTCTATGATAGAACACAATATTTTATTAGGTATAATCCACTCCCCCATGGCAGGTATCGTCCACTTACCTTTTCTCTCAATGGGTTCTCTATACTAGATTTTTCCAGTGTCCTTAGGTCTTCAACCACTAGAATGTAATAAGTAACACTGCATAAAATTTAGCATTGTTCTTAAAATAAATTTCATTATTATCAATACTCATAACAATTTAATCTTCAGATAGTCTTTAAATCATATATGGAAAGTAGAAACTGGAGTTCCAGTTGATGTCTCTCTCAAACTTCCCCTTCTTATTTTCTGATATATAAATGCAACCAGGAAACATCTATTTATTTTTAATGAACATGTTTTTCTTCCTTAGATGAAACCTTATTTTTCTTATTCTTAAATACTAATGATCTCAAATAAAAGTAGGAGTATCAATTTCTCTATCCTCAATACATATGTTTTTTCTATGAATTTCGTATCAAGTTCTTCACAACCCATATTATAGTTTTTTCTTATTTATCCTAAATAATCAAATAATAACATAAAAAATATTTCTATATTTGAATATTTATATCTACATTAATTCCAAATAGTGAGAGATTCTCATTTAAACTTGTCAATAGAAGCATCTATATTTTAATTATTTATTAAAACTATGATAAAATATTTCATGATACTTGAGATTTTATTTATCAAATAATATTAACAAATATCCCAAATCTTCTCCATAAATTCTATAGCCTCTTTAATTCTCTCCCATGTATTTATGGTATCATGATGAGGCTCTTACCATGTCTTGTCACTCTCCCATGACACTCTTATCATCACACACTATAGATTTTAGATCACCTCATAAAACAATTCCTCCTTAGATAATTGAATTAGCTTCAGCTGAAATTTAATTATCACCATCCTCATAATGTTATATATCTTAATAAATTATCTTGAATAAAAATTTTATTTGAGAAATTTTTATATTTATTTCATTATTGAATAGCTCTGGTTTCATCTAACTTAATCATCCTTTGTGATTTTTTATTCTAGCTCTCTATGATATTTTGTCTAAAATAATGATCCTAAAAATGAGCCTTTTGATTTTGGATATTATTAAAATTACATACTCCATTCATTAAATAATAGTAAATGAATCTTATTATTCTATATTATTCCAAGAATTTTCTAATTTTCTACTTCAAATGATATTTCATATGAGTAATAAACTCATAATAAATTCAACTAATTGACCCCTTTGATTTATGACATAGATATATTTCAGTCAAAAAACTCGTAATAAGGGTAAATAAACCTTAATTAATCTTTGATGACCCTTATGGAAATCTACATGACCATTGAAAAATTATACTTGACCCTTATAGAATTCTCGTCACCCATACAGAATTCTAGATAAACATTAGAATATATGAAATAACCCTTAGATATTTCTATATATTCCTAATATTCTCGATGACTTTCACATTACATAGGGAATTCCTAAATTTTCATTATTTCACTCTAATGATGATATTTTTCTTATAGATTTATTGTATTTACTTTTACATGTTCACTTTTAGTCCATTCATTTTTCAATTTTTACAAACTCTTAACCCTTATGAAATATATGTTGTCGCCATTGTCTCTTATTAAATTATTTGATTTTTAGGAAATATCCAATTTTCACATCCTGCATAAAAAATCCAATATCATTTTAATAAGAATAATATATCCTATTATTTATTTAAGGAATTACAAATCATTCCAAAAACTAATCAAAAGGAAATTATCCACTATATATAAGAGTCCTCACACTCAGTAATCCATGGATAGATTCTCCATACATTCCTTGAGTATTTTTCTATTTTAATTATAGCTCCCCAATATTCTCAATGACCATATTCTAAAAATCCATAAAACTAGTTATAGATAATGTATCCTTATCATCATCAATTTTGATTCACATGAGGATTAGTTCAAAAATCATCTGATGTAAAGGGTTTCCCCCTCGAATCTACTTTCGCAAGGATGTCAAGAAGAATCCAACTTTCTTTTCCCATTTCTAAATCAATATAATATCAACTTATTTTCATTGAGCTATTAAATCACCCAATTTCTGTAATAACTTATTTGTTTCTTCATGATACTCATTTGTGGGATCTTTTAAATCACTAAATACATATTAAAATCGTCACCTTTATAATAGCACCCTAAATTATTGACAATAAATTCAATATTCAATATAATTTGGGCTCTTCAATTTCCCATATTTATTTTCTATCAATACAAATAAATACCATCCTATAAAAATTTCTCCACCATCCCTTTTCTCCAACTTTTTTACAACAAATAAAAATTTAATAAGGCAAGGAATAATATTATTTACTTAATTATTCTTCAAATTATTCTAAAATAATCATATTCTTACTTATATCCTCCTTTCACTGGTTAAAGCATGATTCAAATAATAATATATGGATAATATCATGTACTATTTGTTAATATTCTTCAAATAAACTAAATCATATTTTATGTGAGAAATTATTACTGGATAAAATAGGATTAATTGACTCCAATATCAGTGATTTCCATAACTAGATCAACATGTGATAACACTCTTGAATTTAAATTCTTAGTGGTTTCACAAAAATAGTAATCAGTATATTTTTAAAAAATGGGAAAATTATTTTTAATACCTCATATTTTATTTTTAAATATTTTTATAGATTTTCAAATTTATAATAATTTAAGTCATTTCAAATAGATTCTCTATTGTACTCTCCCTCAAGGTGTATACTCTAGTATTATATTCATAATGCATGTTAAAGTAATTCTTAATGGACACCTCTTCCTATTATATAACAGTTACAAAACCCATCCAACTCCACCATAGTTCATCTCCTTTACCTCCCTAAAAATTCATAAAAAAATAGATAAGAGAATAAGGATGGTCAATATAAGTTCTTTCATGATAGCAATAGTTATGAGACTTATATCCCATCCAAATGAAACTTTTATTTAAAGTTATAAAATGAAGAAACCTATTTATGTTTTCTTCATCCTTGATTTTATAAATCAGAATTTTTTGGATATATGGGTATATTTCATTATTTTAATAGTATCCTTATGTCATCTCATCTTCTTCACATAATCTTTCAAGGCCAATGATTCTCCTGGTTCTTTCTTCATCCTTTTCAAAAAAATTAGTGTAATAAATATATTCTTATTTTCCGTTGAAACATTTCCAACTAAAATTTAGCTTCCACATAGATTCACTAGAATTTTATGACAATCCATTTTATAAAACCTCAAATTAAATTTGATCTCTTTATGTGGAACAAATTGATTCCCTCTAATACCTATATCATCTTGAATCTTCTCCATCTTTCTATAAATTTCCAATTATATAGGAGAAACTATTATGTATTACTTTTTTAACCACACATCATTATTTTATTTTCCACGTGGATTATTTTCATCTTCTTAGTAACTCATTTTTGGAAACATCTCCACTTAATATAATATGTCTTCAACCAAGTCAATAATTTAATTTATTTCTTTGATTGGATCATGCTTTGAATCCAAAATTCTATATTTAGTGTTTATTTAGATGGATATTTTACAATTTTCCATGATGTTCCTTTTTCATTCATAATATAAAAATATTCAATGAGATCAAACATCCTATTTAGAATTATTCTTTGGTGCACTTTGTTCAAAATTATTCTTTTATTTCTACCTCAATGAAAACATGTTTCCAGTTCTTCTATACATCTTAATCTCCTTTGGAAATATTTATATTTTTTATGGTACAATATTTGATAATTATTACCATTACTCTATATAAATTGGTTTATTTATTTTCTTACAATCATAGAATTTTTCAAAGTATCAACATCTTTTCTTGGTAAATACATTCATTTTATTCTATGATTTTTTATTCTAGATAGAAGTTCATGTTTTTTTATTCATGTGTAAATCCCTATATGTCATGCCTTATATAATCTATATGTGTTGAAATATTATATCAACACAAAATTATCCAATTCCCCACCTCCAACAACACAAATAATGGCCTATGAATATACTTCTTTTAATTACATATGCAGTCTGGATGAAAATTATAGCTTGTGATCCTTGACGTTTTTGAGTATAAATTCAATTATTTTATGGTATTATTGATGATATAAACTTATTTTATAGTATATCACCAATAAATAATTATTTTTTGGGTTTGATATAGTTTGTATCCACCAAAAGTTTCCCATTTTTTAAATTTAAACCAATAATTGAAGATGAATGATCATTAGTGCAAAAAACATTAACTGGGTCATCGGTTTCCGTTCTCTAAGACAATGTTGTAGATTAATCTATATATGAATTAAATATATTATTTCCACCAATATGGTTCTATTTTAAATAAAAACATATTTCAAAATATTTTGTGGAATTAATTACATCATCTATATCTTGCGAAGTATCAGAATCTTTCCCCACCAAATTTCTCATTTTGACTTCTAGTTAAAAATTTCACATATTTGGAAAAACATCTTCAATAGATTTAAGGATTTATTCCCAACCACCAATTATATTCTTAACATGATATTCATTCATTTTAAATTTTTATTTCAATGTATTGTCAAGATCCTTCACCCTTTTATATTTGATCTACTATTGATAATTCTTGACATCCATTGCAGCATTATGTGTTTCTTAAAAATAATTAATATTTCATTTCATAACATTCCTAATGTCTACAATATCACAAAAACATCATTAAAACTCTTATTTAACCAAACATATGTGTTCAATAAAATTTAAGATATGATTTTTTACATCAACTATTTTGGTGCAAGTGTTTCACCTAAGAAAGTTCTTATCCATTGAATTATCTGAATCATTGACATCCAAAATAATATATGTTTTTTATTAATAATTCACTTGATTAAACTATATATATATGTAATTAATTAAATGGGAAAATTATTAAAATATTATTTCACTTAGGAGTAGATATCTTCAATTGATATAATGGACTCATCCTCAATATACTCTTCATGGATAATATTTAATCCATCTAATGGATTATAATTAATATATTTAAAAGATATAATGACACTTTGAATTTATTTAAGTAGTTGTGATACCTTATTCAATTTTATATCTTTTATCATCTTCTTAGGATCCCTTTTATTCTCATTCATTAATGTTTTAGCCAAGACCTCCATGTTTGCATCAATAGATATATGAAATGAATTTTACATCTATATTTCTTACAAACTTTCTTCAAATAAAAACATTATATATTAATTACCAAAAAATATGGTGAATTAAATATTAGATCCAATCATTGGATACCTAGTTTTCTCTAATACTACATTAAGTGGAAAGTGGATCATACAGGGACACGAGAGGGGGTGAATCAGTATTCACATAATTTACATTGTTTTACATTCACATTTAATTATCCCTGATTGATACCAAATACAATATATTAGTTAACAGTTATATATAAGGTTATTCACTGGAAACCTTCAACAAAACATCCAATGTATTAATTAAATAATTACTATAGCACTCGAGGATTTTAAAAGGTTTGTACCAAATGAAAATAAACTATTACGTGTTGTGTTTGAATCCAATAATAACATATAACATCACTATTATATTACAGTGATTAAAGGTTCTCTATAATAGAAAACATGGGTCAAGAAAGCATCACCAACTTCTATATGTTATATATCATCAACCTCCCTTGCCATCTCCCAACTAGTTCTTTATAATGGCATCATCCAATGTTATTTAGTCTCTTGAATAGTGTTGTATTGGATTATCCTAGTATACTCCATCACCTTATTGATACTCCAAAAAAACATGAATAATAATTTCGTACTAAATTTAATGATAGTGCATCAGAAAAACATATTTTTTTCCTCAATGAATTGGTCTTCAACCACAAGAATATATTCAGCAACACTACATGCATGTTGACCCTTTTCTTCAGCTAAATCATGTTGTGAAATTTATTCAAAATAGATTAATCATTGCATAGCGTCAAAAAAATGGTATATATGATGATAATAAAATGAGAATTCAGTATCTCTCCATATTCTCCTTCTTTATTATATAAATATCATAGGGAATATTCTCTTTCTTCATCAACAGAGGGGTTGTTCTTCCCTAAATTCAATTGGGTTTTTATTATTCCTTGAAATTCTTGATCTTAAATAGTATTTATAGTATTAGATTCTCTATATTTTAAACATAGTTGTTTCTCTATGAATGCAATATTAGGTTCTTAGCAACTGCCACTATACTATCATCTTCATTTTATTTAATATTCACATTATCACATGTATAATATTTCTATATTTAAATAATTAATTATCCCTTGACTCTCAAAAATTAGATATTCTCATTTTTTAGATAGTCAATAGAAAAATATAAATATAAATTTCTTATTCAAACATGGATCAAATCTTCTTAGAAACTTTGGATATAATTCCTCACAAAATATTCAAAATTCTAAAACTCCACTCTATAAAATCTATGGCCTCTTTAATTCTCTTCCACATCCACATGGAATCATACATTGGCTTCCATTATGGAATTTATTTCTCTCTCATCACACTCTTCTCATCTTACACTATTTCATATAGTTATCTTCAAAAATAATGCCACCTAAGATAAAAAAATTCAACATCAATTGATTGTTTATCCTCAGATTCCTTATTTCATGGTTCATCATAATCACTAAGCTTAAATCAAAATTCATTTTGAGTAATTGATATGTTTATTTCATTAATGAAAATTTAAAGAACTGTTTTATTTAATCTTCCTTAAAAAACCATTCTTTAACTCCCTGATATCTTTTCTAAGTCAGTGGTTTGTAAAATAGAAATTTTTATTTAGGAATTTTCCAAAATTCTAGAAAATATTCATTACATAAGAGTAAATGACTCTTAAGTTTATCTATTATTACATTCATTTCTAATTTTTCTCCTCAAATGAAATTTTGTAACATTAAGTAACCCTTATAAATTTCCTATATCTAAATCTTATGATACAAAACTGATACACATTTCAGGTAGTGATCTCATCATAAGTGTAAATGACCCTTAATGAAGCTTTGATGGCCCTTAGGAAATTCTAGATGACCCTTGTAAAATTAAATATAACTATTATGGAATTCTATATCACAGTTATATAATTATATATGACCATTTCATAACTCTATATAACTATTGTGTAATTATTTATTATCCTTATATTCTATAGTAAATTCTTTTTCTAATATTTATCTACAAAGATAAAATGAATCGCATGGTTTCACTAGAGTTACTCGTACATGATCATTGATGGTTCATGACTTTTCCAATTTCAACTAACAACTAAAAATATTTATATATACTATTTTCTCTATTACCTTTTAATAAATTCTATATTCTTTAGGTTTTGGCGATTTTCTCACTTTGAACATAGAATTTTCAGGGTCCTTCGATTAAGAAGACAATATCCTCCCATTTACTAGTGGAATTCACAATCATTTCAAAAAATAATCTAAAATATTTTCATCCCGTAATATAGTAGTCTTCATGATTAGTACGCCATGGATTCATTCTCCCAAAATCCATTTATCCCTATTGTAACACATTGTTACCTACTTTTAGGTATTATTTGCCTCTTCTTTTGGTTCCCTTTTTTGTTTGGGATCATTATAGGATTTTCATGGATGAAGATAATTTATGGAAAAATGACCTAAATTATAAGGGTCTATTTTTTTTTAATTTTGTGGAGTCTAGGTATAAATGTGAAAAAGGCCTTGGAGGGGGTTCAGGATGTTCCTAGGACTTTTTTACTAGAGTCTGTTTTTTAAACTTCATGTAGGAAACATTTATTCCATAAATGTATGTATTGCGGTGTAAGTACAATACTAGTAATAATACATGAATCAGTTCATGTCACAAGAATCATAAAATACATAAAATACTATGATATTTATTAAATTACATCTATTCCATAAGACCTTATTTTACATTGTATGATCATTGATAGGGATCAATTTAACTCAAGGAGATGTGTTTTTTTTATGTATATGAGTAATGTAATTTTTACACCATAAGGTAAGTGTTTACACCACAAATCCATTTGGACGAGATGATTATATTCAAAATCATGTATTAAATTTCTCATTCGTTACATATAGGTTTCACTGTTGAGTAATAGTCTTCTCATAGTGCATTTCGGGTGACTCTTACTCCTATTGATCATTTCATTCGACCTTTGATCCCCATGATAGTTCTATCACAACTCCTTAGTAATAATTCTTCATGTTTCATCTTTAACATTGGTAGTGGAAATGGATTTGGATGTTTTTATGTATCATATTTTGATTAGTTTGGGTTTTTTATAGATCCTTTTTAGATTTACATCATCACTTGTCTTTTGGAGGCGGATCTACTTATATTCAATCATCATTGTCAATGTTGATTAGTTTTCCCCCATTTTTAATGTAGGTGTATAGATATAAGTGTTTCAGATTAATAAATATCCTTTTGTTATTATCAATTATTTTTGGATGTTCAATGAAATTGATTTATTCGACATTTTGGAGGATCTTTTAGAAAATATACATGTTTTAATGGGTTTTTCAATAAAAAAAAATATTTCCATGCACCTTGTATTTGATTAAATGATTTAATGTGTGGTTTTTGATTTGAAATGTATTTGACAGGTTTAGAACAATGGGTAACCTTGGGTGAATCGGGAATAGACTTGTCACGCTACATGTGTGTAATTCCAGGAAAGGTTTTATGTCACTTTAATGTGTGTAATTCCAATGAATTTTATATTTTTTGGATCCACCATATACCTAGATTTGGGATTTTTATTCATTTATATCATCTATACACATAGTTTAGAGTGAAAATCATGTGTAATTCATTTCGGGATTTTTTATCACATGGTGGTAAATTTCATGTTTATTGAGAACATGCATATCTTATGGTGTAATCATAGTTTATTAACTTCTTTACTAAAATGTACTTGAAATTTGTAAATATCATATTCTTTATTAAATTAACATGAATGTTTTACAAAATTTTTTATTTTATTAAACATTATTTTCAAAATATATTTGTTTTAAAGATAGATCTAGTAAATTATTTATATTAGAACTTGTATATATTATTTGGTGGTATCCTATTGGGATTTTGTTCCCACAGCCTACTATTTCCTTTAGGATATTATATAAGTTATTTTATAGGAACAAGAAAAAGGGAAGGGAATTATGTGGCATGTCAATTTCTCTTGCTGATCATCTTTATAGTTGGATGGTTTGGTGGTGATGGATGGTCACATATGTGGTTGTTTAAACTTGTATTGTTTTATCATTCTAGTTTAGCCTATTGGATTTAATTTTTTGGTCTCATATATGTTTATCGTTCATCCATGTTATACATTTTTCATACCTATTTTATTTCATCTAAAACTTGTTTTGTCTTCCTTAATTTGAACTTCACCACCCAGAGGATAGATTTTAGTGACTTCTCTAATTGACATAGATTAGTTCATTGAAAAATGTTATCAAGTAGAATACCCATCCTGAAGATTTGTTTACACTTCCTTTGTGGGGTTTGGTGTCTTGGTTTACCCGAGTTAGGACTAGGATTAAATGTGAAAAACAAATATTGGACATCACACTTATGGGTTTGAATTTTAGTTACCATGGGTGGTTACTTTTCCCAATAGTTATACTTGGTGGTTAAGGTCTTTTGAATGAACTACATATGGGGTTCATTAAAATGGATAGTTTCCTTCTTTTAATTATGTATTTTTTTTGAAAAAATCGATAACTTCATTAAATTCAAGTTGTTTTAAAGTATTGTCATGGATTCCTAAAGTTGGTCCTATGAATTTGGATTCTTATCATGAATGATTGTTTTGTCTCATATGATTATTCGATAATTAATTCTAGATTATATCTTCCTAATATATGTGAGGTTTTTTTGAGAGGGGTTCTGTAGATGAATCCTCTGATGGGACATTCTTTGTTAGAAGTTGTAATCCACACTATTTAAGCTTTGGGTTAATATGGTGTTGGGAACCCATGATAACCATTGGATCATGGATCATAATTTACAAAGAAGTATCCATTTATCTTATATGGTGACAAATTACCCCAAGAATATAAAGAATGGACTGAGAAGGTGTATATGATATTCAATTTTATGAATACTCTTGATGATTATAAGGTGTGTCTTTTTATATATATAATTGAGGGACTGAGAAGGAGATATTGGGACATTATTGTTCACGATAAGTTTCATGAGGATCTAACCTAGGTATATATCAATAAAATATTCAACCGAAATTTTGTCCTATGATTTGATGATGGGAAAAGTCATAGAATCCTCTTACCGTAGAGAAGTGGGAGTGTTTTATTAGAGAGTATTCCACCTATTTTTCTAAGTAGGTGCACTTGGCACCGGATCTAGTCACCAATGATTACAGAAGAGATTAAAGACATCAGTTGGACTTAAGGGATGATATTCAGTTGATGTCGATTCCCAATTTCATTCTGACATTTTTGGAGGTAATTTATAAAAAATCGTTGGAAGAGGTGGGATTAGTTTGAAAAATAGGTTTGGGTGGAGCTTCATTTTGTACAACCATTAGCCACGGTCTATCTTCTTCCGTAAAAGTTAGTACCAAGGTAGAAAATTTCCTTCAAGACAAGTTTCAAGTGATTATTAAAGATAGTATTAGATTAGTTTCTATCAGTAAGGAATGTTTTTCCATATCTATCCAAATTTTATGGAGGCTCCAAATACTTTTCATTATTGTGGACAATCTAGTCATATGAGGTGTTTTTGTGAAAGGACTTCCCTAGGTAGTAAGGCTAGATCCACTCTCACCAAGGGAATAGAAGTTTGTAATAATGATTCCAAATTTCGTGGGCCTTATCCTCTAAATATGTGGATTTTTATGTGGCTATGAAATCTCATAGAGGATTTGATATCGTATGTCTCCATGGAATAGAGTATTACTTGAAGTAATTTGAAGTAGGGATAACTATACTTAGAGTTATGGATTTTATTTCATCCTCTATAGCACTAGATTTGTTCATAATGGTTTTAAATATTATTTTATATATTAAATGTGACACCCCAACCCTAGTTACCCAGAGTCGATTCATTATTACATAACATTGGCATGATCACAAAAGATCAAGTCTTCAAAGGCCGATTAGTTTAGTAGCTTTGGAAACACTAGATATATTAATAAGTCTTACATTAAATCATAAAGTGAAAAAAACTACCACAAAATCATGTCTTCATATCCCCTCATACATTCCCTGCAGGTCATTCATAAATTACATCTTCACATCCTTGGAAAAATTAAAACATTGAAATGGGTGAGCTCAGATGCTCAGTAAGGATAACAATATCGCAGAAACTTTCATAAATAAACATAAACATTTAAGGCAATGTATAACTAAAACAAAAGCCATTTGAATTTGAACTTCATCATAATATGGAAACAATAAAATGAAATAATTCCATTTACTTATTCACATGGATATTCTACTAGTCTAACAATCACATGCAATAACAATAACCACTTTATTTAGTTCAAACTAGAAAAACTCCACTTATGATCCCGTAAGGGGCACTCCGTGTCTAGGGTTATCCCACCACTGCCTTACTACCTTCCACCTCGGGTATGTTCGGCCCTCCACAACGCTTGATCGGTGAGCTCGTGGTGGTTTCTGATTTCTGGAGTGGCATCGTGCGACCTTGTGGGCTCAACCGACTCGTTAATTTTCACCATTTCTAGTCTACTTTCACCTCACTCCTTCTACTTGGGATATGGATTCAAGGAAGAGGGGTGATGGTCCAGCAGTCGAGTACCAGGATTTGTGGATGAGGGTTTCTAGGGCGTCTCAGGTGAGTGCATTAGGTGGTCTGTTGCGGTTGTCGAGTGCATTTTGTAGGGCGGCGGTGGGATTTGGATATGAGATTGTGGCGAGATCTGGTGAGCCATGGATTGGGTGCTCGTGGATACGGTGATGGTTCTTTATCTTTGTCTCTTGAATACATTTTAGATTCAGGCTATGGATCGACTGATTGTGTGTTATCGACTTCACAATTTGGTTTTGCATTTGGTTTGGTTGGTTATGTGTTTTGTTGTGGATGTCTCGGATTTTTTGAAGTTTCTTGATGGGAGAGGCTCTTTTCTATGGTTTACCTATGATTTTGTTGGTTTTACATTGGATTTTGTTGTTCCTGAAGAGGTTGGGCCTCCGCGTGGATCATTCCAGTGGCGGAGTTTCCTTGTATGCTTTGGATGTTCTCTGGTTCAGAATTTTGTTTGGATGACTTCGATGTTGTTCTGGATGGTTCTGCATTTATCTATCTGGTTTGGACTTTGTTATGTATTTTGATAAGTTCATTAGCGGTTCATGTATAACCAGCAACTACATGGGGTTCCTGTATGAATGTGTTTCAACTAGCACACTACATGCTCTACTTCAGATGAGGTTCAGAGCATGTAGCTTTCACCTTTGCATGCCATTCGGATTTGGAAGTTAGAGAGGGTATGGCTCTGCCATCGGTACCAAGCTCGTGCACCCATTCACGGGACAGCTAGCCGAGCGGTCATGTGAATGTGAAGGCATGTCATCACTATGTAATAGCTGGGAAGGGGAAGATCCGGTATTCTGGACCTGTGTTATCGTATTTCATGGTTTTAATTTCTTGTAATGTTTAGACATTACGGTTTCTAACTTTTTCCTCAAAACTGATGATAATAAAAAAGTTAATTTTCAGTCAATAACCACTTTCATAATGATGGAATGCATAATGCCTGAATATCATAACCACATAGTCAAGGCCTTGTGCCAAGACTACAAATAAGATTTTTTCAAGGCTTTGTTCCAAGACACTAGTTTGTCTCATGAGACCTACCGATGCATTGAGGAGCTGTAGTGGGATCCACCCGTCACATATTAAGTCCAATGCATTCCTCATATGAATAGGTTTAAACATTACATAAACATTTGTATTAAAACAATTATATGAAATGTCAATTATTTCTCCATAAACCATGAATGGTATAAAAATAACACATCCACAATCAAACATATCACAAAACCATCAATACAATATTGAAGATTTTTATCATAATAAATCAACTTCAAATAAGATTAAAATTCATCAATGGATGTTGACATAGATGAAATCAAAACTATTTGAGAGAAATATATATTGTTTTGAAATCATTTAAAAGTCACATAACTATAAAGCCTTTACATTGAAAATATCCTTATTAGCTTGTAAATGATGCTTCAAGGATTTTAAAACGGTGGGAAATAGCTTCACCCGTTGTATAAGTTAAAAAGATACATTTTACCTTAATTCTGTCGAAATGGTTAAAAAGGACCTTATTTGGAAAACGATGGAAAGATTACTTTATAAACTTCTTATAAAAAGTCAAACATGGGTATAAATGAATTTAACCCATAGTCCATAAAATAGTAAGAATTATTTGAAATACATTTCTAAGAAACATGGATGTGGATGATGAAGAGGTCCCAGTAGATAATTACGTATAAACAAACTCGGATAATGAAGAGATTGTGAAATAAACCCTTACCTTGTACTTTTCCTTGGTTGAGGGTATGGTAAAATCCTATATAATAGTTAAATCATTGTTATTAAATTATACAAGAATCATATACTTAAATATGATATCATATTTGATATTTTAATATTGCTTTGTTAATAATATTTTAGTATTATCATCGTTTCAAATGTTCACTTACTCGTTTTATTTTATATGTTTTGTTACATAAGTCATGTTTGTTATCCATAGGTTGTATCTTATTCATATCCAGAATTATATCAAGTCCTTAAAAATTATTTGTAATCATCAAATGAAAATTAGTCTTGAATGGATACGATGTGGAATGAATCTCATCGCGTTTATGGAGACGGTATTCCGTACGTACGCACGCGCGACAATATCATTCTTTTGATATTAAAATAATATATAACTGGATAGTTTATCATATATAAAGAATAATAATCATGTTATATTTATTATTTACATGAATTATATATCATTATTATACCCATCCAAATAATAATGTATTGAATAACAATTACACCACGACGTGGAGACGGTAAGACGTACGTACGCACGTATGGTGACATGTCATTCAAAGGATGGATAGAATAATGAAAATGGTTATACCATATTCATAATAACGCCAGAATATATAGAATATACTGGAGTTATTTTTTTATAGTGTAAATAACAATGAAAGAAGAAGTGCAAGAAGAAAGGAACTTGAAAGAGGGTGGTGAAAACATTACCTATTCTTCGGGTTCTTCCATTTGATTTGATCAAAAGCGTTCCTTAGGTTGGCTTTCTAATCAAACTAAGGCCTCTATGTTGAAGTGATGGAAGTTTATAGGATATTTGGGAAGGTTTTGGATGATAAAAAAGGCATTGAAGCAGTGAATTAGGGAGAAGGGGGAGTGCCCTTTTATAAGAGGGGTGAGGGGCACCTTAGGAAAAGCTTGAAATATTATTTTATAATAAATTCATATTCAGTTTCTAATGGCTCAAAAGTGGATTATTTAAAAGTTAAGGTGGGGATAGGTCGCAAACCACACAACCAATAGGTTTTAGACAGGTTTGGGTCACTATATTAACTATATATTTTTGATTTAACTCTTAGTTAAATAGTTTGACATTTACCATGTCTCTTTGTATTTTTATATTATATAGTTAATAAACTTACTATATACATCCAAGAGACCCCCAAGTGGTCCATTAATGATAAAAATATCATTATATATGTCTTTTGGAATAACCTTAGATATTTAGGAATTTAATATCTATTAATACTATAATATTTGTTTTAAAAACTCTTATATGTCAATTTTGACACTATTTGGTATTTTGTTTTTTCTAAATTCATAACTGTATTATTACTTCGATCCTAATTCATTTAATAAACCCTAAGATGTCATATTAACCTATAAAATTAGTGGAATTTATTAAAAGTCTCAAATTATATTTATTTGGGTATTTATAATATCAATTATTTTAATATTTAACTAATAAGGTAATTACTGCATCATCATTGTGTCATAAATAAATTAAATTATTTAATATCTAAAAATTATAAATAAAATATCATTATGTAGGAAATCATTTTATCTTTCGAATTAATATTTATAATCGAATTTATATTATGTATAACTCAATATTAAAAATATTTTATTTATTAAACTTTGAATTTAAATCTTTTACTCTTCTTTGAATTAAATAATAATAAATGTCCTAATCTAATCCAAGTGGACCAAAGAGGTTCATATTTTTATCCTAAGGTTGTTTTTGGTCAAATTATACTTATCCAATAGAATTAGGACATGTGTTAGGGTAATAATAATATCATTTTTACCCTTAACTACCCTATTTACTTTTAACCGTGGTAAATAAAAGTAAAAGATACTATTCACCAAAAACTATTTTTATCTTATTGAACCACATTTTACTCCTTGATATTTACCGCATCTCTTGGATTTTTGAAATTCTACTCACAGAAGTGGTAAAATTATGTTTTATGTGAATTTTCAAATTCTCCTAGGAGGTGGGTAAAAGACGGTGAAAAGTTCAATAAAATTTTTATATATCTCAAATTATTCTAAACTAACATACATTGAACATATATAGGTATTATCTATCTATTTTAACCATAATTAAATTTAAATAAAATAAATAATTATTTAAATAAAAATTTTGTTTTAAACTATAACTCAATGTTTTCTCACTATTCATCAAAAATTGAATGTTTTCAGAAAAATTCCAAAAATTCACCCTACGCTAATTTTGATATTCTGAATACAAAAAAGAAGTCCATTTTGAAAGATAATATTTATAATATTTCAAAAAATGGGTATTACTATTCATAAACACTAGTTTTATTGGTTGTGGTGTGTGTTAGAACTCGAAGTTTCGTACAACACATGCTACTATATTATTCAAAGAGAAGTGTACTGCGGAAGCTTGGGGTGTAACATTCTACCCTCCTAAAAATAATTTCATCCTTGAAATTTCTAGGATATTACTTCATAAAAATACTCGGGTGGTTCTTCATCATAACTTCCTCGGGTTCCCACGATGCCTCTTCCATCTTATGGTTTCTCCATAGAACTTTTACCAGATGAGTCGTCCAATTTCTCAACACTTGTTCTCTTGTATCAAGAACCGTGACAGGCTCTTCGCAATAAGATATATCGGGTTCCAATTCTAATTCCTCATAGGTGAGTACATGCATTGGGTCAGGCATGCATTTTCTTAACAGTGATACATGGAATACATCATGAACTTTATAGAGATTTGGAGGCGTTGTCAAACGGTAAGCTATAGACCCAATTCGTTCTTGAATTTCGAAAGGTCCAATGTAACTGGGACTCAATTTACCTTTCTTACTGAAACGTATAACTCCCTTCCATGGATATGCATTCAATAAAACATGATCTCCTACCTAAAATTCCAAATCCTTCCTTCAGTTATTGGCATAGCTCTTCTGACTACTTTGAACTGCTTTGATGTAGTTATGGATTACCTTCACCTTTTCCATCATTTCCTCCACCAGTTCTGGGCCTACAAGTTTTCTATCACCAATGTCATCCCAACAAGTTGGTGTGCGACATCTCTTTCCATATAACTCCTCATATGGTGCCATCTGAATACTCAAATTGAAGCTATTGTTATAAGAAAATTATACCAGATGTTGATATTGATCCCACATACCCTGAAAGTCATGTGAGAAAGATCTCAACATGTATTCTAAGGTTTGAATAGTCCGTTCTGATTGTCCATTTGTTTATGGTTGGTAGGCAGTTCTCAAATGAAGTTCAGTATCCAAGGATTTCTGAAGACTCTTCCAGAATTGTGAATTAATATGGGGATCATGATCATAAATAGTTGATAGGGGTACTCCATGAAGCCTCACAACTTCATTAATATATAGTCTTTCTAGAGGTTCAAGTTGTAAATCTTACCTTATAGCAAGAAAATGTGCTGATATGGTAAGATGATCAATAGTGACCCATATTTCATCGTTCATTATAGGAGTCTTTGGTATTCCCATGACAAAGTCCATCGTGATATTATCCCATTTCCACTCAGGTATGGGAAGAGGTTGCAATACTCCACCAGGTTATTGCCTTCCAGGTTTCACTTATTGAAGAACCATACATCTTGACACAAAATCAGCAATCTCCCCCTTCATGTTGTCCCGCCAAAAATGTTCCTTAAAAAATATATACATTTTGGTGCCCCCAGGGTGTATATAGAAATTGGAACTATGAGCATTGTCCTATAATTCTCTTTTTAGATCAGGTATATTGGGAACACAAAGTCTCTTCAAAAATTTCAAAATTCCATCTTCATACACAAAGTCACTCAATCTCCCATCATTCATGGCTTTAATAATCTTTTGAAATTCTTCATCATCGGTCTGAGAACTCTTAATCATTTCTAATAAATATGGTTTGGAAACCATTTGAAAAAGTATCAATGTTTCACCTTCTATGGTGATTCCCATATCCATCTTTTCTAGATCCATAAAAATAGGATCCCTATAAATTCTCATCTTGTTAAAAACTCCATGATCCTTTCTGCTCAAATCATTTGCCACCTTATTTTCCTTCCCCGGGTGATAGTGTATCATGAAATCATAATCCTTGAGTAGTTCAAGCCATCGCCTTTGTTCATGTTGAGTTCTTTCTGTGAGAAAATATAATTCAAACTCTTGTGATCAGTATAAAACTCACATTTCTCACCATAGAGATAGTGTCTCTAAATATTAAAAGTAAATATTACAGCTGCTAACTCAATACCATGAGTAGGATTGTTTTTCTCATGAATTTTCAGCTATCGTGATACATAGGAAATAACCCTATCATTCTACATAAGGACACAACTAAGTCCTTTTTTTGAGGAATCACTATAAATAACAAACCCATCATTCCCCAATGGTAGAGTCAATATAGGATCATTGAAAAATCTTCTCTTCATTTCTTCAAAACATTCTTCACAATCTTTTGTCCAAATAAATTTATCCCCTTTACGTGTGATCTTTGTTAATAGGTTATCCAATCGGGCAAAATTCTGGATGAAATGCCAATAATAACCTGCTAAACCAATAAAACTGTGTACCTCAGTTATACTCTTCCGTGATGGCCATTCTTGGATTGATCTTGTCTTAGAAGGATCAACAGAGATTCCATCCTTAGAGACAATATGACCAAGAAAATAAATCTCCAGAAACCATAATTCACACTTTCTAAACTTCCCATATAATTCAAGTCTTATGAGAGTCTTCAATATAATGCGCAAGTGATTTTCATGATCTTCTTATATTTTATAGTATACTATGATATCATCAATAAATACCACTAAAAAGTCATCAAGATATTCCTTGAAAACTATTTTCATTAGATCTATAAAAAAAGTGGGTGCATTAGTCAGCCCAAAAGGCATTACTGTAAACCTGTAATGCTCATACCTGGTTTGAACTGCTGTCTTCAGAATGTCTTCCTTCTTCACACACAACTGATGATATCCAGATCGAAGGTAAATATTTGAAAAGTATAGAGCTCCTTGCAGGTGTTAAAATAAATCATCAATGCGAGGTAGGGGATACTTGTTCTTTATTGTTATAACATTGATTTCCATGTAGTCGATACATAACCTCATAGATACATCTTTCTTCTTAACAAAAATGATAAGGGATCCCCATGGATTAACAATAGAGAGTATAAATCAATTATTAATCAATTCCTCTTGTTGTTTCTTTAGTTTAACTAATTCCACAATGGACATTCTATATGGGGTCTTTGATATAGGCCTTGAACCAGGAATTAAATCAATGGAAAACTCAATTTCTCATCCTGAAGGATGTCCAGGTAAATTTTCTGGAAACACATCTACATGTTTTTTCACAATAGGTACATCATATATGTGAACATTATTTTCCTCACCCATAGTTATTTCAATATCTTCCTCCCCAATAATTGAATTTAGTTGTGCTATTGGGGGTGGATATAGATAAGAATCAAGTGGTGACGATTCTGCTCTAAAGATAAGGTGTTCTTTATCATCATCATCAAAAATCATAACCTCCTTATTCTTACAATAAATCTTCGCATAATGGTCTGAAATCCAATCCATACCGAGGATTATATCAAATTCAATCATGGGTATGACGATGAGATCAGCAGATAAAGAACATTTATGTACTATAAAGGGGACTGATTCACAAAACATTGTTGCAATGATACTTCCCTTAGGAGTTTTGACTAACAACTCCCTTGTTAAATTAAATTGGAAATATATAATTTCCTTAGAAAACTGGGAAGATATGAAACAATGTGATGATCCAGAACCAAATAAAGCATTTTCTAAACTTGAGGAAACCATTAAATTACCTACCACCATGTCTTCTAGAGCTTCTACCTCAGTATTAGTGATAACATAAGCTTGGCCTTAATCCCTTGGACTTTTCTGAGATAAATTCCCTTGATGATTATGAAATTTATTTTCATAATACACCATTTACCTGCAACTGTATAATTGAACATCGGTAGCTTCTTTCTTCCCCTTACAATCACGAGCTTAGTGTTTTTTTTTCACCGCACTTGTAATAGATGCCCATTCCCTTTAAAAAAGTACCAGGGTGTTTTTCCCACATTTACTACAGGATGGATATTCAACTTTCCCTTATTCCCCTTATTTCCATTCCCATAGTGATCAGTAGATATCTTCTTCTCTTACTTTATTTAATGTCATAAGACATAGAGAATTCCTTTTCTATCTTGATAACACATGAGACAATATCGTCATATGAAGAGAAGGATTTTGAGACTAATGCTCAACGTAGAAATGGTTTTAACCCATCAAAGAAATGATCAATCTTACTTCATGGGTTATGTATATAATCTGCAGCATACCTTTCTAACCTTGTAATGTTAGACTCGTAATTTGCAACATTCTCATCCTCATTTTGCCTCAGACTCAGAAATTGCCTTTCTATATCTGCTTGATGGTCACGAGGAAAGTACTTTTCTAAGAAAATATCTTTGACCTACCTCCATTCCATATTTTATACTTCATAATATTCCTTTGTGTTTTGAATAAATGACCACCATTGATCAGCATCTCTAGTGAGGCGGTAAACTGCCATAAAAGCTTTTTCCCTTTCGCTACTCACCAAGGAATGGAATATTTTCTCTAAGGAATTTATCCATTTCTTAGCTACTAATGGATTTATAGCCCTATTGAATGTTGTTGGTTTTTTCCTCATGAAGAAATCTTATATTGATCCTCCATGATGTGGATCTGGGTGCTCCATACATGTAAGGTTATTATTCATAACCTGAGTGAGTTGTCCCAATATGGTGATTAGCTGATCAGCACCAGTTGCATCACCAATTCCACTAAAATTATCTTGAGTATGATGTAAATACCTACATGAAGTACATATATTGATACAGTTTCCATTTCTTCCACTAGGTGCCATTTCTAAACAATGTCATACACTGGATTAGTTTATGAATTTCAATACATAAATCCAAACTTGTAAAACACTTAACAAGAATTGAAAAATTTATGTATATAATCCATAATCATAAAAATGTTTTCTTTGAAGAAGTATATACTCATAAAACCTTCATAATGGTTTGTAAAGAAAATGATAATTATCCTAAGCATATCCCTTGGGAGTTTCGTAACCAAAAGTGCAGCAAGGCCCGTTGTCGTGCACCAGTTCTCATTCGAGTCTAGCTCAAAGCGGTGTTTTCGAGTATTACCCCTAGGTACATCTGTTCCGGAGCCACCTCTACCTGCTCATACCCAGATAGGGATGTATTGCTTGGAAAACTCACAAAATCTCTTCAATACCAAAATTCTAGGAACTTCTTCTATACTAATCTTCAAAGTCTATCTTAAGGCTATGTGCTCTAATCGGAGTTTATCTAAATCTATCTTCCAAGGTTTGTACTAAACTTCCTCTGATACCAACTATAACGCCCCGAACCAAGTTACCCAGAGTCGGTGCATTATAACATTACATTGGCATGATCACAAAATATCAAGTCTCTAAAGAACAATTAGTTTAGTACCCTTGAAAACACTAGATATATTCATAAGTCTTATATTACATCATAAAGTGAAAAAAATTACAACAACATATTGTATTCATATCCCCTCATACATTCCCTACAGTTAATTCATAAAATACTTCTTCACATCCTAGGAAATATTAAAACATTGAAAGGGGTGAGCTCAGATTCTCAGTAAGGATAACAATATAGCAGAAACTTTCATAAATAAACATAAACATTTAAGGCAATGTATAACTAAAACAAAAGCCTTTTAAATTTGAACTTCAGCATAATATGGAAAAGATAAAATGAAATAATTCTATTTACTTATTCACATGGATATTCTACTAGTCGAATAATCACATGAAATATCAATAACCACTTTCATAATATTGGAATACATAATTCCAGACTATCATAACCACATAGTCAAGGAGTTATGCCAAGACTAAAAAAAATATTTTGTGAAGGTATTGTTCCAAGACACTAGTTTGTCTCATGAGACCTACCGATGCATCGAGGAGCTATATCGGGCTCCACCCGTCACTTATTAAGTCCAATGCATTCCTTATATGAACAGGTTTAAACATAACATAAACATTCATATTAAAACTATCATATGAAATGCCAATTCTTTCTCCATAAACTATGAATGGTATAAAAATAACACATCCACATTCAAACATAACACAAAACCTTCAATATAATATGGAAGTTTTTTATTATAATAAATCAACTTCAAATAAGCTTAAAATTCATCAAAGGATGTTGACATAGATGAAATCAAAACTATTTGAAAGAAATATCTATTTTTTTTAATATTTTAAAAGTCACATAATTAAAAAACATTTAAATTGAAAATATCCTTAATATCTTTTAAGGGAAGATTCAAGGATTATATAATGGCGTAAAATATCCTCCCCCTCCATATAAGTTAAAAAGAGACATTCTTACCTTAATTCTGTCGAAAAGGTTAAAAAGGACCTTGTTTGGAAAACGATAGAAAGATTCCTTTATAAAATTCATATAAAAAGTAAAATAAGGGTAAAAATTAATTTAACCCATTATCTTTAAAAGAGTAAGAATGATTTGAAATACATTTTTAACAAACATGGATGTGGATGATAAAGAGATCCCAGTAGATAATTACGTATAAACCACCTCAGATAATGAAGAGATTAGGAAATAAACCCTTAACTTGTACTTTTCCATGGTCGAGGGTAGGTTAACCTCCTGTATAATAGATTAATCATTGTTATTATGTTATACAAGAATCATATACATAAATAAGATATCATATATGATCTTTTAATATTGCTTTGTTAATAATATTTTAGCATTATCGTTGTTTCGAGTGTTCACTTACTTGTTTTCTTTTATATATTTTGTTACATAATTCGTGTTTGTTATCCATAGGTTTTATCATATTCATATCTAGAATTATATCAAGTCCTTAAACATTATTTTTTATAATCAAATGACAATTATTCTTGAATGGATATGATTGGAAATGAATCTCATCGCGTTCGTGCAGACGGTAGTCTGTACGTACGCACGAGCGACAATATCATTATTTTGATATAAAAATAATATATAATTGGATGGTGTATCATATATAAAGAATAATTATCATGTTATATTTATTATTTACATGAATTATACATAGTTATTATTCCCATCCAAATAATAATGTATTGAATAACAATTACACCACGACGTGGAGACGGTAAGCCGTACGTACGCACGTTTGGTGACATGTAATTCAAAGGATGGATATAATACTAAATATGGTTGTAAAATATTCATAATAACATCAAATTATATAGAATATATTGGATTTATTATTTTATAGTGGAAATAACAAAGAAAGAAGAAGTGGAAGAAGAAAGGAACATGAAAGAGTGTGGTGAAAACATTACCTCTTCCACGGGTTCTTCCTTTTGATTTGATCAAAAGAGCTCCTTAGGTTGGATTTATGATCACAATAAGGCCTACAGATTTAAGTGATGGAAGTTTATAGGATATTTGGGTAGGTTTTGGCCAATACAAAAGGCTTTTATGGTGTGAATTAGAGAGAAGGCGGAGTGCCATTTTATAAGAGGGGTGAGGGGCACCTTAGGAAAAGCAAGAAATATTATTTTATAATAAATTCATATTCGGGTTCTAATTGCTCAAAAGTTGATTATTTAAAGTTTAAGGTAGTTATAGGTCTAAAAAAAACTCATCCAATAGATTTTATATAGGTTTGGGTCACTATATTAACATTATCTGTTTGATTTAACTCTTAGTTAAATAGTTTGACATTAACCATGTCTCTTTGTATTTTTATATTATATAGTTAATAAACTTACTATATACTTCCTAGAGACCCCAATTTGGTCCATTAATGATACACCTATCATTATATAAGTCATTTATAAGAACATTACATTTTTAGGAATTGAATATCAATTAATAATATAATATTTGTTTTAAAAACTCTTTTATGTCAATTTTGACACTATTTGGTATTTTGATTCTTCTAAATTCATAACAACATTATTATATACAACATAATTAATTTAATCAACCCTAACATGTAATAGTAACCTATAAAATTCGTGTAATTTATTAAAAGCCTCAAATTATATTTATTTGGGTATTTATAATATCAATTATTTTAATATTTCACTAATAAGGTAATTACTGCATCATCATTGGGTCATAAATAAATTAAATTATTTAATGTATAAAAATTTCAAATAAAATACCATTATATAATAAATAATTTTATATTACTAATTAATATTTATAATTGATTTTATCTTTTGTATTAACCTATATTAAAAATATTTTAGTTATTAAAATTTGATTTTAACACTTTTGACTCTTCTTTGAATTAAATAATAATAAATGTCCTAATCTAATCAAAGTGGACCAAATAGGTTCATATTTTATTCCTAAGGTTGTTTTCGGTCAAATTATAATTATAAAATATAATTGGTACATGTTTTAGGGTAATAATAATATCATTTTTACCCTTAATTACCCTATTTACTTTTAACCGTGGTAAATAAAAGTAAAATGATAATATTCAAAAAAACATATTTTTTCTTATTGAACCACATTTTACTCCTTGATTTTAGTCATGTATCTTGTATTTTAGAAATTCCACTCACAGTTGTGGTAAAATTATGTTTTCTGTGAATTTGAAAATTCTCCTAAGAGGTGGGTAAAAGACGGTGAAAAGTTCAATAAAAATTTTATATATCTAAAATTATTCTAAACTAACTCCGATGAATTAAATTGAACATATATAGGTATTATGTATCTATTTTGACCATAATTAAATTTAAATAAAATAAATAATTATTTAAATAAAAATTTGGTTTTAAACTATAACTCATTGTTTTTTCACTATTCATCAAAAATTGAATGTTTTAAGAAAAATTCCAACAATTCACCGTAAGCTAATTTTGATATTCCGAATCCAAGAATGAAGTCCGTTTTGAAATATAATATTTATAATATTTCAAAAACTGGGTATTACTATTCATACTGGCTAGTTTAATTGGTTGTGGTTTGTGTTAGAACTCGATGTTGCGTACAACACATGCTACTGTATTATTCAAAGAGAAGCATATCGTGGAATCATGGGGTGTTACATTAAAATCTAGATGTTATGTTAGGATTATTTTTACATGTTTTTTTAATGGATCTTTCCTTTACTTTGAGAAAGTGGATCGAACAAGGTTTCAAGTGTCCAGTATGGATAGTGATAATAGCATACCATGAGGTGGAGTGGGTCTAATTGGTTCTTGTTCCTGATATATTTAACCTAATTATTCCTATATATTGCATGATCAGTGTTAAGGTCCATATTTATTGTTATCACCTTCAATTTCAATATTATCTCATTATTGAGTCAATTAATTCTTTAATGGTGAGTGGGATTCCAGTTCTAGGAGAGTAAGGCTTGTTGTTCCTTATGCTGAGTTGATCTCATGTCAGTTGTTTGAAATTCTCCTACATGATGTTGACCTATGTTTGAGCAGCCCACTTCCTAGAATGGTTGGTTTATACCCTAAGTTCTTTCCAAGAATGTTTTTATATTTTTTTCATAGATATATGTTGATTTTACTGAAGACTTTCAACCTCATATGATGCTCATTTCCCGAAAATATTATGATATTGTGCAAGATAACATGGTATAACTTTAGGTTAATCTTGTCGATATCAAGGCTAAGAGATTTATTCATCCTTACATGCCTCCATGTGATCTTCCTTTTCACTTTTTCAAGAAGGAATAAGGGTTCCTCAAACATTTTATTGATTTAAAAAAGTTAAATCAGGTGATGGTCAATAAGTATTTTCATTTCCAAGTATTTATGATCCCTTTTATTATATTAGAGGGGATCATAAGTTCTTAAAGATTGACCTTTGTCTAGGGTACCACCACATGAGATTCTAAGAGGATGATATACCTAATACATCTTTTAGGAGCTGAAAGTGAACATTTGAGTTTTTGGTTATGTCGTTCAGTCTCACGAACACGAATATATTGTTTATGGAGATGATTAACTTGATTTTTCATTAGTTCTTGGACTATTTTATTATTGTCTTCATGGATGATATTTCGTTTTACTCTATCTCATAGGAGGAGCACACATACCATTTGGATATCATTCTCAAAATCTTAAGGGAACATTGATTGTATAGTAATCTTTCAAAATGTGAGCTTTGGATTCAAGAAGTAAAGTTTCTGGGGAATGTTATATCTGAGAGGGGAATCATATTGGATCTAAAAAAGGTATAGGTATTTATTTCCAAAAAGGGACCCATATATTTTTTATATTTTTTAATGTTCTTAGGGTTGGCTAGTTATTATAGGTGGTTTGTTCGAGACTTATCGAAGATTGCATCTTTAATGACATCTTTAACTCATAAGGGCATAAATTTTGGCTAGAATAAAAATTTTAAAATATATTTTGAGGAACAAAATATGTGGATGAATCTGGATCCAGTTGTGTTTCTTATGGTACCCATTTTAGGATATAATGTCGTATTCAATGCTTCTGGTAAATGTTTGGGGTGTGTCGTGATATAGGGAAAATGGGTGGTATCATATGTCTCTCGCTAGTCATTCCCTCATGAGAATAACTTATATACCCTTAATAATGAGTTAGAATATGTTTAATCTACTTAAAATAGATTCACTACATATTTAGTGAGATATTTACTATATATTATGATAATAATAAAATTAAGTGTATTCTCACATAGAGGGATCTAGACATGAAATAGAGACGCTGGGTTATAAACATTTGATTTTGATGCTGCTTATACTACCAAGAAATGTGATGTGGTTTCTAATGCACTGAGAATGAAATTGATTACATAAGCGTTGAATAAATTAGTGGAGGGGTTGTCTTTGATGAGTTTGTTTATTAAGATGAGATTGGTTATGGAAGAATATGATGGGGAGGTATGTTTGGATTTAATAAAGGATGAATCTTCATTTTATGAGGGGGTCATTTTAAATAGGTATCTGACCCTGAGTTCTAGAAATTTTGTGGAAATATTTATGTTATGGATACTTCAGGTGAGTAATCTCATTCTCATATTAGAAATTTTTATTTTTGAAGCAGTTTGATTGGTCCTTTTTCTCTAAGGTGGGAGTCAATGGATAGTGGGAACCATTTTTGTTTGTCTATGAACTTAGGGAATACCATGATGTATCATGATTTGATACATCATTATTGGTGGATATTAATGAGATGTTAATTTTCGGATATTGTACCATGATTTCTTAATTGTAAGACAATTAACGTGTACCATCAAAGACCTGTTGGTTTTTTTATCCCTTACACATTATAATATGTAAATGGAATGAGATTTACATGGACTTGGTTTACTATAGACTCCTAGTGGAAGGGATCCAATTTGGGTGATCAATGACAGACTCAAAAAATAGTTCAATTGCTCCCAACCGAGTAGATGAATAAAGTGGAGAATCTTGGGGACTTGTATGTTTGACAGATTGTGAGACATCATGGTGTTATCTCTATGGTTGTGTCTGAAAGGGAATCCTGATTCGCATACTGTTTCTGGAAGGGTTTGTAGCCCAATTGAAATTGAGAAAGGCATATCATCTGTTGATTGATGGATAGATACAGTGGGACATTCAGGTTCTTGAGGATATGATTCGGGAATCTCAATATGATTTTAGGGGTTCTTGGAAAAAACATACTTTATTCAAGTTTTCTTATAAAAATATTTATCATTTCTTGATAAAAATAGTACCCTTTGAGACTTTGTATGGGTGTCCATGTAGATCTCCCTTGTGTTGAGTATATTGGGGAGATAGATCCATGTTTGGACTGAGTCTTGTTCTATAAATAATGGTAAATGTGAAGTTTATCTTGAAGAGACTAATCATAGGACAAAGCCATCATATGTTTTATATGAACAATCATCATCAGACACTGGATTTTGAGGTTGCTGATTGGGTATTCATAGAGTTTTACCTAGTTTTGGACACCACTAGTTGGGTAAGGTGGGTAAGTTGGCACTGAGGTTTGTAGGCCCCTTTGAGATCATTGGAAGACATGGAAATGTGGAATATCATTTGAAAATTCCATCTCATTTGACATCAATCCATGAGGTGTTTCATATTTTCTAGTCAGGGAGGTATCAGTTGGATCCTTCAAATGTGATTGAATGGGAGTATGTTTATCTCTATCCCAAAACCACTATAGTTTGAAAAAAAATTAGATTATGGATTAATACGAGATATTATTTCATGGAAAAATGATTAATTTGGCATGTATAGTATAGTTGTGCAGATAGGATATCTAGGAAATGTAGGGGCATGAATTTTGGATTAGGAATTGGTGGCCTTCTTTTTTTGTGATTTTAGGATCTTTATGACATTATAGGGGAAATACATTATGATGGGGAGATTCTCACCCCTCATTCCCTCCCTTATGATATGATTTGGATCTTATTTTGTATTAACTTATTATTTGGGAGAATTGTGGGATTTTTAGGGATAAATAACATTTAATGCAGAAAATGAGAAAAATTATCAGGATGTATGTTTTTTTTATTTAGTGGAATCTAGGTATAAATGTGATGAAGGCCATGGTGGAGGGTCAGGATGTTCCAGTGACTTTTTTGTAGGGGTCTATTTTTTGTTCTACCTATAGGAGAAATTTACAATATAAATATATGTATTATGATATAAGTCAAGTATTATAAATAAACCATTAATCAGTTTATTTCCCAAGACAAAAAATCCTATGTTACTTAATAAATTACATTTATACCATAAAACCTTGTTTGAAATTGTATGGTCGTTGATCGAGATAAATGTAACCCAATGAGATGTGTTTTTTGGTGTGTAAGAGTAATGTGATTGTTACACCACATATAAAGGGTTTACACCATGTGGAATGTTTAATCATTGTCATTTATTATGTAAAATATTATCTATTTATTTCTAGTGTTCTCTTCATTCATTTTGGGTGAATCTTCCACCTATGGATCATTTAGTTCATTATTTGATCTTCATGACAGTTGTGTCACTTACCCTTGGTAATTGGTCTTCCTATTTCATCTTTTCCTTGGTAGTGATAGGGGAATTAACTATATTACTGGATCAGGTTGTGATATATTTGGGTTTTTTTATCAATCTATTAATGTTTTACATCATGCCTTGAATTTTTAAGGCTGGTATTCTTATTTGAAATCTCTATTTTTGAAAGTGATTAGATTTCCATCATTCTCGAGGTAGCTTTATATACACAAGTGGTTCTAATTCATTAATTGTCATATTATCTAGTAATTTCCTATAGGATGTTCGTTAAATGTTATTTATTTGACATTGGAATGTATCTTTTAGATAATAAACATCTTTTTAAGGGGTTTTATTTGAAAATGATTTTATTCCCAATCAGTATTTGATTACATTCTTTAAAGGGTGTGTTTTGTTTTGAAATGGATATGACATACGTATAATATTTGGTAACCTTGGGTGCATTGGGAATATACATGACACCCTTAATTTTGGCAAAGAAATAAGAGGTTTTATGTATGTTTAACCTGTGTAATACCACAAGAATTTCTATTTTTTGGATCCACTGTTGGCCTAGATTATGCATTTTCATTCATATCTTTCTCGTATAACCATTGGTTTGAACCCAAATATACTTATTTGTCATTTATTATTTTTTAATCATATTATTATATATTTCATGTATATTGTGTTAATTCTTATCTTATAGTGTAATTTTGGTTTCATAACTACTTTCTTGAAATATTACTTGATTTTATGAATATGGATTGTTTTATGAAAATCAAAGTAATTTTTTACAAAATGATTTATTTTAGGAAAAATATTTGCAAACTATATGTGTTTAAAAGTACGATTTGATGCATTCTTGATATTATAACTCGTATAGATTCTTCAGTGGTATCCTAATGGACTTTATGTTCACACTCTACTTTTTCCCATAAGTAGATGAAGATTTTTTTATAGTAACTGGGAAAAGGGATGAGAATTATTTTGAATTTTGGATACTCTTGTTTGTTGTGTTCATAGAAATATGGTTTTCAAGTAATGGATAGTCACACATGAGATTTTTTAGAATTTTCTTGTTTTATCATTCCAGTTTGGTCTTTTTTTCATGAATTTGTTCGTCTCATGTATATTCATCATTCTTCCATTATGTACTCTAGTTACAAGACTTATTCTGTTTCACATGTGATCGGTTTTTTATTCTTTAATTTATAATTCACCATGTTACAGACTGATTTGGGTGACTTTTCTAGTTGACCCATGTTTCTTAGATACGCTTGTTCATCTCCAAACATACCATATCATGATTTTTAATGGCCATATTATCCATCTCCATAAAACTTGATGCATATTGGGCATTATCCTCTTAATCACAGTACATTCATAAGAGGATAAGTTCAAAAATCATTTTATGTAAAGGGTTACTCCCTCGATTTTTTTTCCAAAGGACTTTAAGTAGAAACCAACATCCTTTGTTTATTTCAATTTTAAGAGAATATCAACTTATTAACATTGAGCTTTTAAATCTCACCATTTCATGAAATAGTTCGGGGATTCCTAAAGATCCTTATTAATGGGATCTTCAAAATTAACCAATAAATATTGAAAACTTCACCTTCATAATAATAGAATAGATTACTGAAAATAAATTCAATCACCAAAATATTTTAGGATCTTCAAATATATATAGATAAAATACATCCTAGTATCAATATCAGTTTCCTTTGTTGTAAAAGTGACCATTCATTACCTTAATTCAATTTCGGAATCTATATATTTCATAGTTTTTGCATATTTTCACTTTCTGGTCAATTACACTATTCTTTAAATCCACATAGATATAAAATCTTCAATTTTTACCCATCTATGGAGGTTATTGGTGTTATATAATTTTGATCATTCCCATGATAGAGACTTCCTACATATCAAAAAGAATAAATTCATAGAACATATAGTTTTCTTTCACTTATCAAGACACATATAACCTTTTAAGGTATTGAGATAGTGACCAATATGGTTATTTTGAATGTCATTTTTCCATGATTTATGAAGAAAATTTTATGTATTTTCATCACAGAAAAATTTGGTTCCTTGTTTGTTTCTATATCTAGAACTGATGATGCAACTTTTATTTTCTTATATCCAGGATCAATGGTGTTCATTTTATGGTGGTGTGTCTATTACCAATGTTGTATCTTTAAATGTCATGTCTCCTATACCATCATGTATTATAGTGTAAGTTAATATAATGAGGACAAATTATGATGAGTTGAATGTATTATAGAATGGAATACTTTGCGTAATAAACCAAAAAATGTTATTTGTATCAATTATGCATGAGCGGACCATTCTGATTTATCATATCTGTTGGTAACATGTCATGATAAGATATGGGTTATTTATAAAAAAAATAGTATGTGCATGGTATTTAAAGCTCATTGATAGGTAAAGGGGATGATATTATTATGGTGTACATGGTCAGGGTTTACACTTAGTAGAAGACCAATATATAAACATTCACCTATTTTGTATTAATAACTTGACGGGGAAGGAAGAGTAGAAAATTGGGTGATATGATTTAATTGGAAAGGGATGGGACTTAAACTGAATCATAGACCCAATATTTTTTAGGACTATATCATGTTGGGGGACCTTGGTATCCATGGAGTTTTGGGGATTTAACCATGTAATGAAGGGGATTATGAGGTCATTTGTATTAATTCAAACCAAATATATGAAGAGGGTGAAACAATGGGAATGAAGGGGACCAACATATTCAAAATAGGGATCCTTCATGAAATAACTAAACATAGGTCAAATATTTAATGGTGATAGACCATTAGAAATATTCTAATGTCAACTTTAGGAAGCTTGAAATTAACATATGATTTCATTTTTATGCAAGTTGGTAGGGTTCACCAATGTTACGGGTGTTTAAATGATCATAACTACATCAACATTGCATGGGTATCCTTTCAAGAAGAAGCTACAGTAGAATCCTTATATGGGAAGCATTCAGAGTATAAGAAATATAGTAATCCTTCACAAATGATCCTATATAATAGGAACTATGAATATTTTATACAAGGAAGGCACCACCACATAGATTTTATGTCGGATCCTTCTCCTTCTTACGCTTGGATTCAAAATCTATTTGGAGGATTTATTGAAGACTTATACAAAGTAAGTTCTTCACAAAGAATGGAATTTTTCACAGACTAAATTCTAGTGGAAAATCCTTCATCCTTCTTGAACTGTGTGATGGGGGTTTCTATAGGACATACACAAAAAGGTTTACCCAATATTAGTGGAATTTTCATTAAATAAAATCTATATAGTTGGATACGGGTTCCACTTTATAGCCATAAACAACACCATAACCAAGATAACTCATGTGGTGAATGATTTAACCTATTGTGTCGAACAATTTAATATATCACTGTGAACGAATTAACTTGTTTTGATTGAAATGAATCATATGATTTAGTCAAATTTGGTTTCAAATAATATCTACCTCATTTTATAAAAGTAAATTACATTCCATAAAAATGTTCTTCACTTGCAAAGGGATTCCATTATGATTCCAAAAATATAACTTTCATGCTGAAAATGAGGATCCCTTTATAAAAATCAATATATTTCATTGGGGTAAAAAAAATTCCATTATTATTTTTTTTAACTTTCTACATAATCTTTCCTTTCAAAATTCATTAATGTTTTGATCAAATTATATAGGAATCAACCGAAATTTAAAAAATAGTTAACTAAATCAACATAAAGGAAAAAAACAAAAGGGTATCTAGGAATAATGGAAAAACTTAACCCAAGACATTTCCAGTTGAATTTTTTTTAGGACCCTTAGCCTAGGTCTCTTTGTACATGTATCTCTCCCAACTCAATATCGGAGGTTTCTCCCAAATGGGATCTTTCTTGGACAGGTTTCAAAGTATAGTATGTTTAATCTAGAGTGGATTAGTAGTTCCCAAACATAATGAGTGTATGTAATACCCTATTTTCTCTCGAGAAAAAATATATAACATATTTAGTAACATTTAAATTGATGTAATATCTATACTAATTCATGAAATCTCAATAAAAACACTCTTAAAAACATTACACTCCATAAAAATAATGTACTATATAAAAATTGGAATTAAATTTTTCTAAAAATATAAAAGAACAAAAAATGAAAACTACTCAATGAGGGAAATAAACACATAAACATTCAATAATATCAAATAAAACCAATGATAATTTCAAAACATTCAATTTTTTCAAAACACTTCTATAATACCAGTGAAATTTTTTTATATTACTACTTCTATAAAACCTATAAGTAAACCATCATTTCAAATTATTTTTTAAAACATTATCCCTTTTATAAAATTTATATTATAAAGAAATTATTAAATTCCTTTTAATATAATATTTTAAAAACACTTTTTAGAAATACGTCTTCACATTTATATTCATACAAGTTTAGTAATTTAAAATTATTAAAAATCATATCATTGTATCAAATTTGAATTCCAAAATTTTTCATCACATATTAATTAATATATGCATCATTATAAAATGTTTAATCAGTAAAAGTAATTAGAAAAAATATCATTGAAAAGGAAATCAAAATTTATCAAAATACATCAAATAATATTCCAATCAATTATATTACCACTAACAACCATCCATGAGAACACAAAATTCTTTTAATATATATCCAATAAATTTTAAACAATTCATAATATATGAAAAAAACACATTTCTAAAAAATTATAGTTCAAAACATATCATGGTGGATAAATAAAATTAAATAAAACCAGATAAAGGGTTGATACACACCACAGAATCCTAGGATTCCCTAGTAACATGATTTTCGACCATAAATGGGTTGTCCAAGTCCATTCATGGACTACATCTCAAGTTATATTGATCCTAACTTCACCAAAAATTGACCCAACTACCTACTCTTGTAGTAATACTTTTTTATAACATAACAACCTAAATATCTTTCCACCATACTTGAACCATAATGAAACAACCTATGGTTTTTTCTTGGTCACTATAGGATAGAAAAATTTCTAAGGGTATCACAGGTAAACCAAGCGGAATAATTTCTTATTTATAAATAATAAAGGATAAATTATACAATCATTGATAATTAAATAACCAAAATTCACACATTCATGACACAATAAGGAAAATGAAAATATAAAAAAATATATATATGGAGAATACAAAGTCTAAACATAATGAAATGAAGGATCCAAATCTCTCCATGTGACATACAAACTCCTTCATATGGCACAACCTCCATAGTCTTGTCCCTATCACAAGGTCTACATTAAAATAATAGAGATGTTGAACATATCTATAAGACATATAAAGGGAAAACAATGATTCATACACAACATGGTGTGTATATAGGGTGTCATAAAATATCCAGTCAGATACCACCATAAATATGTAAAATTACTTATATATGACCAACTCAAAATTATAATGTTAAAATAATTATAGAATCTACCATTTTTCACATGGTTGATAAAGAAAACAAATCATGCTTAAGAATTTTTCATTTCAAACAAATTTAGTTGGATAAAACCACAATATGAAAATATATATAAAATAATCTAAACAAATCATAAGAAAAATATAACATAACATAAATCATAAAAAATAAATTTCATGTCTAGAGATAAAATACTCGAGCCTTTGGAGACAATTTAACACCTTTCAAAGTGAAACTACCATATAGCTTAAGATGTGTTCCTATAAAAATAGATCATGACTTACCCTCATTAGCCTAATTAGGTAGAAATATCTTATATATGGGAATAAACTAAACTAGGGATACACTCCCTAATAATAATCATAAACTATTGCAATGATCATCATAATATATAATTTTATAAATCAATTGAAACATAACATTATAAATTTTTATATATATTAATTCCAAAAAACTAATTTTATAGAAATCAGGCATTACTAAAATCATAAAAAATTTATCCCCTTGAGAAAAAAAATCTAATGATATTTTATGAAACACTATTTGTATATAAAATCTATATTTTAGAAAAAACATTTCAATACACTTCATATTCTATTTATAAAAATAGAACATCATTCAAAAAATCCATTTATGGTCCCATTTGAATCCATAGAAGTCTAATATATTTTTTAGACACTTCTTATACATAAAACATGGTTTTAGAAATATAATATTCCAAAAAAATGAAATCCTATTAATTTCAATCATAAAAAATAAAAAGACATGGGAAATAATTTATATTTCCATAAATGATTACTTATATAAGTACTAAATCAATGACGATGAGATTTAGAAACCTCAAGATCAAAGTGTATGTAAAATAAAAATAATTTCATAGAAACACTTACCTAAAAATTGTCTAATAAATGATACCATTGATAAATATGGATTAATAAAGGTTAAAAAATAAATTTTCATCCTTACTATGACAAAATATAAAAAATTGGAGATTTTTTCTTGATATGTAAAGGAACCAATTTTATTTGTTGACAATATATAAATTGTGGGTCATATGAAGAAGGAAAAAAGTAAGTGGAATATAATGGGAAACTTACCTTGGAACTTCCATTATAGATATCCCATGGAGAATCAAGGAGAATATGAGAGGAGAGTAAGGATATTCACATCTTATACATGAGTTTACTGAAATTAGGGAATGATGAGTGGTTTTCCCCTATTAAGCCAAGTATTATCAAATGAAATTTTTTAGTAATATTGTTATATAAATAAAATTAAAACTCATTTATATTCTTCTAAAACATAACATATATATTTATATTTCATCTATAACATCTCTCCCTAACTTTCTATATAACTAGTGATAGGTCTGGTTCACCATAAGACCTCATGTGTGCCACCCCATACACCAGAGGTTACTGACTATTTGTAGGGGTGTATGAAGGAATGGTGGTAAGAATATACCCCTTATTTCAAAGATCACAATAAAAAATAAATAAAGAAAATTTAATGAAGAAAATATATAATCAAAGTACAAATAATAAAGTAAAAATAAAAAAAATACTTGAAATGTGATATGGCCCCAAATAGATTTGTCATACAAACTATTCCCCCCACTAGGATTTAAATATATATGAACCATAGTAAAAGAAAAATAAAATAATAGGGGATATACTGCACCAACTAACCAAACCTCGTCCAATTTCGTGACACCACCTGATCTATCTTTCTTGACCATTCTAACTAGGGCCTCAGCCTAAAGAGTATCTATAATAAAAATGGCAGGTCTGCTTGATTTCCCATATGCAATGAAAGTCTGAGTTGGTTTTTATAAAAATAATCAACCCATCCAAATTGTGTATAAAATAATTTAGTTTCTATATAGTTCATTTTATAATATGGTATATAGTTTAATAAACTTAATAACTAAAGAAAATAAAAGAAACGTACTGACCCTTATGCTTCTGGTTGACACATGGGGTCATCTAAAGCTAATTCATATACATGTCAAATATCTCTATGGAGTGGTGTATCCTCCTACATCAAGATGAATTACCTGAATCGTTTGAAGATTCTCTTAGGTCTGATGGTTCTTATGGTTTGTTTGGAAGTATCTTCCAATGATACTATACTAGTAGCATATGCTCTAGAGGCATCTCTATGGTCAATCTGTTGAAATATATTTGAAATTTTAAATATTAAATTTCAAATGATTTGTTTTTTTCTATTCATTTGTGTGTACATGTTCCCACTTCACCCCAAAAAAATTATTTCTTAAAAATGATAAAAATATAAGTTTAGGAGATTCTCTTGAGTCAGGATGAATTGCATGTATCTTGTCTCAAGTAACTCAGTGTATTTTCCTCAGGAATCCAGTGGTTCATCCACATACTCAATATAGATCACTCATATAATGTCTCAAGTAAACATATCACTGGGAATAGACTTGAGAGTACCACTAACGTATCCCCAAATCACACATCGCCAAGGGAAAAGATCATCTCATATAGAGATCCATGAGAATTCCCATTTTGGATTCACTTACACCTTCCAAATTCACCATACCATGCCAAGGGGAAAGATCATATCATACTAGGATCCATGAAAATTATCATGCTAGAGCCACTTACATATTTCCATGGTGCAATACCATACCAGGGTTAAAGATACCAATCCCAAGTAGTGGATTTACTTGTAATATTGTGAATCACCGATGCCCCTTATTTGGATATAGTATTCCAAGCCCATAGAAATCTTGAAATAAATATCAAGTTCAAGAAATTAAAGAATATCATTCATCAACCATATCAAGATATTATCATATTCCCAGTCATTTACTCTACTTTTGGATTCTCATAAATTAGGATGAATCAACAATACCATATTAAACCGAGATACCTTTTATGATTATTTACATTACATTACAAATAGTTAAATTAATCTCATTCTCAATTAATATGGAATTTAATATCATTTGATTAATTCTCTTACATCAGGAGGAATCACATTAAGTAATCATCATATAACAAGACAGTTTATCCAAATTTTAGATTCTCCCACATCAAGATAAATCACCAATGGTATTCATCAAGTTACCAGAAACACATAAGACTTCAACGTTTACCTATCTATTACCAAGTATCTTGCCATTTATTTTCAATTGGTTTATTCACCTTCCTCATGATGCATCACCAGTATCATGTCAAATCAGGTTAATAAATTATTATATTTCACCTATTATGATAATTTCACAATGATAGTCCAATTTTGAACAATATCCTTTTAATCAAGGGTTAGTACACCAATATTTTGTCCTGAAGTCCCAATCATAATGCTAAGAGACCAAATAGAGTCCTTGGAAGGTCATGAATTTGAATTATCATCAAGGTAGTGGATTACCAAAATAGGTAGGTCACATAAATGTTGTTATAGTTCAATCACGCTTATTGGTTATACTAATAAATTAGAAATAGATAAAACGGTTTTGTTCTATACCCCTAGCTCAAACAGAGTTAACCCCATGCCGAGAAATGTCCAACAACCCTCTTTGTGTTTCCCAAGTCCATTAGAACATTCATTAAAAGTTTTAAGGTCCTATCTCATTCTAAATCAACCCAAATAATTAACAATAGTTAATTAAAACATAACACATAACCTTTTACCCAATGAAAAAACACAAACATGATGAAAGACTTATTGGAAAATTTATCCTAGTCAAAATAAGGCCAACCATCCATGGGTGGACCAAAACATGATTCGGACATCATTTAGGGAAAAATACCTATTTTATAAAAATGAAAAAAAGAATTTATTTAATAAAATTAAATTGTAATCCATCAAAAAAGAACATTGGAAATAAAAATTTAATGGATATCCCTTAAACGGCGTGCATTCATCAATATGATATACCCCATTTCTATACAGATCCAGTATCTCGTCTTCCATGGAAGAATCCATCAATATATAGTGCATTCTCCATCTGACTTATCAATTAGAATCAAGATATTACTAATTAATAAAAGAGATTACCAAGAGAATTGTAAATTTCCATAGATTCAAAATTTTGGGAATCACAAAGAGGAATTCATTACCACGAATAATGCCTGAATTAGATGAGAATCAAATTTTCAAGGGATCCCAGAATCTATGATCTTAATTTCCGTAGGTTTTGCATAAGGTGTTTGAAAAGGAATTATTTTGGTGGTTTTAAAAAAATGCCTCACATTAAAATGTCTTCTATACTTCCTTTGAAGAATCCAGTACATGAAAAGTGATTTAACATCCTTAATATATCAGTGAAATACATTACTATGTCTAGAAAACAGTGTAACACCATGAATTATTGATCCATTGACCCTGATTTTCACATCATGTAACATTCCAACTACACCCCATGAAATTCATTCTTTTCATGAATAATATTCATAACATGAATGAACTTATATACTATTTTTGAGATCTTGATGTGTTCATTTCCTCTTCAATTTTCACCTAAACCCATAAGAATAATTTGGAACATATAACCCACCTGAAAACAATACTTTTTTATGCTCAAATTCTGGGAACATGATTTAGAATACTATATTAAAAAAAGAATCTCCCAACAATGAATGAATATAAATTCCTACAATAGTTATGAACATGTAAAAATGTGGGTTCTTAGAATATCTCCATCATAAAAATTCCCATCTCCAAGAACCCTTGATTAGAAAAACTAAATAAACATAGCCTATACAGGGTCCCTATTATTCTCAATTTATAGTGTTCTACCCTATAATTCCAAAAGATATTCCACTTCACATCTCCAAACATGTCGCACATTACACACTAAAACAAAATAAACTACTTATAAACATGAAAAACCCACCAGAAGACACTTAAATATTTATGTATACCCTAAAACATGAATGTTTCATTATCCATGTAACTAAAAATTTCATTTATCTTTCCACCATAGAATCCAACATTCCATGACTGCTTCTGACCGATGATATTTCCCACCATCGAGGTTGTAAACCAAGACACACTCTTGGTGGTACCAAGACTTTCTCAACATGGTTGTTAAATCACTACAATCAAATGAGGTTAAAAAACTCATCAGAGTCAGTAACACATATCGTATATGATTCTATGATGAAACATATGAGTATCCACTTCCCAAAAATAGGGCTAGTACATACAGAAAATTCATTAGAATACCACAACAAAACTATGGAATAAACTTTTCATAACCAAAATCATGTTCCCAATACATGATATCAACTTCTGAATATTTCCCAAGTGTTTCATTCCAAATAGAACCTTCAACAGTTTTCATCCCACATTTCACTCCCTAAACAATGTCCCAAAATATTTTATCACATGTTTCATCCCCATAAAAATTTCATAAAATATTAATTCACCCCCTTAAATCAAGTAAAGACACTAGTTCACCACCTTATCCAAACCAAAAAACATAGAATACCCCCAATAACCATGTCATGAAATGGGGGTAACCACATGAATCACCTTTTGACCACACTAAAGCATTCCATGCCCGATTCCAACACATAGACTCCATCTTGTGACTCATCAAAAATCCAAATTTTATGTTTTGATGAGAAAATATAAATCAAACATTAGCACATATTAATTATGAAAAGAACCTCAGCCACCCAAAAACTAATTCAACCTATTCTATGATCATTATCACAAAGATGATCATCTTCTAATCTTCTATGTTGGTCTCCATGATGTACAAATTTCCTTACACAACTCTATAATCATAACCCCAATGAGGATATTATTCTTACCAGGATTATATTTAGGAAGCTAGGATTATATCCAAAATCCCACTCAGAGTACTATAGAACATGTCCACATATTTGGTATGATCAACTCTAAAAAATGAGTACACTGACATGTCGTCAATGATTACCACCACAACCCATTAATTTTTGATGTCACCCCTTACCATAGTGACATGTAAAAATCATTCAAGGGTCCTAGGCCTTCGTTCCCCCAATCATCTCACTAAAATATTTAAACCATGATTCAAAAGGGTCTTATTATCCAACACTCTCTAACCACTACTAGAGAACTACCCTATACCGGATGTTTTAAAATGTCGTTATAGCCCATAAAATTGTGTGTATAAGTTATACCCACAGTTTTAGAAACTGTGGGAGTTGGAGGTGTCGGTATAGATCTGAGATATACCCATAGTTTGGAAAATTATATACCCATGGTTATGAAGCATGGTAATAGTTTTGTGGGAAATTGTTTATTGTGTCAATAAACTTATACCCACAGTTCTCAAACCATGGCTATAGGATTTTAGAAAAATCCAGCGGCCTAATTTGAACCTTGGACCAACACTTCACAATCAACATGCATAACCACTAGAACACATATAGATATGTGTATATAAATATATATTAACATATATATATTTATAAACCATTGATATAGGTTTAAATTCGTGGGTATAGGTTTTCTCGTGGAAATTGTATTGGTCGCGTGAAAAGTTTTCCCCCATTCTTATGTGGGAAAGCTATACTGACTATTTTTAGAGAACTATGGGTATATTTGTTTAACCAAAACATATACCCATGTTTTGTTTGATTAACATGGGTATAGGTCTTGAGCCAAACCCTATACACATGGTTTTTCAAAAACTGTTGGTATAGGGGTTACCTATAACCACGGTTTAATAAAATTGTGGGTATAGGTTCCCAAACAATCCCTACACCCATAGATTTATCTAAAACCATGGGTATATGGTAATTTTCCAGTAGTGAAAAAATTATGACCCTCTTACAAGTAGACATGGATGATAATATATTTTGAAAGTACCACTACCACACTACTTGTGTTCCTCTTTGATGACTTGAATTATTTTTTATGGAAAAATAATCAATTCATTATACAAACCCATAACCATTGGTCCCACCATAATCATCATGAATCAAATTGATTTTACCAAAAATAATAATCATTCACACCTTACCCACCTATTCACACATCCTAAATGGAATTGTGTATCTTCCACACATTCCTATAATCTTATTCTCATCAGAATACCCAATGTCACACACCTTCTTATAAACAAACACTAAACACGACTCAAAATCCCATTGGTCATTCATAAAAAAACATGGTGATATTTCCAATTTAATCAGCTGAATGTGCCTCCTGGTCACCCAACCTTAACCTTACAAAATCTCCCTTACAACTCCTCTTAAAATCTTAGCACCTTATCCATTCAATGAATACTCACATGACCACCCACCTCATGACATCATTTTTTATCCTAGGTGGCTATCCTTATCTTATAGAATGTAAATCTTATCTACATGCTTGTACATCACCATCCATCGCTCCAGTCACAAGAACCCACATGCACTCTTTTTTTGCTACCCATGTGTTTTCATCCCACAAGACCAAATATCACCCTGGTCTTATCCTCAGAACCACACTTCAATTCCTATAGCACCAACATACAATGTGATCATCACTAGAACCCCTGATAACTTCTTGTTCATTGGTTTTGAAATAAAAACATATGCACTGTCGGGGTAACAAAAAAAATGGGTCACCTTCAATAAAAACCAAAAAAATTATCTTCTTAGGTTAAAGATAACAATAAGGGCCTCTAAGTCTCCCACATTTCCCTACAAGTCTAGTATCAAGAAGAACACTAGGATTGAACACCTAGTCCACATTTCAACCTCTTAGAAGGTCACAGCTCATAGTGTATCAATCATATTCTCATCCAAAAGTCACATGACTTAAACATTTTAAAAAATCCATCTCCATGGTCTCAGATATAAAAGTAATTAAAATCCAAACCATCCACCAACAACTAGTGAACTAATCAACTTTGAAAACCTACAAATCATACTACCCCTTGAGGACATGGACACAAAACTGAACCCAAGAAAACCACTAAAAATGTGTCCAAAAATATGTATAGTGTTCCACACCAACATTACTAGGTCCACTACACCTCTTTTTTAATAGTATAGAGACCTCATATTCATTATTGAGCATCACATTATATATCTTCATAATCTACCATCACAAATAATTCATATACAAGTTGGAACCAACAAAGTAGAATTCCACAAAGTAGTTGTATATGAAATATTGTATGAGTAGTTTTTGAAACATTAAAAAATTATTCCTCCTTTATCAGTGAAATCACACAATATTAGGCTAATATGTCATGTGAATCCTTTGTTCCTGATATGATGTATGAGACACCTCTTTCCTCTATGGTATATGATTCAAAATCAAATCAATGGTCTTTTAAAAATAGTCTAACTTCTAGATACCCATCATAAGTAAAAAAATACAAACCACATATGTGTGGCCTAAGGTGAATATCAAATAAAACTCTAACATCACATATCATAAAAAAAATCTCATCCCTAGTAACCTAAACTTCCCACTTCAGTAAGTGTTCTTGATAAACCATACTGGCATCCAGCTCGGGCTCCAAAACATTTTTAAAACTCTAGTCTACCATATCCTGAAATCATAAGACAAAAGAAACATAAGCCTGACATGACAACAATTTTTTAATTCCTTCCCTGACTAACTGTATAATTGGTATTCAGTTTAGTTATCCACAAAACCTTAAAAATGTCTCCTTATATGCCAAAGGGTTCTGACTGGTAGAAAGTGTGTAAGATGGCACAGAGGGGATACTATACCCCCTATATCAGACTATGTAATAATGAATAAATAACCTATCATTAAATAATAAAATGGGGAATAAATGTATTCATAATAAAATACAACAAAAAATAATACATTAAATGTGATATATCCCAAAACAACCAAGTCCTCCAAACACTGCTACTGACTAGTCCTGCTATGGATACTAATTAAAGTAAAATAAAAATAAAATAAAATAGTTTATACTATATCACTAAGCCTAACCTCATCCAGTCTCCTCACAACATTTAATATGTCCTTCTCAAACATGCTCACCATGTCCTTAGCCCAAATATTTCTTGTAATAAACATGTAAGTTCTTCTCAGTTATCCATGTGTAATGGAGCCCCACAAAAGATGTGAGTAAAATTCAATAGGCTACCACCAAAGGTGTCTAAAAAAATTCAGTATGTATATAATTCATGAAATTAGATGATAAACACCATAGTGAATTCAATAACTATATTAGAATAGAAAATAAACCCGCTGACCCATGAGATCATGGTTGACACCAGGGGTTAGCTAAACCCCCATCTTCTCTACGTCGTATATCTTTATCGAGTAGTATATCTCCATATATCAGGGTAGATCACTTGAACCTCAAGTGTATTCTATTTATTCATGATGAATTTCTCATATCTTATCTCAATAAAATTTATGTCCTTCCCCCAAGTAACAAGTTGTGGATCATCCTTCTTATAATAGATCTCCTATATCTTGTCACAAGAAACCATCTCACTATGCCTAAATAATCTATCACCACTTATATCATCCCAGAGTGAAAATCACTAAGGGGTAAGATCATATTATACTGGGCTATATACAAATTTATATGAAGAATTCACTTACATATTCATGGGGTGCAACACCATGTCAAGGGGAAGATCATGTCATACTAGGGTCTATGAAAATTCCCATGCTAGAGTTACTTACATCTTCCCGTGGTGCAATAACAATCAATAGGAAAAGATATCAATCATAAGTGGTGGATTCCCCTATACCAGGTAGAATCACTAGTTCCATGTCTCATGAGATAGTGGTCTAAGACCTTTTGAATTCTGTCAGATATATCTTGTTCAATCAAGTCATGCATATTATGCATCAACCATATCAACATATTATCATAAGACATATTGGTCAATTTATCCAATTACCAATTTACTGGTCATTTCATTTCCCTTGGTGGATTCTCCTATATCATGACCGATCACTAACACCATATCAAACCAAGCTACGATTTATCACTATTTACAAGTCATGCAAAGTTGGTCAAATTATCTCGTTATCAATTAATATTTCATTTAATCTCATTTTATTGATTCTCTTGCATTAGGGTGAATCATTATATGTATTAATAATGTGATAAAGAACCTTATCCAAAAATAATATTTTTGTTAATCAATAGTAATCACTAATGGTATGAATCGAGTAACTAGAAACACATAAGAAATTAATGTCAATTCATTTGTTTACTAATTAACATACCATTTGTTCTAAACTAGTGCATTCTTCTACCTCACGATGAATCAATGGTATCATAGCAAGTCCGGTTACCAAATTATTATATTTCTCCTATTATGATAAGTTCAAAAGTTTAATTGGATTCAAAATAATTTTCATTTAATCAAACATTAGCACACCCATTGAGTTTCTTCAAGTCCATGTGATAATACCAAGAGTCTTAATGGGGTCATTGGGAGGTCAGGCATATGAATCATCATCAACGTTGTGGATTTACCAAATAGTTTGGTCGCACACACATCGTGTCGAATTGATCTCGCCTATATATTATACCTCAAAAGTGGAAAAAGAAAAAAAGGATTTGTTCTAGACCTTGTACTTCAAATGAAGTAAACCCTAAGCTAGTAAATGTTCAGAAACACTGCTCGGGTGGCTCAATCCCAGCCCGCCTTTCCTCAAAGGCTTCTAGTTCTTATCCCATGCCAATGAAAACCAAACTATTAAATAATAATTAGTTATAATATATCATGGAACCTATCAACAAAAGGAAATAAGACAATCATTCCAAAATACTTATCGAACAATGTCTCCTAGAATAAATAATGACCAACCATATGTGGTTTCTCTACTATATGCTTCCGACTCGATTTGTGGGAAAATATTTATCACATAACAATGCCAAAAGAAAAAATTTAATATAATTAAATTTAAATACTTGGAAATAGATTCTAGACAACTATCCTTTACTGGATCACCCTTCAATGGTGTGCTTTAAAAAACATAGGATACATCCTTTATAGGTAGATCAAGAATATTATCTTCCTCGGAGAAATCCATAAATATCAAGTGGATTTTCAATATTATTTCTCAATTAGAAACAACACATGAACAATTAATGAAGAACATTCCCTTTATAATTTGAAATTTCGATGGATCATAAAATATGTAACTCACTAAGAGGAATCCATCACCATGCACAATGATTGAATTTTTCAATAAAAGAGACCACAAGGGCTCTCAAAATCCAATATCCTTGTTTCCATAGGTTTTCCAAATAAGGAGTAGGTGTAGATTATGGGTGTTTCATTTAAACCTTTTTAGTTTAAAACATTATCCATATTACCTAGGTAAAATTAAGTACATGAAAAGTTAATACACATTCTGAATATGTTGGAGAAATCCCTTACTAAGTCAAGCCAAATAGTTTCATGTAGTGGATTTTTGGGCCATGAATCTTGACCCTAATTTTCACCCCCTTCAGATTAAAAACTATAGAAAATTATATAAATTCACTTATTCAATCATATTCACTATGTGAATGCACTACTGGGGTAGTTTTTAGCTTCTAGAAGCATCTGTTTCCTCTTGGGTGTTATCAAAAACCCCCAAGACTTCCTTATAAACATATAACTCACCCAAAAACACCACATTTGGAAACTAAGAAGAATAGAAACTCTTTATTTTTCTTTAATTTTAAAAATACTCATCCACTAATGGAGTAATTTAAATTCCCATTAAAATTATCAACTAGTAAGAACATGGGTTATTATATCATCCATCATCGATAATAACCACGCCAAAACAATTTATGTCATTTACAAATACCTCAAAGATAATATATTTATATTAGTAATGTAATTCAATTTATAACACAACACATATATATATATATATATGTATATATTTTATATAAAAATAATTACAACTAAAATATTGGAAGCATATTTCATAATTTATATAACCAAAAAAATCATTCAATAAAATACCTATAAAATTCCCTAAATAAATTAAAAATGGTTTTGGGATGTTTAGACATAAGAATAATTGGGTAAATTCTCATGATTCCACTATCAAGATGCATAATATTATATAAAATTAACCAAAATTAAAAAATATCACAACCTCACCAACTTCACACTATATGGTCTGCATAGAATACAAGGAAGGTTAATCACTAAATAATTCAAAAAAATCAAAAATAAATCAATGTTTTTATTAGAAAAATACTATTATAATTAAATATATTTAAAATAATAAAGTGGGGTTTCATATATTCATAACCATATTATATGTAAATATAAAAACATAAATCCTAATTTTACATAAAAATAACATCGTAATCATAAATAATGAATTTTGATATGCACACTAATGGAAATTAGATGATTCGTTGAATAAAAACAATGATCGACGGCGGAAAATAGTTGTTTGAGAGTCTATGGAACTCTGGGTACTGTAGAGGATTAATAAAGGTATTGTGTTAGGTTATAATATGGATTTAATTCTAATAATATTATATAAAAAATCTATGAAAAACAAAATCAATGTTAACGGGTTTTGAGAAATATAGGCATGTCTTAATTCAAAATTAACAAAGATAATGGCCCATGTCTTTTAAGTATGATTTTTTTATATTGATAGTAAAATTTATACAAGTTAAAAAAATACACATGGTAAAATTAAATTCAATATTTTTATAACAAACATAACAATCAATTTTTTTCATTGGTGGTAAATCTCATTTATGTCAAGAACTTTCATAAATCAATTTTAGATTTAGATAATTTTTTTCATAATATTAGATGAAGGATAAGCTCTTAAAGATAAAGGGATTTAAAAAAATAATATATATATATATATAATGGGGAAAATAAATTTATTAACTTTTTATCGAATTTTTCATCAAAATAGGTACTGAAATTTTCAAAAAAAAATAAAAAATATTTTTAATCAAGTTATTTCTAGACTACTCATTCTTAGTAATTTATATATATATATATATATAATTATAAGAAAATAGAAAACATTATTATAGTATCAAAAAAGTTTCCATTATTGGTTGATTGGTTTTCACTCATATAAATGTTCATGTTTAAATGAGACAAATTCCATTTTTATTAATATGATATAAAAATGATCTCTAGAGTACTCTTCAAACTATAATGTTTTCCACGTGTTATTCTTTTCCATGGACATTAAAAAATAAACCACACAAAAATGTTGATTTAAAGTAAAATTTTCATTTCACAACTTTTTGTATACCGACATTCACAATGCAAACAATGAACAAGAGAAAAGATAAAAAAATAATGTTATTTGGAAAATAATAACTCCTCATTTAATCAGTTTTCTCATCTAAAATTACTGATAACAACATTATGGGATGTTGAAAATTATCATTCATTAAATCCTCCAATGATTAGTTACATTTTTTACATATATCTATATAAAAATATATAATTAAATAAATTATGATGATGTTATTTAACATGTGTATTTTGGACACATATATATCATCAACTATAATTTAAAATATTTCATGATAGAATTTTCACAATACAAAAATAAATAATAATAATAATGAACCCCACCAAAATTACTCTTTAAAATAGATTTTTCCCAAACCATTATTTACCTCGCATCCATTAAAAATCAAATAAAATCAAATTTTTATTTTAAAATGTAATTTATTTTCCAAACATTCATTTACCTCAACAAGTAAAAAAATATTATTTAAATATTATTTATTTATTTATTTATATAATACAAGATAGACATTATTTAAGGATCGTGGGTTTAAGTGTGTGAAATCATTTCACTCTTTTGTAGTGGTAGATGAAATAATGAGACAATTTCATGCTCCTGCTAAAATTTAGTGAAAAGTAAAAGTGAGAAATTATTTCACGAACTTAATATAAATAAAAATAAAAATACTGAAATGAATTCATATCATTATTGGACAAAAATATTAAAACCTAAATTTATTTCACACTTTTGGTTGGGATGCCTATAAAAAGTCACCCCCATTCAATTTATTTACTCTTATTACTCTTTTAACTAGTCACAAACATTTTGAGTGTTTTCTTCAAGTGGTTTATGTCATATCTTCTTCATAATTTATGGTATTTATCTATTTTCAGTTATTTTGAATGTTAATTTATTATATTTATCTTAAAATATTATTTATGTTAATGTTGTTTAGGTTTTTATAAAATATGTTAGTTATTTTAATCAATATATTAGTTAAGAAGATGGAAATGCATGTATAATTATTTTAAGGATGTTTTAATAATATTATTATGTTTTAATGATTGTGCAATGAGAAATTTAGTAAAAATATCAATAGTATAAAATATGTTATAACAGTAATGCAATATTGACAATAATAATAAAATTATAATTTACTTATGAACTATTATTTAAATAGTTTTATTAATAAAAAATATGAAATGATATTTAATTAATGGTTTTTTATAATAATTTAGTTTGAGTACTCAGGGTAGTTAAAAATCACTTTGGACCTCTTTTGTGATGATTTTGGGGATTTTCCCTAAGGATGATGGGATGTCTAGTTCTAACTTTACCATAATGAAACTGAGAAGTATATATATATTTTATATATTAGTACACTAAGACACATAAAAAATGATAAAATAGATAAATTTCATATTATTTATAAATAATGGCATAAAATTATTTGATAATGTGTAGTCGATGTAGTTTTTTTGTCTAATTAATCACATAATTTACGATTTATTAACACTAATTTTATGCATTGTTTTTTAGATAAAGTTATGTTTCTGTATATTCTATATAATGGATAAATAATTGATTTTGAAAAGGATTTAGTTATATTAGACAACCAAAATAAGTTTTAATTCTAATGGATTGTACAAAATTATATGTTTTTCAGAGAAAAATTGATAAATAAGTAAGCCTCATGGTTAACCCGGTGATAACATCAGTCAAATATTCAACATAAAGATTAGATATGGCATAGAACTATCCAATTTTTGATGATGAGTATTGGTAAAAAGTATCATCACTTTTTTATAATCAAAAAGTAAAACTATAATCTCCAATATAACTGTATCTGAATTCTGTTATTATCCTTGTGAAGTGGAATTTATCCCATCAAAAATCAATGATACGATGTTGTATCTCCATACTATGAAACCCCAATAGAGAGTGGATCTTTTCATTAAATTTTTAAACCTACATAAGACTTGATTCTAGTGAATATCAATGTTTATATACATTCATTTTATAGGAAAAACTCTAATGATGAAGATAAAGATCAATGTGAATATGTTGAAGAACATCCTAATATGAGCACTGTTAAGTCACAATAAACATTATATATTCCTCCACAATTGTAATCATGGTTTATGGAATGTAATTTATGCTTACCATAATTCTACTAAAGAATCATTCTTCATAAAAAAATATCATAATTATTTCTTCCAAGAATTTATTAGTAAATGAAAATGTTTTGTATATTATAAAAGAATTTGATATCTAAGAAGCGATGATGAATATGATCAAATACTATCACATTAAATTAAATTGAAATTACTTCATGGAAGAATCCAATATATATTATTAAATAATTTGATGTGACTAATTTTATTTGGACTTTTAGCTTCATTAGTATGAAATTCAAGATCAAAATTTAAACTATTGTTGAATCTATAGATTTATTAAACAAATATGTGTAAACCCAATCCTATCAAAGGGTCACATGGAAATTTATTCTTAATGAATTTCAATATTTATTGTTCAAATTATATTACTATATTAATATGTTCTAGTATTTGTATTGTTGTCGATAATGGAAAAAAAGCATTTATGTGATATCTAATAGAAAGGAATTAAAGGCATTAAAAATTTCCATTTTGAATGTGTATGATGATAGGGATGAAATATATTAAAATTTACCCTAAATTACAGAGTTTTTATAATAAAAATTAGTTTTTCTCTTTATTATATATTGTTTAATATGTTTTCAAAAAATCCCAAGTTTACTAATCAAAGGTGGTGTTTTGTAAATTGTTTTAGGAATTCTTTCCTTATGTATCTTATTTTATAAATTCAAAGTTATTTTTTTAAGAGTAATGGGACATTTATACATGGAATCTATACTATAATTATATTTATTTCTAACACATAAAAAGGAAATCATACCCCAGTACGAGGGGCATTCACAATTATTGAAAAAAAGAACTTCTGATATTGGAGTTGCTTCCAGAGATTACATATGAGAGTTTGCGATGGATATTGAATGATTTTTTCTAATTTTAAATATCCATTTAGTGATCAGGGAAGTATTTTATTATCAAGGTATTATATTGATACAAATGTATGTTTATTATTGGTATTGTAGAAGACATAATATAAGAAACATGTGGAAGAAGTTCAAGAATAAGTCCATAAAAAAGGAAGTTGTCATTATTTGTGTGTATATGTGTTTCTAGTAAAAACATAATAATGTTTCTTATAAAGTATATGTTATTTTATAACCTCTAAATTTATTTATCATAGAATCCTCACTATAATGGGGTGGCATAGTTCTTTGAATCCATGTATAGAGATAATCAAGAGGTATATGACCACATGATTCAAATACTAAAATTCAAATGTTTATTATCCTATGATGACGAGATCAAATATATTTACATAAATAATAACATTATGGAATGTGTTAATTTATTTTAAAAGTTATTTTTTAATCTACCCCTCATAGTTTCAGTTCATGAATCATTTTATCACTCATTGAAGTATTTTTTGGAAAGATGAAAGTAGTCCGAAGAGGATCTGCAGAGAGAGATGTAATTTGGGAACAATTTTAAATGTTATATTGATAATATTTTATATAAGGATATCATATTTCATGTTTTATAATTTGACTAAGTTGGTATTTTATTTCATTTCATTAGAATTCATGATTTTTTGACCGGTAGTAGTGGTCATGTTCTCATCATTTTATTATATCAACTCACTATGATTGTGGTAACTTCTAAGGATTAGGAAATACTTACACACATGTGATCCCAATATTCTATGATATATACTTATATTTGTAGAAATTTAATGATATATTATATCTATAGTAGGTAATTAATGACATTTATAGTTATTTTTGGGATTCCCATATTTGGATATCAAATCTTTAGTTTGTTCATTTATGCGCCTACAATTTAAACAAACATTGTTAGCTTGCGACCAATAAGGAAGCTGAAGTTGACCTATAATTGAAATTCAATGTATTGGCCTCATGATAAAAATATATCATAGGTATTTAATTTATTTATTTAGGAAGGCCACACCCATACAATTTGGCGTATCTGTATCATGAAATCATCAAACTATTCATAGGGTTGATGTTGGTATATAACCATTCATAATTTAAAAGTATTTATAAGCAAATAATTTTATTTTTTTATTAATAAATAATTATTATTACAGTACTATTAATTAATCAACTATATTATCAGGGAAATAATTTTTTTATGACTATATAGGTTTTTCAAATTATATAGTTTTAACTAATAAATTAGTGGTAAAATATTGTGTCAATATTATATATTTAGATAAAGGTGGTTCTTTTATACTCTTTGTAGCCTCATGTCTCACTTAAAATTATGGAGGGGAAACCTATTTTCTAAATTTATATCCATATATCAAATCATTTCATCCTTGATGCACCTTCATTAAAAAAATTTCCATACCTCTAAAATTCCATATTTTATATAGTTTTCATATGTGGATTTAAAACCATTTATCATCACCTTATTACTACATTTATTGGGTGATAGTTACATTAGATATAAAAATTAAATTTTCAATATTTGGAGGTGATAGTGAATTTAGAGAATATAAATTACTTTTTGGGCCTTCTTCTATATGGTCAGGTTTTTATGGTTGCGACATTGCAATATTGGTGTGATGTCCCGCATTATTTACTAGGAATTAATGTGGTCAGTCGGCCGCAGGTCTGTCAAGGTAGTTGAGTACACATTTACAAGCTAGATTAGTAGTTTATAGTAATTTATGATGATATATGTGAGTTGATTACTATAAAATACACACATTCATATATTATGTGACTAATCAGAGGCATGTTGTGTATTAACTACTATATTACCTTAATACATGTGATGTACTTACCACTACTTGAGAATTTGTAAAATATAGCTACATAAAGTTAGGGATTAACTATATTACTATATCTATATATATATATTTATTTAATGTATGTTAATGATAGATTTAATAGGATTCTATTTGTGTAATCATGCTATAGGTGTGGGAAAGGGATCCTTTTCCATACAGTGCTTCTAAGGCTATCACACCCTTAATTAACACATATTTTCAAACTATCATTGAAGGAACTAGTATGTTTTCATCATTAATGTAAATAGTTTTATCAGTTTTTTAATTTAATTTATAGACAAATAGTATATTGGGTTTTCATTACATTTTCGGTTCAGGCTCAGTGTTATATTTATACATTGAGGCACAATGTACATAGTTTTTAGAATATCTATAATTCTCTATAGACACATGATATAAGTTAAATGTTAATTCTATTAATAATTTTATAATACAATTTAATGGTAGGTATTTTATATTATTGTTTCAATTTATAAATAATTTTCTTGGTATTGTAATTTTAGGTTTTAGGGGTCCCTTAAACTAGAGTTGTCACGGTGTCCCTTTAACCACACTTCACAATTCTGATTGGACACAGTGGAGTAGTTTCGTTTCACATCAACTAAAATATAATTTGGTATCACCGTCTTGGTTGATTAATATGATATTTTGGATTCTTACAACACATCCCTACTACACCATGATATGTCACTTCACAGCATCGTTCTAATATCATAGGTCAATAAGAGTTTGAGTAAGTATTCTATCATATTTAATTACATGAAGTGTTGGGACATACATGACTTGTATTGTATCATCCATAATAAATATCATATGGAGTTAATCCTTCTATATTATCGAAGAGATTATAATTATTTCTACTAACATCACACTATTATGTACCTTATGCATCATGGGATAGGCCTCCATGACATGTTATATTTACTACCATTTGTCAAATATTATTATTTCATATTTTTTATTAACAATAATGTTATTGACATTCAATTATAACAAGTTTGATAATATTAAAAATATATTATATCCTTTAAAGGTGGCTTGCTTCAATCTTGGTATATTTTATAAAGATATGGTTTCTATCAGATCTTCTCTTCATTCCATATATAACATTTTATATGATGTTGATTCAATGATATATCCCGATACACATGGCCCTACTGAACAATTTTATGGTTCTAATGTGATTAATGATTATAGTGAGTAGTATGCACCACCATCACCACCACCAGGATGATGATAGAGATGATTTCATGGATGAGTAATGAAGTTGAAGTTCCCCAGATAGGACCATTCAACATATAGAGAGTACCTTGTATAATAGTGATATGATCCTGCACTAAAAGAATCTATTCTTAAAATTGATATACTATCATCATCTAAGATACATCCTGTGACTGATTATCTTAGAGCACGGGAGGGTGTGACCTAGCTATTCTGTCACAATACCCATAGTAATCAACAAATATTTCTTTGGAGGAAATGATAAATTTTTCTATATAAATTAAATCAACTCCATGGGGTCCTACCTGTAACACATTATTTATAAAATATAGCTCCAAAAATTATGTTGGGGATTCCTATACATTTTAGTTTTGGAAGACACCAATTCGATTTTATGAGGAGTTAGCAGTATCATAGTACTATGAGGCACCATAAATAGTAGAGTAGTATATGGAGGCTACAATACCCTAGACAAAGAGGAATCCATGAATGTATCAAACAAACCAGAGATCCTAAGTCATCTGATCCAAATAGGGTGTGAGCTTCATACACAAGTATATGAAATTTAGAGGTTCCAACAATTATATTTTCTATTATAATATATTCTCTATTGCAGATAAGGGAATTATCAGTGTATAAATTCATTTTTATTTGAAATTTATAATAAATGATAACATAATCACTCTTAATAGCCTTTTAATTTTTTCACCACTAAAAAATACATCTTCATGAGTGCTAAAACTAGTACTGTTAAAAATTGGTTTTTATCAGTTCTAGTTTTAGCATTAATAAAGATGAGATCTGTCATATCTAATTATAGGGATGATAAATTAAATGTTAGTTGATTCATATGCTTCTAAATGAACATAACACTACAGTAGATGATATAATTCCAAAAATAAAATTAATATATAAATTATTTAGATATAATCATATAATATATATATATGCATTAATTAATTTGAATGGAAATAAATGTGCATTGAAACATTTTAATACATTACAGTTACATTTGAGATGTAAAATTCTTTACAAATAAATGAAAATTTATAAATAATTAAGAACGAATCATACTCATATGAGATCATATCAATATTTCAACCCAACCCCATAGAAAATAATAATGTGCATATAATAAAAAATAATGTTTCTTTTATTAAAAATAAGTAATGAAATAAATAAACAAATATTATAAAATAGTACATAAATAAAATTTAAATAGAATGGAAAACAATTGAAACAATATAATACACAAATGAATGATTGATGGTTTTTATAAAGTTTCATGATAATATAATCACGTTAATTTTGTTTTTTGTATATTATTCTCAATTTAGAAAAATTCTTCACATTAAAATGAAAACACACACTTTCAGTTATATCAACCACACCATGTGTTAAATTAATGTGGGGGTAATTTTTACATGCCACAAATTATTTATAAGAAATTTTCATAAATCATCATGATATTTTTTCTGTTTTTTCATGTTTTTTATTATGTGACACATGTTTTGAAATGAATTCTGTCCTTTAAAATCCAAACACATACATTCATATATAATTGCCACCTTTTCTATTGAATTGATACGACGTTAATTACTATAGGTCATAAATGATCCATAGATATATTTCCAAAAGTATTAAGATAGTCTAACCATTTTTTATTAGTTTTGCGTATGTGACGAACATTTTTAACAAATATGTTTCTTTTTAACTAAACAAAGGAAATCTATTTCATACTATAAACACCTTTTATCATATTGATCTGTGGTTAATTCTTACACATCCAAAATGAATGATGGATCGTTTTCCCAAACATATCTTGATAATTCAAACATGTTGCCTTATTTTTTAGTATGTGATGTGAATTTAGAACTAGAATGTAACCCCTAAAATTAAAACATGAACTTTTAGTCATGTCGTATAAAACCCTATCCCTTTACATATAACATTAAATGATCTTAAGAATAATTATACATCAGAGTAAAATCCATGTATCATAAAGTCTACTATCTTGGAAAACTAGGTACATAAACAAACATTATAAAAAACTTTTTATTTTAACTCCATAATGATATCCTATCTACCATTGTGTTCATAAATCTTCATAGGATAACCTGGGGATTACATGAAAAATGGTATGAGATAAAATCCTAGTAAGGGAATAACCATGAGAACAAAGCATTATCACATGGGATAGAAGGCACGACAAGATGACATAGAAAAGGAATGTAACATATGGAATCATAAAATATAATTTAGTGATCATTTAAAAATGGAATAATAGAAATTTGGAATAAATATAAAACATGAATTTAGTACTATTTAATGATAACTGACAAGATTTTTTCCCATTGTAGAAAAAGGCAAGGCTAGCTGCCAAGACTGTTGCACATAGTAGCACAAGCCAAGGCTAACTACCAAGACCATCGCACATAACGTCTTATGAGACTCAAAATTACCCAATAAATTGGAGTGATATCTGGGCACACCCATAATAAATTTCATGAATATGTTTTCCATATAAATAATCATACATATTCAATATTACATGAACATAAGTATTACACATGGGAAGAATTGGGTTCCACAATCATGACATAAAGCATAACCAATGGGCGTATCATGAAAGTTTCTATGAAGAAAAGAATTAGAACATAAATGGATGTTTATAAGGTAAAATAGGCATATATCATGGTAAGTTATTTCAAACAAAAGTTACAACATGTGAGAAATGTATTTGAGAAATTTTATCATTAGAACATTTTTGTGTGGTTTTAAGGAAAATACTAGAGCTTCTAAAATAGAAATGTGAAAAATATTTTATATAAAACCATAAGTGAACCAAAAATGTTTTCATAATAAAAATACTACTTTTATAAAGTAAATTTTTTCTTAAAATAAAGAATAGAGTGCACATAAAATTAGGTAAAAATTTTGGAAGTTCCATTAAAACAAATTTGCTTATTGGAATGTATCGAGGAGGGATTCATTTAAAAGCATGTATATACCCAATAAAAAATATTGAGGTAGATATTGAAACAAGATTTTGGAGAATATAAATAGAATTTATAATTTTTACATAAAAATAAAAGAAAACTTCATTTGTGTAAAAATAAATATAGGGCAACCTAAAGGAATAAAGGTGGTTCATGTAAAATTCCTTACAGATTAGCGGCATGGTATCAGGTGTATTTAAAAGGGATTCATGATAGAAAATGGGGTTTCTATTCACTTATAAATCATTATGGAAGTAGGGTGGAGGTGATAAATAATAACCCATCATTATTTATTACACATAAAATGGCATAGCATAGAGGACATTCTTTAATAAAACTGAAATGGAGAGGATCTCTTACCTTAAGTCTGTTTGTGTTCTCCACTTGTTATTAATAAACTGAATAAAAAAATTAAGTATATTGATTAATAATTAAATAACATATTATATATTTAGAATATTTATTATAATATTTTTATGTTTATTGATAACGATTTTGATTGGTTATGAGGTTCAATCTCATTGTCTAGGTCTATTTTCTTACTTGGTTTAAATGATCAGTTCACTTATATTCATGTTCCGATAAACATGTATGATGAAGGTGGTTTTCAAGAATTTAAGTTAAATTTTATTATTTAAAATACATGATGTTACATGTTTGGAAATTTAATTGGGTTAATTGGAGTGTAGTTAAATCCTTATATGAAACAATAATGAAAAACTCTTGGATTAATTTGGAGATTTTGCTCATAATTAATTTGGTTGGTATTATTATTTAACATAATGAGTTCATAATTATTACATGGAATTAAATAAGATAAAATAAACATATAATAGTCTGTTTAAACAATAAAAATGGTTTCATCACCAGAATTTAAAATAGTAATAAAAACTTATAACCCATCGACCATGATTGTGCTAAATTACCACATCTCAAACGGTGTTTCCGTTTATTTCAAATAAAAGGTGGGGAAATGAGAGATGATAATGATTAATCCCATTAGAATAAAAAAATTACAGTATATTCATGTTAATGGATTTTTCATAACATTTGGATGAATTGAGATTGATAAAGAAAATAGAACAAAGGAACTTAAAAATGAATGAAAAGAAAAGAGGAATTCTACCTCTTGAATTAACCTTCCTTGAGAGAATCTTAAGGGGAGAGGGTTTGGTATTTTGAGGAGGATAAGGGATTATGGAAGTGGGTAAGGAGATTTAGGAGAGATTTGGGAAGAATATATGCAAGTAACAAGGCATTAGAGGAGTGAAGAGAAGAGGTAAGGAGATGTGGTATTTATAGTGGAGGGGAGGAGGGTTTTCATTATATTATAATCATGTGTTTATTATTTTCCCATAAGACAAGAAATAGCGATGATTACAAGACCAATAATAGTCTTATGTTCATGTGATTTCGAACCAATTGGTCTTACATCATCATATAATCATCAATGACTCAATAAATCCATTATTTATCATTTATCATTAATTATCATATTAACTATTCATAAAAAATCATGTATTTTAGAAAAATCCCAAAAATTCACTCTAACCATTATTTGATGTGTAGAATCCAAAAATGAAATCCATTTTTCAAAAATTATTTTATAAATATAATTAATTTAATTTTAAATTAAAATCATAATTTATTAAAAAAACTAGTTTAAAAAAATTTACATACTTATTCCAAAATATAGGTACATCATACATCCAAATGAATCTTATTTATATACTATCATAAGTAATGTCACTATTCATTAGGTTATGTCAATATTCATAAGGGTAACATTACTATTCATAAAGGTTTGTTACTATTCACAAAAATAATTAAGTTGGTCACATCAGACTCTAAATAACTTACTGATCGCAACAATGTATGTCATATTTTTGAAATTAAAATCACAAAAGTGACAAACTTAGGTTTAATGGTCACTTAGTACTTAGTAATTCATTATATTGTGATTTAATGTGATTATATGACATAATTATAAGAAGGAAATTTCCATTGAAAACTTTGGGTCATTACATATCTACCACACCACATGTCATATAGGTTTTTGATTACATCATATATGTCACAAATGAAAAATCAAGAATTCTCTGAAAGTACAATGACATTATGATCATTTTTTATCAATTTTGACAATAGGATGCATGTTTCTTAGCGAAATTGTTAGTTTTATATTAAAAAACGAACATTTATATATACCTTCCGCACCACATGTCATATTAACATGTGGATAATTCATATATATAAAAATTGGTCAATTCACTAAATATTTATGACAATCCAACCATGTTTTCTTGGTTTTGACGATGTGTTGTGTGTTTTGAACTAAAATGTGACTTATAATTTGAGAACATTCACTTTTAATTATACCATACTCAATTTTCATTATAACAATATGTGGTATTTTCATACATGTCAAAAATGAATAAATTATCATTTTCTTAATGAATTACAATAATATGATCCTGTTTTCTTGGTCGTCAATATATGATGAATTTTTTGAACTAAAATTTTAGTTTAAAATAAAAAAACAAGAATTATAAACACATGGAAATAAAATATAAAAATTTGATATAGATATATTTTTTTATAATGAAATTGGAGACATAAAAATCTAAATAGTAGAATAAACTTTTTTACAGGTTTTTTATTATAATTTAAAATACGAAAATAAAAAATGAACTGTCAAAATTTTAATAACAATAATAATATAATTATTAGAAAAAAATAACACTAAATATATGAAAAGTTGTAGGATATTTTCTACACAAATCATGATAGTATGAGAATATAAATTAATGTTAGTATTTTTGATCAATTGTAACCACCACACTAAGAAACTTCCATTCATTTATATATGAAAATATCTCTTTGTCATTTTATTTATCATTCAAGATGATAATTAATAAGAAAAATAGATATGTTAATACAAAAAAAAACTCATGTCACTTAGTTTGGTGTTTATAATTTATAAAAACTACCATTTAGTCATTAAAAATATCATACCCACAAAATTAATGTACACTTTTTCAGTCAACACTATTTTTTTGATTCTACAATGAAATCAAAAATTCCAGAAATATTAATGTATTATAACCACAATGAAAAAAAAAATCTCACCAATAATGATAGTCATTGAAAAAAATTAACAAAATAAGCAGTAGATAGACTACCTATTCATTATCTATATTAATTTAAAAAATATATATATAAGAGAAGAACCTACCTATTCATGGTGCGTATAAATTTTTTGGAACCATGTAATTTTACCACTCATTCTGAAACAAATCTTTTTCACTCTTAAATTTGTTTATTTAAAATGGTTACAGTAGTAATAGAATAATATATGTAAACAAAAAATTAATAAATATTTAAATTATAATAGTAACTACCCTTGGAAATTCAACTTTAGGGATGCTAGTTTTTTTATGCAACATGATATCTGTAATAAAATTTCAAATGTAACGACCACAATCGATGAGAATAATTTATTTTTAACACATTATAATCGTTGATAAAAATATGTAATTTGTTTTTACATGTGTTTTCACAGTGAAATATTATTATATATACCATCATAATTATCTGATCATAAAAATCCATAGGTTTCATGTGTTCATTGAACATCCTCATACCATGGTTTTGATGATAAATAAGCACCACTATATCATAAAAAAATTCATGTTAAACATAATATAAAACATATTAATTTATGATTTTTTGAACAATATTCAATGTTGTGTGTTGTATATTCCTAATGAATATCATGTGTGGTTGATTTGTTAGATATCTGTATATTGGATCCAAAAAATATAACCTAGGATTATCCAAATTGATCACAAAAGCCTCAAGTGAGAATTATAAAACAAAAAGTAATAAGTATTGGATATATATATATATATATTGAATAGATTGTATATTTTTACCCTTTCATTATAGGTATTTGGAGGACCATATCATCTGTTATTTTATTTTCATCTTCTCTGACTACTTCTTGTTCTATTAGAAAAATTTCATCTTTTATCATTGATTGTTTTTATGTAGAAGTGATATTATGACTAATGAATAAAAAAAATTCATCAGAACTTATTCCCTTTATATTGGTGTGATATAAACTAATCTAGAAAATATGAATAATATTAAAATATAATAAACATAGTAAATTAATTATTGGGGAAACAAATTGTGAATGTTTACCTCATGTATACATTCATAAATGAGGCTCCCAAAAATTCATAATAAATAATTTAATTTACATTCTCAAGGAAAATCATGTCAAAAATGACAAACCCATGCATTTTTTTACATTCATTATAGCCTAAATTAACATTATTTAATTTTGGTATCTTAATGAACTTATAATTTTAATAAATTTGATAGTGTATTTTCTATCGTAAGGGTTCCCTTAGAAGCCCCTTTTGATCTCTTTGTTGATTATTTAAATTAAATTAGCTTGACCTTCAATTTCTCTTTCTACAATAATATACATTCATTTAGAAATTTTTTCATTAACATTAAATGGTTTCTTATATAAAATAAATTGGAAAGGGCATACATCATTATCATTATGTATCTTTATAATATTTAACATCCATGATATGAAATATACAATAGTAAAAATGATCATGTGAACATTAATATCATTAGGGGTAATATGTATCTTGATACTTGAATCATGAGATATGTTAATCCACACTCTCACATAATCTTTTGGGTGTTATTTATTATCTAGAATATAACCTTTGATATTTTTCACTTACTAATCATAATAAGTTAATGAGTTGGGATTGATAAATAAAAATAAAAATAATTTTCAGCATGTGTGATTTTAGTACAAGAAAGGTTTAAATAGTTATTTGATTCACATTTATTAGAAACTACTAAGACCATATTGATTAACTTTGGTAAGCCTACTCTTTGCTGGGAATTGCTAGACTCAAAACTATGGGTGTGTTTCTCTTCATGTTTTGTTTATTATTGTGTTTATTCTTCACAAGGATACCTTTTATGAAACCTTTTTTTCATATCCGGCTACCAATTAACCTTTTTCATTAGACTTTCTATATATAAATGCATGTTTTTCATTCATATCATTTATATCTTTTTATTTCTTCTATTTCTCAATGTATTCTCATAGTGACACTAAAAAACCTACACATCTAATGTATCCATACATTCTGGATACATCAAATACACTTAAATTACTCATTCATCAACTATATTAGATATTAATCCATAATTCTAAAATGGATAAAACAATATAGTAAAATAACTATTCATTGTTATGTAAAATAATTTTGAAGAAGAAAAAAACTATATTATGTCTAACTTACACATTATTTATATACTTTCTGTGTGTTTTCATCTACTAATTTCCCTATTTTTAAATAAGCCTCCATTTAAAGCACATGACATGTGATGAATATGGATTGATATTTCAATTAATCAATTTGAATTTAAACAAGGGAACATAATTATGTTTTTATTTCAAAGCACATAAAATAATTCCAATAGATTTGAAATATATTTTTTTTAGGTTAAGCATACCATATCCTGGAATTATTTTAAGGATATGGTGGTTTTGATGAAATAAATTTACTTTCTTAACTTCTTTTTTATTTCATAAATTAAATTTTTTGAATAGAAATGATCAATGCACATAATTACAAATAAAATAATATAAATTGTATTGCACATTAAATTGTTCCTTCTCCCAAAATTCAAAAAAAGCATCCCAAGCTTCTTTTATTATGATGTGTACATATATAACTAGTGAGATGGGTTTTACTTTCCCCTTAGAATCTATAATATTGTGTTTTTTAATAACTGTTGTAATTTCTCCATCATCCTTTATACTAACCATTAGAATGGATTTAATCTGATAAAAATATAATAAATTTACTGTAAAAGGTATATTTAAGAGGAAATCAATATTTTATTATTTAATTTTTGAGTAAAATATTGAATTTATATGAAACTTTTCAACAATTTATTTCAAAAATCTTACTATTAATACATTTACAACATTTTGTTTCATATCTATATCAAATGGTATTTTCATTCAATTAATAAACCTAATGAAACTAATGAAAATTGAATTGATTGGGGCCAAAAGGTTGATTAGGTGAATTATATCAAACTCAAAATTATTTACCTTTACTTTTAACCCTAATTATTTTCACTATAAATTATATGACATGCTTTACCTTTATTTTTTAAATGTTATCCTTTTTTCAGGCTTACTAACCTTAAGGTTGTTGCACACCTCCACAATGTTGTTCACCTTCTATCATTTACCCAATTTCAATATCAAGGATGTGTTCCTCAAGATTAGTAGTACCATTGGGTTTGGTATACATTATAATCCTAACTAGATAAAGAATAAATTTAAATTATGTGAATAAGGTATTGAATACTTACTATTATGAGGAAACACATTGTATATAAAAAAATAAACAAATAAATTGAACTTTTTCATTAAAAATTATTCTTTATTTAAAAGTTTATGGGAATTATTATCTCTCGTAGCTATAAAAATATCATCCTTATAGTCCCCTCAAACATTAAAAAACTATCTACATTATGACCACCATTAAATGATTACAATGTTCCAATGGAATGGTCATTGTTGTGACCTGGGTTTTTCATGAATGTGACTTATCTCAATTTTGAGTTTGAGAGTTTGGATACCTATCAAGGGGTAAAAAAATTAAATTTAACTTATAATATGATTTTGGAAAATTATTTTATGTTTAACTACAACTCATGATGTGGTCTTTACCCCAATTTTCAGACAAAGTGGAATGGAAGGTGTGTCGGGGCCTCAATAAAAATTGATTAAATTTAATAATATTATGCTTAACCATCGTGTGTAAATTCTAAATAATTATTCCTTTACTTTTAAATGGATCATCAGATGGGAAATATTAAAATGTTTCTACATCTATATCAATTAGTTTTTTCCTACGTTTTTATGAATTTTTTTATAACAATGTTCCAAGGGTTTTGTATTCGTTGAAATTTTAATCACCTAATATAAAAAGGAAATTGTAAATAAATAAATTAAATAATTTATATATCATTTAATCACTTGACTAATCCATAACTACAATATTATGACAAAATTATCTAATCCTAGATTTATTCACATAAATCCAAGTATCAGGAGAGTGGTGACATCAGAGAGCATTTATAGGAATCAGAGAAACCCTGAGAATGAAGTATAGGTTGTCACCACAACCAATGGCTATCCAAACGAACATTATCTTGATCAATGAGATAAAAAACCTAAGGTTGATATTTATGATTTATTATTATATATTATTAAATAATTTTATGCTTAAAATTATATTTGATATTATTATTACTCCAATATTTATTGTTTTTTTAGTTTGAATTTATAAAGATTAAATTCACTATTTTTAATTTATGATTCGGGTGGAGATTGATTAATTTTATTTTTATTCTCAAACCCCCTATTCTCAAATATTGATTTCCTATGCCTTGGGTTATTCAGATATTATAGATATTATTTACTTGTAAATTTTTCTATGTTTGATTCCATCGTTGGATCGATAAAGAATACACATTATTCTCTCATTTTCAATTCTCCTCTCTTTTCTCTTTATTTTTTATTCTTCCACACATTCTAAATCCATTCATATGAAGTGAATATGAATATATCATTGGAATTATAATTGGATGGGGGTTGTTAATGTTAGTATTAGTAAAGTTATGGGTGTGGCTTGAAGATCCCGGAGAAGGTGATGTTGGAAGGAAGGAGGTGTGATATGGGAGGTGGTGAAGGTGATATAAAAAATACAATGAGGTGAGATCAACATGACACAAGTGAAGTTCCATGAATGTGATGTCCATGGAATATAGTTAAGGGGGAGGTGGTCTAAGTAATTTTTATAGAATGGTGTTGTAGGAGGCTAGGGGGAAAAGCATGGAACGTGATGGTAGTCGATCATGATAATGGCCCGGGCAGAGGGTGCCCTGGCCACAATGTTGTGTGTGTGATGCGGGATACAGCGTGAGTTTACCAGAAATCTTCACACTCGGCCATATAATCCTTATAGGATCATAAATATTCCTAGTTTCCTTGGTAATGTGAGTGGACTAAGTAAATTTGGTGGAAATGGGGTTGGCCTAGCCGGGTTGGGTTGAGTCCCCGAATCCCAACCCAGGATGGGGTGGTGAATTCAACGAAAATGTAATGTACGTGTGGGTTCCATACACCCAGTGAGTTATATCCATCCTCCCCTAGTGTGCTATGTGGAATTCCAAAGGCTCAACGAATTTCGTACTCCTAACCACAAGGGTTTGTATAGGAAAAAATTCTTATGGGTATCTTTTTTAGAATAATAAATAATCTATTATAAATATATTTATACAAATATTATAATTGTGTATTATCTTCAAACATATAAATCCAATTAAAATGTGGAATAAGAAAATTTCTTATTTTTATATATAAATACTATGATGGTATTTGGACATAACCACCACTGTATTCTCATCCCTCAGATAGGGTCCAGTATTCCACTTGTTTACCTGTGGTATAGGAACCTCTATCTACAAGTTAGTTTACAGAGAGGGTCTGGTATTTCCCTATATACACACATTTTGGGATTCTCTATCTATGGATAATTTTATAGATTGGTTTAGGTATTTCACCCTTATAATAGGGATATAAAATTATACATCCCACCCTATAGATTGGGTCAAAAAAATTCATCATTTACCTATAGTGTGGGGTACTCTATCTATGGGTCATACTCCATGGTTTGTGATGTCTTGTAGTGAGTAACGTATTCCAATTTTATAATTTTGGTGAGTTGCTTTCGTTTTATCAAACCAGGGTAGTTATTATAGAAGAGGTATGTATTCTTTTCATTTACATCTTTCTCAAGATAGTGTAGATTCCCTTATTGGTTTCTATATCGGTGACATGGATATGGTGGGAAATATGTTTTGGTATTTCCCTGACTAATGTGTTTTCCTTGGTGAAGTGAGGGTTCCCCTTATATGATTCCCAATGTTGATGTGGGAGTTGGAAAGGTGAAGAGTATTAGACACTTTGAAAGTTGTAACTCTTCATGCACCCCTTTGTTGCTTTTGATATGTAACTTATAGGTTGAAATTGAATTATACTTGTGTGGATCTCCCAGTACTCTGAGCTTCCAAAACAATTTGAGAGATTTAGACTCTGAGCATCCCTAATTTCTTGAAAGGATAGTATTATCATCAAACTAGTACCTCTAGGATATGTGGTGGGATGTTAGTAAGATATTAAAGAAGTTCTTGGATGATATATAAGGCTCATTAAGTGTGAGGAATATAGGATAAGTGGTATCCTATTATAAGGGTGGGAGATGATACACTTGGAAAGTTTTAAAATGTTAAATTATATTAATGTCTTACTCCTATCAAGTGCCTCTAAAATTCTAAAAAATTCAAAGTTAAAAAGTATAATTCTAAAATTCCAACAACTAATAAAATAAAAGAAAGTGTTTTGTGATATTTTAAACCATATATCTTGGTTTAACCATCCCTAATAAACATGTTATAACCTTAACTATGGTATTTTTTTAAAAAATTTACTATTCATTATGGCCAAAAATTAAGTTGAAATTATTATATAATATTAAGTGTTATTCTGTAAAATATTTTATCCATTTTAAAGGATTGAATTTCAATAAATTTTAGAAATTAATTTTAAAATAAGTATACAAAATTCAACTAAAATGTTTTTAGAAAAATGAATTTTAATTGTAAAATAAATTTAACCTTATTCATTCTCATGTAAAAACTATTAAATGAATGTTAAAATATTTGATTGAATATATTATCTACACATTTATATAAAGTAATTCATTAATTTGGATTAATTTTCTTGTGTCCCAACCTGGGGACCACTAAAATGGTTCCCCGAGTCGATAGCTCACACAACCTCAAGTGGGCCTCCCCATATACCGGAGGTTGTTGGCAAGGTCTAAGGGTCCAAGGTTTTATTATGGGGAGACTACACCATAAAATTATAGTAGCCATTATAAATGAAAGGAATATTAATTATTGGAATCATACAGATACCTAACAGTACAGCAGAAAAAGAATACATGCAAACAGTTTAATAATCAAAAATCATAAGCTGAATCATAGAAAAAATTATTACTCCTCCTAATAGTATAAAAAAGGGGGGAAATGGGATATAAATTATAGGTATACACAACATGTTAAAAAAATAAAAAATACTAAAAAGTAATCTACACTAGAATCTTGAGATGATGCTCGATCCTATAGCCCTATTATCCCATGCTATAAGCAAAAAAATCAAGAATCCATTACCAGGTACATTCCCGTGTCAATAACTGCAACCATTAAGTCTTCTTGGTTTCCAACGGTGGCCCATATATGGTTTGAGATAAAATTAGTAGGCTTCCACCAATAGTTTCTTGAATAATTCAGTCAGTGTATATAGCATAGCAGTGTATAGGTATAACAGATAATAAAAGATGTTGAAAATAAAAAAACTTTTTGGCTTAGGTCCCTAGTGGAAACTTGATAGACATTACGTAATTCAGTATATGATGGAATATGTTTAATCTAAGTTTACCATTTACATCCATTTATACGTAACTATACATAATATTTATATATGTATATACACTATATCTGAAGATATATATATGCATAAACATTAATACTAGGTGCTAGCTAGACTAGGTTTGTAACTCAAGCATCCATGCATAGTATAATGATCTATAGGCTTTAATAAGGTTACTAGCCCTAAAGCTTATATGAATAAAAAACAACATGCTCTTAACCTAAGATAGTGTGGTGATTCATCATTCCCAGCACCCAAAACAAGGGAATGTGGAACGACTTTCCCATCATCCAAGTAAGAGTAAATGGTGTGAGGTGTCATGCCCATCACCCAACGTAAGCGAGCATTAAATGCTATACTCAAAAAATCCTTTAATCATTGTTCATCGACCAATATCTTTGGTCCAATAACAATAATAATAATATGGAATTTCCATTTAATTAATTGCATTCATTTGTTACCATATCAACAACGATGTCACAACATATAAAATATCTTAATAAATTTATAACACATGAGATTGCCTTTCCACACATTTTTATTTAATTAATTTAACCATTTGAATTATAAATCAAGAAAAATCCATTTCAAGTTCAATCTGAATCACATAGATGGTTTTTTGGTTAATTCAATAATTATATAAATGAGGGAATTTAATTTAGCACACCCAATGGGGTGGAATCCAATGAGGTATACATCATCTGATACTCTAACAAGGATCTAAGGGTTTATCTTAAAATGAATAATTTAATTAATAAATATAAAAGGAATTTTAAGGCAATGAACATAAGTTCTAGCATGAAGCACAATTGATAAAATCATTAAAACCACTTTAAATTTCAGGTAAAATTACTAAACCTCTGATCTTAGGCTCGTGGATGACTCCACATCTGATATCGCCTTCATGTTTTAAGTAGAATTGATAAAATCATAAGAATGAACATGTTCCTTAAAAATAGTGCATATCAACTCATACAAAAATAGATTAGGAGATAAAAATAGAAACCATTAAAAGAAATAAGGGGATTAGAGCTCTTACAAATAACTAGCCAATGAATCAGATGGTGAAGGAAACAGAGTCTAGATAGAGGATAAATAAAGAAGCCTATTTGAAGTCTTGAGAGAACTGACAAGAGAGTTATAGAACTATGTGTCTTTTGGAGAAGAAAAAATTATGATGAGAGTTTATAACATTTTAAGGGAAAGGGGTTGAATTGAACTTCATTAAATGGTCTCGCAGTTTGGCTGTAAATTTGTCCAAACCATACACCAACCGAGCGTCATCTACATCCGAAGAAACCCCCTCATGTGTGATAGACACACAATTTGACTAACCATGTTTATCCCATGTGAAAAGACTATTTCACTTGTCTAAGTAAAGATTCATGTCTACGTGTCCCTTGTTTCACAGTTTATTCCAACTGTGGACCCCTCTACATCCATCTGAAACACCTCACATAGTTTTTCAAAACAGTGTGGGATCAGGTGTATGATTTGGTCAAACAATGTGTCTAGCTTGTTTCCTCCATAACTCAGAGAAATGGGCTTCAAAAAAGATCTGGATACTCCTAGGACCTTACTTAGTCCATAGGTCACACTCACTATGGAAAAATAATAATTTAAAATGAAAAAATAATCCTTGAATTCATAAAAAGTTGGTTTCTCATAACCTCCATTCCTTAAAGCAACTCGTTCAAAAGCTTCCCTTCTTAGGCTAGCAAGATAACACTTGGTAAAATCATCAGACACTTGGAATTTATGTTATCCTCTCACTCCTAGGTCAAATCTAGTACATTAGGGTTATTCCATAGAACTTATACTATAGGAATATACCTACCTCGAAGATCCATCATGCTTTGATCTATGATACGCATTAGGTACTCCTCAAAAGAATAATCTATATCTATCTCAACCTCCTTAGGCTATAAAACATTTTATGGGTCTGGATAATAATTATGGAGCTGAGTCATATTAAAAACATAATACATATACTGGTATCTCTGAGGAAGTATTATCTGGTAATCCATTGATATTATTCTCTCTAAGAGCTCTAATAGTCTAAAAAACATTGTAGCTATCTTACCCTACCTCCTTATCCATAACCGACCCACCCTGGAAAAAAAACAAGAAACCCTGAACCCCTACATAAAACTGAAGAGGTATTAGATAGAGTTTGGAAAATGGTTGCTACATATACTATGCTATAATCATGTGCTTACTGATCATCTGGACCTAAATAGATGTATCCTGAATGATATGTGGTCTCAAATGTGTTTTCTCACCTACCTCTAAAAAACACATAGGTGAATAGTAGGTCCTACCATATAAGGCCACGTAAGGATCCATCTGGTTGATATTCTAAAATTTTTTATTGTAATAAAACTCAACCAGGGTTGAATTTTTCTCCCAAGAACACCAAAATCAATGAAACATAAACTGATCATATCCTCTAACAACTAAATCATTCACTATGTCTGTTTATCAGTTTAAGGGTGATAGGTCTTCCTCAAAATCACATGTGTACCCAAGGACTTCATCAACCCTTTCCAAAACTATGATGTGAAATGATCACCACTATCAAATACAATGGAACTAGGAGATCTATGAAGGTTTATGATCTCCCAAACAAATAAAATCTTTTTCCCATCCTCTAAGAAGGTCTCAAAAATAGATAAGAAGTGGGATAACTTCATCAAACAGTCAATGATGACCCCAACTATATAATTCCCTTGAGGTAATCTACGAAAACCTATCCGGAAATCCATGTTAGCATTATTCCATTTCCACTCAATAATGGACAATGGATGTAAGAGTCTATTTGGTCACTGGTGTTTTGACTTCATCTACTGAAAAGTATAACCTAAATTAATAAATATAGATATTGCTCATTTCATACTAGGATGCCAATACTAGATACATAATTCTTGGTTCATCTAGGAAACGTCGAGATGTACTACCAAAGATAAAGCATGATATTCCTACATCAGTTCCTCTGGGTTGTCAGATAGAACCTAGAAACCCCCATTATTCTTAAGATCTCATCCTCATATAAATTACAACCAGGTGATGAGTCCTCTTATGAGATAGTTTCCCTCAATACTAGTCCCTCAGGATCAAAAATATTTCTCATCATTACCCATTCTGAAAGGGTATAGGTCACTGTTAAATATGAGAGGAATGACTACCAATTATTATCATGAACCTCAACAATAATCTCTCAAAACAAGGCCATAAGTTTCTATTAACCATTAGCCTCTTGAACCTCTTATATTTGAGTCTTCTAGATCAGAACATCCACTACTATATTTCTTTTTTAGGCATATAGGTAAGCTTAAAATCAAAGGAATACCGGTATTCAACACATCTATGTCGTCCATGATTTATGTCATACTATGTAAAGATATACATGAGGATTTTGTGGTCCCTGAATACCAACAATCACTCTTATAGTAGGTAATGTCTCCAAAAACATAATGAATTCACATATTCTTCTAACTAGAGGTCATACGTCCGGTAGTTCTGCTCATGATTCTTCAACTAATGAGACTCGTAAGCTACAAATCACTCATCCTACATTATAAAAACTACCAACATGATTCATAATACATTAAAATAAATTGTATATCTTCTACGTGACACTGGATGAATCAGGATCGATACTAAAATCAATTTACACTTCAAATCCTAAAAGGCTTTCTCATATGCCTAAGAGAATACCAATTTCACATGATTTCTATTCATACCCATAAAAGGAACTTCTGTACATGCAAAAATTCTGGATGAAGTGTCTATAATATTTAGATGTCCCCATGAAACTTTATATATCAAATACATTCTAGGGAATCTCCCAGAAAGCTATAGCTATCACCTTCTATGGGTTTACTGATACTTCCTAATCTAAGATGATGTCACAAAGAAGTTGACTTTTTTTAATAAAAAAGTGTAATATGGTTAGATTTTCATAAATATGGTTCTATCTTAGTGAATTAAGAATGATATCAAGATGTGGGGAGCGGTCTTTTAGAGTGTGAGAATACACCAAGATGTTTACCACAAAAACACACATTATTGAATCCAAATATTTTTTGAAAACCTAATTCATTAGGTCCATGAAGGAAGTTAGCATGTTATGGAGACCAAATTAAATTACTAGTTACTCATAAAGACCAAACCTGCTTTGAAAATCTCTATGAGGTATTTATAAAGACCTAACATTCACTTAATGGTTACCAAAACTCAGTACAATCTTAGAGAAAAATGTCACTCCTCAGAGCTGGTCGAATAAGTTATCTATATGGGGAAGTTGATACCATTTTTTAACTATAAGACGATTATCTTCAAAACCTTTGATGGTATCCTCTTCCTTTTTAGAAAAAAAGACCATTGAACCTCATAGAGAAGTGTTGGGGTATATAAAACCATTACCTTCCATGTCTTCCAATTTCTTCAAGAGCTCCTAAAGTTATGTAGGTTCTATCTAATAAAGAGGAATGGACACTAGTATCACTCCCTAAACTAAGTCAATGGTGAATTATATCTCTCACTATATGTGGCTTAGAAAATTCATCAATAAAGACATATTTGAAATGATCCACCATAGGAGGGAACTCAGTAGGTCACAATAAAGAGTCATCCAGATATAATCAAGTGATCTATGTTTCCACTCTACCCGGCCCCTAATGCTTAGGTACAACATGAGCTATATGAACATCTCATTCTCCCCTATAAATATATCTTCCACCCTCTGGTGATGTAAACATAACATTATATTGGTAGCAATCAATACATACTTGATTGGGAACCAACCAATTCATCCCAAGAATTACATAAAACCCTTTCATGTTGAGGATGAAAATATTATACGTGAACATATTACTCCCAACCTCAAGGGGTCATTATTTGAATTAGAGAACACTCTTTTATCTGATACCTAGTGGGGTTTCTAGTGTCATTGTGCTATATAAGTAATCTATTTTAAGGCTCAGACTCCCCATAATTTTTGTAGATATAAGTATTTTGATGAACCTATTTCAAATAAAGTATTCCCTAGAGTATTGGACACTATAATAGCACCAAAAACTATAGAAGGTTTGGTGATCTTCTTTGCCAGCACTAGTTACAATATATGTAACTGACTCAGACCATAGCCTTGAGTCACAACCTGACGTTCCTCTATAGGTCATCTCTTATATAACTATGAATACTAAGTATGGTTTACCATTCCTGGACCACCTCCTCAGCCTGGGCGGTTGGTGATACTACATTTGAAAACCTGGAAATGTTCTATAGGACCCACTTCATAACGTGAGGTCAGTGTAGATACTCTCTCACTGGGCACTGGTGGAAAGGTTCAGCATGAGTTTTGAATATGTCCCATCATGAAGGATCATGTGCACACAACTAAATATCACATTCATTGGGGTTTTGTTTTTCCGAGTTTCCCACACTAGTGACATATAATGAAACTATCAGAATGGTATATCTGACTACCACTACCCCAATAGGAAACCTCATAGTGACACTTCCTTCCACTAGAGGAACAAGTTCCCAGTCTGGGTGTTGAACATCCCTAGCTCACATTGTCAGCTTAACTCAAATTCCATTTAGTAATGAAGGTTCAGAAGACTATCTCAAAAATAATAGTAGATTGGAAAACATTAAGTAGTGATCATATGGAATATACTCTACCATATTCAAGTCTCCCCTTATTCATGATCACATCCCTAGTTAGAGTTACAATGAATCACATAACCATGGTAACATGGGATGAATACTTCATCACAAACATATCTCCAAAATGCATGTTCATGAACTCTCTAGATCGGTTATCTCTCAATGTTTTTGAAAATATATAATCCTAGAATACCATCTGGAATTCCCTCCAGATCATATCCTGATGTTGGTCTACCTAGGTATTAACATCCCATTACCTCTTAGTATAACCTTGTAACATATAAGAAACATGTTTGACCCCCCTCTCTGGAGTCATCTCTATATGCTCGAATATAGAATGTATGGACTCAAGAAATGTTTCAGTATCCTGAGTACCACCACCCCCTAAGAATGTAGGTTGATGTTGTTTCCATATTTCCCAAGTCATCTCATCCATAGTAGGGTAAGGTATCACAACTCCTTGCATAGACCACATCATATGTAGAAAATCCTCTCAAAATTGGGTGTCATTTTCAATGTAATGAATAGAGATTAGGGTCACTTGTGGTACTATTGGATGTAATAATGGATACTCAAGGCCCACCTCCTCCAAAGCATGGTCATCAATTCCCTCCTAGGGTAAAACTAGAGGTCATCATGTTGTCATGATTCTACAAATCCAAAAACATTCCTTAGAAAATAATTTAGTAGTAAAATGATCAATGATTCATAATAAGATATGTAGATAGCCTTCTTATAGGAAAGGTCACACCTCTCTACCTACTCTATAATCTAGTTCAATGTTATAATGTAAGACAGTATCAATCCATAATAATCACAAGAGACACTCCCAATTACCCACTACTAAGCCTAGTATTGGTTATAGGTCTTGTGCCTTATGTCTAAAATCTCATTATATGGAGTATCAATTATAAATTATAGAGAAAAACACCCTTTAATTTGTAACTATTATAACCATGTAATGTTAAAAATTTCATTTGAAAATTTTAAATTCATTAATATTCCTATTATTATTATTTTAAATATATATCATGGAATAGTTAGATGTATCATTATTCCTAATTTATAAAAGTCATACTCCTTATAAATTGTAATTTTCATGTCATGTAACTATAACCTAGACCTCACATATGGTATCAGGATGTAACAGGTCATATAAAATTATTTGATTAAATTAATTACCATTTCAAATTTCTAGAATCAATTTATTTATAAATTAACATTGGACATCATGTAATCAAATCAACTAATTTTTCACCCATATAACCAAGGGTTTATAGGTAAAACATTTTATAATTGGTTAATTATGGTTTCATAATCAATCTATGTGGGAAAGTTATATTTATATTGATGAAAAACATTAATTAATCAAATCATTTTTATACTTAAAGCAATCTTGGAACATTTCTAATAGACTTAAAGGATCCAAACTATATGTAGTGGGAAAATGCACGCAGTTAGTAGATGTGGAATAGAAAAAATGCATGACATATAAGTCTAATCCTTCCTACGATGATGCATGAGATGATAATTAATTTCTGTACTAGGAAAATGGTAAAAGCAATATAATAATTACAATATAAATAATAACAATGTCACAAAACATGTGCATCATCCATCGTTGAATGCAATACCAATTTAATAGACATAATCCAATAATAGTAGTAACCCATCCCAGGTAATTTGGGTTTCCATCGTATGTGGGTTAGAAACTCCCATGTATAATATTATTACCAAATTTTGATGCATCCTAGTATCATTTATACTACCAAAACAATAATAAAAAATGAAAATAAACTAATTTGATACCAATTTGTAATGTCCATACTTGGGGGGCCACTAAAATGGTGCCCCAAGCTGGTGGGTTGCATAGCCTCAGTCATGCCTCCTTGTACATCATAGATAGTTATCTAGTAGTGAGGGTCCAAGGTGATATGGTATGTAGAATATATCCTGAAAGCATAGTAACACAATGTAAATAAAAGGAATATTTATTAGAGGAAGCGTAAATATACCTAATAGTACAACAGAAAAAGGAAACATACAAAAAATTTAATAATCAAAAATCATAAGGTAAATCACATGCAAAATGAATTCATGTTATACTAGTATACAATAATGGGATAAATGGGATAAATAATCCATACATATACATCATGGTAAGCAAAAAAATATCCATAAGGAATATCCACTAGCAACATGAGCATATTCTCGGTCATCTTCCCCCATTATCCCAGGCTGCAAGAAAATTAGATGAAACATCCATGATCTTGTGTTTTTCCATGATATTACCTACAACAATAAAGTCTTCTTGAGTCCCAATGGTAACCCAGATAGGGTGTGAGATAAAGTCATAAGGCTGCTACGAATGGTGTCTAGAATAATCTTGTTGGTGTATATAGAAAATCAACATGTTTTTATAATAGATAATAAAAGATTCTAAAAATAAAAAATACTAGTTTGTTATGTTCCCCTATGACACGAGGCAGACTTTGCCTTCTTTGGTGTAGACCAAAATATGTATGATCTCAGTTTCCCATTCACATCCATTTATAAGTGAATATACATAATATTTATATATATAAATACACTATATATGTGTGGACATATATAGGAATATACATATATAATAGGTGATGGTTGTACTTGATGAGTAACTCAAGTGGCCACGTATAGTCTTGAAATATATTGGCTCTATCAGTGGTAATATATCTGAATCTAATAGGAAAACAAGATAACATGCTCATCACTTGAGATAGTGTGGTGAATCATCATGCCCAACACCTGAAGTAAGGGAATGTGGAATGTCATTCCCATCATCTAATTAAGAGTAAATGATGTGATATTACATTCCAAGAACCCAACATAAGCGACTATGAGACACCATGCTCAACAAATCCCTTAACCATTGTCAACTAACAAATATCCATTATCCAATAATATTAATAATAATATGGAATTTCCCTTTAATTGATTGTATTCATTTATTCCCATCTCAACATGGGTATCAATAATTATTAAATCTTTTTATCAATTTACATCATATGATTTGGCCTTTCCACTCAATATCATTTAATTAATTAACCCATTTTATTTTGAAATCAAGGAAAATCCATTTCAAGGTCAATAAAAACCAGTTAGAAGGTGTCTTGGTCAATTGAAAAATTATATAAAAGAATTAATTTAATTTAGCACACTAAAAGGGTTGTAAAATAATGAGGTATACATCATCTAGTAATTTTAGAAGGCTCTAAGGGATTATCTTATATCATGATTCGTTTAATTTAAAGAGGAATGTAATTTTAAGGAAAGGTGAAAAATTCAAGGCATGTTTCGTAGTGGGGAAATTTTATAAAAACACCTAAAAATTTAGGGAAAATTACTAGATCTTATACCTTAGGCCCATGGATGACTCACCATCTATTATTGACTTCAATTTTGGTGTATAATGGAATAAATATGTAGAATAGACAAATTGCAAGAATGTAGGGCATATCATATCACACAAAAAATATTGTAGGAGAAGTCCATATAAACTAACAAAGGACGGAATATAATTCTATATCCTACCATTATTTATCCAACACATTTAATGGAGAAATAAATAATTTCTAGATGGTGCAAAAATAAAGAATTCTTAGTGAAGTCTTGAGAGACCTCACATTAGAGGAGGAGAGATGTGTGTCCATTGAAGAAGAAAAAGAAGATGGAGGTTTTATAAATTTCTAATAAAATGGTAAATTACATTTTCATTAAAGGGATTAATGGTTTTTCTCTATGTTTTTCCAAACCATTCTCCATCCATGTGGTAGATACTTCCCAAGAAACCCCTTTACATAGGATAGGCACATGGTTTGACTAAACATGCACATCACATGTGAAAATCCTCCGTCACTTTTCTGAGACATGTCTTATAGCTATACCTCTCGGGTTCCATGCTTAATTCCAACCATGATCTCCTCTACAGTAATATGAAACATGTAGCACGTTTTGTCCAAATCATGTGTTCTTAGCAGCATGGTTTGGTCAACTTGTGCACCTTCCCTATTTTTTTCATAACACATAGATTCTAGATACAAACAACCCATAAACACTCTTGATACCTTAAATAGGTTGTAGGTAACACTCACTAGGAAAGAAATAAATAATTAAACATGAAAAAGAATGATCCTTACCTTCATAAAAATCTAGGTGTTTACAAATTTAATTTATAAAAACACATTTTGTATATTAAAATATTTTTCAAGAGAAACATATCTTTTTTACCTTCAAATGATTTTATTTTATATTATAAATACTTAAAAACTAATGAATTCATTTTATACATAAAATAATAATAATTTTTTATAATTTTGTTAGTCATATTCATACCCATTAATCAAACAGTTATGTAATAACTATCACATTAAATTATAATATTTTAATAGTATATAGTAGTTAATTTAAACTTAGTATTGCATGTAAAGAAATATATCTAGTAAATTAAATATATTTAAATAGAAATATATTTTAAAATATTTGGGTGTTACATTCTCCCCCTTTAATATTTTTTCCATCAAAATTCAATCACTATGATAAAAATGAATGACGACATTTTAGTCATACCCTATACAGTGGTTCCCACATAGCTTCCTCAAATTTATGGTTTCACCAGAAAAATTTAATTAGGTGAGTGTTATTGTTTTTTCACACATTATTCCCTTGATATAGTATTCAACTAGAAATTTTTCATAAGATTTATTTTTCTCTTGGGGTTGTACCTCTGAGTTGAGTACATATGGAGGATTATGTATACGCTTCCTCAAGGGAGATATATAGAACACATTGTGAAATTGAGAGAGACTCGGTGGAAGGACCAGGTGATAAAAAACCGTCCCTATATTATTAACAATACTAAATGTACTGATATATATGGGCCTCAAATTTCACTTATTTCTAAATATCATAACTCTATTCTAAGAAGATATTCATAGGAATATGTTTTCACCAACTTAAAACTATATATTTTTCCAATGATTGTCAGCAAACATTTATATGGACTATGAGATGCTGGGGTGTACAACAGAATAGCTCTAACAGTATCTTCCATTTCCTTATCTAGCTCATGTCCAAATGCATTTCATTATCAAACTTAATCCCATAATTTTGGAGTTCTACACTTTCGGCTATTGGATCCTTCATAAGGATCCATCTATAAGCTTGGATGAAAGGTATTATTGTAATAAAATTATACCAAAGTAAGGTGTTGATCCCAAACACCATTTAAATATATAAACTAATATATCAACATATCTTTTAGAGTTTTAATTTTACTCTCAAACTAAACCTCTATCTTAGGATGATACGATGTGCTGAAATTAAACACTATATCTTGAGCCTACTGAATAATTCTCTAGAAAATTAGGGGAAACCTCATATCCAAAAAAGATACGAAATAATGTGGTACTCCATATAACCTTACAACTGAATAAATTTATATCCTAGTAATTTTATCAAGGTAAATATTTTCTATAATGGAAATGAAATGCACTAATTTCATAAGCCAATCAACTACATCCCAAATATCATTGGTTCCTTTGTATTTTTTAGGGATTCCTATGATAAAATACAAGGTGTTTTTTCCTATTTCCATTATAGTATGGGTAATTGTTGTAACATACCATTATAATTACGTCTCTTATCCTTAACTAGATCATTTTTCAAATATCAAAATACATGCTCAACAACATCCTTTTTTTTCACCAAAAATAATTTTTCAAATCTTTATATATCATCATACATCTGGGATGAATAAATATTGATGAACTATGGGCCTCATCCAATATATCCTTCTTCAAATATGGTATTTAAGGGACTCATAATTGGTAACTAAACCATAAAATTACATAAAAATAATAGTTTATATCATGAAAATTTATCACCTTATTATTTAAGTCAACATCCTACTTTTATGCCTATATATTCCTCACATAGATGGATGGTTGAAAATTAATATGAGAATGATATAATTAGTCCCCTTTTATCGTGATTCGTATATCTATCTTTTTAAAATCCATAAATATGGGATCCTTTTTAATCATCTTCATAGAAAAATTAGCATGGTCTATTCAAATTAGTTCATTGGCCATCTTGTTTCCCATCCCTTGGTGGTAGTGTATTGAGAAGGCATGGTATTTATTCAACTCAACTATCTAATATTATGAATTTTAAACTCTTTCTACACGAATATATAATTAATATTTTATCATCAGTATATATATCACACTATTCAAAAGAAAGATAATGCCTCTATATTTTCAAAAAAATATTTACTCCTTCTAAATATAAATTACAAGTTGAGTAATTTTACTCCAGAATTTTCAAATGGTGAAAGGAATAATAAATCACCATATAATTCTAGATGAGGATTCATACTAGTACCTTAAATGCATCACTAAATATCACAAATCCTTCTATGCTGTATCTTATTGTAATAATAGATTCACTGACCAACCTTCTTTTCAAATCCTTGAAATTTTCTTCACATTCATCTATCTATAAAAACTTGGCTCTATTCCATTTCAACTTGTTATTGCATTAGATTTCTTTCAGAAAAAACCCAAAAATAACCGGTAGTATCCATACAAACCAAGAAATCTATAGATATATGTTACCATAGTTGGCCTGTTCAATTTTTCAATAACTTTTGTCTTTGAAGGATCTACTGATATACCAATACTTGAGATGATATGGTACAAGAATGAAACTTTCTAAAGTTAGAATTCACAATTTGTAAATTCAATATAAAAATTCCCTTCCTCAGGTTCATCAATAAAATCATCAAATGTTTTTCATTCTATTACTTTCTCTTTTAATATATAATAATATCATCTATAAAGACTACTATAAACTTTTCACGCTATTCTATAATGACTATATTCATTAAATCCATGAAGATAGCAAGAGCATTGGTAAGTAAAAATGGAATCACTATAAATTCATAATGATCATACCTTATACGGTTGGTTTTATTGGGTGTAACTTCCTTTTGGACTCTCAATTGATGATATCTAATTTGAAGATCAATATTTAGAAAATATTTAACTCCTCATAATTGATCTAATATATTATCGATACGGAGTACAAGATACTTGTTATTAATAGTGATATAGTAATCTTGTTGATAATCAATGAAAATATTAGTTGATCCATTTTTTTATTAACAAAAAGAATAGGTGCACCCCTTAGTGATGCACTGGGGAATATGAATCCCTTATCATGATAATCCTAGATTTTCTTATTAAATTATTATAACTCAATTGTGGTTATTCTATATGGACAATATGAAATTATTGTGGCACCATGTATGGGTTATATAGAAAACTTTAATTCACAGTTAAAGGGAAAACTTGGAAATTCTTCAAGAAATAAATCATCATAATACCAAACAATATGAATGTCTTCTATGTTGAGTTTCTCCCAAAACATTTGAGATAAAAATACCCCATTAATAGGAAGTAATATGAACACAACAGAGGTAACTTCCATTGTAATTTTACATTCATACACAATCGAAATTTTGATAATTAGTTTATTCTGAAAATCAAATATGAATTAACTTCCTCAAAAATTGATATGGGATCTAAATAGAGAGATCCAATCCATAACCAAAATAACCTCAAATTCAACTAGAGGGAGAATAAAAATATTTACAGTAAGTAAATTATCACAAAATTCAATTGATGAGGATCTATAGACATAAGATTCCATCTTCATGCAATTTTGAGTTTTTACTACTAACTCAATATGTAAACATTGAGGTGGTTACAGGAAACCCTTATTAAATTACTCATATATAAAATAGTGGGTAGATTGAGAATTAAATAAAACATTTTCATTTATATAGTTCATTGAAGGAATGTCTTTCACTACTTCTTTCTCGTGACACACTTCAACAGTTGTGATTATATGACCTGTCTATTTTCCCATGGTTTAATAGGTGTCTAATGTCGATTTCCATCATTAAACCTGGAATTTATGCACTATTCAGTGAAATTTCCATACTCCATTAAATTATTACATTGATGTGTGGGTGGAACATTTTTTTAACCTCTTCTATGATTACTTTCATTTCATGTCCTCTTCAAAACACATCAAAATTACTTTTCTAAATGTCATTATTTTCCACACATAAAAATTTACCAGACCCTATAAGTAGATTTCTATGGTGCTTCCTTCTACACTTATTCCATGGAGGATGATTTTTTTTCTTTCCTCTATGGTTTTATTGTTATAATTTCCTCAAAAAGTTATCATTATATTTTTCCCCAAACCATGAGAACATTGAGAGTCTCTAATTTCCATTAATATCTTGATATATAATCAAAGGATCTATTAATATATATCAAAGTATCTTATAGTGAATGAATTTTGGATATTTGGTCTCAAGACACTAAATAATCGATCAAATTTTATTTTAGGATCAATGATAACACCAGAAGAATAACTTGAATGTCTTATGAAATTTTTCCCATAGAAATTAATGGATTCCTCATATTTATACTTTAGTTCTAGGAATTCAATTTCCATTTTCATTGGTAGATTTTAGGGAAAATACTTTCATAAAAATACCTTATTAAAAACCTCTCATGTCATAGAGGCAATTTCCTCCTCTTGCCTCGTATTCTTGATAATATTCCACCATTGATCAGATTCACCTTCCAAATGATACATGGACACAATAAATTTCTCATATTCTAATAATTATAGAATATAGAATATCTTTTCTATATAATTGATATATTTCATAAAAATAATTCGATCAGTGTAAAAACTTATGGAAGGTGGGAAATTCCACATAAAAGACTCAATAATGTGTTATTCCTTCCATTGGTCATTTGAAAGTTCATCAGGAATCATGTTACCGTTCATATGTTGTTAGAATTTGGTGAGAAAAGCCACAATATATCTTATCCTAGCTCTCATTACATTTTTTATCTCATAAGGGCAGTTATTGCATTGCCTACCATATTCAGTATTTACATGATTAATCTTGGGTATAGCAATTGACTAATACCAAAAATCATTGTTTGAGAAACAATAATCATAGTAATTAATCATGTACTAATGAAAAATCTTTCAAAAAATTTCTAAATCATGACATCTTTTTTAATTCTATTAAACCTTAGTTTTAACCTAGTACATTCATAATCATCATCTATTAAAATCATTCATGATGGTTAATAAAAAACATGAATTAACCAAAGCATATCCCTTGGGATTTTCTAGCCCAATGTGCATTCTTAGGCCCATTCCTCATCCATCGGTGATGACCAAATTAAAATTCCACCTACCACTTTCAAATTTACTACATTTAAGTGTATACATGAAATAGATACCAGCATATATTAGTATCAATTCCAAGATTTATTTTATAGGAAGACCACACATTCTCTACATTACCAAATATTAATGATTTTATCCTATATTTAGACTGATCCCTAGGGTATTTAATAAATTTATCTCATCCAAACGTTTATAAATAAATAAACCATACTCCTTTACCAACTAAGGCAGCCTGATTATTTCATACAATAGCATTTCATCATTTTAGATTAATATACAATAAATTTAAAAATCCATAGTGGTTTTCGGTCATGGGATACTAGATACATAATTATATTATTTCGTTAAAAAAATTCATCATCCCTTATAAATATTTTAAAACATTGTATACTTCTTAGACATACCCTACTTTATAACCAATGGAAATGAAACATAAGAAAGGGTGAGATTAGATTCTCACTAAGGGAAAACATTATATATATCAATAAATGATCATAAGTGAACATCAAATATGCATTAGGATATGAAAACATGATTATAACATAAAATAATCATACCCAATCAATCAAATTTCTTTAATTATGAATCATAAAAAATGGGTTTTCAATCAAACTTCATAAGACATTAGAGTGTGAAATCATCAATAATCAATCATGATCTTTGATAACATATAATAATCATAAGAAATAAGTTTTTGGCATACATATAAGCATATAAAATCACTTACCTAGTTAGGGTTCACTCCAAAGGCTATCACCATGGACAATATCCCATAATTGATATGCTTTCCTGGTCATTTATAACATTATTTTAGGAGTAACTTCCATCTTGTTATTTTTTTTATATCATATGAGTTTATTAACTTTATTTCCTCTTAGGAGATTATGTACTATTTCATTATTACCTAATGTTTTGGAGGACTATATAATTCTGGGTCCACCTGTTATATAATGAAAATTGTACATATGTGTGTCACAAGATCATAAAACACTAATCATATCATCATATACTAACCAATGGAAATGAAATTATTGTCATAAATATTTTATTATATCATTGTATTATAACCCATGGAAACGAAATAGTTTTCATATAAGTTTAATAATAACTTAATTAACCAATGGGATATTAATAAGTTTCATAGAATCATCCCTAAATCATCATCATCATAAGGCATATAGAGAAAGAAAGTGGTTGATATCATAAGATAACTTCCCTAGTGAAGCATAAAAATATTTAAATAAGTTTACATAGATGAAAAATATATTTAAAATATATTTTGAACCTTTCTTTCACAATATTAGAAAATATCATTTTCTTTTGATAAAATTTTAAATAAAGATTCCTAAAATATTGACAAAATATTTCTCTTTAAAATTAAGATTGGAAACTTTTAATGTACACTTAAAATAAAATAATGTTATTTATAGTGGAAAAAATCATTCATGTTGTATATATTAAATGAAAATATTCCTTTCACTCTTTTGTAAAATATCAAAAAAGACATTTTTAGAATTTTTTTAAAATATTCTTTATAAAACTTTTTAAATAAAGTTAAATTTCGTTAAAATTAAATTTTAAGAACATTTAGAAATGGTTAATAACATTCATAAAATAATTTTGAACAAGATGGACTTATAAGAAAATTTTTATCACAAAAAGAAGAAATAAGGTCATCTTTTCTTTAAAAACAATTTCTCAGCCATTTTAATTACCCAAGAGAAAAAATGGTACAGTTATATAAAAACTCAAGAAATAAATAGAGGAGAAGAAAATATATTTGGTTTAAATGATAGGATATATATAATTTCCCTCAATGCAAACCAAATATCAACAATGCTATAATGAAATTAGATTGTAAAAAAAACCCCTTAACACAAGTCTCGTCTTTATTCATAATCATTCAAACATGTTTTATTAAAAATATATATTTATTATAAAAATATTGCAGAACAATATTAAAATAGAATATAAAATATATAATTTTTTTATAATTTATTATTACCCTTTTATTAACAATTTCTTCATTAAAATGAATACTCGGGTGAAAATTTGTCTTTTTTCCAAGCATGTTACAATTAAATGGTTCTAGAACATGGAAATTGGTCATAGTTTCATAATCAATAGAATATTAATCATAAAATAAGTATCATATTTATTCATCATATACAATTTTACCATTATTTATATAAAGTGGTGATGGAAAATAAATTGCATCACTTTGTGGAGATAGTAAATCGTATGTATGCATGAGTGACGTTTCTAATTTTTTATGGTCATAATGAACGAAAGGTAAATACTAATTAACTTGTATAGACTAATTATTATATCATATATTATATATATATTCATTAAATATTACCTTATTACTATCTATATAAAATGAATATGAAAAATAATTCACAGGGCTTTGTGGAGGTGGTAGTCCACACATACGCATGAGCGACATTACCATTTTACAACAGATAGAAATGTAACAAGGTATATGACATATTATAGTGATAGAAGAATTATTATTTCATAAATATCTTATATAGACATAAAATCCATTATAATAATAATCCATGAATTATGGTGAATTAAAATGAATCATATCGATATGTGGTGGTAGTAGTCAACACATATGTACAAGTGATACTTTCATTTCCAATTTGATGTAAAGGAGGTGTAAAATAGTCAATAAATCATCATAATAACAATGAAGTGTATTGAAGATACTGAATTAATTATTTTAAAATCTATTCCTTAGATTTATTTGAGGTATAAAAATTAATAAAATTTAAAATACTCAGTTAAGCGTAATAACACTTCATTGATAAACCTCCTTTTTCTAACACATTAATCCTTGAAAGAATGGAATTATTATAAAAAAAGACCTCTAGGATATGTGGAGGGATGTTAAAAAGTGATTATGAAAGATATTTCTCAAGATATAAGGCTCATCAATTTTGAGAAATAAAGTATAAGTGGTATCCATTTATATGGGAGGGAGAGGACACACTTAGAAATTTTGAAATATCAAAATATATTAATGTATTAATTTAGTCAATAAGGCCAAAAATGCCAAATATTAGAATATAACAAGTATAAGGTAAAAATTTATCAATAAAACAATTTAAATCTGGTGTTTTTTGATGTTTTAAACCTTATCTCTTAGCTTAATCCCCTTAGTAAACTCATTTTAACCATAACGTAGTGACAAATATTTACTATCTTTACTATTAATTATGAAAAAAAATCAGCTAACCTTATTAAATAATACTAATTATTCGGATACTAAATAATAAATCCAATTTAAAATATTCAATTTCAAAAAAAACATAAATTCATTTTAAAATAAGTTCTCAAAATGAAACAAAATTGTTTTTTGCTATGTATTTTTCAGCATAAAATTGAGTTTACCTTTTCTTCTTACCATATAAAAACTATTAGATGAATGTTAAAATATTTTATTGATTTTATTATATAAACATTTAATTAAAATCATTCATCAATATATATTAATTTATTTTATTAAAACACATTGTACCCAAAAATACTTTTTTTTAAAACATATCTTTTTACCTTTAAATGATTTTATTTTATATTTTATCTAATTAAAAACTAATTAATTAATTTTATAATTATGTAACTAATATTGTTTCAAAATTTATTTTTTCTTATTCATACCCACCAATACAATGGCTATACAATAACTCCCAAATTTAATAATAATATTTTAATAGTATACGCAGCTTGTTTAGAACCTAAGTTTCATGTAAAGAATGAAATTAAAGAAATTAAATTTATTTAATGAGAAATATCACATAAAATATTAGGGTGTTATAGATTTAGTCTTATTAAAAGTTCTATAAAACTCAAAAAGTTGTCAAAAAAATGTGCAAGTATGCTTTGAGGCCCATAATCCTTGTGAGGCACTCCCTAGACATGTATCATGATATAATTGTCCAATCTTTGTTGTTAAGGTGGAGACTCTCAGGGAAGATTTATTTAGTTGTTCTTGAGTTTTCATGACATGCCACTAAACCCATAGAATAAGAGAAATAATTTTCAGTTCATTATTCTTAGTATTTTTGGGGATGGACCTCCACCGTAAATACAGTAGTAGAATCAATTATTTATATATGGAAGATAGGGGCCTGATAGGGAGTCAGTTCATTTCAGAAGTGGGTGTTATAGGATAAAATTGTGATGGATTATTCCATAATACTCTCTTATCATCACCCCATATACATTTTTCATGTTAAGCATATAGTCCTAATAACGAAAGTTTTTGTAATATGAATGTGATAGATGGTTATGGTTAGGTGCTAATGGAAGTTATCATAGAATGATTCATTCCCTACTTTTGTATACACTCATACTATATGGTGTAAGAGAGAGTTATTCATCATCAACAGGTGGTTCTAGAGTTAGTAATTCTGAAGTAACATGATGTCATACCCTTATCAGCTAGAGAGATTCCACTAATTGTATTGGATTCTACTCATCACTTTTAGTGAAGTGAGATCATCATATTTGGGGATTGGATTAGTAAGTAATTGTTTGGTCTATTTTTAAATATTGAACTTGATCAGATCACAGAGGCCTGCTAGTTTCTTGAAGATAAGTGTCAGAAAAAATTGCAATGGGATTTCACTCCCTCTGTATGTGGATAATAGAGACAACCCCCTTGAAGATGAGGTCAATGACCCATCAGATGTTATTTATAGATTTATACAATAACATTATGGAGAATAAATTTAATACCAGTAAATATGGAAGAAGGTATTAAATTTTATAAAGGGTGACCCATGGTTGACTTGTAATGAGAGGCTGATGTATGTATGAACTTTCTTTCCAGATATTAAATTTAGGTGTTTCTTATTTGAATTATTAGCACCCAAGTGTTTTTTACAACCATGTGTAATGAACCATTTATGGAATCACTTTATAGAGTATCAAGTTGGGATTCAATGAATTCTCTCTTATCCTTCCTCATGAGTTCTATTTTCATAGTAAAGTCTTATAATATGGGATCTCAATTCATGGGGTATAATTTGTATTCTAGATGATGAGGATATATTGGTTGATAAAATATTATTGGAGTAGTAGTGTCTTGGTGGTTGATACTTCTAGAAATAGACCATGTGTTTAATAGATGGATCAGGTTCCTTGGTTGTTAGCTTTTGAGTAGTTGAATATTACATGAATAAAGAATATTATTTCACCTTAAATTGATTTTCATGGTTCCAAACTATTTCTATATGTGAGAAAGGCCCATAGGATTGACGTTGACATTTTATTCCTACGTGACTATATGTTATCAGGTGATAGACTCAATGGGGTTTTTAAAATATTTTCAACTTGTATCCTAATTTCCCATGTGGATAGTGGTCATCTATTGGTGTTCATATTAAATATCTTAAATTATATCCTATCATAATACCTCTTTGGTAGAGTACAACCCTAAATGTATTATTCCAAATGTTTTATTTCTGGTCATTTATTTATTTGGAAACTCTGGTTATGTGGTGGAGTAAGTTCTTTTCTTGGGAGGTTGTGCTTTGTCTTTGCTCTAGTATTTTTGGTGTTATCCTAGGGTTTTGATTTGATGGAGCATGTTTATATGAATGGTCAGTATAATCCACTTTTTGATTGTGTTTTATTGGGCCACTTGACAAGTAGTGGTGTGTTGTTAAGAGGTTTTATGAGGTTGGTGTTATTAGGAATGATCTCAGAGCTATATTTCATGAAAGATAGATGATGGCACAAATAGGTAGTCTTCAAATGTATGTGTGATCCAATTAAATATAGAGAAGTTAATGGAGTATTTATATGAGTTTGAATCTAGATATTGATGGGGAAGTCTCATATTTCTCTTAATCTGGAAGAGATATTGGTTATAGTTTCTTATAAGTTGTAAAGGTCAGAGAAGATGATGTGGATCCTAGAGATTGTGCATCCCAGTAGATGTTCTGATGTCAATAATGAATTTGGTATTCCTCTTTTTTCTTAAGTGTACCATGGATGGATTTTCCTAATGAATAAAACATTTATAATGGTTTTTAAATTTGGTGAGCGATTCTCTCCCATCCTAGGTTACCATCCAAATAAACCATTTGTTAAAGATGAAAGTGTTTAGTGGTTTCATTTTTTCCCATATGGAATAATTACATTTGAATCTGTAGAGGTTTTAAAAGGCTCAGATAAGGAGGATTTACTTTTTATTTAAGGTATTTCTATGAGATTAGATGGATAAAATAAAATTATTGATAGAGGAGGATATTCCCACATCAGGTGGTGGTATAGTGAGTTTTCATAGCACTCAAACCTGTGAAGATATATCAATATCATATGATTATATTTTTCATTACCCCTGAGGTAGTTTTTTTATATTCCTATTGAAAACCCCTATTATTTTCACTTTTAGGATGAAATGGTATTAAGGTGTGGAATCTGTATTGGATTGGATTTTTTATGAGTGGGGATTAGCTAAATTTTGAGATTTAGAGACCAAAGGAATACTTAGGAGTAAAATTCTTAATTTACCGTATCAGAAAACCTTGGAAAAATTTTCTGATGATTATTTTTTATTCGAGGGTGTGTTTTTTACCCCTGGGAAAAAATGGTGTGGAATTATACCCATGGTGTGTCCTTGAGTGAAATATATTAAGTATAACAATATTTATCCCCCCACCCAATTGAATTATTAATAATTATTCATTTCCTTCTAAAAAGAGCATCTGATAGGAATGAAATAATTATTGTTGTCTCTAAATCATGGGTTTTACCCTAGTAATAGTGTACATTTCGTTTGTAGTAGACTTCCTATGGTTTTGATGTCATATAAAAATTAACCAAATAATCTAAAAATTAATTTTTATATAAATTTATTAATTCATTTGTGGATAATTTAATCACTTAAACTACCCTAAAGACTATTTAATGATCATATTCTCTAATCCTAGGGTTGGTTGTATAAACCCTAGTATTTATATATTGACATCATATTGGAGATGAATTTGAGGAATTAATGAAACCATAAGATTAAAGAATAGATCATCACCACTACTAAACCCTATCAACACATACATAGTCTTCATCAACAAGGGATTTAAACCTTAAGAAATAACTTCATGATTATTTATTCTCTATTCATCATGGATTTTCTACTTAGAATACTAATAAATTGGATTATTCCTAGGGTTTTCATGGATTTTTTTATTTTGATTTATAAATATTTAATTCTTGGTTTTATAGTTTTGATTTAAGAGAATATTGTTCAAATTTATTTTCAGTCTCAAAAATCTCATTCATGAATCCTAGTATACCATGCTTGGGGTTCTTCATTTAGGGTAGATATAATTTTTCGCTAACTTTGTTTTTTAGTTTTTTGAATATGGTGGTCGATCGATGAATAAAGAGTGTTATTATCTCTCCATTCCTATCAGGTAAATATGAAGAGGAAAGTGACCATATCAGTGTTCATAGGAAATAGAGGGTGGAAATGGAGAAGTTTCATGCATAGCTTGGAGATGCGGAATATGGTAGACGTGTCAAAGTGAAGGGGTAAAATTTGGTGGTTGGGAAAAAATTATTTTATTTAATTAAATGGGTGTAGGGTGTTATTATTTAGCGATATGGGTGGGGAGAGCACCATATGAAATGGTGATATTGGGAAAAACCTAAAAGCACATGATCACTCCAAAATCCCCAAATAAAATGGTGCTTCGGGGTTTTCTTTTCCCCCATTTCTACACCCCCAAACTTTCTTATTATATATATATATATATATTGACAATTCTAAATATATATATAATATATATATAATTATCATTATAAATATATATATTTATTATTTATAAATTAATATCAAATATATTCTTAAATAAAATTTAAATATATATATAAATATATTTTAATAATTCTATAATTATAAATTTATTTATATTTATATAGTTATAAATATTTATTTATAAGAAAATTTAAAATATGTTGATATAAATATATTTTTTTATTATATTTATATTTATATTTCTTTATATAAGTATTTTTTTAATAATGATTTTATTTATAATTATATGATTATAAATCAATCTCTGTAAATTAATAGTTAAAATTATACTCAAATAGCTTTGAGTGTAAGTTGGCAAGCCAACCTGTATCCACAAATTTTATTTAAAAAAGTAAACGAAAAAAACAAAGAAGATATGGGTTACAAATAGAATTGTGACACCAAATCCACTGTGTATCATCATAGAATGACATTCATTCAACTTTTTCTATGCATGTTTCCTCTACCCTATGATCCACCCCAATTCATTGGATATCAACCTCTCTCCCATTGGGGATCGATCACACATTTATATGGTCATCCACATCACTTGTGGCTTATTCCCAACATTTATATTTTGTTTCAACCTCATAAAATGTAAGACAAAGAGTCACTTACGCTATGAAATCAACATTTTGATCCTCCATGGAAGGAGGCATATTCAGCACATCCATGATTTTAGTAAAATCCATGGATGGAGATCCTTTAACTTCATCCCTTCCCCACTCTTTAGGTTCAGCCCAACCAATGATAGAATCACATATTCATTTGTTGCTGCAACCATAATTCTCAAGCCTTTCAAGATACATCTGGTCAAATTATGAATAATTTAAATTTTTACGCATAGATAATAAATTAGGAATCCTTCATGCAGCATCATGATCTCCAGACTTATTAGTGGGGGAAGAAACCAATGATGTGTGAGAAGCTCCACCAATGATTTCAATTTGAGAATTACATACGAGTTCAAAAAGGGATTGTAAACTCCCTCATGCTCATTAGACTGTTCAATCACTTCATGGATGTGTATTTCCCATCATTAGTTACAAGATAAGATCTTGGAAACCCACCATCCCCATCACTCTGTGAGAACATGTTTGGATTATTCCCAATGCTAGTTCAATCCACATCAAACTCCCCTTTCAGCTGAGGAAGCCCAGCCAGTGGAACCTAGACTTGGTTAGAATCCTAAACCCCTTCTGGCTTCATTTACTACATAGTGGATGTAGTGGAAAGATCCCTAGATGACACTAACATATCCTTGTATGAAGGTTGATCCTTTCTACCTTCCAAAATAACTGAACAAATCCGATCACATTTCTCCTTCCCTTTATATAAATATATATTTACAATTATAATTAAATATAATTACAAATATATATATATATATATGAAAATATATATTTATAAATATGAATTTATTTATATATATATATATAATTAATATAATTATAAATCTATCACAATAAATGAAAATTTATAATTATAAAAATATAAATATATTTATATAAATAAATAATTACAATTATATATATATATTTATTTATATTTATAAATATATATTTATAAATAGGAATATATATATATATAGTAAATATAATTATAAATATATCTCTATAATTAAATATTTATAAATATATTTATATTTTTATATTTTTAATTACATAAATATTTAAATATATTTAAATATGCATTTAAAATATATTTGTAAATATATTTAATATTAATATATAAAAATATATATTTATTTATATTATTATTATATAAATATATGAATTATTTATTTTTAATTCTTAATAAATATTTTTTTAACGTGTATGGGACAATTCTCCCTTTCTTATTTAGGAATAACAGCCCATTTTCAATGGGATTTAGAGGTAACCCTTACATGACACGAAGTCCCAGTGGCTCGGAGGCCCATTATAATTTTTGATAGCCGGATGGGTCATTGACCCGAATTCCCAATATGAGCATCCAAATTTTACTCCATGGTCTCATTTTCGTGTTGTGATCCCCCCCACACACACACCCCTTACAATCATTTGTTTCATTGCACTGCCCCATCATGAGTACATTTGTAGAGCACCCCATTTGACCCCAAGTTAGGGTAGAAGGGGTGAAGATGGGTTCTAGAACCCCCATCTCTCTTTAAAGATCTCCACCCAACAATGTATGCATGTCTCTATTCCATGATACCTCTAAGATGTGTCGTTTTGCCTATCTGGTCATCACCATCCACATGATGTGTTGTCCCCTCTACTAAGAACCATCACGTTGTGAATCCCTTTGCAATGTCATAGAAGAGAACCCCTTTATCCCAAGGAAAGACGGCATCACTGGAAGTGGTAAGGGTGAAGGGAATTGTAGTGGAAATCATCTTGACACTATGTCTGCAACATGGGATGAGGGGATGGATGAACACCTCCCCTCACAACCATCCACTCGATCCTCATAAGATCAAAAAATGGTATTCTAGACGCATGGAAAAATTGTGGACTGAGAGGATCGAGTGGCTAGTCATGATGAATATATTCAGGTCCCCCCAATCTAACCCAGTATGGGGTCACACGTGCATGGAAGAAATAAAATGTACATGTGCACCATTCACCTAGTGATGTGTGGCCACCTACCGCCGATGCATTACATGGAATACCTAAGACCCACAACATAGACCTCCCTACCCCCAGTTGTGTTCTAGGTAAAATATCTTTCATGTTTATATTATATGAAAATAAAATGCATATATTGAGTATATTTCCATGTCGACAAAAATGTTGATTCCCATTTAACCACATAACTCCATTTTTATGGAGAGGCATGATTTTTTTTTATTTCAATCGATAGGTTCAATGATAGAAATCAGGAATGTTTTTTCAAGTGTTATCATCTTTGAATGAGGTTCAGGTATTCCACCTACTCTCATGGGATGGGGGAATGCTATCCATACTTTAGTTTATAAATAAGTTTTTGGTATTTATTCAAACCTCTCAAAAATAAATTTAAAAAACTAATTAAAACTAGTATATGGAAAGTAGGGATAAACAAAATAGAAGAAGTTTTGTGTATATAATTAGAAGGAAAAAACAATGGAAAAAAATAAGTGGAATGTGTAAAGATGAATATTCGTATGATGAATAAAAAACATGTAAACTAATGAAAATTTACTGAGAAATTATAGAAATAGAGTGTATAAAAATGGAAAAAAAGAAGACAAGTGTTGAACAATGGATGAACTTGTGGAAATTAGACTAATTTGACTTGATAATATAATTTCCTCACTTTGAGCATGATTAATCCATATACTATTAAATTATAGGAAGAAATAAAGTTGAGACAGCTTACAATTTCTCATTGATAAACATTTCTCATTGAACCCACCCTAAAAAATTATTCTTCAATCTAAAACACAGTAAAACAGTTCTGTCGTGGACAAGAATAACCTAAACCTTTTTCCAAATTATGTACTTTTATTTAAGAATCTATGACAAAGGATTAACTATTCATCACCCATCATTATATAGAATTATCTAAAAAGGTTTTTATGAAGAATGAAATTTATAACCTGAAACTAAAGTGATCGCACTATTATTCATCAAATAAATCTCACCTAAAATTTTCAATTTATTAGTAAAGAGAGAATTAATTTTACACTATAAATAAATATCAAAACATAAATAGAAATCAATTAAAATTTCACCAGATAAAAGAGATTGAAACATAGTAATATACCTAAGAAGAACATTATACAACTATGACTACATAATAAAAATAGTATCAATATTCAATTCATTTTAATCTCATCCTCTAAAAAAATTAGTAATAAATTTTAATAATATAAAAAGCCTATATAATAATCCTATATAACAAAAATAGAACAAATAAATATGAAAAATAGTTTGAGGATACTTCTTTACTGAGTTAGGTCCTCTCTTTAGTTGTATCTTCATCTAAACCGCCTCACTCATGTGTTTACCGTAACCTATGGTCTCGGTACCCATATGAATTCTCTAACTGAATAATGAAGGAATATATCCAACCATAATAATCCTCTTTTATATACCCACCCCCTATTCATCAAGGTACATACACCACCTCAATTTTTAAATACATGACTGGGATAATTTCTCAAACATACTTTCCACCACCACTTTTTTCAATTTAATTATACCCTTATTTGATAATTCATTTAATTTTTTTCTAATTATTACTTAATTTAAATTCGTGTTATGTTCACTTGTTCTACCTGACCATATTTTATTAGTTAAATCATTTCCTCTAATCTATAACCAACTTCCACAAAAAAAACTTTATCATTATATTCTATGTCGCCTCAAGTTCATAGTATTGATGAGAAATTATACTACCAATTGTTAACAAGGAACTCTAAAATGGAATCAAGGAATCATATTCCTTGGAACATAAATTTAAAATAACGGTGTCCATGTATTCTTCTTTTAGAGTCTAACCAAGATTAACAATCCAATTCTTGGTTTCATCTCCTTTCTTTAATCAAACAACACTCAGTGTCTTTATCTCCTTCAAACCCAATTCCTCTACATTATTTTTTAACCATTAATCATCAAATCAACATCACATCTATTATTTCAAAAAAAATTACCCAAAATCTTTGAGACAATTAATTATTCACCTAGTGTGTACTTATCTCTAATCCTACATTTATAACAGTTTGGAACCATCAAAACCTCTTCTTCTTGTTAAATTTAAACATATATACCAAAATGTTCCAGAAAATGACAATATTATTTATCTTCATTTGGATGCTGAGATTTATCATCAATAGATGAAATCCCTCCAGATCACCACTAGTTTGGGATTTTACTATTTTATGTGGAATTTATTAGTATTTTTCTAATAACCATGTCTTGGTCTTCGGGTATATGCATCTTCTTCCATTGAGATCCAACAATGTTCTTCCTTCTATCTTGATCGAACTCCATTGTTTGGTTTTAAACTGGAGTTGTATGATCTATTGGAAAATTAAACTTATTTTTTATCTTGTATCGCACCATCATTCACTATTGTGATAGAGGCTGGGAAACTCCAAAGAGTGCTACTAATTGTTTTGGCGATGAAGTCTTGGGAGTCACCTACTGCAACCAATCTATGGGATTTTATTTTTCTTATATTTATGATCTTTTTTGACGTTTGATTTTATCCTAATAAATAGGCATGTGGTATATGTTTTATTTTTTATTTGAATATGAATAAATAAAATCTAGTTTTTGTTAGTTTCAATTTTTGTTCCCCTGATCACCTCCAATGATCTCCATATCTTATTCCATATTTGTTCTAGCCACAATAAAATCCACCTTTAGTGGTATCAGAGGGTTTTGAAGGTGATTATGCTTATTTTGTCAGGGTTCTTTCAGAAATACTTCCGAATTTCAATAAAAGAAGATGAATATAATGAATTGTAAAAAGTATTCTCGGGTAATTGAAGTCCATGCCCTATTCTAATCACTTGTTTTAATATTTTTTATCTAATTATTAAAAGGCATGCTTCAATTTTTTAAAAAAATGTATTATAAAATTTACGGAAAAAATATTCCCTTTTCCATTTTATTTTCTACTCACCATGTGTATTTCTTTCCTCTCATTATTTCCAGTTCACTTTTAATAAAAATGTCCCACATTTCCATTTCATTACCACCACACTATATCTATTTGTTTTATACAAAATTACCTCAATTTAATTTATAATCCTCTACATTGCATTATTTCTTGATTATATCCCTCATTCCATCTACTACTCAGAAAAAACGAATTATCCCTCCATTAATTTTTTAACTGTAAACAAATCACAGCCTACAATTCCAAAAAAAATACAAGTCTTCAATTTTAAAAAATTCAGTTTTCATCTACCATTATTTCATCCAAATAATTTTGATTCTCTATAGATAATGGGGTTTTAATAGCTTTGATCTTTAAGCCGAAAAAGAAAAAAAATTATAATTTTTACATCGAAATTTGAGTGCTCATTATTACACAAGATGTCACATGCATTGTGGAGGATGGATATATAGATCTAGAATCCAAAGAAGTTGTGGATTCTCTTCCAGACATTCAAAGTCTTCTCTTTAGAAAAAATGGAAGTGGTGCTTTAAGGCCAAATCCATCATCTATAAATGATATTATGAATCCATATTCAAAATAATTTATTCATAGAAAATCACCAAAGTATATTTGGGATAATTTTCTTAAAGAGTCCAAATGTGCTGAAAAAGTGAAGTAGATATGACTACAATCTATGTGTGGTGATTTTGAACCCAATTTTATGAAATCTTCTAAAACCATTGCCAAGTATCTTACTTGTGTAATATTAGTGGTGAACTAAATGTGAATAAATGGAAAGAATATTTCTGACATGTGTGTATGTGAGAAAGTTTTGTGATCCTTAGATCTAAAATTTGATTACATAGCCATTTTATTATAAGAAACTAAATTCCTGGAGAAACTTTCTGCTAAAAAACTCATGAAATCTATACATACCCCTGAAATGAAGGTAAAATTCCATAGTTATACAAATGGAGTGGATCATGCCCTATAATCAAAGATATATCTCAGTAAATCTAAAATGATGCAAGGGGGATTTATAAGAGGCTAAGGAAGAGAATTTTTTAGACAATAATGTGATCTAATAAGAGAAGGAAGATGTGGAAGAAACCCAAATCAATGATGTCATAAAAATAAAAATTATACAACATGATAATGAAAAAAAGGAAGAAAGGAAAGATTCAAGAACAACCAATCAGAAAAAAAATAAATGTACAGTGATTTAATTTTTAAAAATATGGAAATTATATAAATGAATGTTTTAGTAAGAAACCCATAGATAATGGCACAGAGGAGGCACATATATTGAAATAATAATATATTTTTTAAGAGTCTCATGTATTGATGGCACAAAAATGAACACAAATTCAAGGTAATTGGTATCTTGAATTGGGATCTAGAAATAACATGATAGGTCACAAGAACTTGTTTATGAACCTAGATGAGTGGGTTTTAGGATAGAATTAATTTATTGAGATCTCAATAATATTTTTCCACAGAAGAGGAGATATTTCCATCAAACAAAAAGATGACAATCATGATTTCATCTTTGAAGTCTACTATGTACCCAACATGAAAACCAACATCTTATATCATGGGAAATTGGTGAAAATTTATTTCACATAAGCCTATAAAATAAAAAAAAGGTGATTGTTGATGAAAAAGGAAGTTTTGTCACAAATGTATCAATAGAGAAGAACCACTTGTTTTTTCTTATGATCCAGCCCAATCTACCATGATATTTGATGATTGTGTGTGATGATAAAGACTAGTTATGAAATCTCAAATTTTAGAATTTTAAATTTTAAATTTTAAGGTTTTTATGAAGCACTAAAATAGTGAATGGGATTCCGATCTTTAGACACCTAAATAAAATATATGAAATTTGTGTTATAATAAAACAACATAGAAATATATTTTTAAGGAAGGATAACTAGAAAGATGTTAAGACAATCGAGTTTGTCTACATTGATGTTTCCATTATATTAAATCCAATATAAAATGAAAATAGGGGTAATTAAAAATATTTATTAATGATTATATTAGTAAAAATGGATATGTTTCTCATGATAAAGTCATATCTCTTTTATGACTTAAAATAATTCAAGGTTCGGTTGGAAAATCAAAGAAACTATCACATACAAACATTTCTATTTGGTCGAGGTGGGGTGTTAACATTTTATGTTATTTAAGAGTACCTCAAGTGGAATGGAATTCAACCCCAGTGGATTCTGTATTACGCACCCCAACTCAATGGAGCAGGTAATATAAAAAAATTGCACTATTGTCAACATGGTGAGAAGAGTGTTGAATGACCAACGAGTGCCCATGACATTTAGGGACTAGGTGACTTTTTGTGTGATGTATCTACTTAATAGATGCCTAGTAAATAAATATTGATGAAGAAACACCACATGAAGCATAGGATTCTCATAAAAAAGTGTAATCCATCTTAGTGTTTTTTTCCATTGCCTATGTTAATATCCGGAAGGAATATGGAATAAAGCTCAACGAAAAGGGGTTAAGTTTGATCTTATGGGATATAGAGATCAAGAAATGGGATATTGATTGTATAATACCATCACCACGAATATTATTTGTATCAAAAAATTATCTTTGATGAAATAGAGACATGGAAATTTAATCAAAATTATGATTCAAGAGAGGTGTGACTCAATCTATAAAATTAAGAAACCTTTGAAGAAGTACCATTGGAAGAACAATGAATTCAAGAACCAATGGTGTTTTCACTATGTAATCTTACATTTAAATATGTTTAATGAGAACTTTCTCATATACATCCCAAAATATTTTGAAGCGTTATATATATATATATATATGATAGATGGAAAAAATAGAGGAGTATGTAAATTTTTATTATCTCTCTGTGAATTTAGATCCAATTAGCTTTATGATAGCTAAATATAATGAAATATAAAGGAAATTGATAGATGATGAAATCCATTCCATTGACGGTGCCAAAGTATATAATAAAAAATAAGAAGTTTATGTAATCATTGATCAACCACCTTGATATGTGCATAAAGATGATGGAAATATTTGGGTTATGAGGAAAACTTGTTTAATGGATATGTTGAAAAAATAAACTTGGTTTTACTCTAAGATGGAACCAGCATTCACTATTGTGTCGGAGGCTACCAAACATAAAAGATCACTACCGGACATGTTTAGCACATAAGGATTTGGTTGAACCTACAACAACCAATATGTGGACTTTTATGTTTCCTCTATTTTTGATAAAAAAAACTGGTGGTTGATTTTATCCCTATATATAGTTGTTTGGTATGCGTTGTATTATTCATTCAAAATAGAATCAATAAAATATATTTTGTTTCTACAACCATTTTTTTCATTCGAACACCTCTAGTGATCTCCATTTCTTTTCTGTTTGTGTTGTGCAATGAAAATCAACCTTCATGAACGTGTTTACTGTGAATGAAGGAGTTATAACCAGTAAAAAGCAACATTTATCATGACCCATTTTACTATTACAACATCTATTTTTTCTTAAAGGGTTATAGAAACTAGTTGTACTCCTATATTACTTCTCTTCACACTTACATCATTGTAGGAGAACCCAAGGACTCTAATGTGTTTTCTTATCCATTTTCCACTTATGTGGGTTTTCTTCACAAAAGATCAAAACATTTGAAATTTTATAAAAAAAAAGTTGAATGAATTCAATGTGTAACATTATAAAAACATAATCTAATTAGACATTCATTTCTAAAATATTACAATTAAGATTAGAAATTAGTTTCAAGAAATCTAATTCAAAATAAAAACAATGGAACATTGGAAAAATAAATTCTAGAAACTATATCCTTACAAAAACTATTCAAAAAATTTTTTAAATCAGAATTACCATTAAAATAAAAAATATAGTTATTAATATGTGGAAAATAATGAACATCAATTAAAAACCCAAAAAATATTTTTCATTCAAATATTTAAATAATTGTTTATTCAATAAAAGAAGAAAAATATTGAATATATTACCATTCAAAACTCATTTTATCAACAATAAAATTATAATTTCATCATAATGGAGGTGGAAAATATGTATAAAAATAAATACGTAGAAAATTACCCCATTTTTAAAGCATTGTTTTATCTCATGGAACTAATTAAATATATTTGGTGAATGGAAGTTCACCATAAAAATTTAATATTTATAATGGAAACCAAAAATTTATTTGGAAAGATGTTTTCTCCTATGGGATCTCTCGTCTGATAAAGTATAATTAACATCAAAAAAGGAGAAGGATTTAGTGAAAAAATGGTTTCCAATTTTAAAAAAGATGATTTAATTGGAAAACATTTAAGGACTTTAATCAAATCATATTTCATTCAAATTACTCTTTTTCTCCATGGTGAATAGACACACATACTTTAGTAGACAAAATTGATAGATGAGTGAGATTAATAATTTAGAGGAAAACATAACAAAACTAATAAACAAATTACCCTAAAAATATAAAATAAGTTTAGGAGTTAATCTTTAGTTCATTTTATTGAGAATTTTATTAGTTTAAATCCAATCATTAAGTTAAAATTTAATTAAATTGTAAATATTACCAAAACATGTGTGTTTAACCTATAAATAGAAAATATGTTACCAAATTGAATACATAAAGAAATATAAATTTTTAACCCCCCAATCATAGAAAAATTCAAATTTCGAAAAAACATTTATTTATTTAAAATGAAAATATAATCTTGTAAACACGTAATTTTGAAAATTTATAGGGTTACTTTGATGTTTAATTCATGATATACAATTTGTTATAAAATATGAACCCCAACTTAAAACTGAACATCACTCCTAATCATGAACATAAAGTTGATAGAAACATAAAAATTGTATATCTTAAACATGGTTTTGCAATTAAACAATTAAAAATAATTTGTACACAGTTATAGTGAAGCTCAAAAAAATGTTTCTACAAATTCAAAATAGTTTTCCACAGTTCTTTTAATATATAATAATTTTTGGTAAAAAAACATCGATTCTAAATAAAACTAAAAAACCATATTATGTAGTGTTTCCATCATTCAAGCAGTGTCACATTGAAATAGATTATAAATCACTTTAAAATATAAATAAAATTTTCCGGATCTAATAATATTATTTCAAAACTGATACAAAATGAATTTCAATAACATAGACTATATAAATCATAAAACCCTTCATTGAAAAAAAAAATCGATAAATAATAAAATTCAAAATATTAGATAATTTCCTCGACACTTAGCCTTCATCATATATTTCAATCCAATCCTAAAATAGATTTTCATCTTGATACCACTATAAAGGAAGAATATAGTAATATGAAACACTAAAAATTTCATAACATAATTAAAATAATTGAAAAGATAAATCCCTTGATAGTTGGTATTTTCACTTTATACTCAACCAAATGAGCACTCTCCTTTAAATAACATGAATCTCCACTTGGTTTCTCTCTATTAAACATCTATATAACTTAAAGAGTTCAATCATTAAATCCACACAATTATAACAAAAAATTGAACCAATGTAAAAAAGGGAGAGGATGTGGGGATGAATTCTAAGCCAGTAATGATAGAGTAGTTTCAGTAGTGGATCAAGAAAGAATATGAGGCTACTCAAAAAGAAGTTTGAGGGGTAATTATTTAAAAGAAAATAAAAAATAGGATTTATTGAAACATGGTATACCTCACATGAATAATTAATTTTATATTCTTTAGTCATACTTTCCCCCTTAAAATATACCCATAATCATTAGTAGGAGGATTCATCATATATGGTGGATCATTATTCTTTCTAAGGAAATCAACAATAAGAATACCCACGTTTTATCCTTCTTCAATAGTAAGGAAAATATTCCATACATTCTCCAAAATAGTAGAACTTAATATTATGAAAAACACTGGTTTAATTATCAATAAATCACAAAAATTGACGAAAATAGGTTAAAATAGAGAATAAAACCATTATATAAGAAGAAACATTATCACCTATACCCCTACACTTAGTGGTTTTCAAAAACATGAAAAAAGATTCTAAATCAGTTGTAACATGCCATGAATTTCTAGAACATGATCCAAAAATATTTTTTAAATCTGAAAACACATTACACTCTCATATAAAGACATGAAATTTCATACACATGATGTAATTTTAAAATTCTTCAATTGAATCAAATGAAGTTAAGTTATCAATATCATGTTTTAAACCATTATAAAAAACATCAATCATAGTTCATGAGAAGCTTTCAAGAGAGCATACATAGTCTATAACAGTAGTAAATAATCAATAATTTTCTATAATAGTTTGAGGCCTTAATACACACAATATTAAAAGATAAAAACTCATGAATAGGATTATAAAAATAAATATTAATGCTTTTTAACTCTGAATGCATGATTGGTACTATTAAATTGGTTTTCCTAAAAATAAATGATAGTGAGTGTTGTCCAGTAGCTTTAATGACACGATAAAAAAGAAGATGTTTTCACGTTAACCACACCATTATTCATGAGAATGATCAAGCTGACTCTACTCTCAATCCTCCTTAATCATTCATGTTCTTATGCAGATTTAGATTCAAAAAATTTGACCTTCATGTGTTCATTAACTGAAGTTTGAACCATTTCTCTAAAAGTGTTATTAGTATCCTTTAAAATTTCAACTCTTGAGACTTATTCATCCAAATAATTAATATTTTGGATCACCTATAGTTTGTATTTATTTAAAACATTGAATTTCTCTTATCAATAGCTAACATAAAAATTAGTTTACAATTTTTAAAAACAATTACAAAAACACTAATAGTAAGGAATTGTATCTCCAAGATGATTGAATCCTTTTTTCACACTATATTTATAGAAATATAAAAAAAATAGGTAACGTAATCCTCCACATAGTGAAAAACAATTAATCCACTCTTCTAGTGTGTCGGGTGATGGATTGATCAGAAAACTTTAGAGAAACAGAAGTGAATTTAAACTCCTCAATAACAAATTGAAAATATAATTATTAAGTAATAAGTTTGACACTATATCCTAGGTTACACAAATAGTTTTTCTCCTCATATTATCTTATTATTGATGGTATGAAATAGCCCATAGGGACTTGTTATTTTGGAAGTATCTTTCTTTATAAGATGAGACTATATTCCTCAATCAATTTTATAGTTTAAATCCCTTCAAATTACCTATAAATATAAAAAATTAACATGAGAAATTTCAGTATGAATTAATTTTTTTCATGTTCTAAATAATGGGTATATTCATATAGATAATATTGAATATTTCAAGAACATTAAGATTGTATGGTTAATAATTTTTTTCTTAACCCTTCTAGGGAATCAAATGGGTGGAGAAAATGTATGTAAAATAGATTTTTACTTTGGTTTTTCCTCAGCAACAATATTCTTATTTCATTATTTGATCACTTCTCATTTCATATTATTTTTCCTTATTTATTTCATGTTTTGAATTAGGTTCATACTCATTCTGTACATTACTATCCACCTTTCAAATTTTTTATTTCAATATTTTCATTCTCATAATCACTTAAAAAATCCAAATCATATTTCTTAGGTGATATCTATACATCTTCATGTGTTTCCATACAAATTATTCTATTTATAATCATCACATTCATTCTAGGATTCATCTCTATTATACTATGAAACTTACCCTTATCTCTCAATATCAAATCTTTATCAAATTGTCCCACTTTTAGGTTAAGGTTTTTAATATTATAGTTTTCCTAAGCCTTATATTAATCAAACTCATAATTTTATGAATAAAACATAGTGATAATATATTGAATCAGTCCCCTTAATTTCCCTTGATAATTATATCACTCAGCCCTATATTGATTTTGCTTGTTGAGATCTTGGTTAATATTGGAATCCATGGGTATAAAACTCTTTAATAACTCCATGATAAATATAAGAAAGGTTGGGGTTTTTACTATATACATGGTTAATTTATTATGAAAATATTTCATTATTACCCTATTTACTATCCCTAAAATAAAAAAATCACCTTCATCCTACTGTATAGGTAGATCAATATTAGGATAACAATACCATATATACCCAAACTTTACAAAATGATTACATTGTTTTCTAACTAAACACTCTTGACCATCATTATAAATTATAACAACATATGTAGTTGACTAACTCCTATGAATATTTTTTCTCCTATAAATTCTAGGTTGAGGGTTTCGAGATAGTTCATTAAATATTTATTTTAGTTCTTCAATTTTCATATTTGGCAAATCCACACCAAGTGACTAGTTAACTATGGTTTTTTTAGATATAACTTGGATTGATATAAAATGTTTCCATTAGAGGTAGGTGTAAATTTTGTGGATAAGTAACTTCATAATAAGGTATTTAAACATATCCTAGGTCACTGGGAAAATTTATCCCTCATCTTAGACAAACTTAGTAATTTTTTCCCACATTAATTCTCACATTCATAGGATAAAATTTCATCAAATAAGCATTTAATACCTTTTAATTGGTATCCAATATCTCTTCATATATCTAATAGAACTGGCTACTAGCCATACCTTTCAATAAAAATAAAAATAAAACCCCATTTTAATCTCTTCCCTACTCAACCCAAATAGTGTTAGCTACAAAATTAAATTATAAAACTCTCTAATAAACTCTAAAGAGTCCTCATTAGGTATACCATTATAAGAATACATAATAGAGATATAAGATATTTTCATCTCATAGTACATGGACCTATGGGACAACTATATTCTTTATGTATTACGTGAAAATAGAGTTAATTGAAACACTAGAAGTCTAATTCTCTTAAAATTTCATTCTAAGGTTGTAGTGGAATAAATTTTTCATTATAATTCTCAACTCTCTCAATATAAATTTTCTCCATTTTTGTTTTGTTGTTATTTATTAGTTCACTAAAGTTTATTTTTTATTTCACTTATCTTTGAATTCAATTCATTATTGGATGATACCCTAGTGTATATGAAATTATAGATTTAATAAATTTAAATTTAACACACAAGAAGAAATACTTTTTTTTAATTTTTTTGGAAGAAACTGTTTTATAATTATTGTTTTATTTTTTCAATGGAAACATATACGATTCCTCAGTAATAGGGCCAATTTTTTTAACCAAGGTGTTATAAAACCTCATAAAAATACAATTTATAAACCTACTTATTAATAGAAACTAGTAATTATGTTTTAATAAAACAAAAAATAATTTTGGTGTCTATGAAAAGGAAAACAAAAAAACAAAAAAAAAACAAGTGGATTGAAAAAATATGAAGATTAGTCAGATTAATGAATTAAATAAAACTGAGGAAAATCTAGTGAGAAAGTATAGAAGTAGAGTGTGTAAAAAATATAATAATTAAAATTTTTAAAAATGGATGAAAATATGGAAATCATACTCATATGAATTGATTATTAAATTTCTTACTTCATAATCAGGATTAATAAATTTAGTGCTAAAATATGTGAAGAAAGGGATTTGAGACACTTTAATGTCACCCAAATATTAAAGCTACTTCGTGAACCCACACTATGAAATGATTTTTCCATATTCAATATAATGAAAAAAGGTTCTTTCATAGAGAAAAAAATACTCAACCTTTTCAAAATTAAGTACATTAGTTGATGTAACGTTCTAGTTTTTATCATTACATATGAACCCTATAAATTTAAATTTGAACCTTTATTTTTGTCCATACTAATGTGAATAAGAGGTTAATGTATATTTCAAGAGTTTTTGGGTATTATTCAGATCCTGAAGCCTTGGGTTCTTGAGGAAATAGATCAGGTGAATGGTTTTAATAAACCATTCCTCTGAGGCCGTAGAGTTTAGACAAACTATGTGGGTGCAGCAAAGGGTCAGCAGTATGCACATGGGCTGAACATGTTTTTTCCAAACCATGTTCCAAACCCACCTGGGTAACACCATACAACTAGTGGTGAAACATTGTTTAGGTTAGATTTTGGTAAACTGTGAGGCCAAATTTCATGCCATTTAGAAATCTGTAAAATTAAAATTTTCCATTGAACCCTTCTATGTTTCCTCCCTTCTTCTTCCTCCCTAATAATTTATAGAACCCCCTCCATCATTAGAGACTAACCTATTCCTACCACTTAGTTTTTGAGATATTTTCTTTATCTGGTTTCCAATTCCTCTATCATTAGCCTCATTAGTAGCATTCTGGTTTACTCTTCATTCCACTTCCATATTTTCTTCATTTCTCTCACTATATAGAATATTAAATCCATGATAGATAATGTGTCTTATTTTTAGTTCATTTGTTCAATTTACTAATTTCTCTCATTCAATCCTATAATAGAGGCCAAAATAGATGAGGATTCATCTACCACAATATGGTAGGTGCACTAGTATTTATCTATAGTGTTTTTCCTCTTTGTATTATACACTATAATTTTTTAATGCCAGACCTTTCGTGTATTGACTTAAAAATATTAATTGAACTTATTTATATATATATTTTTTAATGTTATGAATTCCCCATTACACACTTAATCTTCATCCAAGGTTTCCCACCTTGTCAAATTCCACCCATAGAGTGTGATTATGATATGTCTTAACATTGAAATTACTGATGTTCCCAATCCATCTTATAAGTGGGGTTGTCTTGATAATTAAATTGAAAATTACTAATTTATTTGAATATAAGTGGACGTCATGACCATGTCACGTGCCCTTATGTGAATAGTGGATTACTTCCTTGGCTAATTAAATATTGAATAGTTGGAAACCCTCACTTGTATTATGATAATGCATTAGGAATATAATGGATTATTATTATTATTATTCTCAACCAATTATAATGGACGTTGAGACATGGTTAAGGCTATTGTTGGACTTAAATCTTCATGCTCCCATGAAGTACAATGTTGGGAATGACGTCTCACATCATTATCGAATAGTGGACTTGATGTTTCACATTTCATTGAAGGTTGTTCTACATGATGTTTCACATCACTCATTGGGTTGACAGATATGATTACATTTGTATCCCGGAATTGAATTCTTCTGATAATACCCAGTTTACACCATGTGATGCTTATAACAATCAAAGGATTCTTGAGTTACGTCTCAGCCCCTGGTGAGTATTAGTATCTATATATGTGGATATATATTTCATTATGTATATAGTTAATATATATACATTCATATCTATATAGATATATAATTATACATATACTTATATATATAGTGGAATATGTTTAGATATATCACAACCTAGGCTGAAGTAGGTAGTGTCATCTTGGTATCCTTTTGGAACCAGAGTTGACCCATCATAGTTACATTTTTTATCCTTAATTATATATGCACACTACCATTTTATATACACTGGTTGGATATTTCAATATTTCATTAGTGGTTTCCAGTTCTGTATATATGAAACCCTACTCAGGTCGTTGATTTGTACCCAAACAGACTTCTTGGCTCCATGTATGTACAAAAACAAGGGTTTGGCTATGGATGCCCGATTATTTTCCTATGATAGAGTACATGAGAATAGGACCAAGATTATACATGAAATGCTATTAGAGTTATCTTGGTACTTTTATTATCATTTTTATAGAATATTTTTTTTATTTCTCTATATCCCATGAATTTCTGTTTTTAGAGTATAATGGCATGATCATCATTTTTTATTTGAAAATGGATTTTTTTCTTATTTTTTATTTATATATAGTTTGTGTTATGTTTCTTCAATTCATTTATTAAAAAGTTTCTATGCTTACTATTATTATATATCATTGTATTCCACTCTGATTAGAGGGAATAGTCTCGCTACTAACACTCCCTATCCCCCCACTACTAGGTAGCATCATCTAGCATATGGGGAGGTGCACGTGAGGTTATGTGGCCAACCAGATCTTGGAACATTTTAGTGAATCTCAGTTTGGGACACTACAAAGGGGTATCAGGGTAATTTGTTTCCTTTTTTATTTATATTTAGAAATGGATAGACATTATATTATGAAGTGTTTTAGTTTCGTGATGAACATTTTCTTGGGAGTATCTAATCTAAAAATAGATAAAATAAAAATTACATGGGATTGGATGTTGATATTCTATATTTTACTATTTATAGTTTTATTTATTTCACTGTTTAATGATGTACCTATTTTATGATATGGGATTTATGGATCTCTCTTTTACATTTGTCCTAAAAAGGAAAGTAAGTATTGTACATGCATCATCATAGGTATTTATGGATTCACATGTCATGTATTATTTCATGTCATATGAGTATATCTTTTTGCTTGCATTTCCTGATTTCATGTGGTTACTATGAGTTCCTTTGTATATTTTTAAAAATTTCATAACAATTTCTTGCTTTGAGATAAATAACTGCTTAATTAATGTGCATGCATCAACCTAAATGGGTTTTCCCATATATCGTGATGGTGGAACCTTAATTCACTAATTATAGAATTTTTGAGTCATGGACCATTGGTCACATGGGCTGTAACGTTAGTTGTTGAAATTAAATTGATTTCAATTTCAATTTATATATAGTATGGGCCTATATATATTGGGAATAGTAATCCATAAAATTGAACCATTGTAAAGGTTGGTTCTAGTTACATGACTTTCCAATTGCAATTTATAAATAAAGTACTCTATAAATTGGGATTGGTAACACATCTAATTGGAACATGATGAATATATATATACATAAATTTATAACACATGTGAATTTGATGATAATTGTAGATTAAATAATTGTTACTATTAAATTGGGATAGTAATTTCAACATAAAAGGTTTTTTCCTTCTATACCTTGTAATTGAAACTCCATATATCGAGACCTATGTTTCCTGATATTGGAGCTTGACCCTAACCCAACCTTAGTGGTGGATAATAGAGAGTGTCTCTTAGGAATTAATAATCTTCTAGAGTTACCTAGAGCCGGGTTTAGTAGTGGGAATATAGGTATTAAATATTATATATAATGGTATTTTACCTTTCCTATTTCTTTATATGTGATCTTTTTTGTTATAAAATTATTTTCTACGCCCTGTTTTTTGGAATTTTTACAAATATTCCATTATTATGACCTCAGGTCAAGAATCAAGAATGTAGTGATGACCATGCTTCAGATGTTGTGGGCTCAGGTCCACTAGTATTGCCTCCTACAATTACATATACAATAGCTATAACTATACCTGAATGGGGAACTAATGCTCAATTCCAAGAGCGTTTACTATGTTCTAAGCAGTCCATGCAGGGATCTACAAGAACTACATAGTCCATGGATGAATTGACATGGGAGTTCCAACAGAAACATTTTCCTAGGTTCTAGGGTGATGGTGGAACCTATGTTGCTAAGTCATGGATGGATACCATGCTTTCAATATTCGAGCACTTAAGGACACCTCCAGAAAAGAGGGTCAAGCTCGCAACATATATTCTTCTTGATTCCACCAAACTATGATGGGATGTTGTCACTTGATCTAGTTATCATTAGGATGTGGTATAGAATAATTTTTGGATGACCTTCTATGATTATTTATTCCCACATACACTAATATATGAGAGGGTTAGGGAATTTATACACCATCACTAGGGTTATATGTCCATGATAAAGTATTTTACTCATTTCATAGACTACAAAAGATTCATTCCTACTCTCAGTAAGGATGATCTAATGAAAATTATATGGTTTTTCTAACATTCCCCAATCTGGAACTACCATGTGTCTGAAAAGGGATGGTTATGAGACCTAAAGTGTGGCTCTCCATATGCCAGAGGCTACTGACTAGCAGTGGTGGTGTGATTAGCATAGTGGGGATACTATACCCACTAGTATACAGTTATGATGTAGTGGAAAAAAATATAAATTAATATCATAATGAGGTAACATAAAATAAATAGAATATCACAAGACTAGGAAACGATGGAAGAATCAAATAAATAAAATAATAATGAACTATGTAATGATAGTAAGATATGTATCTAAATATCAACTAAAAATAAAAAATAAATGAATCAGTTAATACAAATAATCTCAAAGGCCTCAGCCCAGAATTCCATGTCAGTCCCATCTCTACACTCTAACCCATCCATTAAGAATCAAATTCAATAACACAGTTCCTTTACCTTGTCCAAACATGCATCTGTGTAATGTTCATAGGTACCAAATGATAGCCTAAGTTGGGTGTGATTAAAAACTCAATTGGTCAACACCACTATGACTAAAAAAACCATCCTGATAACAAGTGTATGCAATAAATCAATAAAACATGTTTATTAATTACTCAATTAATATAATACATAAATCAACCTACTTCAGAACCATGCTATACTGACACTGATCTTGTAACACAAACATGAAAACCATAATGATTTATCCATAGGAAAAATCACACAAATCTTTCCCAAGCCTTATATATAAGAATTATAGCATGTGCAGGGAATAGCCTGGTATATAAGAATTTAAATATGTTTCATTGGAAATATCCCTATATATAAACATTATAGCTTGAGTCAAGGAATAACCCAGTATATAAGCATTACATGATGTTTTACAAGGAATATCACACTATATAAGCATTTCAGCATGCATCAGGGTATAGCCCAATTTATAATAATTAAAACATGTACTCATCAAGTCATAATAGCAAGGATATCATAATATCAATTCATAAGCCTCGTTGGTTAATTATTGAAATTACCATTTTTCTTTTAATTTCATCTACATTTATATATGAAATTATCACCATCCATATCAACATCCCATAATCTATTTATAAAGTGATTCTATATCAATCAATCATCTAAAATCACATAGCATGCTAAACACACCTTAATCAACTATCAAATTCAATTTAAATCAAGGGTTTTCTCATACAATGTGTATCTATAATCCAGGTCTCATAAAATATTGAATTGACCCAAAACTCCATTCCATGATTTACCATTAACCAATGATTAATTTAATTAAAATTCATGATATGTTTCCCTGGTCATAATATTGCACATACTTGACTATTATCAAACCATAGGGTTAAGGTTTAAACCCCCGACCTTATTATAGTAATTAATAAATACCTACAATGGGTAACACCAATAGAACGAAGGTGAGGAAGATCATCAGAAGGAACCTAGATAAAAAAAAGATTGATATGTTTCTATAGAGGATGTCAATATAAAAAAATACTTTAAATAAATAATAAGCTAAGGGTTAGAAGACCAATTCAAGGTGACCAACCAAGGATCAAACACCAATATACGATGTCTGGAGGTGATGAAATCACCTCAAAATCTCCAGAAGTCACATATCACTTGAGAGAGGGGGATTTAATAAAAGAATGAAAAACGAATCATTTTCAATACCTACTTAAAAAAATTTCTTATGATAAATACATGGTAATTTATCCATTTACATGTTGTATATTTTATTCTAAATGGGTACACTAAAAACCCCATCACATCGGGGTAATATTTAACCCTACATGACTTTTACATGATGTGAATGGTTTTCATGATGTGTAACTGCTTTATCACTAGAATGGGTTCACAACATGTTTCTGGAGGTAGATACATGTTGTGTAAATTTTACATGGAATGTAAATGATCTACATAAATGTTTCATCCCAATTTCTACAATATGATCCAAACAACCTCCAAATTATTCCAAATCATGGAAAACCCTAATAAACCCATCTAACATGTCTATACCTCCGCCAAGTTTACTTTTTTATTTTATAACACTTTTAATGGGATAGTGAGAACCCTCTTAAAAAGTTCAAGCAACAAAGAAAATAGTTGATTTGTTAACCACAAGTTTAAGGCGATTAGAATCTCCTTCTTTTAACAGTTTCCAAGGGAGGGAACTTACCTAACAGTCTGGATCTTTCTCTATGTTGTCTTAATAGTGCCTTGAGAGGTATTCCCAAGCTTTCATATATTCTGCTTTAGTGATCTTCTCTATATTGAATCCTCTAATCAATATACAATCTTACTTGTCAATCTATTATCCCTGCTCCCTGGAAACTTCCACTTGAATCAATCTTTTCATCATATGGTCGACGTCTTCCCTCTCAGCCTTGATCACCAGGATATCCTACTTCATTTATTCACCATAATGAATGAGTAGTATCATTTGAGTTTCTAGATCCTCATCCTTCAGGCACTGAAAGCCGTCTAGAGAACCTACCTCACATTTTTGTCCAGGGGAAATAGCATCCCCCTTCACCGGACTCCATTAAATCAAATAAACATATATACTTGAAGTTTAGGACAATTTCCCCAATAAAGTCTCTCTATATCCAAACATGAATCATCCCTCACACTTTAATGAAAAACCCCAAAGAGACATGCACCTAGAAAAATAAGGGATCATAAAACTTCCCCATCATATAATATCTCATCCCCAAGATGATCTGAGCATCATTTTGGGGTCTCAACGAACAAGTTTGTACACTATTCTCACATATCAGACTCACTCTCCCAAGTCTCCTACTAAACTCGCACATTCTTCCACTACACTCGAACCATAGGTATATTCCTACCCTAATGATACTTATATCTATGGTCCACAATCCATATCAGATTCTCCTCAAATATCACATCAGCAAAAAATCATGTTATCCTTCATATTTATCACATGAGAAGGGTCGAGATAACATCTTCAATGCTATGAAATTTGAAACATATCATGCATGGAACTGTAACACTATGGAAGGTATAATATGTATGATATTGGAATTACCCTATCCACTGTCTCAAATGGCCTAACAAACCTGGTCACCAGCTTTCCCAATTTCATGATATGTCAATTCCCCAACCTAGGGGATACCTAAAGGAAAACGTGATGACCAACCTCAAAATACAGAGGTCAACTCTGATGGTCAACATAGGATTTCAACCTTCTCTACATGGTCACAAATAGCCTCCATATCAATTTCACTTACTCATATGTCTCATATATGAGACTATTCACAACATGAATTCACCCACCTACCTCCAACCAGAAAAGAGGAGAAGGACACATCCTTCCATAAAAATCCTATAGAGGTTCTCTATGGATCGATTCATGTAATCTATTATTATTTTAAACTCTATGAGTAACATATGATTATCCCATAATACATCCAAATCTAAATCATAGGCTCATAATATATCCTCTAGAACCTAAATAGTCCACTCAGATTGACTATCAGTCTGAGGATGATAGGTCATTAAAAAAATTACTTGTGATCATAGAGCATTATGAAGAACCTTCTAGAACTGCAATGTGAAATGAGGATATCTATTAGAAATAATACTCTTCAGAACAATGTATAGATGAACTAATTTTTAAATGTAAAGAATACTCAGATTATCAACTATAATGTTCTCCCTAAGAGGAAACACGTGGGATACATTCATCAGTTGATCCACAACCACCCAAAAATAATATCTCTTACTATTTTTCTGGGTAAGTCCTATCAGAAAATACATAGTGACATCATCCCATTTTAACTCATGAATGGGATAAGGTTTCAAAACCCCAACTGTCCTCTGATGCTTGACATTCATCATCTGACAAGTGAAACATATTTCGACAAAACCTGCTACCTCTTTCTTCATTTTGACCACCAGTATTTTTCGATGATGATCATGATATATATTTTTAAAATGATGATGAACCTCCATTATAGAAGAATAAAAATCTTTCATCATATCCTCACGAAAGCCCATATGAACCCATAATCAGCTATGGAAAAGAATAGAATTTCCATTTCTAAGAGAACATCCTGATGGTGTCTCCCCACCATATAAGATTTTTCTTAGAACTAATACCTATGGATCAAATAAATAATATATATTAATCTGGTGCAAAAGAAGGGGTATAATATATTTTGAAGTTACAGATACTCATCCCTAAGACTAATGAACGTATAGATGCATGTCATTCAAGAGTACCATCATTCACTACTCATCACAAGAGTCATGCACAACTTGTTTCTATGACTTCCAGTTCAAGTCATAGAAAATGAAGTTTCCCTTTCCTGGTGTATAATCCAACTCAAAATCGAAATACAAAAGATTCTCAACCCACCTCCTATAATAAAGGTTGAGGTCCTACTGAGAAAATATATCAATGAGGATTCTATGGTCTATGTATACCAAAATCTTCTCAACCAAAAGATGGCGTCTCCAATATATCAATGCATATACCATGGAATCTATCTTCATATCATTAGTAGGATAATTCCTCTCATGTTGTCTTAGCTATTTGGAGTAATAATAAACCACTCAATCCTCCTGCACCAGAACTACTCTGAGCCCAACATTAGATGTGTCTCGCTAAATTGAATATGATTTACCCCTAAAAGTTAAATTTACGATAGTTTTTAGGCCATAATTCTCTTCAGATCCTAAAAATATCCCACATAATTATCAAACCAAACAAACTTTAACCATTTATTGTTCATCCCAGACATTAGTGCTACCATATGGGAGAAGTCCTAGATATAGCACTGATAATAACCAGAGAGACCTAGAAAATATTATATATCCAAGAGATTATTGGGTCACTCTCAAGATAACTTGGATGAAACCTTATATGGGTCCACTGATACTCATGCCTCTGAGATTACATGGCCCATGAAGTGCATTCTATTAATCCGTAAACTACATTTTGTTACCTTGTCATAGAGTTGATGCTCTCTCAATGTAACTGAGATGATGTTAGGATATTTGGCATGATCATCTGTATACTGTAAGTACACTATGTTTACATCTAAAAAACACCACAACCCAGTATCGAAAAGGATGAAAGATATAATTCATCATATCCAATATTACCAATGGTTCATTCTTCAAAGAAAATATCATCACTATGAACTCATACAATTCGTACCGACTCCTAAAAGGAGCTTGAGATATTTCTGAAGGAATCACCCTAAACTAGTGATGACTAGATCACAAATAGATATTTAAGAAGATCATAGAACCTCTCAATTAATCAAATATATCATTAATACATAGATGAGGATACCAATTTATGATTTCCATATGGTTCAGCCTCTAATAATCTATGCATAAGCATAAGGTACCATCAACCTTCTTGGAAAAATGAACTGATGAACCCCATAAAGACATACTATTCCATATGAAACATTTAGATTCTATATATTCCATCTGAAATTTCAAATATCAAAGCTCTACTAGTGACATTATATAAGAAGGAATAAAAATTGGATTTGCTCCCGACACAATCTTGATTGTGAACTCAATCTCTCGCTCAGGCGATAAGCCGTAGAGATTTTCGATAAAAACATCCTAAATAGTTCTACCACTAGATTAAAATAATCATGTTTCATTCCACCATCATCTAGAACAATTATTATTATCTATTTTAGGAGACTATATAATATTCACTGAACTGGTCCTATACAACTAGCCTAGATATCCCACTCACCCTTGTGAAAATAGATTCCTTTTTCTAGAGATAGGAATGTAACTCTACTTCCATAAAATTCAATATGAACTTGGAATTTAACTAACCAATCTTTAATAATAATAAAAATAAAACCTATCAGTTAGATCAAAAAAAGGTTCCCGCGAGAAATTTTAATCACTAATATCTAGAGAACATGTCTTTCAACAATTGATATTCTCTAACTGAAATCTTAATGGTGAGTTCATGGATAAAGAACCATCCATTATTTCCATAACCAAGACCAAAATGTTTTTAAAAAGAGTAAATAAAATGAATTTTATGACCTTGTATCTCAAAAAATTCATGTAAGATTAGATGATACATGAATCATAACTCTAACAGTAGATGGTACTACATCCACAATAGCCATAATAGTCTACATAACATGTAGTTGACTAGCCCATCCGCATTGGGCTATAGTTTGAATCCCCTGAGTTATTACCTCTACCTAATATTGTTTTTCCTGCAGTGGGGTACCATGTCCCTGGACTCAACATGAATGACTGGTGGGGCTACAACTACCTATTTTATAAGGAGTAGTTGAGTCCTTCCTAGACTCTGGTACCTATCCAGATCCCCTTCCACTACTATGAAACTACATGCCCCTACAAAAACTCATTAGTTGTCCCATCCTTTTGCAAGCTCTAAATTCCAATGTAGGGTACAAATATTGTGGCCGCTTTTGACCCATATTTCCACACTAATAGAACTGCAAATGAACATAGTCTTCTAGTGGCTACCCACTTTCTTAACTACTCTTCCAATTGTATCCATAGAAAAAACTATCATAGAAATTATTCCTTCCACTATAAGAATAGTTATCGGTTTTCCCAATAGAAATATAATGGTTATTTTTAGGGTCTCTCTCAGATTCTCTTCCATGATGAGTTCCTTATTCATCAAATCCTCAAAATAAACTAGATAGAAAACACTAACTTGTGACCTAATATCATAGCAATGTCCATCGTAAAAATTTTCTACCTAAAGATCTCATCAGATGCTAAAGATTGTGCATAGTGGTGTAGGTTAGTGAAGCATCTGGTGTAGTCCCTCATTGACTTTCCCACCTATGTCAGTTGCATGAACTCACAATCCTTCTCATCCCTCAACATCTCTAGATATAAATGATCAAGAACGTTTCCTTGAAGTCCTTCCAAGATAACTCCTCCTACTCCATATCCAGCTATAGAATATCCCACCAATTCTTGGCAGATCCATGGAGAATATATGCAGCAAGTTTTACCCTCCTATATGAGGGTATCTCAAGATGACTAAAGGATATCTAGAATGAATTAATCTATAACTCGGCTACCTGTGGGACTCCCCCCCAATGAAACTAGGTAGATGTTTCAACTATAACTCTCTCATCAACTCATAAATCAAATTAAATATGTGAATAGTATACCTTTTCTATTGATTTCAGGACCCTCATGACGTTTTTTCAAATATGAACAACAATATGATCCTCATGGGCCACAAGAAGCTATGAATTAGATATGTTAGTATCATGCTAATTTTCAATATATTATCTCTCAACTTGATAATGATGAGGTGATATTTTCTCTACAATACAAACACACTCCTCAGAACACTATATAAACAAAAAAAATCAACCTCAACATGTGACAACAACAGAGAACCATTGGCTCATAGCCTCTCTAAACAAGGATTACAAGTGTTTCATCATGACATAACAGTTCATTTAATTCATTGTTTTATATATGACATGTATCTTATATTAGAGTTCATATTGGATAGTATATAACACAAGAAATATATATGTCATTATCAATAACAATGCATGTCAATAAATATCCTTATTTATCTATCATGATGAATTTATACGCATCTCATTCCATACCAGTCCATGAGTATAAATATCAATGAATAATAACATTACACAATATTTAATTCACCCAAGGAGAAACAACATCAACTATAACAATAGGATAGTTTAAACAACAATCATATCCATGGGCACTTGGATTTCCCGTAGTACACGGGTTATCTACTCCCATACACAAGATCATTACCAAATCCTGACACATCCTACTCTCCTTTATACGAAACCTAAATAGTAATAAAAATTCAAATAAAATCCTTCTATTCTAAAAACACGATATAATGTTTCACTATCAATTACTCTCTTACATGGATAAAAAGGGTTGGTTATGAGACCTCAAGCATTTTTTCCCTTATGCTAGTGGATTATGACTAGAATTGGTGGTGTGATCAACATAATGGGGGACTATTACCACTACAATAGAGTTAAAATGTAGTGAAAATAAACAATATAAATTAATATCATAGTAATAAAACATAGAGGATTCAAAATATCATACAACATGAAAACAAAAGAAGAATGAAATAGATCATATAATAGTGAACCATGTAATGTCATAATGATATGTATCTAAATGTGAACTGAAAAAATTTAAAATAAAATAAATAGATAAAACAAATAAACTCAAAGTCCCTAGAATTGAATGTCATGTTTGTCCCATTTCCAAAATCAAACCCATATAGTAGGCATTAAAAATTATCAACAATGTCCATTTCCCTTGTCCAAACCTACATGCACGTAAACTATGCAGGTACCAAATGGAGGCCTAGGTAGGATGTGAGTATAACTCATTTTTTCAACACTACTGTGTATAAACAAAAACCATATTGTTAACAAGTGTATGAAATAATGTAATAAATAGGTGTATTAATTATTCGATTAATACAATACACAATTCTACCATTTTTTCACCGTGTATGAATGTCTTTGATCAGGTAACACAATCATTCCAACCTTAACAATATATCCATACGAGAAATCACAAAAATCATTTCCACCCCAACTATATAATCATTAAGACATGTTTCATGGAATTTCTAGATATATAAGCATTTTATCATGTGTCACTATGCATAGCCTGCTATATAAGATAAACAGCATGAGTTCGGTCATAGCCCAGTATATAAATATTACAACATGTTTCACTTGGCATATAACACTATATAAGAATTTTACCATGATTCGGGGAATATCCTAATATAGAATCATTAAATCATGTACTCAATAACTCATAACAGAAAGGATATCATAATATCACCCCATAATCTTCATTGGTTCATTATGAAAATTACTATTTTTCATTAAATTACAATTTCATTTATATATCAAATTATCAGAATCCATATAAATATCTCATAATCTATTTCCAAATTTTTTATATATCAATCAATCACCTAAAATCTCATGTCATTCTAAACAAACTTTAATCCATTATCCTATTCAATTTTAATCAAGGGTTTACTCATCCAAAAGGTATCCATAATCCAAGTCACATTAATAATTGAATCCAATCAATATTCCATTCCATGATTTACCAATAAAAAAACTAATTTAATTAGATTGCATGATACATTTTCACAATCACATTATTTCAAATACTTGAAAATTATCAAACCATAGGGTTATGTTTTAGACCCCAACCTTAATCCAGAGATTAAGAATTTCAAAAAATGGGTAACACTGACATAAAAAGGTAAGGAAGATCACAAGAAGTAACCCAAATAAAATGGAAACTATATCATCAAGTATACATAGTGGAGATTAATAGAAAACACTTCATCAAAGGAAGAATGAGGCAAGGGGTAGAATACCAAGGCAAGTTGACCTGCTAGGGATCAAAAACCAGACCACATTATCTAGAGGTGATGAAGCTACCTCAGAATTTTTATAATACTCTAAGGACATGAGATGAGGGGTTGCAATGAATGAATGAAAAAATAATTACCTTCACATACAACTTAAGATTGTTGCTTTTTATAAATTCATGGTGTGCAATCAATTTACACTGCGTTTATTTATTTTTAAAGGGATATGCCGAAAAACTCATTGCCTTTGGGAAATATTTAACCCTAGTCAACTTTTACATAATGTGAATGATTTACACACTATGTAACCACTTCATGTTCTACATGGGTTCATGGTATGTGTTTGTTAGCAGTTACATGTATTGTAACTTGTACATGGAATGTGACTTCTCTATACACAATTTTCAACCAAGTTTCTAAAAAAGAAACAAAACAACCTAAAAATTCTTCGAAAATATAGAAAATCCTCATAAACCCATTTAACTCAATTATAACTAGACTCCATTAATTAATATAAGCATACATTCGTGATAATTTGGCCATTTTCGCCAAAAAAGGCTCTCTATCTCCAAAAAAAAGGCTCATCCACTATGGTAAAAAAAAGAAATCAAATAGGAACATACCAGAAAAAATACATGATCCAAAAATTTGAGGATGGGCTTGTATACACGATAAAATATCATGTTAATATCTTCCAGTTAAATACCGTTTTTTAAATAGTGAACCAATCTCTCATTATTGAATGAAATTTTAGTGAAATTGATGGTGTGGACTAAGGAACTTCAGTACTAAGGTAGGGTAGCTGCTGATTTAGTGTCCAGAAGTGGTACTTTGAGTCTTATTGTGGGGAAGTTCTAGTCTAACATAACATACTGATAGTTACAAGATATTTCACTAATACATGTTCATATGAAACCCCAATTAAACAGAGATACCATTTAATATTTATCTTGTAGAATGATAGGTCATCTATAATGTTTTTTTAGAACCATTCCCACAATACCTTGTGAGAAGGTGTCTATATTGACTCTGTATTTGGGAGCGAGACAAGAAACTTTGCATTAGATAAGAAGTTTGGCTACTACTGGTTGATTAGGCTATGGGAGTGGACATGGTCGTGTGATCCATTCTTATGAAACGTGGTTCCAACAGAGTGATATGGCTCTAGATAGACATTTTGTGACCTAAGGTTGTGGCACTAATCAACACCGTATAGTAAAAACTATACCAGTGGAGTGAAGCTTCATGCCTTTTATAGATATAGGTAAAATTCTAGTATACTCTACCCTAGTTTCTACCATATTTGACAAACCTGATTCACATTATTTTATCTCTTCTAATATTATGTAAATTTTGGGCCCGAAAATTGAGTACTTATGTGGGGTAATGACTCTAGATACACTATTGGGAATACGATCAGAGAGTATAAGTTGATTCAAGGAATGTGCCCTCAAGGATAGAGGCTTTTGTTTCTTGAAGAACCTCTTTATCCTAGATATAAATGTCTTTGATATTATACTCTGGATGGACTGGTTAGTACCCTTTTGGGATCATGTTGATTAGTATCGTCGGATGGTGTCTTTCACATCACCCAAGGGTGGTACCTATTTTCATAAGGGATAATGGGACGTTTAGTATAGTTGAGTAAGACCTATATATCATGGGCTTGGTCGAGTCAAAACCCAGATTTCCATTAACTATATAGATGATTAGGGAACACATCTGAAATATTTCCCACTAGTATTTGAGTTTTTGGGGATTTTTTACCTCATGAATTGTCAGGATTACCTTTTATGAGAGATGTATAAATCACTATTGATCTAGTTTATAGAAGAGCACCAATGTACAATCCTCCTTATCATTTGTAAACTACTGAGCTAAAAGATCTTAAGAGGCAGGTAGAGGACATATAAGTAATGGGATTCATACTCGTTATCACTTCTCCTTAGGATTCCCTTATTGTTTTCTCCAAGAAAGTGGATGGTACCCTAAATGGTTTTGGGGATTATCACCAGTTTAAATATCTTGCAATAAGTAATCTATACCAACTACCTCATATAGATGCCCACTTATACTGGATTTGAGGATTTATGTTTTTCTCCTTCATAAATATGAGGTCATGCTATGATTGGTATTATGTTAGGTTTTTAGACACACCACATATAACATTCCAAAGCAGATATGGATTCTATAAGTATTTTATTTATCCATTATTTCTTGTAAACATGTATGATGTTTTTATGGACCTAATGAATTAGGTCCTTCACCCATATTTGGAATTTTTTGGTGTCCTTTATGGATGGAATCTATGTGTATTCTCATACTCGAGATGAAAAAGAAAAACATTTTAAGATCATACTAAATACATTTATAATGACTTAGTTCTAAGCTAAGATCACCAAATGTAACTTTTTTACCGAAAAGGTTCACTTCATGGGCCATTCTCTCTCAGGGGAAGGAGTGAAAGTATACCCAAAGAAGGTGAGAGCGGTAGTTTCTTGGGAGAATCCTAAGAAAATCGTTGACATATTCAGTTTCTTATTACCAACTCGCTATTTTAATTGTTTTATTCATGAATTTTCATGTATAACATTGTATCTCATGGGAATGACTAAAAAGGGTGTTATGTTTTTATGGATTGAATAATGTGATATAGCCTTTCAAGAGATGAAAAGGGGGTTGACTTTGGTACGAATCCTGATTCTTCTAGATTTAGGAAAAAAAATTGCAGTATGTTGTGATGCATTAGGCATTGGTATGGGAGTTATTATTATGTCGGGAGATTGAGTCACGACATATGCATCTCCCCAGTTGAGGTCTCACAAGTGTAACTGACCAACCCATGACCTCCAGTAGGTAGATTTGTTTCATTTCTTTCATTGATGAATGAATTATCTATTCGGAGAATGATTTTTAATTTAAATGGTATATAAAAGTCTCAAATACATTTCCACTCAACAAGAATATAATATTTGGTAGTGCAGATGGGTAGAATAATTTCAATCATTTTAATTTGAGATCTATTATACACCCAATATAGGAAATATAGTAGATGACACACTAATATATAAGACTCAGACATTTTCCATTCAAGAGGTTAGTTTCAAATGACAGTTGATAGATTAGTTTTCTCAGATGCACTTGGAGGTGTAGGACCATTTGGGGAAACATTTACTCGCATTGTTAACAATGGTATCATATCTTCTGGAATGGGTAAGGAAGATATAGATCTCTGATCCCAATATCTTATTCCCAAGGGATAGTGTCTTCAGTAATGACTTTCCACCTGAATGGGTTATCAATGACGATGTTGTTTTACACATTCATGTGTATGTTTGGGTTCATAAAGACACACATAAATAATTTATGAGGGTTCTCATGCCTCTAAATGGGAAGTACATATAGATCTTACCAATGAGTACTAATAAGTTTGCAATCAGTATTGGTGGCAAGGTATGAAGAGAACGATTTTAGGTTTTATCACATGGTGTTCCACCTGCCAGTAGGTGAAGGTTGTGCACTAGTGGCTTACAAGACTTTAATGTCCTATGTCCATTCCAAATTAGAAATAAGATGATGTCAACATGGATTTTTTAATAGTATTTTTGAGGTCCACTCAAAAAATGATGAGCTATGGGTGATCGTCAATAAGATGACCAAGGTCACACACTTTTTACCTTTCGAAGAGTAATTTTCAGTAGACGATCTTGGGAGGATTCACATTTAAGGGAATTCATTCCATCATGTTGTTCCCTATTCTATCATATATTATAGAGACACTTGGTTCATGTATTTTTTCTAGAAGGGGTTATAGAAAGAACAAGGTACATAGGTACTTTTGATGACAACTTATGACCCATGGAGTAGCTCTCTGTCTTAGCATAAGATATGGGTGTCAAAGGACATGCTTCGGGCATTCATCCTTCATTTTGGAGGTCCTTGAAAGAAACACCAACTTCTCTCTAAATTTTCATACCATAATATCTTTCAAGAAACTATATAGTTGGTTCTATAAAAGGATTTATATGGTATACCATGTCATAAAATTCTATACTAGTTAGAGGCAAGTGAGGTAGTGCTACTAGGACCTCTTCTCATCCAGGATACATCCGAGTAGGTAAATCTTTTATAGAAGTGAATGGATATGACTTCGTCTATGTAGAAATATAATATCTATAGTCACTACTTTTCTCTGGAGTTAAAGGTGGGATATCATGTATTTATATGTTTTTAACTAGATTGGGTTATAGATGGATTAAAATATAGGGAAATATATCACCTCATTATGTCAAGACTTTTAAGAATTTACTTATATTATAGCTGGTAGCCAATTGGTTATCCTTACCTTAGAGGTACCAGGACATACATGAATTCTTCCAAGTATTGAAACTTCACAATTATTATTCAAAACTATATCATTCTTTTGATACTTAGGATATTGTGTTCGAGTAAGATTCATCCTTTGGGTAGAATTCGATACGTATCATTGTTTGGGGCATGAAGACACTCTGAGGTAGTTCAGTTCCTCTGGAATGGTTGTTACAGAATCATGTCCAAGTATAGGATGATACATGGAAGAAAGAGGCTAAGGTTTATTTATATAGGATGGAACTATTCTTAGATGATTTTTTACCTTCCTTGGAAGGGATACATGAGGATGGGTATTATTAAGGATGGGAGGTTGTAATGTCCTAGTTTTTCTCATGAGGTATGGCCCATTTAAATTTTGGTTTGAACCTTTCTTTTTATGGTTTGAAAAACCCATTCAGGATGTTATTGAGGGTTTGTAATAGGTGTACAAGATACACACAATTTTTCCAAACTATGTGCCTAGCCCACACAAGTAGTGCCACTTAACAAATTTTTATCCAGGGTTTGGGAAAACAGTTTTGAAACTTGTGCTTACAAACCATGTTCCTATTAAAAATATATGAAATTCCCATTTTTTAACTTTACCCCAATTAAGTTTACTCCATTTTTTCCTCCAAATTATTGTGCTTAACATCCCTCATCCATGGGATCCTTCCTTCTTTCTACCACAAAATCATTGAAATACCTAATTTATTCGGTGTCTGATTCATTGTTTGTTGGTTACATTGGAATCATATCAGTACGATCTGTCACGACCTGACCCAAGTCATGGCTCAAGCCATAACCACCCTAATCCCACCACTATAGGATAGGGGTTGAAGACCAATTCCAAAGTCATATATTACATGGTGAGGCCTTTTCCTAAGTACCTATTCACACACAAATATCCATCTTGATGCAGAATTGCTAGGGAATAAAATGTAAAATAAGAGAAATTGTATGGGAAAAACCAAGAATTTAAAACCTATAGACAGTACAAGAGTACAATATTTTAATACTGAAAGTAAAAAAGGAATAAATACTTGCCTAACTAGAAAGATGTTCCAACCTGAAAAAAAACATGAAAGTAAAGTAAAAGTGCTAACAGAGTCCATCTCTTGATCTCCAAGCTATGACCACCATACTCAATACCAGGAAGCAAGTATCCCTAAACTCTTATGTAATCATCATCAAACTGTCTTTTGTCAATGTAAGACATGAAATGTTCAGGAAAATATCACACAGGGGTGAGTATAAACATACATAGTATGATTCCCCAAAAGATGAATGGAAAAAATTAAGAGACACAGTACGAATAGACAGTAAAAGGGAAACAGTGGACATAATGAAACTGAACCCCAACCCAGATAGCAAGTAACATCATGCAATATCAAGGGGATGAAAACGGTGTGTAGATGGAATACATGTAGATAATTTTCCACCCATAGTATAATATTAACTGAATATAACCATGAGAAGATAAACCTGGAAATCTTGTGTCATGCCTCACATGTCTTTGTAACCCATAGAAGGATATTAACCAAATCTAAAGGTAAAGATACAAATGTGTCTATATATATATATATATCAATAAATAAACCAAAACAAGATATAAATAGAATTTACATCTCACATATTATCCCATGAAGAATAGTTTCCAATAGTTCCAAAAGTCCAACAATGATGCCCAGCATCTCGTGTGTCTGTCGAGCCGAAAACATCCATGTCAAGACATGCCTCATCACTATGAAAAATATTCTATAACCCACAACGTATAGGTATAGAATTCATTACCTGGTAAAAAAAGAGGTTTCCACTCTAAAATTCAATGGAGGAACCATGCCTTGCCCAGCAGGAGGGTCCCCCTTTGGTCATTGGGAACCCATGCCCTTCCCAGTTGGAGGGTTCCACTCAGAATTAGATGGATGAATCATTCCCATTATAGTAGGAGTGTTTCTCTCTAGTCATTGAGGATCAATTCCCAACTATGATTGAGGGTTCCACTCAAAATTCTGTACACAAATTATGGAGAACCTTCCCCTAGTATGACAGGGGAGTACCATTTCCATGGATAGAGGATATGCACGCTACTGCCACTGGGGAGTATAATCTCTATCTACACAATGATTAGGGTGGAATCACTCCCTGATATGATAAGGGAGTACTATATACATGGATAAAGTACCTTCAATATAATTCCACAGGGCAGTTCTATCTCTATCTAGACAATGAGTATGCAGGACCCATTCCCTAATGCGATAGGGGAGTACTGTCTCCATGGATAAGGGACCTACACCCTGATGACATAGGGGAGTACCATCTCTATCTACACAATGAGAATTTTGGACCCACACCTTAATTCAATAGAGGTGTATTGTCTCCATAGATAGATAACATGTGCCTTGGTGCGATAGGGGGTACTATCTCTATCTTAACTGTTTGATGATCTTTCTCAATCAGTGTCTTCATCAAGAAACACATAAAGAAGAATAATTCTCAAAACATATTGAATTATATTTCAAAATATAGTAAAAATTCCAACATCACGTTATACATGGAAAAACACTGAGGATAGACTATTTACGGCCCGAAATATGAATCCAAATGAAGAAGATGTGATAGGTTAATGATTTGTAAAGGAGTAAACAACATGTAATAGACCCACATGGTGTGTGTTCCTAGTCTATTTTCTATCTTAAACTTTTCCATCATAGAAATGTTTGTCCATACAGTACTATATGGAATGTGAGGGTACTACAGGACATGTCTCAGAAAAATCATTACAAACGCATGAGGCTCGTCATTTCTTTGAAGGAAAAAAATAATAATTCTAAAAATGTGTATCGTTATAAGGGCCCATATAGTCAAATAGATCACACCATTGCGATCCTCATGGATAACTAATTGGGGTAGGCTATTCACTTTCCCAAATCGGACACCCGATGAAAAAGTCGCATTTCACCATATAACACATGAATGGTGTTTCATAGGCCTAATCCACAAACCTGAATTAAATAACTAATATTTAATCTTGAATCATCCACCACCATATCAGGGATTCAATATCATTGATGGTTCTCCAATATGACATCATATGGGGAATTTTTGACAGAAACAAGATTTTGTAATATTATTATTATTATTATTATTATTATTGGGTTCTTTGTGGACTTACCCCACAAGTAAAAAAAAGGATTACATCATTAGTCCTCAAATTACCATCTCGATTCCAAGATTATGATTTCATTGACGGATCACCAATCTAATGTCCCAGATAAAAGATATAACTGATAGAATATTTGAAAACCAAAATAAAAAAATATATTTTATATTGTTATTATTAATTATCAAAAGGGAGAGGCTTCCCTTACCACACCTAGTACACCCCCACCCCAGCTGGGTGTTTCCATTTTTTTCTTTTTCATTAATTCAATCCATTTATTATAAATTAAACAAAATAATATTAAATTACCATAAATATTCCTCGTCAAACACTAGCAGGTGGCACCCCAAGTGGCCTTATATAAACTCATATTTATTATTATAAAATAATAAATCTCATAACTCAATTTACTATTATTATTATCAATAATAAAAAGTTGTTGTATCTTCCCATTTACCAAACTTAATAAGGCTACCAGCTGTATATCTTTCCTCTATTAAAATTTAATCCATTAAATTTTATAATCTTCTTGGATTTTGTTAAATGTTATCATTATTATTACAAATAATAATAATACCCCCCCCCGATTTGACCATGTACAACCACCTCTTCATAGATCTTGGTCTGGTCACTATCACGTTCATGCAAAGCAGTCTCCGCCATGAGACATCGCGCATGGATTTCAGTCAGAACAAATCTAATTGCACTACACTTCATTGTCACACATCAATTAGAAAAATTAGGATCACTGATATGATCACAAAACACCATTCCAACCATTTATAAATCCATCCAAAAATCATCTATCCGTGTCTTTTTTGTTCTACTGTAACGAATCGAGGGGGTTCGTTCACACTCAAACTTATCCCAAAAATTTTGAATTGTGACCCCATTGTCCAAAAATGAATTAAGTGATGAATAGTCGGGGGAAATAAAAAATAAAAAAGGTGATAAAAATCATTTTCCCAACATTCATGGAAAACAATTTATATCATGTAAAATGGGGTGAGAAACATGGAAGAAATAAGAAATCAATTGAAAGAATAATTTGTTTTGATACATGTTCTCATGTGAAGGTTTATTTAAACATAGATCAAATAAAATAGATTTGATCATGCTCAATATTTTAATCATAAGGGAAGAAACCAAAAATGATTATTCCTACATATAATAGGGATTTATCATTGGTAAAAAATGCATTCTTGAGTGATTAGGAAGACCCATTATGATCCCTACCCATCGATCCACCTCAACCTAATCATCATTCATCATTGATGTTGATCTACCAATGAAGAACACTATACTCATACTCTTAGATCTCAATAGGGTTATGAGTACAACCCTTAATAATCTATCATCAGAAATTATTTATAAAGGTTTTCATTTGGTTGTTTAATAAAACAAATACGTAATTTATTTGTTTATTTTAATTAAATGTTCTTGCCAATGGTTGTATCATCCAAAGGTCCCATGTCGAACAACTTTAGTTCCCACCTAGGGTAAACCTTGCATTATGGATTCAACTATGGTCACAGATTTATAATTTAAGACTCCTTTTATGAGATATTCTACTTTTTTAGGAAAACTGAGAATGAGCGTTATAAAATATATTTATTATTTTTATGAAATTAATTCCAAGCTCACCATGCTTTGGAATCTCACACCATCTCACCACCTAGCTCTGAAAATATTCCTAACAATATTCCAAAGGAATAAATGTTAAAACTATAGTCTTTAAATTATTCCCTTATTAAAATTTATTTTGTCTCCTAAAATACACACCTGATGGTTTCATGTGCCGCCAACAAACACGCACCTAAGAAAAACACTTTCCCATGAATGGTATTTTTATTCCAGTTCTCAATGCCATCGGATCCTTGAGAAAGGAAACTCCACTCTAATAAATTATATTACGATGGTCGATATCATACAATGATTCATGCACATACCTCCTTAGAAGCATCATGGGGAGAACACTGAGCACCTAGTCCAAGAGTAAATAGGTTAACTACTTTTTTACCTCGCTTGATAATAGTGGATGAAAGACCTTGTTGTGAGCATATGCTTCCATGTCCATGCCATGGGTGGCCCTCAATATCACACTGCCTCAACCTCTACAAGGTCCACTTTTACTCCCATGTATAAGAAGACATATCTTGAGAAGTGGACCTTTGAATCTACAAATGACTCCAAAAGATCTATCACATGAATAGAAAAACTATAGCATATTTAGAACCATCATCTTATGTCTAATTTCCTACAATTCTAATTCCAATAACATGGGGGTACCATCGTAGAATATCACCACAACCCAATCTAAGAAAGGTTAAGCATATGAATCATAATTCTTGCATGCTCTATTGGGGAATTCAACACACCAAAGGGTAATACCAAGAACCCAAGAAACCATATCGGCTCTAGGAATCCATACACGGTAAAACCACCTCTCAAACCTGGAGTGGGTGATAACCCATCATATGGTCAAAATCCAAGAAACACTTCTCCCTAATAAATCGGTTGAAGAAATCGACTATTGCTGAGGGTGGATACTCATCTCTAACTACCACCTAATTCAGGCGATCTCTATCCCCACCATACCTCAAGCTCTCTACTATATCTCAAGAAAACAACACAAGGGTTACTAGGTGAACACACTGGATCATATGAAGCCCGACCTCTATAGACCCTCTAACCATAGCAATATCTCTCATAACCTGATGGGTCATCTGATGTGCTGGTACAATTCTCAATACATCACTAATGTATGTATATACAGAGGTTAATATCATGTTAATGAGGTAAACTTAACATGTCATCATACCCCACCATCATTGGATGGAATAGGTAGCTCATAACATCCACTATTACAAGTGTAATACTATAAAACTATTGAATTGATTGTAACATCTTATGAATGATATCATTTAGCCATTTTCTAGGATCACTCATCATCAAAGGAGGAAAACTATATACCACAACCTGAAAGCGCTTTCATACTCAATGGTATTAATCATATGATCATGGATGGTGGGAGGCTTATCCATATTTATGAAAACACCATAGGGTCAAATTGATATTATATAAATATTTCATGTGAGGATCTCTCTACCTCCTTGTAGTGTCAAGTCACATTTTCGGTAGAAACATGTGATCACAGATCCTTTTTACAAGAGCCTCCAACCCAAGGGTCTAACAAAAAGGACACCATTGTTATCACTAGGTCTAAAACAAGGGCTATGTCCGGGAAAATGTGGATTTCAACTAAATGATAACAATTATAGATGAAAAAATAGTGAAATAGTTTTTACCTAAACCACATTGAATCCTCCCATCCAAGATCCCCATCTTCAGAAATATCATACTTTACCTTATTACCAACTCTCCTCAACCAAGGTCTTCTTCAACACCCCCATCACATCTTCACATCGCGAACATGGAACTCAAAGGATCTTATCCCCCAAAGCTCGGTACTATCGTTTTTAAGATGGAAACGACTCACTCGAATGGTTTTTAACTATGTCATAAGGACACATCGTAGTAGGGAATGTGTCCCCCATCATTTGGTGTATGATTCCAAGATTAAAGGTCTCAATCATAGGACTTTAACGATACCTAGTGACGTCCTAGAGAGGTATCTCCCTAAGGATCACCATCAAAATGGATCCAAAACGAGGGGGATATTCAAAGCACAGGATCATGCCTCACCAAAACTACCAAATAAGGGGGTATAGCTCAACATAAAACATGGTTGATTCCTATCTATGGACCCTATAATTTTCACTCAACATGGGTGTTTCATCTATAGATACTAATTTAACTAATTTCTACTCTAGGAAGAGAACTTATTTTGAGTGAAACCATCTGATCAGTTGGTATCTGCACATATCTGGTAACGTAGAACACTGAATCAAGACAATCCTATTCTACATGGGAATTTGGTCCATTGGGGAACATTGTCAGCCTCCAGTGTTTGAACTCACATAGTTTGAAATTCTTATGTGCATCATCATAATGATTCAATGTTGGTACTATCTACTACTCAAAATGTTGGATTACTACTACCTACCTTCAGGGAGAAAAAGATATTGTGAGATGCACCCTAAACTGATACCACATCTCTCATCAAATCATTATCATGATCTGGAACTACTATCCTATATTTCTTCCTATGCAGAGTCATCTCAAAAAATTAAAAAAAAAACAATGGTAAAATGAGAATATATATACACATATATATCAATGGTGAGATGACTCAATATGGACATACAAAGACTCAATCCAATATGACACATGTAGCAAAGTCCTCATCAACCAATGTCTTAGTATGCTGAGTTGATAAGTAGGTGTTCAATGTTCTGATGCATGGATATGTCAGTTTCCCATACCAACACTAGGTTCCCTATCCTAGGATATTCCCTCATGAAACTTTGACTTTTTGTCCATATATCCCAACCAACTCTGTGTAAGGGGACTACTCCAAACACCATCCAAAGGATCGAACCACCTCTAATACCAATTTTTCACGTCCCAACCCAATTAGGGGCACAAGCGGCAACTACTCCAAGCCTGCCTCCATAGGAAAATGGTTAGAGACTAGTGTTGAAGATATACATAACAATGTGAGGCCTTTCTATACGTACATATACACATAGAAATATTCATCTCGATACAGAAGTCCTGGCGAAGTAAAAGAAAAATAATAAAAATGATAAGGGAACAACCATGAATATAAAACCTATAGACATTAAAATAGTATGGTAGTGTAATAATAAAAGTAAAAAAGTGAAAAATACATAACCAACAAGAAATATGTACCAACCATACAAAAATAGAACGTAACATAAAAGTGTTGGGAGATCACAACTTCTGATCTCCAAGCTACGACCACCCTACATGTTCCAATGCACCAAGTATCCCTATGGTCTTATATAATCTTCATCAACCTATCTATTATCTAGTTAATACATGAAATGTGTGGTAAAATCTCATGCATGGGTGCATATATACATACCCATTATGATGCTCTGAAATCTGAAGGAGGGGTAGTGAGAGACACAATAGGAATTAATAATAAAGGGAAACCGTGAACATAAATCGAATCAATCCAAACCAAGAGAGTAAGTATCCTCTTAGAAAAACAATGGGTTAAACATAATGTGTATATGGAATACACCTCGATTATTTTCCACAAAAAATATAATAGTAACCTCATCCAGCCATAGTAAACTAAACCGAGAAAGCATGTGGCATACCTCGTGCGTCTTCGTAACCTATGGCAGGAGAGTAACAAAATCCAATGGAATAGATAAAAATGTATATATATATATATATTAGTAAAATAATACCAAATTAATGATAAAGGAGAACTTTATCACACAGCTCATCCTAGGAAGAATTCTCTCAAACAGTTCCAAAATTCCATAAATGATACCCAATATCTAGCATGTTTGCCCAGCTGAAAACATACATTTGAAGCCACACCCCATCATTATGTCGCACAGTTAAGTGGCCAAAATCTCTTAGTATAAGTCCCATGACCTAGTATAATTTGAGGGTTCTACTCTAAAAGTCTATGGAGGACTCAATCTCTTCCAAGCACGAGTATTCCACTCCAATCATCGAGGACCCATGCACATCCCAATTATAGGGTTCCACTCAGAAGTTGATGGATGAACCATGCCCTGCCCAGTGTGTGGGTTCCTCTCTGGTCATTGAGGAACCATTCCCATACCATCTAGAGGGCTCCACTCATAATTTTATACAACAATTATGTAGTACCTTCACCCTGGTATGACGAGGGAGTACAGTCTCCATGGATAGAGGACTCGCATCCTGGTGCCATGGGGGGTATCGTCTCTATCTACACAATGAGTATGGAGGAATATCACCCTAATGAGATAGGGAAGTTCCATATCCATGGATAGAAAACATGTTCTCTAATGGAATAAGGGAGTACCATCCCTATATTCACAATGATAATGGAGGAGCCACGTCCTGATGTGATAAGGGTTCACTTTCATCATGGATAGATGACTCAACCCATGGTGCGACAGGGGTGTATCGTCTCTATATGAAATCTTTGATGATCCTTCCCCATCACTATCATCTTTATTCACTTATAAAAGAGTCATATCACTTATAAAATATCATCTCATATCTAAAAATACACAACAATGGACAACATCACGTTCTATGTGAAAAAATACCCAGTATAGGCTACTCGTCTTCCAAAATATTATCCCAAATGAAGAAGATATGAGAGTTTAAAGATTTATAAAGGAGTAAAAAACATGTAATGGAACCACACATCATTTTTTCCCACTCTTCTTCCTAATTCAGTCCTTTCTAGCACATATATTTTTGGCCATGTAGTACTGCATGGAATTTTAGTGTACTACAACACATGTATCGATCAAAATCCATATGAATGCATGAGGCTCGTTGTTGGTCTGAAGGGTAAAAAATCATTCTAAAAATTTACTTCTTGTAATGGCTCCAGATATCCAAATGGATCACACCATTGTGAGACTTAGGGAAAAAATCTCAGGGTATGAAATTCACTTTCCCAAATTAGACAACCATTGAAAAATTCAAATTTCACTATATAACGCATGAACAACCTTTCATGGGCCCAATCCATGAACCTTAATTAAATACGTGATAATTAATCTTGAAATTTCTACCTCAATATCAAGGATTCAATACCACTGATGTTTTTTTTAATCTGATGTCGTATGAGGGAGTTACGACAGATACAAGATTCTGCATTAATAATATTATTATTATTATATTTATTATTATTTTTATGAACTTCATGAACCTATTCCCTGAGTTGGAAAATGTATCCATCACTAATCTTGAAATGAACATCTCAATTCCATTATCATGATGTTGCAGATAGATCACCAATCTGACATCCCAGTTAAAAGATATGATTGATACAGTATTTTTCAAGAAAAATAAATAATAATAATATTTTATATTGTTTTTACTTATTATTATTATTATTTCACAAAAGGGTGATGCTTCCCCTATCACGCCCAGTTCCACCCCCCCCCCCCAAATTGTTTATTTCCATTTTTTCTTTTTCATTTATTCAATCAATTTATTAGACAATAACCAAAATAATAACAAATTACCATAAATATTCCTCCTCAAACACAAATAGGTGGCGCCCCCAGTGGCCTCCTCTAATCTAATATTAATTATTATAAAATAATAAATCGCATATCTATATTAATTATTATTATTATCAATAATAATATTATGTCATATATTCCCCTTTACCACTCTTAATAAAGCTACCAAACGCAGATCATTTCCTCTATTAAAATTTAATCCATTTAATTTTATTAACTACTCTCATTTTTTTAAAATTTTATTGTTATTATTAAAATAATAATAATAATAATAACACCCACCACATTGACCATGTTCAACCACCTCGTCAGAGATCCATGTCTATTCACCGTCACATCCACACCGAGTAGCCTCTACTATGAGACCTTGTGCATAGCTTCCACTCAGAATGAATCTCATCGCACCACAAATCATTGTCACGCTCCAACCGAGAAAAAGGGAATCATATATTTTATCCCAAACTAACTCTGATAACAAAACATCATCCCTATAATTTATAAATTCATCCTCAAACCATCAATATGGGTGTTTTTCATGCTACCACAATGAATTTGGGGGTTCGGTCACACTCAAACATACCTCGTAAATGTCAAATTGTGACCTCATGGTCCACGAATGAATAACACGATGAAAAATGGGGGAAATCACCAATAAAAAAGGTTAAAAACATCATTATCCCAACTTTCTTGGAAAACTATTTCCTATCTAGGAAATCGGGGTGAGAAACATGGCATGAACAAAAAATAAATTAATAGAATAATATATTTTTATACATGGGATAATGGAAAGGTTTGTTTTAATGTAGATAAAAGAAAATAGATTTGATTATGTTCAATATTTTAATCCTAATGAAAGAAAATGTAAATGATGAGTCCCACCTCAATTATCGATCAATTATTGGTGAATATCACCAGTGATGAAGAAGACCCTCTGGGATAGATATCCATCGATTCACCATGATCTGATCATCATTCATTATTCGATGTGGATCGACCAACAATGTTTTCTCTTTAAATACTCTTAGATCTTGAAAGGGTTATGATGTTGACAATTCAAAATCCATCATAATATGGTATTTATAGAGGTTTTAATTATTTCATTATTAAAACAAATAAATAATTTATTTATTTATTTTGATTAAATGTACCTTCTAGCGGCTCCCTCATCCGAACTTCCCATGCAGACCAACATTAGGTCTCTCTTAGGGTAAACCCTATGTTCCGGATTCAACTATGGTCCCAAATTTCCAATCCAAGACCCAATTTAGGAAATCTCCCAATTTTTCATGGAAACGACACATGTGATTTAAAATATATTTAATAGTTTCATAAAATTAGTTTCGGTCTCACTGAGCCTCGGAACCGTGCACCTTCTTAGCACATGACTCAGAAAATATTCCTAATAATATTCCAATGTATTACACGAAAAAACTAGATTATCTACAATATCATCATTACCCTTTATTATTTTCTTAATATCTCTTTTCATGTGGAATTCTTAATTTATATGAGCTAATATTCCCTGTTTGTAGGGAATTTTTCTATTTTGTTGATTTATCCCATTCTAGCCCATCTAAGAGGACAACAACAAATAAAGATTCATCTTCCACCATAAGGTAGGTTTTCTAGTATATATACTTAATTTTTCTGTCATTATATCTTTCTCCATGATTCCTCAACATTGGACCTTCTGTGAGTTTCCTTAAATACATGAATTAATCTTAGTTATATTGTTGGTTATGTTTGGAATTTACCATTAAACCCTTAATCATTATTTTAGATATCCCACCTCAAAAAATGACACCCCCTTGGGTGTGATTATGATATGTCTTAATATTGAAATTACTCTTGTTCCCAGCCCACTTTCTATGTGAGGTTTTCTTCATAATTAAATTGAAATGTACTAATTTTTTTGAATAGATTGAATGGTATGACCATTTCACATGCCCTTATATGAATAGTGGTTCACACCCTTGGTTAATTAAATTTTAAATATTTGGAAAACCTCTATTGGATTATTTTAATGCATTACACATGTGACGGAATATTATTATGATTATCTCTAATTTATAATTGATATTGAGATATGGTTAAGTATTATGTTTGACTTGACGCTACACGCTCCCATGACATGTGATGTTAGGAATGATGTCTCACGTCCTTATTGAATAGTGGATATGATGTTTCACATACCTTTATGGTTTTTGGATGTGATTTTTAACTTATCCCATTGGGATGACAGATATGATGACATGTGTATCCCTAATAAAATGCATGGGCTAGTACCATGTTTACAGCATGAGACACTTATAACTATGCATGGATGCTTGAGTTACACCTCAGGTCATAGCTAGTATTAGTATCTGTATATATGTATATATATATGTTACTATGTATATAGATTATATAAATATATATATATCTATATATATATACAATTATACTTATATATATAGTGACATATATTTAGAGATATCTCGACTTAGGTCAAAGAATGTAGTGTCAACCTGGTGTCCTTTCAGAACCAGAGCACACTCATCATAATTACATGTCTATTATTCTAAATTATATATACACCGTATTATTTTATATTCATTGTATGAATATTTCAAGACGTCATTATTGATGTTCTACTAAGTATATCTCCTGACGTGTTTGAGCCGTTGAATAGTACCTGAACAGATTTTTTGTCTATAGGTAGGGATAAAGAAAAGGATTTGAATATGGATGCTTGATTGTATACTTAATATGGAGTATGGGAGAAGAGGATTGATCTTATGCTTAATATGATATTAGATTTATCTTGGGACATTTTTTTATCTTTTTGTATAGAATTTTTTATATGCATATTTCTCTTTTTGTCGTGCATTTTCCTATTGAAGTAAGATTGTTCCCAACTATGATATCATTATGTTAGATGTATTAATATTCAATTATTTAAAATGTGATCCCCTAAAAGTATTAGAAAAATATGTTCATAATAGAACCAAACATATACAATAAATTTATATCAAAATAAGAAGAATAATGAAATTAGAAAAACAGTTTGAGGATCCTTCTCTATCGAGTTGGTTCCTCTCTCCAAATCCAACATCCTTTTAACTGTCTCCCTTGAGTACTACCCCTAACCCTTGGTCCCAGTTCTAGTGTGTTTTCAGATGAGCAACACTAGACATTTTTGGATCCTTTTAATGCAATTCCTCTATATCATTGATTAACCATTAATCATTTACTCAACTCATTGGATGGAATTTAAAAAGAACTATCACCCAAAGTCATTAAGACAATTATTCAATCCCATAATGTGTTCTAATCTCAAAACCTATAGCTTCTGCATTCGAGAATCATCGAGTCCCTCTTATTCTTCTTAAATATGAACCTAAAAATATAAATAAAATAGAGAACAACGACATTCTTCCAATTCAATTGGATGTTGAGCTTAGGCAATGATCGATCTGTACCATAAAGTTTATCCTTGGTTTGGGTATATAGTAGTTCATTGGAAATTCATTAGTGGATCACTCAAAACCATGTCTCAATCTACATATCAAAGTGTCTTTTTCGATGGAACTCCATTAAATTTCTTCCTTCTATCTCTATTATCCTCCATTAAATGATTTTCAACTAGACATGGATGTTCTTTTTCAACATGAATCAAATAGTTATCTAAAACTCAACTCAACTTTTCCTGGGATCAATTTTACACTTATCACTTCATCATTCTAATGTGGTTGTAGGAGCACATAATACTCCTAAAAAATATCAATACTTGTGAAAAAATATCAATATAAAATATAATGAATTCAATCAATAAGATTATAAAATCATAATCGAATTGATCATTCATTGTCAAACATAAATAATTAAAATTAGATATTAGTTCCAAAAAATCACATTAAAAATAAAAACCATGGAACATTGAAATAAAAAATTTTAACAACCACATCCTTATGAAAACACTTCAAAATATTATTTCAATTATAATTTTATCAAAATAAAAAAATATATATTTGAAAATGTATGGAAAACAAAAAACATAACATTGAAAAGATAAGAACCAAAAAAATTCATTTCCATTCAAATATTCAAATAATTATATTTTTAATACAAAATCAAAAAAAAATAAACGTATTATGAATTAAAACTCAATTAATCAAAAAAAATTGAATTTCATAAATAATTATATGAAAATATGTATCAAAATAAAAACAATTCAATAGGTTTTGGCATTACCCATGTACACTAGGGGTATTAAACCATCTATATTATCTTATAATTAGGGTCTAGTACTCCCCTAGTATACTTGGGGTGTGGGATCCTCTATATGTGTGTCAATTTATACATAGGGTATGACATTTCCAAATTTACCATGGGCATTGGATCTTCTATTTCATCATACAATATGAGTTTAGTATTTTCCATATTTACCCAGGGTGTGGGATCCTCAATCCATTGGTCATACTCCATCAACTAAGGTGTCTTCAAGTGATGAGAATGTTACACATTTATGATTCCAATGAGGTATCATGGTTTTCTCAAACATGGGTGGTAATGATAGTTGGGATTAATATTCCCTTGATCGTGACATATTCTCAAGAAATGAATAGTTTACCCTATAGGTATCTAGTTTAGTGACATGGTTAAAGTGGGATGTATGGTGTGGTACTTCTTCATGTGAAGAAAAAATGGATCCAAGAATGTTGTACAAAGAAAAAAGAAGATAATAAAAAAATCATTGTGATATTTTTGAAAGAAAGAAAGGAAGAAAAATGTTGTAAAAAGAAAGGAAAATATAAGAATGATAAAAAAGAAGATAAAATTAAAAGAATTTAAATATCAATAAGGGGATTTATATAGTTTGGATCAGTTTTTTCCAACTCCATAGAAAGAACAACACCATAAAATTTATTATTATGAAAAACAAAATAAAACACAGAAAAAGAGAAAATGAAATCACAGATACAATGCACACAGACCACAAAAGCTATTCGTGCATGTGTACATTGCCACTCTAGGACTCACAGTGAACCCTATCCCAAGAGGGTTTCATATACCTTCAAGCAGGAAGGAATCATGTATGAAACCCCAACCCCAACCAAAATAAAATATAAAAAAATATACTGCGTAAAACCTCAGAAAAAATAAAGATGTCCTTAAAAACATGGGACAACACCAAGAACATAGTAAGATTTCATTTGAGAAGATAAAAAGTACTTCTAGATATGGGAATTCTTTAACGCATCAGAGTTGAATAGATTCGTCACACCGAGAACTCTCCATCGGAGGGAACCACCAAAATAGGAATGTGCAGGACCACAGTACATGAGCGATGGAGCTCCTCTATTTAGAGCACTCTATGAACATAGACTGTTTAATATGAAGAACCACACACATTGAAAATAGTTATTTGTGATGAGTAATTATAGTAATAGAGATTTTTGTTTATGGGATGACACACACAGTAGGTGAGGAGGACAGGTGGACGGTGAAGATCACATAGAAGAATCATGAAGGCATGGTTGGTGTAAGAAATCTCAAACATTTGAGGATGTGTGTTGGAATTAGATAGGTCAAACAGAAAAGTATGAGGATGAAGAGAAATCCAAAAACACAAACACCCAAAGTAGAGTCATCTAATCATGGTAATCAATGGATAGAAACACTCAAGAATAAGCCTACAGATCAGGCCAACGAATAGGCAAACCATGCTACACCCCACAACCCAACAACACAAACGGAGGCTCAACAACACTAAGATCTGAAATTGAGGCCCATCCAGAAAATAATTCCAAACCAATAAATATTTTTCATAAAAATAAAACCATCATTTTTTTCATGGAAAACTAAAATAATATTTTAATTTGAAAACCATATTTAACACCTCAACCGAAATTCTTACATCAATGAGGATTGGTACCCCTTATATGACTTCCATTTTTAATGTGATATTTTGAGAGGTGGATCAAATTAGATAATTTGATACTTCTAAATCCTCAATAACACCATTTTTTATCTTTGAGATGTGATTTATGTGTAGTTACTTAATTATAAATATGAGTAACATTTGGTAATCCAAGCATCATGAGTTTCTAGAGAGATATAGACCCTCATGGGTCAGAGTTGTGAGGATTGGTCCCTCTATTTGTTATTGAGAGTTTCATTTTTTAAATCATATTTGGATTACTCTTAATTATCTTCCTCTGAGTTACTCACTCATACCAAGGGTTTAAAATGAAACATTACATTACTTTCCTTTGTGGTTCCACGGAATCCAACACAATATACCTATAATTACCCCTTTTTGGGTCTTTTTCCCACATGTTTCTCATATATATTGATGATACACAGGTTCAAAGATGGTCTTGATAGACATGGAGATGGTGTAGCTTGTTCATGGCTAATTTTTTATTATTCTTGGCGATGCATGGTAGGGCATGGTGTTCCTTGATGGTGGAAGTAACCATTGTGTCTAGAGATTATTCTGAGAAACAGTGATGAGGAGATTTTAAATATCTTATATCTTGCAGTTTCATTGTCTTTTCAAATGTATTTTTTTGGTATTTTACTATGATTAATTATACTTGATTTTTTGTCTCCTTCATGTGTTATATTTAGTTTATTCATTCATATATATTCTTTTGGAATTACTAGTTTTTATAATAAATTAGAGATATGTTTCTATTTCAGGTGGATATAGGTTATGGCCACCCATATTGTGTGATTTTCCAACTCTATACTAGCCCCCAACCCATTTCCTATTGATGGTATTCTTGGGTAGGGAATCTTAGATTTCTTTCACCCTGAGCAGAGCCTCGGTGGGTTAGGTCATGTCATTCATCCTTAATAGAATTTTCATTTGACCCTATATTTTTTCTAGTCACCAAAATAATAGCTGACCAGATTTTGTTTTCTATATCAAGGGCATGACATACTTGTATTGTCTAAGATGCCATTTTGAATAGTAAAACACTATACTCTTCATTTCTAAAACCCACTTTTATGAATCCCAATTATTCAATTTTAGCTACACTCAGATTATCAAGCATTTTTAACAAAAACCTTTCATTGGGAATGTTTTATAATCTAACTCTAATATCTTCTAGATGATTCCAATTTATAAAAAATTTAGGTAAATTAGACTTCTTCACTTGGTAACAGATACATGCATCAATTCCACCATAAGAGTAACTCCACTATTTCGCACCATAACACTTTTATCTTGTCATTTTAATTAGAATTTATAATTATTAATGTCATATCCATTATAAGATAATGCATGTACATGTGTTTCTCTGGCTACCCAGTGAATTCATTCTAAAATTGGATTTCAACTTGTAGAAAATTACTTAAAAATATGTTTTCGAAATACTTCTAAAAACTATTTATTGTGTGAATTTGATATCCATCTCTCATCCTTTGATGAATTCAAATAACTAAGAATTACGTTTTTGAGTTTCCATACATGGAACAACCTCTATACAATTATGTAAAATGTGAAAGAGACACTACTCTAACTCTTTAATGGTAATTGCAATAACATATCTTCTAAATATTCATTAACCTACATGGTACCTATTGTAAAGATATTTTAGGAGTCAAATTCTATCCACATCAAACAAGTAGTTAATAAAAATAGAATAGGTTTTTTAATAATATATAACTCTGAAAAAACAACCTTCTAGATGAATTTAAATTTTAAAACACCCTTTTTAAAATATTTATATACCATTTAATGTGGTACATCCATCTATAATATATATAGACACATAGTTGGATATCTCTAACCAAGTGGACCACCATGTGAACTAATTTATCAATGAGTTATGGTTCAAATAATATCACTTATTTAAAAAATATGATATCTTTACATATTTAAAAACTTTTTCGGGTCTATAGCATTATTTCATATAGCTTTGAAAATGAAGCAAAGCTTGGTTAATGTCTATTAACTATTTTTAGGTATAATTTAATTCATCTATATACAATAAATCTTACATCAAAACATGATAGTCATGTTATTTTTATCCCTTAAAATTCAAATAATTCATTGATGTGATATACTTTTTATTTGATGAATTCTCCTCTAGAACCTTTACACCATTATAGATGTCCCTCCTTGACCTAATTTTTTATTTCTAATATAGTAATTTCTCTTTCTTATATTTAAATGGATGATTCCATAATTATTAATTTTATAATGAGTCTAAATTGAAACCATTGGTCTTTCTTGTATATTTTTTTCATTGGTGCCTTGTAGGTGAGAGTGGGAATTATTATATCCCACACATAGTGAAAAGGATAAGTGTTAGATTATTATCCAAAAATGCATGGGAAGTCAACTAGTGATTTAGAGATTTTATAATATCTTGGAAGCCTCCCTTTACCTTTAAATAGGTTTTCTAGTGTTGCCATGCTAGGTATACGTTTTTTTCGCAAGCCTTGATATTTTCTCTCCTATTATTTTTGATTTTTTTGTATGGTTTTATCTTTGGTGTTATAATTAAATTGATTAATATTGATATTAAAAAATATCTGTCATATAGAAATATTGTATGTTATTAGAGGGAGATAATTCCATCATTCTCCCTTTACTAGCACCAACTCTTCCCTAAAATATGTCATGTCCAACCTAGTTGTAATTAAAAAAAATCAGAGTGCATTTAATAATGTTTCAATAACACTATCATGTGTATTTTTTTCTAAAAATGTAACATCATGAAAATTTCTATCATACAAATAATTCCGATATAGTATTTCAAAAATAGTGGTCACTTTTTCCAACTGATTTTTATAAGGTTTTTCATAAAGGGTTTACCCAAAAGAGTTAAAATATCCTTTACTTTGTCAATCTTTTAATAACATTTTAATATAAAAGGTGTTGTATCTTTTTCATAATTTATATTGAATGATGTTGTCCACGATTAGTATTTATATCATCATAGATAAAAAATATGTTTTCCTATTAACACTTTCTTTAAACAAATGATCAACCTAACTAAGTGTTTACCTTCATTATAGACGAAAAACAAAAAAAAATATTTTAATTATATATACTAAATAAATAAATAAGAAAATAAATTATTATCCATAACATCATGGATTTGAATATGAACTCTTTATTTCTATGATTATCATACAATGTAACATATAAACCCTATATCATTTTATGATCTTCAATGAAAAAAGAAAAATAACCAACAACATTATAACTAGGTTAATTTTCGCCTAATATAAGTAGATATAGTATAATATACTTTTTATTCATAAATAAAATTAGTAGAATGTTATATTTTACCAAAATAACAATACATGTGTTATGAGTGAGACTTTATATAAAAAACGAATTATTCCATATTTAAATAGTATGGGATGGATGTTTCTTGGATTATTTTCAACTTTAGGATATTCATGATAAGTTTTCCTCTATTGAGGAGATTCTGTTGGGTAACGAATTCTATGATCTTCTACTATTATATCATTTTTTTGTTTATTACTTTGTAGGCCCCTCACTTCCATATATTAGTTAAAACATTGGGATGATTAGAATGTACCATCACCTTTTGAGGTGCTTGATTCATCTTTCTTATATGAAGTTGAACCATAATTAGGGAATTTTTTATGTGATTAATGGTTGTTGAAAAATAATATTCAGTTATTTATATATTCAGGTATTCGTTAAGAGATCATACCCATGGAATAAAAAATTTGATTAACATCATATGTTTGATAGGGATTATTATTATCTTCTGTTAACCTATAATTAAAGAGATATAGTAGTTATGTAAAGGTGGTTTTACTACATCTATTTCCATCTTTGAGATTATATAGCTTCAGTTCAACTAAAAATGTTTCATATTTAGTGAAACCAACATACATTGGAATCTTCTCACAACTATTTAACTTCTCGAGAAGCTTTCGACTATCATGAAGTTCAACTTCTCGATAGTATATCTATTAACATTTATAGTTGTACTCATATCATATGATCTATAAGTTATAATGTTATACCAGTCACTAGGTACATTCAGTTATCCACCATGTTTAGTCTAATATTTATTACTTTGATCTATTACTTGATAGAACATGTGTTCTTCTAACTCATCTAGAAAAATTCATATGGAATGAAAAAAATGTACCCATGGAAAAATGATTTGAAATGGGTCATTTCCACACTATTTTGAAAACATGATGAAACTTTTAACCCCCATCATCATACACTTTTTCTATATAATTAGAATCCCTCCATTTTCAATTCATATTCATCCTATTTGGTTCAATAATATGAATATTTAACAAAAATATTACACTTAAGGAATACGTAAAATGTACCATTTTTTACATGCATAAATTATATATATTATTCCTCTAGAAAATATACTTATAAATTTTAATACATACATATATAAAGTATATAAAATAATAAATATAAACCCATAATTTTATAATACATTTCAAAATATATGAATATAATAAAATTTGTATATATAAATGTAATTTTATATAACATATATGTATATATTTTTAAGGGTTGGGGTCAAATATTTGTTTATTATTAAAGCAAAAAAAGACCTCTTTAACTAGGAAGAGGGAGACCCATTACATATCCCGAAGGCCAAGTGGGAATTTAGACCATTACATGGCCTGTAGGCCCATTGTTTTGCCCAAAGCCCATTATGTGAATAGTACTACAACAGTACCCACGCTACTTTAGTACTGTACAGTACCCACCGCTACTACAATACTCTGTTGCCTCTACAGTGACATGCTACTGCTATGGTGCCCGTCATTGCTACAGTGCCACCGCTGCTACAGTACTGCTACAACAGCCTACACCCAATGGGTTTTGAACCCCCATTTTTCATGTAGAATTAAGGGGTGTTTACCAGTAAGAAAAACCCCAACTACAAAATATATGTATGTATATATATATATATGAAAAATAATTAAATATTTTTGTTTAAATATATAATTATATGTTTGTGTAAATATAAATATATATATATATATGAAATATTTCATTGTATAAACCATATATTTAAAGAATATTATTGAAAATTATATTACGTAAATAAATGATGTACATAAAAAATAAATATAAATTTAATGAACATACTTACTATAATGTATTTATGTGTTTATTTATTTAAATATGCACAAAAACACACACACACACAAACATATATATATATATATAAACATACAAATAAAACCATATATACATACATATAAAATTATATGAAACACAGACTATTTAATATATGTATTCATATAAAAATATATGAGACATGCATATTTATGGGAGATCATTTATGTCCAAAACCATCCTAGATAACCTATTAGACTGATAAATGAATTAATATTAACATGAACGGAAGATAACTCCTGATCAATATGGTATAGAGACTAATTCCTAGCCATCAAAGATGATAAAGATGGAATGATTGTTCCACAAGAATAACCAAATAAAACAAACTTTTTTATAAGAACTCAAAAAAGATAATTATTATTCTAACACAGTTATCAAGATAATAGTACTGAAAACCAAAAATGAATCCAAATAAAATAAAAAACTTAAAGTTAAAAACATCATAAGATCTCCTCATAACAATTGGATCACATACTCTAATCCTCACCATCAACTCCCAAGTCCCTTCTTTTAAGAACACCCACCACCACCAAGCGATGAATTCCCTTTTCCTATACCTAGAAATAATATCTAAAAACTCCCAAAGGAAAAGGTAGGTTGTGAAAAAAACTAGCCTAGTAGGATTCCACAAAACATTTCATATGCAATCTATATCAATTAAATCAATAATGCTTAAATTGAAATAAAACACGACATGGTAATATTTTTCAAAAGTTACCATTAATCATGTTTTTTAAATCATTTAAATGGAAAGTATAAAATCGGTATAAATGAGTATTTACATAAAAATAATTGTATAATAATATTGATAAAAAATCTTGAATACATCAATTTATTAACATTGTATTGTTTATATCATTTTTAATCACAATACTATTTTTATAATCCCTGGGGTTAATTATTTCAATGCTGAAGGATCCTAACACATCTTATTGAAATATAGATCTAGGTGAACAAACATCCCAAGATCCTTGTCCTAGGTGGAATATAATTCCACCCCAATGAATGAAATCACTACACTTAGAACAATTTAGTTTTTTTCATCATCAGTCCTTTGTTATGTAGAATTAATACACACGTATAGTGATTTTCTTGCACTACCCACCTAAAAAAATAGGCTTACATGTTCTTGAAGGAAGGAAATCAAGGAGAAAATCATTAATATCAAATCATTTTAAAAAATCCACATTCTATAATCCTGAAATAATGTTTCAAACATGTCATTTCATTTCAAAAATCAACATCATATTTTTTCCTTCAAAATAGATTCCTTAAAAAATCATTCAAAGATCATAAAATATTTTATGCCATCATTTGGAAAGAATCATTATTAAAATAATTCTTAAAATCATTCATTTCACTTAAAAATCATATTCCAGAAATCAATATATTATTTTAAAACCCTTTTCCAAATAGGTTCCAAAACACACCATAGAATTTGAAAACATTTATCAGGAATCACAAATCATGCTTTCCAAATAAATTAGAAATCCATTTCAAATAAAATAACCAACAATAGTTTCAATTGATTAGGGAAGATTATGAAACGACCCACCTCAGGGAAAAATAAGGCCTTATTTCCACTAAGATTACAGGTGATAGAGGATGATATTTGGTCCTCATTAACTAATATATTCAAAGAGTGATACAAGAAGAAAAAGGGTCACCCTAAGCTATTTATTGATGAAAGATTCCCAAAACACATCATGGAACACCATAAATAATAAATCTAAATCAAATAATGGTGGGGAAATAGTTTAATAGAGGTAAACTGAGTAAAAATGCATTAAAACCTATCATTAAGGTTTCACATGGCTGGATTAAGTATGCCTTGAAGATTATTCATTATTAGAGGGTTTCAAATTTTGAATCCTCTATCCCCACACCCTAAAGTCTCCCGCCAAGATATTATGGATTATCTTAAAACACCGACCATGAGGTCCAACCATAGCCTAGTTGAACTATCTAGGATGTTTATCCCACCATGCCTCCCAACATGATGTGGTGGTGTCCATAATAGTTGTGGTGCACAATTGGACTCCCCTTACACCACATTGAAGGCCATGTACAACACTAGTCATTGTGGATCTGATCATTTTACACATTAGGATACAAGGAACACCATAGCCTTCACCATGGCCCTAGTTGTTCTCGATTTATCCAAAATTCCAAAAAATTAACTTTTAATCCATCATGAATATCTGTCACTTTTGAAACAAAAAACAACCAACTTAAGGCTCAAATAAAAATAAGTTAATCAAAATAACATACCAAAAAAAGGTTTGAATGTTACAATTATCCCCACCATATTTCATTCTTCCCATAGAAATCCTCTTCAAAAATACTGGCCCTCAAAAAGATGAGGAGAATTATATCTATTCAACTTATCAGGCTCCAAAATATAATGATTTTTTGATCCATTATTACATATAACCAAGACAAACGGAATAGACTTATCATGAAGAATATTTACTTAAGAATACATAATTTGAAATGGATTCTCATACACAATCATATCAGGTTCCACATCAAGGTCCTAAGAATTCAAAACAGGAAATGGGTCTAAAAGATATTTCTAAAGATATGACATGTGGAACATATTATGAAAATTATTTCAGTTTAGGTGGTAGGTTCAAAATATAGGCCACCATCCCAATTTTATCAAAAACCTAAAAGGGTCCTAAAAAATGTGTTTCTGACTTTCCTTGTTTACCAACCCATTAGTGACCTAGCTGAGGTGAGACTCTCAATAACACCTAGTCATAAATCGAGAACATTAAAGGGAATAAAAAATTATATTCATAATATTTGTACAGAATTTGATCCATTACTAACCAATCACGAATCATCTTGATCTTTGGTATCATCTCATAGAATAAATTAGGTCCCATTAGGGAAGCTTTATGAATCTATGAATAGAACAGAATATATTTATAATTCTAACCATAAAATGACTCAAAAGGTTCCATATACATGGTTTAATGGTAGCTGTTATTGTAGGAAAACTCAACCAACCACAAATAAAAATCCCATGATCCTCCAAAGTCAAGGATGCAAGCATGTATCAAGTCTTGAAGAATCAGTAAAGATTATTCTATCTAACAATCCATCTGAGGGTGGTATTTTGTACCAACTTGTACTGGGATCCTATCACCTCATGGGGCCTCTCCAAAACTAATAAGTGAAACATGGATACCTACTATAAATAAAAATATATGAAACCCTGTGGAATAGGATGATCATATACACATACAGATTTTTCAAATCATCAATTTTGGTGGAATAATGAATCAAAAAAAATGATCCAATTTGGTCCATTAGTCTATCACTATCCAAATTACATTATTTCTTCAAGGAGTATGTTTTGTAAAAATTAATATATCTATTGAGATATCATTTTACTTCCAAGTTGACACAGTAAGGGGTTGAAACAGACCCAAATGTTTTTGATGGTAAGACTTGGTCTGCTGATAGGTACAATAATGGGAAACAAAATCAATGATTTCATGTATCATACATGGCCACTAGAATCATTGTATTATTTTATAAAATATATTATTCCCTCTTGGGTGAACTTCCCTCTAGGTAATATGGTAATCCCATATCTGATCCTTTCTTAGAGGCAACAAAATGACATAAAATTTACATAATCAAAGGATTCCCTCTAGATATAGAGATTATTTACCAATGGTGTCCCCACCATATAAGGAATTATTGATACCATAGAACTCATCATTGAGATATTACTCAAAAATATCATCTCAAGATGAGAGTATTTCAAATAAACACTCACTAGAAAAAACTAGTTCTAATATTCTCTTACTCCCAAAAACATGTAAAAAATAGTTCCATGAGATTATACTCCTCTGATGAATTCTTTGTAGGCTAGGATGAATCTTTTTTTAATATAATTAGTAGAAAAATCTCCTTCCTTCGGGTTTTGGAAATTTCGCTGCCAAAATATTTCAAGTACTTCACCCATCACCTATTCCAAACATTCAAATATTTCTATAAGAAGATATAATTCAAGAACTTATGATTGTGTTAAAAAGAAAAAAAATTATCTAAAAATGTAGTTACACCAAAATTTAATGTACTATATTATAACTGAAATATCTATATCATGTGTGGGATTTTTTTTCTTATGTGTCCAAAGATGACGGGAACGATAATCCACCATGTGATCACCCTATAGAAGAACACAACAAAATCCAAAAACCTAAAAAATCATAAAATAAGACATAGACCTTGTCATCCTATATAAGCTTCATAAATGGATAAAAATTCAAATGACTCTTCAACTCAATGAAAAAAGTCTAAAATTTTTTATCCCAAAAACAATTCACTCCATTTAATGTGAGAGTATCCAATGGATAAGATATATTGATGAAATATTTTAAAAACTAGTCATAGTAGCCTACCAAAACTAATATGATTTTAATATAAATGGAATTAAATGGTTCTTCCCATGAGATAATAGTTTTCACCTTTTCAGGATCAACTGAGATACCATGTTCTGAGACCATGTGTACCAACATCTTCACCTCTTGAATCCAGAATTGGCAATTTGATAACTTGGTAAGTCGGTGAATCCTCAATATATCCATAACTAATCACAAATGAAGTGCATGATCCACCTCAAATTTTAAATTAACCAACATTTCATCCATGTACCATAATAAAATATTCAATATACTTTTGAAATATCATGTTCATTAAATCCATGAAAACAATAGTAGAATTGTTCTAAATGAATAGAAAAATAATTTACTCATAGTGTCTATACTTACTCCTAGAATTGGTTTTGGGATACTGTTTTTACCAAAATACACATCCCATGGGAAGGTATGTGGAATGAATGGCTAGTTCAGAGAAAACTTGAGAGAAAATGGCCCAAAATACCTCTAAAGGGTATGCTTCGTGAATGGTCAGAGCCTATGGATCTCACTGACAAAAAGTTTCCTTTGAGACTGAATAAAGGGATAGTGGTAACCTCTATAGTAGGAATATTTGGAGTTTTGGAGTGTCTTACAAACCCCTGAAGGATCAACAGTGTCTTTGTGAATGCTACTCTTGGACCCCTAGAGTTGTTCCACTTCATAAATCTCAAACCTCTTCATGAATGCCTCTAATATTCTAGAAACTTCTTGCCTATTAATACCCCCTTTAGTCCAAAATTTTAGCGATGTTGTGAGACATTTTGAATTCCAAAAGAACTCTTGATTCCTAAACCACATAAGTATCATAAACTAAAGAAAAATGAATCACCCAATGTATCTTGGCTTCTCGAAACCACCACCTTTGTGTCATTGAGAGCCTCCGCCCCATGTGTAGATGCCATTCCTAGATGACTACTCACTTTGAAACGAACAAGCCCCCCCCCCCCCCCCCCCCCCCCGCCCAGGGAACTTGAGGCTTCTCGAAGCATTCGGCCTTCAGGGAGAACACATCCCATGAATAAGGACTTTCCATTGAGGTATGGTCACCCTGTTTAACAAACAATACTCCTTCAAAAAGTCTTAAACCTCCATAAGGAACCCAAGACATGAAAGACCCACCCCCCTCGCAAACCTCCAATATTCATGAAGAACCTATCCTAGGACTCTTCATGGTTCCACCCTTTTTCTGACATCCATTCATGAAGGTTGAGTTCCAAGGATCTTCACACCAATCTAGGTTTGTTTTAGCTAAACTTCGAGCCCCCATGTGACCAATTCCACCATTTCATATGTCCTCCCACTTCACCCCAAGTGTGGATTGTTCCTACCACCTACCTTTTGTTTCTATTAATAGGTATCATAAACCATTTTTCATATAATAATAGGGACAATAACATGTACCCCATGATTGAACACTCCTCCATGGAAGTTCCAACACCATGCCCCTCCCAAAAGAGCATGAGTGGTGGTCACATAATCCCAAGGGGTAATGAGTGAGTCCCCTAACATCTGATATTCATGAATTAAAAAATACATAGTTTCACATCCTTTTTACATGATCGTAAATTGTATAACATCCTAGTCATACAACGTTAAACTACACAACAAATTCCTTAACATATGAATTAAAATTATATCCTTACCTTTCATGATAAGCACAGGATGTTCCATGTGCAACCCACTTGGAATGAGATCCTCTAGAAAACTCAATGTGTAATCCCCATGCCATCCCAAACAATAAAAATCCTCTATCAAAGGGAAAATTCAATGTATGAGACTCACAGTATCCCTCATAAATGCTCCTTTTGTGACATATGCTTACTTACCACATGACATTAAATTACATGGATCGGTACTGTCATGCGACCTTAAACTGTGGCATCAAACTACTTGGGTTTTGATCCCTGTCTTCGAAATTAGGTAAGTAGGATTCTTCCATGAGGTTCAAACTAGAAAATGGTAGACGCATGATGTTACCTCCTATGGACACACATCCTTGGTCCACCTACAAGGGTTTTTCTGATCCATTGGTAAACTCATTATGTTCTCTCCTAGGGACACACCTCTCAAATGTGACTCCATGGGAAATTCAAATCCATTAGTAAACATTTAGGTTTGATATCATCCTTCTTAGGGACATAACTACCATATCTTCCTCCACGGTGCATTCTGATCCATTATTAAACTTTTATGTCTAACATCATCCCCCTAGGGACACACCCCCTAGATTCACCACAAGGGGAACTATGATCTATCCATATTGGTGTGAAACCATCCCTCATAAGGACACACCTCTTGGATCCACCTCAATGGGCATTATGATCCATCCATCCTGGGCCAACATCCATAGGGAGTTATAATCCATTGGTAAAATATTATAGTGTGAAATCTGGCCTTGTAGGAATACACCTCCTTGATCCACCTCCATGGGGTAATCTAATCGACTTAATACTATCTCTAAAAGATATTAAACTTTATCCTAGATCTATCTAAACCAAACGTCATGATCAATCTACACCGGACATAGAATTTGGGACCTAACACAAATTGGAAATTCATTCAAAAAACATTATTCTTGAGGTAAACAACCTTGGAATATTTATGACTCTGAAGTTGTTAACTCATGATTGACATGGGATTACTTTGGTTCCATGCCTAAGATGCCTCATATGATATTCCCTCATATAGGGATGATTCACAGGTGACTAATGCACATAATTTCCATGCATTACAAGAGATTCCCAATATGAATAATATTCTAACCAAAGGTATATTTCCATCTAAACATAAGAATTTTAATTAACTAGAGACCAAAAAGATATGACATCTATAATGAGTTCCATGAGCAGAACTTAACTCTATGAAGATGATCAGAACTATGTATTGATCTCCATGGAGGAATCCATGGAGGAAGAACAAATATCCCATCATCCCATTTTGATCATGGAGTAGACATCACCGATGAAAGTGATGAAAGACACCCACCATTGAAAACTAGGAATGTAGGGAAACAATCCTTTAATTTTTCACATTTCATGCTGACACATAGGCAAGGACCTGAAAAAAGTGTCAGCAACAGAAATGGTGAAACTGAAATAAATATATTCTTCTCAACATGGGGATTAGTATCAATCGACAAATCTGTGGATTGGCATATCACTGAATTTAAACATCTGTCTCCTAGTCCTACCAAGTAAATGGTGGTTCCAGCATGGAACTCACCAGAGATTTGGGGCAGTTATCAACTAGAAAACCTCAGTCTGTTACATTTTCAGTTTTGATCCCTCTCCATATTTAGAATATTGGATGATGTTAGTGAATTGTAGATTGATTTCCTTGTACCAATAATGACAGTTGAATCCACCTTCCTTACAGGACACTAGCTACAGGAAACCAACCACCCAATTCCCTTAGGTTCTAAGGCAAGATAAGAATTGATGTGGTGATCATGTACAACTATAATTTTGACACGAATTCCACCATGAAATCAGCTACGGGGCTCCCACAACCCCTCTAACCCATTGATATCATCCATAAGACAATGATCTACACCCTCAAATGTTGGTATGAGAAGGATGGGGTCATTCCCACAAGGGTCATAGACCACCAGGACCCAGAGGCAACAGAACCTCAAAGATGTTTTTTCCACCGAGGGTCGCACCAAGGGAACTCCCCCCACCATTTCAAAAGAAAATTGATTCATGATTATCTCCCTAGAGTGATTATATGACTTGCTCACCTATGCTGGGAAGCTAGGGAATTACCTAGTCACCCTAACCTTGAATACTACTCAAGAGCTTCCAAAGAGGTCTCCAACTTGGACATGTTAATGCCAGAAATGACCAGTCCCTCAAGAAAAAAATAGGTGTAATTTACCCATGATTTCCCAAACATGGTCAAAGATACTCAACACCGACATTAGGGGATGGCTTGGGTGAATTATTGGCAAGGTAAATCAACATCCATGACCCATATGGAATCTTTCACCACTGGTGAATCACTCCAAGTCCCTATAATAGGTGAACATGGATCCATATTTTCCATATTGGGATTGATACCCTAGCCTCCTCATAAAAAGGTCTTGTTGACCCTCTTAATCATCAACACCACCAAAATCCATTATGGGAATACCCATAGTTAAGATACATCATATTAAGTTCCTCACTGTACCACCGTCGATCAAAGCATAGGTGCTCGCCACTCTTTCAGAAATCAATATGGAGGTCCTACCCATACTTCTGATTCTCATCACAGAGGTCCTACCTATGTCTCCATAAAATAACACGGACGTCCTCCCTCTATTCCTAACAACCAAAGTGGGGTTCCTCCCTACACTACCACCCACTGACATGGATATATTTCTCATGTAGAACAGATACCCTTCCCTGAAGAACCGTATCAAGGTACAAGGTCAAAAAAATTCCAGAGGCAAAATTCTTGGAAACGCCAAATCATTGTTGTCCTTCTTGGACTATCTAATTCTAAGGATATAAATGAATTAGTGATAAAGTTTCTAACCTAACTTATAGATCTTTGGTGAGGAGACTGAAAACTAATGGTCTCCATCCCAGAATATGATATCTAAAAGATACCCAAATCCCTTCATAGGTACATGAAGGTGGAGGATGTTTTGACCCCCTTCCTGGGGCTCATAGTGAAGCAATTCTTGTCACCACCAGTTTCCCTCTTCCCTAACCCAAAATCAGACATAAAATATTTTTTATGGTCTAGGATGACTAATTTAGATGGAGATAACCATATTGAGCCATAGATGAACATCGCTACCATTTCACATGAGTCGGTGGTGAATACACCTTCTTATAGGGAAGTGATGATATGGTTGGAACCACCCAAAAGAGACATCCCAATGTGTAGTGAAAAGATGACTCATGCAATGACTCCTCTAATAGAAAACAACACACCAAACTAATCTATAACGGTGCCACCTCAAATATCTCATAAACCACCATTCATTGTCTAGTCCAACCAAGAACAAGTCCCTTCCACTAAATAAGTGGTCCTGAGGGAGGTTTTGGCCACTAGTCCCCTATCAATGGTATTCTGGTTGATGGATTCTGCCAACATTGACATCCTAGAATCCCTTGAAGAGGTCCATGACATGTGTTTCTACTAGATCATTTGGGAAACCTTTCACCGCCTCTGTGATCATCATTTTTCCAACCTTCAAAGATTAGGGAACCTTAATAACATTGATCATCAGTTTCAAAAGGCTGATTTGGCAGAACTCCCAATGGACTATCACCCTCTTTCATTTGGATACTTCTATACCCTCTAACATATATGCATCAAGAGCCAAATAGTCATCTGTTGGATTATGGAAGTGGTGTATTTTCATGTGAAGATCAGGGGTTGGGGACATTATGTTTCTCTCCACTTTAGCCCTATCTTATGACAACCTAACCTACACATCGTTGATGAGGGTTCTCTTATGGGTATGGTTACCGAAAACATGTTCATCCCCATCCTTCCATATGATAAAGGAAACATAGATTATATTACAGGGAATGATGGGAAAAAATAACCCCACTGGGAGGTGAAACACCCAAAAGACCCTCATAAAAGTGTCCTCACCCACCAGTAAAGGAAGGTTCCTAGCCACTACAATCCCTTCATTGAGACAAAATGGCTAGCGCATCAGAATGTCGAAAAGGGTAAGACTCATGTTAGGCCCAATGATCCATACAAGGTTGAAGAAAAAATAGATGTAGGACCGACTATAGCCTTCTCACTCCAATATTTGACATAACATAAGATTATCCTCAGTGATTTCATGGTTGGTAGGTGGTCTAATTAGGACATCTCCCCAAGAGATCCCATCTCTCATCTAGGGGTAAACAACATAAATTCCTCCTTGGTAAAATGTCCCCAGTCGAGATCCATAATATCATAAATCTAGATATAGAAGAGGTAGTAATATACATAACGTTATCAAGGAATAATTAATTTAACCAACACAAGCAGTATAATTATCCACCTCGGGACCTAGGTTATGCCGCTCCATGAATTGTAGAGCTTCCTTATTGGGTTGATGAACCTATAAATTCATTAGTGTATATAAATCATCATGAAGACAGGGATACTCATCAAGATGTTATGATATACTCTATCACTAGTCACCTTGAGACCCTAGAGATGTGAAAGGTGGAAATCCCACCTAATGGAAAGCCATACCCACAATGGGTGGATCACATGTGAGCACCCATAGTGTTTGGGAGCCCTAACTTCGCCCCTTTAAATAGAAAGGGTGAACCATTACAAATTATTACCCACTTCATCTCATGGTGTGGTACATTGTTGGGAACTATAGAACAACAAGATTTCATCAAGATTTTGTAATTTTAAAATACATTGGAAGGAACTACATTTTTCTACCACAACCTGCTACCTATAGGGCACATATTTGGTTGAGGAGACCATCATCGAGAGTGTTGGGACCACTTAGTATGTGAAGATTGATTTTTTTTCTCAATGAGGGTCAATAGATTTCAAATATGATCAACATGGAGAAGGAACTCTCCTATGTAAAATGGTGAATGGAAACTAGATGTTGGTTGAGCTTGATCCTAAGTTTCATATATGTGTATTAAGAGTGATACATTGTCTACAAAAATTAATGATGGTTGGAGTGTTATTTGGAATGATTAAAAGAGAAGGAGAATAAAAGGTTGTGGAGGATTTATGGAATGGTGGTTCGGTAATTTTATTTGTAAATAGTTATTTTTAAACTAAGTAGTTATGTTATGCCTTTACCAAAAATAAAATGGACATCGATAGAGCCAGCCAAGGTCCTCACCTCAAGCCCATGCAGGTCCTGGGGGTCAACAACACTCGAGGGAATACCTCAAGGACAGCCCATAGGAGGCAGGGTGTGCACGGGCTGTGTATAAGCCCGTAGGTGTCGTGCGGTGGTGAACCAATGCAATGTGGGTGCTAAGAGCGCGCCCGTAGGATGAATACAATACGAGGTAGTACCGTGGAGGGAGGAGGAGTTATCTGAGATATTGTTGCCATGGAATGATTGATAAATTGAAAGAAAACATCATGGCATTTAGATGTGAGACAAGGTTTTAAAGATGAGGAACTAATCTCTATCATTGATCACTCAACGACAAGCGGTCTACCATCCGATCAATCGCGAGATTGATCTCGCACATCCAAGCCATCCATCTGATCTCCATGGTTCTCGATTCAAGAAGGGTCATCCGATCTCCCCCACTGAGGTTGTCTTGAACTTTCGGACACCCTCATGAACTTGTAATCTAGGGGATATAGATGAATGATGATCTCACTACTCCGGAAACTATTGGAGCACTGGTCAATCTCGTTCTAATAATCTGTATGCAGCGACCACATGCATTCAATTACATTCAATTTCATGCAAATGAAATGTAGAGTGAGAGAATGGCCAAAGCAAACAATCTTTCCAAGTCCATATGAGTTCGGCATATCTCCGCACAGGTTTGAAGGTATTAAATAATTGAAGATCTCTATTATTCCAGGAAGAATCATGAAGAATGTATCATGTGGATTTTGGACATGGAAATATCTGATCTATACTTATTAAAAGAGACCCACCGATTCGAGAAAGAGTTGTTTCTTCCAAACATTTCGAGAACTCATGTTCTGAGAAACAACATTCCTTTTATATTTAAAGTTCAAGAATGGGCATGCAAGAACTGCGAAAAATTCTAGGTTTGTGAAGAGTTTTCTTCGTACCGATCTGGTTTGAAAATAGGTGAACTGTATACCACTTTGGTATGTGAGGAATAGGAGCTACGAACCACTCCTTGTTCATGAAGCGAAGGAGTTCCGTGTACCTCTCTGGTTCATGAAGGAACCACTTACTGCTTCAGTACACGAGGCAGAGGTACAAAAAAACATTTCGGGTTTGTGATGTAACAATACTACATACCATTCCGGTTCACAAAGAAGAGAAGTTTCGCATACCGTCTTGGTAGGATAAGAAGGGAATTGAGAACCATTTGAGGGAACCACGTAAAAATTGGTATGGGATGGAACCCTGTGCATCCCTTGGGAAAGGAGGGGCCACAAACCATCATGTTTCACAAAGGACGCATGTACACTCTTGAAAAGAAGAACTTTATACCCTTGGTGTTTAAAAGGAGAACAAGAACACCATATCATACCCAAATACACACATTGATGTTTGAATAAAATCACATGTTTATAAATAAATCAAAGTGAATAGTGTGTGTTGATAAAGGGAGAAGAAAGAATGTGCATGGTAATTAGAAGTTCATTCATGCATTCATATGCATGATTTCAAAAAAAACAATTAAAGTTCAAGAATATCTGAATCAAGTGCTATGAAAAGTAGAGAAGAGTTCGTGTGTGTACTAAAATGCACCATACTCATTTGGGCCTTCACACAAGAAAGAAGAAGCGAAAGTGCATACATACATGAATACTTTGAATAGAAGCATCCTAAACCAAGTGTGAACGTGTCTAAAGAAGTGAATAGGAAGAGCACATCTCTATTTTCCAATGCATGGTCACATGCATACATGGAATAAGAATAGTTGATTCTGATGATGCCTAGTGAACTATTTTTCAGTGCTTGAACAATCACAAAAGAATTTTTGATACTAGACAAGAAGAATAAGTAGTCTTAGTACATCTGGTTTTTGCACTAGGGAAGAAGATTGAATGTCAATGAGCATCAACTCTAGACCTCATTGCAAGAAATGTCTCATTCTCAACATGAGACAAAGTCTTCCATGCCTATCCATTGAAGGGACCTTCACATCCGTAACCTAAGTGTTACTTATCCAAGGAAGTGAGAAAGGGGGAGTCAATGGAAGTGATCTGAGGGATGCAGTGAGCTATCCCTAAACTTTTTTAAAGGTATTGTTCCTGGGATAGAAAGACAGTACCCGAACCTTGTAATCCACACCGGTTGAAGTATAGTGAATTAGGTATGATTGGAAACCTATCAGCATATGCTTCTTGGATATATTCTTTAATGGTGAACCAAGTAAATGTGTTGTATTGTACTTTTAGATCTTAATATTTTAATTATTGCGCATATCCATCATATAGGGTTAATTAAGTTCCTACCAACATGGGAACAAGTTCCAATAAATGAAAGAAAAAGTTGACACCCTGATTCACCCCCCCCCCCTTAGGGTGACCTAGGGTCCATCAATTGGTATCAGAGATAGTTTTCACGTATGTTGCATACTTTATAGTAATTTTATTTAGAAGAGGATTTGAGTTTCTTTCCTGAGTCAATAATGAATAGTTGTCTTGGTGAAAGTTCAGTTATCTCCGAGAGAAAATCTATACCCAACAAGACCATGATTAATAGGAAAAAGAAAGAGAATATGTAGTTTAAGAAGTCCTTTATGGCCAAATAAGATGTAGTGGCTAGTTCCTCATTAACTTCTAATAATGAAGAAATATAAATCTTGGAATGTAAAGGTTAGGTGACTTGGGTTTCTACCGAAGAAATGGAAGACACTTCTATCTCATTCTCAGGTGATCATGAGAAAATAAGAATCTATCTGCATTGTACTATTGAAGAAAGAGGTACTGCTATTTGTAGAACATTTTAATGTATGCAGGCTAAGATTACCTGACTCAGAATAAAAAATGATAATATGGAGGAAGGCTTGGATAAGAAAGTGTCAGAATTTTATAATCTCACCCAAAAAATTGAAGCCTTTGAAGAGATTGATGGAGTCAATAAAACTCTAGAATAAAATATCCATGCATTTAAAGATGATGTAAAAAATATCACTGAAGTCAAGTTAATAAATTTGGAAAAAACATCCAATATTATAAAGGAACTTGACTCATTATTACAACCCAAATTCAAGTTTCATGAAGATGGGGTTGAAAGATTGAAAAAGTCTTGTGATGATAAGATGATCATGATTAAAGATTATAAGATCATACTCAATATGTAATGTCTAATATTGGAATCCAATTTTACCATTTTTGAGAAGACACATATTGAGACTTCACAATAGAATAAAATAGTTTATGCTAGTACTCAATGCTCATTGGAGGATTCTAAAGACAAAATACCTCCAACATGTGATAAGAAGATAATGAAGCCACTCAGTAATCCATCACAAGTAGTTGTGAAAGGTAAGGAACCATCCATACCAACTTGTACTATTGTTTCTAAAAATGTTCCTACTAAAAGTGAAGGTTGGAAAAATAATTCTAAACAAGTATGGATGAGTAAATGTGAGGTGAAGAAAACTACCACCATGGCTAGGGTAGATAGGAATAAGAAACTGGAATATGGTTCCCCTAGTAGAGAACAACACATTAAAAAAGGAAAATAAATATTATACCGAAGATATCAATAAAAAAATTGGTTGGTCAATATTGGTGCTGAAACAGATTTGGGAATTATGCACTGGATATTTGGAACGATACTGTAAACGAAAAAAGAACATAGAAAGCATATTTAAAAAGGGAGAAATCCAAAGAAGAATAAGAAACATAAACAGATCTAGAAGCATCTGTATACTACTAAAATATTTGGAATGTTGAACAACATATGTGATGTATGGAATGGGAGTGGCCACAATAATGGATAATGCTTATCTCAACACATATCCAGAGCTGATAAGAATAGAAGACAATAAAAGCTAGCTAATAAATAAGAAGATATCTTGGGAAGAAATTAGAAGAATAATGAAAAAGAAAAGTCTCCCAAGAATACTCCAATATAGAATGGTGAGAAGTCCTTGTATTCAAAATCCAGGAAGTTGAAGAGTGGTACGTACAATAGAATTCCTAAAATTGATGACACTCTAAAGAGTCCATGTGGAAAATCCAAACTTACTGCCATTATTCCTAGAGACATATTGGTTATCTGTCATGAAGAGTTGGAAATAATTATAATGAAAGTAAATCCATAGGCTAAGTCTAGTGCAACAAGAAATAAGAAGATTTCACATGATGATAGAAAAGTCATGTGTATGAGGTGAAATAAGGCTGGTCACACTGTTATTAATTGCAGTGCATTTATTCCAAAACAAGAATAATTCCTCAAGAAGATGATATTTTCACCAGGAGATTCTAGTGATTTGAAATATCTTGAAGAAATAATAATCACACATAAATAAATGGAATAAATATTGAGATGCACACAACCAAATTCAGAACTAAAAATAAAATGTGCAACTTTGAGGAGTGGAGAAAACAGAGCATCTTGGTTGAGAAAATCATCTTAGCCTTCCAACTCATATTAAATAAGAAAGGAGGATCAACCTTATTTCCATAACACTTTTTGTATTGTACAAATCTTATAGGGAGTTTAAGGTGAAGCAAGAACTCATGGGGGAGGACATGAGAAGTTTTCTATTGAGGGGGAGACACATGAAGAAGCTTTCAGAGTTATTATCTCAATAATTATCAACATCAGTTGGTATTAAATGAAACCACTCTGAAGATTTTCTGAGGATCATGTCATTGTAAATGGTGTGTCATATCTCAACCTTGGTTACACAAAATACAATTATTTTACAAAGGGGTGGTAACAATTTTAATCAGTGACATAAAAATAATGGAAGTTCCCTAAGGCCACTTATCATGCCCATTGAACTTGAATGTTTTTGAACTATTTGTGAAGTGAGAATAAGAGTTTCAGGTTGATTATCTCATTTCACATTTATTACCCTTATCCTAGAATGAATGTGGAAAGGTTATTGAAGACAAGAACATGAGTTCTCATCACATGAGGTATCATGATCAGGGGATAATGGACAACATTGTTTTCTAGATCAAACACTCAGGTGTTCTACATCGAGCATCGCTCATGTATAATTAGAGTGGAATGATTGAAGGAAAAATTTCATAAGTATGGATGGATACCCTCTCTACCATAATCTTTGTATTTATTGTCAATAAGGTGGAGAGAAAGTGAAATGAAAGTTGAAAATTGAAAGGGAAAGAGAATATAGAAGACTCTCATTTTGACATTGACATACTCACATAAGATAACATTGAATTGTTGACAACAAACACAATGAGGGAGATTGTTGGGACAACTTAGTATGTGAAGATTGTATTTGTTGTCAATGAGTGTCAATGAATTTCAATGATGATCAACTTGAAGAAGTAACTCTCTAAAGTAAAATGGAGAATGGAAAACAGATGTTAGTTGACCATGATCCTAAGTTTCATATATGTGTATCAGGAGTGATACATTGTATACAAAAATTAAGGATGGTTGGAGTGTTATTTGTAAGGATTAAAAGAGAAGGAGAAGAAGAGGTTGTGGAGGAGTTTTGGAATGGTGGTTTCGAATTTTTATTTGTAAACACTTAGTTTTACACTAATTAGTTATTTTATGAAATTACCAAAAATAAAAGGGCCATACATGGAGGCCATACGACTTCCTCACCTCAAGCACATGCGGGAACCGAGGGGTCCACCACACTCGAGGGAAGCCCTCAAGGCTATCCCACAAGAGTTAGGGTGTTCATGGGCCATGTATAAGCCTGCAGGAGCCACAGGGTGGTGAGATCGTGCAATGTGGGTACTAGGAGTGCGCCCACAGGGTGAACATGGTATAGGGCGGTATCGTGGAGGGAGGAGGACTAATATGAGCCACTACAGCTACAACTTCACTGATAAACCGCAAGAAAACATCATGTCATTTTGATGTGGGACATGGTTTTAAAGATGAGTAACTAATCTTGATTGTTGATCCCTCAACGACATGCGGTTTACCATCCGATCAATCGTGAGATTCATCCCACACATCCAAGTCGTACATCTGATCTCTGTAGTTTGTGATTGAAGCGGAGTCATCTAATCTCCTCCACTGAGGTTGTCTTCAACCTCTAGAGACCCAAATTCCCCAATGAACCAAGATCTCCAGACGAATGATGATCTCACCACTCTGACCACCATTTGAGCTCTGGTTAATATTGTTCTGATCGTCTGGATGCTATGATCACATGCATGAAATTAAATTTTCATGCATGAAAATGAAATGAAGAGTGAGAGAATGGTTGAGGCAAATGAAGTTTCTAAGGCCACGTGAGTTAGGCATATCTCCATGTGTGTTTGAAGTTATTGAAAAACTAAAGATCTCAGTTATTCGAGGAAGAATCTTGAAGGGTGTATTGTGTGAATTTTGGACGCGGAAAGATCTGATCTATACTTATAAAAAGAGATCCACTGATTCGAGAAATATTTTCTTCTTCCAAACCTTTCGAGAACTAATGTTCAAAGAAACAGAGATTCTTATATATTTAAAGTTCATAATGGGGAATGCATGAACCATAAACCATTCTAGGTTCGTGAAGAGTTTTCTGTGTACCGATCTTATCCTCGAAGAGGTGAACTGCATACCGCTTTGGTATGTGAGGAAGAAGAGTCGTGAACCACTGCTAGTTCTTGATGTGAAGGATTTCCTCGTACCTATCTAGTTCATGAATCAAGAACCACACACCACTTCGATCCATGAGGAAGAGGCCATGTGAACAATTTTGGGTTTGTGAGGTAATGGTACCATGTACCATTCTGGTTCATGAATAAGAGAAGTTTCGCATACCATGATGGTTAGTGAAGAAGGGATCTGATAACCATTTGGGGGAACTGCGTGCCACTTGGTACGTGAAGGAAGTCTATTCATCCCTTAAACAAGGAGGGGTCGCGAACTATCCTGGTTCACGAAGGAGGCTTGCACAATCTTGAAAATAATAAATCTATACCCTTGGTGTGTAAAAGGAGAACAAAAACACGGTATCATACCCAAATACACATATTGATGTTTGAATAAAATGACAAGATTATAAATAAATCAAATTGAACAGTGTTTGTTGAGAAAGGGAGAAGAATGAATGTACATGGTGATGAGAAGTGCATGCATGCATTCATATGCATGATTTGAGGAAGAACACAATTAAAGGCCCTTCATATCTAAATCAAGTTATAAGAAAAGGATATAAGAGGTTGTGTGTGTAATAAAAGGCACCACACTCTTTTGGGCGTTTACGCAAGAAAGAGGAAGTGAAAGTGCATGCATACATGAATACTTTGATGAGAAGCATCCTAAACCAAGGGTGCATGTTTCTAAATAAGTGAAGTGTAAGAGCATATCTATATTGTCACATGCATGGTCACATGCATACATGGAATTAGAAGACTTGATTCTGATGATTCCTAGTGAACTGGTTTTCAAGGTTTGAACAGTTACAAAAGAATTTGTGATATTGTCCAAGAAGAATAAGAAGTCTTAGTACATATTGTTGTTGCACTGGAGAAGAAGATTGAATGTCAAAGAGTATCAAATTTGGACCTTGATGTAAGAAACGTCTCATGTTGAATAGGAAACAAAGGCTTCCATGCCTATCCCTTGAAGGGACCTTCACATACATAAACTGAGTGTGAACTCTCCAAGGTAGTGAGCCAGGGGGAGTCAATGGAAGTGATCTCAGGGAAGCAGTGAGTTATCCATGAACTTTTGTAAAGGAGGTGTTCCTGAGATAGAGTGAATATACATGAACCTTCTAATCCACACTTGTTGAAGAATAGTGGAGTTAGGTACAATCGGAAACCTGTCGGTGTATGCTCCTTGGACGTAGCCCTTTGTGGTGAACCAAGTAAAAGTGATGTGTTGTCCTTATTCATCTGAATTTTTTAGTTACTGCACATATCCATATTACATGGTTAATAAAGTTCCTACCAACATGGAAACAAGATCCAATAAACAAGAGAAAAAGTTAACACCCTAATTCACCCCCCCAAAGTGACCTAGGGTCCTTCAGATAGTTTCTTTACTAGTTTTTTTCTACCATGAACAAGACATGTATTTCTAACCTCTTCAAGTTGAAATAACGGCCCGATGATGTATTTTTAGACAGTTTCACTTGGTGGAAAGGCCTCGCATACTCTATTGACATGTCATTGACTTAAGAGAAGCTGATAACAATGTGAATGGGAAACATGAAGATTGAGTTAGTTCCTACCTTCATATCTCATAAATTACCTTGTGGATTTTGATAATTCTTTGATAATTCATAGCATCTAGAGGAAGCCTTGTAGCAGGCTAAACAATCATGATCACTGCCTCTTCCATCACCCATGAGAAGGGCTTTCAAAGTACAGAATACTGCCTTTGTATAGGTAGGGGCCCCATAGTAAGGATATTTTATATCCCCTTTTATATAGGAACCTCATCCAGTCACTTCTTAAAAACACATCAATACCAGCACTGGACTTTATCAGTGACAGAAAAATTCAAAAATAAAGTTCATCCTTAATAGTGCTAAAATAACCACTGATAAAGGAAACCCTTTATCATTGATTTTTTAGTGTCGGTAAAAGGTAACCTTTATTGGCACTTTGTTTTACTACTGATAAAGGAAACCTTTATCTGCACTTTATTTATAGTGCAGATAAAAGGTACTCTTTATCAGTGTGTTTTTTGCACTGATAAAAGTTTCCCTTTTTCAGCAATTGTTTAGCGCTGATAACGGTCTAGAATAAAATGAAAATTTTTTTAAAAAAAAATTTCAAATTAAAAAAAATATGAAATAGTTTATTAATAAAATAATTATTGATAAAAATTTTTAAATTTAATATACACATATGAAAATATATTATAAAAATTAATAAATAGTATATATTAAATATAGATATATAAAATGAATAAGTATATTATATATAAAATGTTAATTAAATACATATTAATGTCTTATTCATTTTTAATGTTGTTGGACTTTTCAATTTAACCTATATCAAATGTCATGTGTTGCATTTATTTCATGTAAATGTATATATGTTAATTCACTTTTATACCCAAACACACACACAAATATATTTACGCAATATATAGAAAAAAATACACCTAATATTTGTGCAATTTATTAAAAATTTAGTATATTTTAGAATTTAATTATATCATGATACAGTTCATATATATTTTGTTTCTAATCGGCTAATTATATTTATTTATTTTAATACTACAATTTGGGTATTCATTTTTGATGTTTTTTAATTTTTTTTTAAGATTATTTTCTATTATATATATATACACACACACACTATGTTTTAGTATTTTCAATAAGTATTAATCCACTTTAATATATATATATATCCGTATTTGTTTAATAACATATATTTAATTAATAAAACATATCCATTTTTTCAATATTATTAAAGTGTACTCATTTTGAATTATTCAATTTCACTCATTTTTAAAATTCGTATATTTAAGATTATATATCCATTAATAATGTAAAAAAATATATTTGTAAATTAATATTTATAAATAAATATATATGTAAATTTATATTTACTATATTTATAATTATTATAAATAAATAATTATAATTTTTTAAATTATTTAAATAATTATAAATAAATGATGATATATATTTAAATAATTATAAAATTATAATAAATTTATTTAAATAATTGTAAAATTTTAATAAAGTTATTTAAATAAATATAATATTATAACAAATTTAATTAAATAATTATAAAATTATAATAAAGTTATTTAAAGAACTATAATTAGAAAACATATATCAATGCTTTTTAGCACTATTAAAGATCAATCTTTATCAACACTAAAAAAATGTTGTTAGAAGATATATTTATCAGTGCTGAAACATTAATACTGATAAATATTCCCTTTATCAGAGCTAAAAATCACTGATAAATATTCATTTTATCAGCACTTACAAATTTAGTACTCATAAAATGGATCATTTTCTGAAGTTTCCTAAAAGCACTATTAAAAGTTTCCTCGATCTATTTAAAAATTCATTAACCACAACTCAATCACTCGTGATTTTCAAGATCTCAAGGAACTCCTCTACTGTCGGTGCGAATTCTCTATATTCCCTCAGATTAATCAATTCTAAAATACAATGTATGTTATTTTATACTCCTCCTCTATCATTTTTTGATGTTTTCGGTTCCGTGTTTTGTGTTTTTGTGATGTTCTTAAACATGAAAAACCCAATATATCTTCTCTTAACTAATGAAATACAATGAGTGTGGCTCCATTTCATCATTTTACTCCTTCTATATATGTTTGATTGTCTATACCATTTTTTCCTAGAGACACACATTGATGGTTTAATCTCCTCTCAACATTAATAAAGAGACCTCTCATCCCCCCTCAGTTTTCTCTTCATTTGAATAATATAGGGTTCCAAAATCAAGGTAGTTTCTCATATTGAATTCATCTTATATACTAGATCATAGATTCTAACGGTGTAATTATAAAGGTTTTTAAGGATTAGGGGATACCAAGTTCTGGCCTTCATTTATGGGTGATGAACATAGAGGCACCAAGGTAAGTGTAAAAATTATTAAAACACATTTTCTGGATTTTGGTTATACCTGTAAATTATTAAACCATGAAATAGGTTTTCTAGATTAATGATTTTGATGAATAATTTTTTATTGAATTCAAAAAAATATTTAATTAATTAGTCACGTTCCAAAAATTATTTTAGTGAAGCATGTTGTGATAGTTTTATTGTTTCTAATTAATGCAAATTATTATTATGCTTTCAACATGGGTTATAAAGAGTGATGGGGAATTTCTTTGGTGAGAAAAGTATTCTCAATGAATTTTTTAAAAATTTCCTAGATCAGAAAGAGTTGATAAACCATTGGGTAAATGGACTTAGAAATATACAACAACATATAAAGAGATTATTTCTCATAACTAAGTGAATTAGCCATGGTTGGATAGTTGATCAAGAAAACTATGAGATGTGATTTATTAATAAATTTTATAATAAAAATGGAAATATAATTAATTCATTAGATAAAAGAATAATTTGAAAAAGCATCTAATATGGTGAATAGATGTAGAAAGAAATAAAATGAAAAAAATATACTTTTTATTGTTTAGATATTTATGTCCTATAAGTATTGTAATTTTTTATCAATTTCTAAAATGAAAAAATAGAGATATCGTATTGGCTGATATCCTTGAATCATAAATGGAAATTTAAGCTTAAATATACTTTTATCATAGTATAAGATATATGAACAAGGTAGATTTTGGTGTGGTATTAAATATATGATATTTTATGGATGAATTTTTCTACTTATCCCAAATTGTTTCTCGTCAACTATAAATCATAAGAAGCATCATAGATGAATTAAAACATTTATTGAACAGTCAATGAAATAATTACTCTGACGTGATGAAATTATCATCTTCCATGAGTTGGTGGTCAATTCTAAAGGAAATATTTATTAAATATAGTATCCCTATAAAGGGATACGATTCAATTATTGTAATTAACAATTTTTTGCATTCCACAGCCAAACCTCTCTTTTTATTTGATCACTGTTTATCACTAGGTTAATGCGCTAGCACTCCTTCGGTGATCGAGGGTCCCGATGAATATTTATATCATTAAAGGCTTGTGTAATATCTTCAAAGGATAGAATAATTTGTTTTAGGGATACCTATCTATAAGAACATATTATTTATGATGAAACTATAGAATTATTATGGGATCAAGAACATGTTGAGGAAAATAATGAAAAACAACAAGAAGGAAGCAGCACCATAGTTTTGAATAAAATTATCAAGGTAAGAAGTTAGTGTATACAATTTGAGGTTGGTTGGAATCAACATGGCCAATCTATTAACCCCAACGAGTAAAAATTCATTAGTTATCTTGGGTCACAACAAAGATGAATGTTTTGATTGATATTGACTCATGGATCGGTGTCCAACCTATAATGAAGGAAATCTTTTGGAAAGATATAATAGTAATGTTACAATATGCTTTCTCTATTTTACTAAAAATTTATATAATGAAACTTTTATTTAGTTTTCATCATTCCTTGAAAAATTTATCTATTTGAGAAGATTTATGTATTATATTTTTCTAAATGTCCATTGGAAAATCCCATAGAGGCTTTCGGGCTCCTATAATGAAGTTACATCTTAAGGGTGTTGAGAGGAAAATAAATCCCCACCCACCACTTAGTTATTGACACATTATAATGAATGAAAAATGGACTACTTTCAGAAATAATCATAATGACGAATAGTTTCTAGTTCATTGCAGTCGATAATATATTATTTTATATTATTTATTTTATCCAACTTTATTCAAAATTGTTAATTTATGAAACATTGAATGAGTGTTGAAAATAAATAACTTTCATCAAAAGCAGCATACCCTTATCAAAAAGGTAGGATGGGGTATCCTTTATTAGAGAATAAATTGGTATATATTTTAAATAAAAAATAAATATTTAATTACGTGATATGAAACAACATATGTTCCTTTATTTGTATGAATATTTATGAATCAAAATCTGAAGCCACTTCTATCCCACATCATGTTCTATGGGAGGAGGCTTGAATAAATAAGAGTGGTATATTAGTTGATGAAAACACAAAAGCAGTATGGGAAGAATGCATAAGTATGATATAATTATAATTCATTATGACTTAAAAAATATTACATAAAAATAAATATGTTCATATTTTTTATATGGTTTAGACACAATAATTTGTAACGGCCATACTAGAATTAAACTGACTTTCAACAGCTTTAAAGCAGCATTAACAATATGGTCAATTTAGAGGATTGGGTTTTGGAGTATATCCTCGAACATATTTCTAGAAGATAAGAAGACATGAATATAAATATAATATAGTGAGATGAAGGGAGAAACAAATAGACTCACCACCAGATGTTATTTTTTGGTCTAGTTTGACAGACCAATGTATAAGGAATGATCAAAGTGAACTGGTAGGGGAGAAAAGATGCACACATGAACCAAATGATACAACTAGCTTTGAGGCTACTCATTCCCCCCAACCACATACATTACCTAAGGTAATAAATTTTTTTATTACTCATTATCCTAAATTTGAATAAAACAACTTTCGATAAATTTATGTTATTAAAATTTTGTAAGGTATAATGTTATGTGATTTTTATCTATTCACACCCACGTAAAGCCATGTTGGGATGGGTACAGTGTATAACATCCCAGGGGACCAACTACACAATCAACCCCTCCAATAAAATCACATGATAGTGCATATTATGGTAACTTATTATCCAACTATTGATTTTCTTATTCCACTTGATGGTCTAGATATTACAATAGTCAAATCTACTATTGGGGTTTTCTTAGCATGGACATCTAATATTATACAGATACATGAGGTACTTCTTTAACAAATTCTTTCATATGAAAATAATTGAAAACATTATTATATAAGGTATGAAGTGTGGTATGATATTACAAATGGATAAAGTGGTAGATAAAATAAAGGTCGGATCAATAAAATATAATGAATCACCCATGAAAAGAAAATGACCTTCTAATAGTGCCTTCTCCCCACCAGTTCCATATAAATATTTATTATCATTACAACTTCATAGAGAGACCACATTTAAAGATAAAACTATGTATTATATTGAATATGAGAAAGAAATATATGGAGATTCCTTAATAGATGGAATTGGTCTTGAGACTCTAAATGAGATTCTTAAGCATGAATGATTGGGTGTCTTATTTGTGAATACATATATAAGGAAAATTTTCATAATACGTTTTTCCAAATATGTAGATAAATATGTTTGTTAAAGTTAATAACTATTCATATTTTGTAGAGGAATTTATATTAGAACAACGTAAAGGGAAGGTCATGTGAAGAATTATTTGAATTCATTAATCCTTGTACCATTATATGCCAAAAATTAATTTGAATGAGGTCGAAATTAACAAAAAAAAGAGAAGTTACTCAAAGCATTTAATAAAAAATTATCATATAATATACACTTTTTTATCCCTATATTTCAAGGGTAAAACTCTAAGATCTAATATCATAAAATTTATTTTAAACATAGACACCACAAATATTTATTTTTTGGATTCAATGCATGTATTTCTAACCAACCAACCACACATGATGTGTATTGTGAATATCTAATACACTACAATAAAATTTTTATAGAAACACTTTGAATCATATGTTCTGTTTCTGCTTTAATGATAATTTATTTTATGATAGGGTGGTTACTAAATATAGGCTAGATCATGGAATGAAGTTAGTGTCTAAAATGATAACTCTTTTGGATTAATACAAATTGAAACAAATTAAAGTATATATAGAAATATTTAACTATAAAAACATTTCAAAAAATTATTTATTTTGCTCAATGTTTCTACAGTGTCTCAAATAAGATAACATAATAAATTATGGATATTATGTTTGTAAATTTATGAGAGAAATCATAAAGAATAAAAATACTAGCATCCCCTAATAGGTAATTTCTAAATGTAATTACATTTTCATTAAATATATTTCATAATTATTTGTTTATCTATATTTTCTCAGTACTATAAATATTTCCAAAAAAAGAGTCACTCAAAAGAAGAAATCAATTTGTTTAGAGAAGAGTGATCAGCGTACCTTTTGTCATAATGTATGACAACTAGAAATTTAGGTGATTTCATGCTATGTTTGTGATATGGTATGAGTTATGACCTTCGAAATATATTTTGGGTATGAAGAATTTGTGTCAAAATGTGTATGTATTATTTGTGATCTCTTTCTCGAGTAAAACAGTAATGAAGAAAATAAATATTTTTAGAATCACTGACCTGAAAGCAATAAAGTTGTTGGGAAATCGAATAGGAGAAGGTGGAGGTAGATTAAAATTCAAAGGCAGAGGCATAAGTGAAGGAAGAGGCAAAATCGGGGTCAGATGCCGATGTGGAGGAGGCAGAGGTGATGACCGAGGTGGAGACCGAGGTGGAGGAGGATAAGAATCATTGGAATATATACAATAAAATTGTTGGGAAATGAAGTAGAATAAAGATCATATCATGCTTTTGTATGATAAAAATTATTTAAAAGTGCACACAACACTTGTCACTTAATATAAGAGCCATTGTACATCTTTCTAGTTTAAAATGACATTTTAGTAAAAAACACACATGGTATACTCAAAAATGAAAAAAAACATTCATATTGTTATGGTACTTTAGTAAAATAATCCATAAATCATTTTTAATGTTTTCGGATCAAAAACTACTCAATTTGACACATGGTGTGACAGGCATAACTCCAAATATTCATTATCAGTTTAAAATTGACATTTTAATACAAAAACATATCACTCACTGAAAACTTAGAAAACACACTTGGAACTTCTTAATAATTTGGTACAATGATTCATAATTCATTTTTGAATTTTATGAATTATTATCATGTTAATCCCAAGCACGATACAACAAGTATGGCTTAAAGTTCATGTTTTAAGTTTAAAATGACATTTTAGTAAGAAAACATACATGGCGTACTCCAAACTAAGGAAACAAATTATGATTGTTTTGATACATTAGGAAAATGATACATGAGTCATTTTAGACAAGCATCAGTCTACTTTTTCTCAATCTGATGCACGGTGTGAGAGATATGACTCCAAGTGCATATTTTCTATTCAAATTTGACATTAATTTTAGTGGAAAAAACAACATACATCCTCAAAATTGAGAAAATTAATTCATATTGTTTTGGTACATTAGGTAAACAATCCATACATAATTTTTTATGTGTAGGGATTACCCACACCTCAATCCACTGCATAGTGTGACTAGTATGACTCCAAGTGTCCATTATCAATTTAAAATTGACATTTTAATACAAAAAAACATTCACTCATTGAAAATTGAGAAATAACGCTGGGATTGTATTGATAATTTGGGATATAGATTCATAATTTATTTATGAAGTTTTTGAATCAGTATCATATAAAACACATACACTATTCCACATTTATGGATCAAAGTGTGTGTTTCTAGTTTAAAATGACATTTTAATAAAAAAAACACACATGGTGTGCTCCAAATTGAGGAATCAAATTATAATTGTTTTGATACATTTGGAAAACGATCCATGTGTAATTTGGGACATGTATCATAATGTTTCTCCTTAATGTAATGCACGGTGTGACCGGTATGACTCCAAGTGTGCCTTTTTTATTCAAAATTGATATTAAGTTTAGTGAAAAAAAATTGACATACTAAAAAATGAGAAAACACATTCATATTGATTGACACTTTAGAACAATAATCCATACATAATTTGTTATGTTTTTGCATCATATTCTACTTAATCTAACACATGATGTTATTAGTATGACTCCAAGTGCATCTTTTTATTCAAAACTAACATTAATTTTAATAAAAAAACAACTCACATTCTCAAAACTGAGAAAATGCATTCTGATTATTTTGGTACTTTAGGAAAATGATCTGTAATTCATTTTTTATGCATAGGAATGAGTCACACCTTAATTCCACTCATGGTGTGACTAGTGTTAATCCAATTGCACCTTTTTATTCAAAATTTACAATAATTTTATTAAAAAACTGACATACTCTATAATTGAGTTTTCTTTTTATTGTATTTGTGTTAGAAAATCTATTTCATTTAAATTCAGTATTTGTATCTTATTTTGGTAATTTTTTTGCTATTATTACTGATGCAATCTGTTGTTGCAGCACACTACACATGTTTCTGGTGATGCAGCGTGCTATATAATTACACTGTAGTTTTCATGCATTGATGAAGCTACCCTTTATCGAAGCTAATAAAAGACACCTTTATTGGTGCTTATACAGGTGTTGATAAAATCAATCTTTATCAATTTATTAAAAATAAATGATAAATCATACTTTTATCACTACATATAGAAGCACTGATAAAATTATGATTTATGGCATCTTTTATTTATGTTGACGAATATTACCTTTATCAGCACTTCTTTAGCGCTGATAAAAGTCATGGACTTTTAACCACACTAATGTAGTAAGCACTTTTATAGAACTGATAAAGGTAGATTATAGTGCTGTTAAAGGGGTGTGTTATAGTAGTGAGTTCATCCTTACCAATAGAAGCCTCACCCAACATGGCCTTACTAACCTCATACTTTCCTGTGTAGAACTTCCAGGAACCACCTTGCTAAGCTCAATGACTGAGATAAGAGAATGTGGCTCCATAAACTTTTTATGGATAAAATCTCAGAGTTCCCTTCCTAGATAGAAGGAACTAGACCTATTATTTTAAGGTTGTTCATTTCTCGAGATAATTCTTATATGACCTTGATAAAGTAATTCTGATGTTCCAAGAGAGCAGGAGGCCCTAGGGTGTCAGACACGTGGATTGCACTGACCATTTCTATTACCACAGGATCCTCAGACATACCATAAAGGAATTATATTTCTTCCTGGATTAGATTTGGGACCAAGTGAATAATAGTTTGGTCAAGTTGGGTGAACTTCTGTAATAGGTGGAACATGTCATCTCCAAGCCCGGTAGTGATATTAAAGGTTCAGGTGAGTAGAAGAAGGTTTCTAGCCATGGTACCCAGAAGTATGATGAATGTTTGGATATAGAAAATTCTCTCACACCCATGGTGTTATTCATGCCCGCCTAGGTAGGAAGGATCCTCCAATAGTTATTTCACCTTCCTGGACTACTTCTTCTACATATATGTTTCAGCCCTATAAATCATAGAATACTAGGAACCAATGGTGCATGTGAAACAAAATTCCCCCTCTTGTGCTGAATTCTTGTCATGATCTCAGTGATTTCATGCATCCTAAGTTGGGAACCACCCTAGGGTTAGTCCATTATTAGAGGAACCATATGATGATGATCATGAGTACGAATATGTGAATGTAGGTGAGTTAGTAAACCATGACACATTGTTTGATGATGAGAAATGATCTGAAAATCCTTAAGATGACTCTGATTGACACCAATGAAGGAATGTTTGAGGATATGTGGGTAGAAAGAATTCTCAGGCTAGCACATAAAACCAAGTCATGCATGATAATGAGACTAGGCCATAGGTTTTGTGCAGTGCTTAGTAGGCATAGTCCTCCTAGCTTACTCTTACATATATTCCTCTATAACTAAACATCTTAATTTATCAAATAGATCTTCCAGATCCAATAGTATTAACTAACTGAGAAGATCAGCCATTACCACAACTTGATCAGATCCACCAAGCCAGAGTTATGCCTCTGTCAGCCTACAGTCATCCTATAACTGTTCAGATTGAGTCATCTATTCACCAGTAGGGTATTTCTAGAACCATTCATCAGACTGTACCTAATCTTCTTCCTTATCCATAAAGATTTTGTTTTCCTTCATATTTTTTTTTGATATTTTCCTAATTTAGTTTTGGAATATCTTCTAGAGACTTCAGGGAAACTCTATATATCCTTTATATCTCGCTTCTCTTTTTTCTGATAATCATCTTTCTTCAAATTTATATTTTCCATGTTTCTTATTTCTTCTTTTAACTATGGTAAATCATGTTCGATAAGACCCATATATTTCCATTCATATAATATTCCTTATTTAGATCATTTCTAAAATTTCTTGAATGATTTTTTGAATCCTCTCTTTTTCCTGTAAAATCCTGTAAATTTTCTTACGAGCTGATCCAGTTCCATTTCAGAATCTGATCAATGTGAATACACTGATATTTTTAAATATTTTTTAAGTTTCTTATCATGCTTTTGAGATATAAATTTATGCAAAATATTTCCCTTTTTTACTATCTTGTGATCTTCAACATCATCTTGCATCTCTACGGTTCCTAAGGAAGAAACATCATTGACCAGTCCTATCAATTCTCCATCATATGTCTGATTTTATAAACATCATACATTATAACAGTTTCAAACATCAGTTTTTCAATAGCATGCCTTAACTTTCTAACATTGTTAGTTCCTTCATATGAAACTGTAATTGTCTTCCACATTTCATTAGAAGTATTATATTGAGATACATCATTGAATTCTTCTGGACAAAGTCCACAAATAAAAGCATTCATTACTTTTGAATTGATGTCATACTCTTCTTCCTTGGTAGCATCCCATGTTTCCTATTTTCTAGGGATTATATACGATGTTGTAATATTCAAATATACTTTAAATTCAATATTTTTCAAATAAATGATCATGTGATATTTTCAACATCCATAGTCATCCCCATTGATGAATGTATCACATATCATTGACATATTGTCTCCAAGATAATTCATTGACATATATATTTCTATAGAACTTATAATTTTGATCTTTCTAGGGATTATCTACTTTATTCAAAAAAATAACTCTTTTGATACCAATTTTTAAGTCATTATAATGAAAATATACACAATACTGGGTGAATTATGTCTTTTTTTATAATCATGATAGATTTTGACTTTTGGCCTTCTTTGCAGTTTATAAAGATATATAATATTCTCTTCAATAAGTAGTTTAAGAAATGGATAAATAGTAAATAAGAAAAGATAAATTTTATAGTGGTAAGGTGGAAAATATCCCCTAGTCTACTCCACCAACACTCTCCCTATGTGCTTGGTGATTTTCCCTAGAAAGGTCCTCTGGTCAAAATACTATAACAACTGAGTGTAGGCAGTTGAAACCTTTATAATAGGGTTTGACATTTCCTTATGAATATTTTATAGGAAACCATATTCTCCAAGACTTAATCGTAGAAGCTAATACTCTTCCATGACTGGGTTTTAGTATTTGAAACACCAATAAATCAAAAGAGTTTTATTTGATTGATTAAACATATTCTTGATCACAGTCGCATCATAAACTGATAGAATACATATCTTATCCTTAAAATATAATTTTCATTAAGAAAGAATAGATTAAAAGAGATTCTATTTGTGAATTATCTTTATTAAAAATAAATACAAACAAAAAATAGCAGTTACACATCACGATGTTGAAACTTTTATGTCTCTACAGTGTAGTTTCTTTATAATAACTTAGTCGTTTTATTTTTTTTCTCTACATTAGTTTTATATTAAAAAAAATATTTCAAATATGATATGATATGATTCTTATTAAAAAAATAATATTTACATAAATATAGAACATTTGGATTTATTTTGGTTGATTAGATCCAAGAATGTCAGCTAAAAATCACAATCATTCAAATTTAAATCATTCAAGAAAGACGTAACTTCCCTTAAAAATATGAATGACTTACTCGATTGAATACAATCCTTGTAATTTTTCATAATACATATTTAAAATAATATTTGTTTCCATCGATATTATTATAGTAATCGTGGAAAATATCTTTATTTTTAAACTCCATCAACTTATAGTCAAACATAGGGTTTCTTTAAGTATGAAAAAATTCAAGCGTTGGGTTGATAACGTATGGTTATTTACAAATATATCTTTGATAAATAATAACTTACTCAAAAATAAGTTTCCTTATAAATATAGGGTTGATGATCCATAGTTTTTCAATAATGTAGGATACATATACATATGTGTTATCTCAAATGTAGGGTTAACGAACCATACATTATACATACAAACACAGGGTATGAACATTGTTTCCAGAATTCTTTCAAACACATTGAAAATACTTTAATAAAATATTTTAACCCATAAATAAGGTAAAATATTCAAGAAATATATTCCTAAAAAACACTTATGGTAATTTCATTAGTAAAACAAACAAGTGTATTTGTGATCATTAAAATCAATAAGATTTATTGAGTATTATTGAGACAATACATGCACCATAAGTAAAAGCTAATACAATCCTACCATTCTTTTCCTGGAACACCCACCTAACTACGCATACTACAAATTTCTTCAAAGAAATTAATAAATGGTAAAATCGTTTATCTCAAATATGTTGCATCAATTAATTTTGAAGAATCCAAAAATCTTGTTTCATATATTCCATTTCAATTCAAACACAAACCTCAAATAGTTTCCTTCAAATCTCATATCATTCAAAACAAATCATTTCATTAAATGTTCATAAAACATTTAATGCCTTAATTTATCAAGAATAATCATCAAAAAACATTTTAGAATCAATAATTTCACTTAAAAATCATTTTACAGAAATAAACACTTTATTTCAAAAACATTTTCTAAAGAGGTCACAACCCACACAATGTCTTTTGAAAAAATTGATGAAGAATATTAAATAATTATTTGGAAATAAATTAAAAATCTCTTTCAAATATAATAAGAAACAATAGTTTCAATTCATAAGAAAATATTATGAAACCACTTACCTCAGGAACAAAGATGACCTTACTGCCTCCAATATTAGTGATGGGAGAGTGGGATATCTAGTCCCCGTTAACCGGGATATTGAAAGGGAATTCCAAGAAGAAAATGGGTCACCTTGATACATTGTTTGATGAAAGACTCCCAAAAAAACTCTTGGAACACCCTATATAAAAAATATGAACCCAATATAGGAGAGTAAATGGTTCCATAGAGTGAAAATGAGGTAAAATACACAATAAAACCTCTCATTAAGGTTTCACACAACTTGAATAGCTAACCTTAGAATATTTGGTTTTATTAGGGTATTTAATATTCTAATACCCCCATTACCATTTCTTATATTTTACCACCACAACATGTGGTGGCTTCAACTAGGAGACCTACCATGGGGTCTAACCATGGATCAGTGGACAGAGCTAGGTCGTTTTGGCCAACTTCTCCCTCCATCATGACATAGTGGTGACCATACAATCCATGGTGCATAATGTAGCTCCATGTGCACCACTAAAAAGGTTACAACCATCATTGTTTGTAGTGCATTTGGATATTTTATACATGTGTTTATAATGAACAACGTGTCATCTACCATGGCCCGTGTGCTACCCATTTTCCACCAAATGTCCAAAAACAAAATTTTAATCCACCATGAACCTCCAGAAAACCTGAAACCAAAAACAAATAGAATATGTGACAGAGTAAAAGAAGTTAAACCAAGGAAGATACTTGAAATAAAAATTTCATATGTTTTAGATTCCAAGGGTTTTCTAGAGTTTGGTGTTATTTCATTTGGTGGTTTTGATCATATTGTGGAGACGAGTCACTAAAAATCTCCCCTTTTCTCACCCAATGATAATCAAAATCATGGATATAGACCTTTTAAGTATGTGGGAAAAAATCCCAGATATATAGAGACACATATTATTTTTAGCCTAGCGTAAAAGAACATGATGATCTTCACAAACTTTTATCTCTCTTACTTGTCTGAAAGTTCATCGTGAAACTTTTTTTAAATATCGATGTTCTATGAAACATGTTTCAATAAATTTAAAATTTTAAGGAGGTAATAATGGTTAAAATTATTGATTTTATGATAATTTTCTATTTAAATAAATTTAATTTATTTGATAGATTTCTTGTCATGGAACACTGATCTTAAAAGAATCCCAATATACTATTAAAATATTATTATTTAATGTGATTTTTATCACCTAGATGTTGGATTGGAATGTATGAATATGACTAAAAAACTATGAAAATTTATTTTTTACATATGTATAAAAATTATTCCTTAGTTTTAAATTAGTTATACATTAAAATAAAATCATTTTAAGGTAAAAATAAATGTTTTTTAATAAAACTACATGTATTTTCAAAATATGTTTTTATCTTATTAAATTAAATATATATATAATGGTTAATGATATTATTGAAATATTTATATCATATAATCAATAAAATATTTTAACATTCATCTAATATTTTTTACAAGGAAAGTAATGCATATAAACTTAGTTTTATTTATAAAAATTAATATTACCAAAAATGATTTTATTGCATTTTATGCACTTAATTTTAAAATTAATTTCTACCCATTATATAAATTAAATATTTTAAAATGTATTATATATTTATAGTCATCATAATTAATATAATTTAATAAGTTTGACTTAATTTTTTGTCATAATGAATAGTAAAAATGTGTTCCCACGGTCAAGGATAAAACAGTTTTATTAGGGGTAACCAAAGAGATGAGGTTTAAAATATCAATAAAAAAGTTTTAACTTAATTTTTTTATGTAATTTTGACATCGTACATTATATATTTAAATATGTTACATTTTTTATCCACTTTACTTGAGTAAAACATTATTATATTGTAATCTTATAAATAATTCTAAGTGTGTCTTATCACTCACTTATAAAAGGATACTGATTATTCTCTATTAATAACTCTTCATGAGCCCTCTATATAATCCAATACCTGATCTAATACCATCTTAAAATCCATAAAAACATCTTATTTTTCATTTTTTGATCAAAATATCATCCTTTCAGAGCCTAAGGTGTAAGAAAAAGGAGGTTTCTCAATAAATAATTATGACTCTTAACCGAGAACATCCAAAATTTATTCTTCTTATTCCTCCTATAAATATATTATATAAATTAAAAAATAATTAATTCAGTAAATTTAATATAATTTATTTCTATTTTGAATATGGATCAATCATTTCCCACCTCCCTTCTATTAAATGGGTAATAAAAGTGTCACTCATACGTATGTGTAGACTACCACTGAAAAGTAACGATGTGATTTATTTTCCATTACCATCATTTACGGTTGGATATTATTGTGGATTTAATATATATATATATATGAAATTTATGATATATTTATGATTTTTTAATTTTAATTTATTATCTAACTTCTTACCTTTCCATTATTTGGAAAATTATAACATCACTCATGCATACGTGTGGACTTCCACCTCTATGCATTGAAACGATTCGTTTTTCATCACCACATTGTATGAATAATTATAAAAAGTGAATATTATGAATAAATACGATAATTATGTCATTATTAATATTATATAGATGATGAAACCATGACAAGGATGTAAGTTTCAGAACCATTGAACTAAAATATGTAAGGAAAATGGAATATCTTTCCCCCAAATGTTCTTTTAATAAAGAAATGATTAATAAAAGAAATTTTTTAAAATATAATGGAATAATACATAGTAATGTTTATATTAATATGGATATGGAATATATTTATAAAAAATACATATTTATTATACATGATATTTGATGACGTTTGAGGCAATATGGGACTTGATGTAAGGTTTATATTAAAATATCATTGCTTTTCAGAATTACATGTGCTATATTTCCATTGAGAAGAATTATATGGATCTTGTCCTTTAAAAATAATATATTTTATTTTTCTATGGTTATGTATTTTCTTTATATTTGTACCATTTTCCTCTTTTTTACTTAAAATTATTGAGAAATTGTTTTTAATGAAAAGCCAACATTATTTACTATTTTGGAAAAGAACTTTGTATTTCATGTGCAGGCTCTTCAAAATTATTTTTTAAAAGTTATTATCTATACTAAAAATCTTTTAAAAAGTCTATTTTCTTTACCTTTGACTTTATTTTCAAAGGTTTAAAAAGGAATAATTTTTAATAAATGTTTTTCTAAAAAAACCATATTTACTTTTTATAATAGTGTAAAATTAATGTTCTCTTTTGATGTATATGGCATGAATAGATTTTGTTGACTTCACGATAATTAATTTCTTTGAATCTTACTTTACAAGTTTAATTGGATAATTTCAAATAAACGTATTTTCTCAATATTTTGGTAATTTTCAATTAACATTTTATCAAAAGAAAATGATATTTTATCATTTTTTCAAAGTCAGGCTTGATGAATCTTTTAAAGAGATTTTTAATCTATCTCAACATACTTTTAAGTATTTTTATGATCATTGAGGATATTATATTAAGATACCATCCATTTTTTTTTTATTATTTGATTATAATGACGATGATTTAGGAATGATGTAATGAACCAATGTATTATCAATGGACATTCCATTCTTATAATTATGTAATATGGTATAAAAACATAATATAACACAATTAAATATTTATAAATGATTAATGAATGAAATAAGAAGCGTTTCTAGAAGTTAAGTAACCTACACTGATGAAATAGTAACTTGATCTTTTGAATAGTAATGTAAACCTTATGAATAGTAAACTGGCCAATTGAATAGTAACCTCGCCAATGATAGAATAAATAAAATTTACCCATATTATAAGTTACAATATGATATAATTACATCATAATATAAGTAAATAAATATTTTAAAAATTGTTAATTAAGTGTTGGTATTTTATCAAGTCATAAATATTTAATTACAATTTTATGACTAATTTAATAATTTCATCGAAAATTTATTTTCACAAAATATATTAATAAATTATTATTGTTTTATGTATTAGTATTTTAGGATAATTTTATGAGACCTTAAGTAATTTTTCAAAGTGTTATAAAATTAGTTATAATTTTAAAATATGTATTTTCCAGGTAAAGGATGATTTTAATTAAAAATTAAATTAATCATATTTAGAAAATTATTTTCATAAAATTGAGTTAATTTTTAAATTCTAAAATTCAAAAAATGGTTAGGGTAATTTTTTGGTATTTTTCAAAAATACCTGAATTTTTTGTGAATATTGAAATAATGTAATTAACAGAATAAGGAAATAAAATAATCCTTGACTCATGTTTGAGTAATGTATGATTTAAGTGACCATTGGTTCCAATTAACCTTAAAATATTACTTTATTTAGTCTCAGGAATCATCAAATGTTTTTGTCTTGAGAAACATAACAAAATATTGAGTAAAATAATGAGAAAACACCCATCCCCTCTATTATAAATACCACCTGTCGCCACCTCTTAGATTCACACCTCTCAAGACTTTATACTTGACCAAATTATAAAAAAATCTACTCCCATGCCCCTTACCCACGACCAGGATATTTTAGCCTTAATAAAATACCAAAACCAATCCCCTAATGAGGTTCTTAAGATGAATGGATCAAGAGGTAAAACCCTCTTCCATTTTCTTTCAATTTCTTTTCAAGTTTCTTTTCTTTATTTTTATCTCCTCACCTAAAATCATATATATGGAATGAAAAATATATAATTTTAGATATATTGTAATTTTATCATGTTTATGGAATTTTTATTCATCGAATCACTTCACCTCTCTCTTTTATTTTAAGAATGAAAACATCATCTATAAGGTGTCGATTTACCACCTTCGTGGACGACATGATTTCATCTTTAAATTTCATCTTCAAGGCTGGTAATTAAAAAAAATTATAGTTGAAACAGATTATAATATATTTATTATATCTTATTTAATTTTATATAATAATTTTTTACAAATTATAATAATTTATGAAACAAGATGAGTTCATTAGGATCAAAAAATACTAAATTAATCTAAATGATTATAATTAATAATTTTTCTAACTAATAATCCTTTATTCTAGAAAAATTGTGGTATTTTAATATTCAATAAGTTAATTAAAAACATATATGTTCATTTTTATACAACTATCCTCATTACACATTGTTTTCTATACACATATACATGTAAACTGATTATGAAAACCAAGGAAATCAATGCTCTCAAACAATGAAATTGAATCTCATAACCCAACAAAAGGTAATAAATTAACTTAATAAAGTTATAATAAATAAAATACATGTATAAGTTTTTATCTACTTATTAATTAATGAATCTAATTTGATTATTAACTACACTAAGATCAAGTGTAGAATCATTTCAGACATAATGTTAGGGATTATACCCAAACTTCCATTATTCCGTCGGGTTGCTCCTTATCTCTTTTTACCTGAATAAAATTATTATTTTTTTATTTACATATTATACATGATTTTATATTTTCCAAACTCATGTATCAGGATCTATTCATCTTTTCTTTCGGGGATATACATGTTTTTAAAAGTTTCCCCACTCAATTCTTCTCAATAAGTAAGCCTAGTTTAAGGGAACATCCTAAATTCTTACCATTTTTAAAGTGTTCTCAATAATCTATTTTAATCACCCATTAAATTTCTAAAATAACTAATTTTATCATGAAAAACTAACTTGGTGAAATTATGGTTTTATAAAAACAATTATGGCTTTTCTATTTTTAATAATCTTGAAAGTTTTCCCTTAAACCGTACTAAATGTTTTTATTTCTAAAGTTTCTTAACCAATATTTTAGCATCAGTTGAAAATAAATTATCAGGATTTATGCCTATATTAATTTATAAATATTCCGTTATGATTTAATTCCTTTAATTCAAGGTTAGTTTTATGATACTTCACTTTATTATGATTTTGACATGATTATGATACCCAATTCTTTTTTGGGTAACCCATATATATAAGTTTGATTACTTATGCATGAATCTTTATGTGTAAAGAATATTATTGAACATGTTATGATGGGTGTTCCTAGATATCCCTTTGATTCATTGTGAAGTGTTTAGTCTCATGAGACATTATGTGAAATGGTGTTGGTGGTATCCTTGACATGTGCTCCTTTGTGTGCAACGAGCTTTGAATAATGCTCCTCAATTTGCAACGAGCCTTGAGTCATGCTAAAGTCATGTTTTTTCTCCATATTACTATGATTCCATGAATCTATGATCCCATGTTCTATATTTTATGTTTCCTTATTTTTAATAACATGTTATGCCTTTATATATATTTATGTTATGCCTTCTAACCCATCTGGTAAGATTTATTTTAATGGTAATTCCCTTACTGGGCTTTTTAGCTCATCCCTTTGTTCATGTTATACCTAGGTTATCCTATGTAGATGTAAAGGCTCAAAAACATTTAGGAGATCATAATTTATGATAAATAAATAAAGGTTTTATTAAGTCCCATGTTTTATTTTTTATGTAACTACTCTTCCAAGACACTAGATTTTATGATCATTGGCTTGTAATTTAATGTTTAATTGTACTTAAAATCATGTTATGATGTGTGTAAAAGGATAGGGTCTCTATAGTTAGTATCATATGATGGTATTGTTATTTTTTGAGACTAGTAATAGATACCATTAGTAAGAACCCTATGGATAAGACTAATTATGAGAAAACATCTTTAAATTTTGGTTAGTATAGAGTAAGTGGTTTATCATACAAATACATCCATATTTAGATATTACAAGTGTATTTGGTTCTAGATTAAATATTCCTAGGAGATAAAACTCTGACAAGGTGTTATAGGCCTGAGTTAGGGTAACCTGGTACACCAAAATGGGCATTACTGTGCATCATGTTTGAATCTCCCATTTGATATGATTTGGTAAATTCATAACATCATTACAAACCATTATTAAGGTAATAAAGAAAATTACCATAAGAATATATGTGAGGAAAATGATCATGAATTACCTAGATTGAAACCAAGGAAATCACAAGTTATGATATACTTTCCCTTTAAGATTTTATAATTTTATGTTTAAAATTTCATTTTTATGCTTATTAGCTATGTATTCAAGCCCCCTAATATCAATTTATTTTTATTAGTTAATGGAGGGAAATAGAATAACATGCGCTGAAAATCAATTTGATAGGAAATGTGATGATTTCCCTAATGATATGCCAAATATGATGAAAAAATGTTCTTAAAACATAATGATAGTACTTTATTAACTTGATCAAGTTATAAATAATAATTTGAATCGTGTGGAACACCCTCCTCTCTAAGGAAAGAGAATTTTTCCGTCCAATCCTTCATGTGGAAAAGGCCTCCTGTGTTTAGTCGATATTCTGATCCCCTCCTTATAGAATTGTGGAATAACTCTATTGAAAATATATTCTCTATCCTATAGTTCTCAAAAGAAGATAAATTTGTATTTTTGGTCTATTATTTTGATATGGAAGTTGATCAATGGTGGACATTGATCAAAAGTATGAATTCCAAGGAGGAAATTGATTTCATGGATTGGGAGGAACTAAGGAAAATTTTTTTCATTATATATTTTCCCCAAACCCTTCATTCAATATGGAAAGAGAGTTCTTCAGACTTAAGTATAAGGAAGACGAGTATATCAGGCATATAAAGAAATCTTTATGGGGATTTCAAGATATACCTCCAAATTTTTCATGAACACCGAAAGTAAGGTGGATCCCCAGTTGCCCAAAGTTGGTGCCTTATTTGATTACATTGGCATATATACAAGGAATACAAATCCCAAAGGACCAAGTAGTTTAGTATTATTGGAAACAAGATACATACATAAGTTCAACATTACATAAGGAAAGGAAAACCAACACTAATTTATTCCACTACAGTCATCACATCTCCTAGATTATGCTTTCACGTCATTCGCAAAATACTTCTTCATGTCCTGAGAAAATTAAACATAAGAAAGGGGTGAGCTCAAATGCTCGGTAAGAGTATGAAATACATAGGAAGATAATATAAACATTAGATATGGTGAATAATTGAAAACACATTCCTTTAATAATAATCATGAACACATTATGGCAGAATATGAGTTGAGTAAATAATTCCATAATAAAACATTATCATGGGTATTCTACTAGTCTAATAACCACATGAAATATCAATATCTGAACTCATAATGATGGAATTCATAATTCTGGACATTCTGAAACATTTTTTCAAGGCCTCAGCCAAGACATCTAATGATTAAGGCCTCGGCCAAAATCTATATCACATTGGGAAAGGCCTTGACCAATTCCACGTGTATTTGTCTCATGAGACCTACCGATGCATCGAGGGGCTATAATGGGCCCCACCCATCACATAATATTTCCAACGCTTACCTCATATGATCGGGGATAAACATAAACAACATATTCATTCATATTGAAACTATCATAAGAAATTTAACAAACTTTCCCGAATTATTGAACATAAACACTAACCATTCATAATAATATGGTGAATGGTTTTAGGACAGATCATCCACAATAGAGTTATTCATAAACCCTTAAATAAAATATGGTAGATTACTTCATAAATTATTAAACCCAATAATACCATGTAATTAACATGAGTGTTGAATTAGACAAAAACACTCTTATAAAACCATTAAGCAATTCTTGAGATAAATAAACTTTTATTTTGAAAAGAAGAGATATTTTGGAAAAATCATTGTATAAAACCAGAAGTGAATTAATATAGTATTTTCATAATAAAATGAGTGATTTTATAAAGATAATGGTTTACAAAAGCATATTATAGAGTGCCCTTGAAAATAGGTAAGAATTTGAGAAATTCCCTTGAATCAGGCTTGTATTTTTGAAACAATTTTGAAAGTTCCTTTTAAAACGTGTAACTATCCATAAAATAAAGAAGGATTTTGGTTTTTAACCATATATATGATACTCACACAGAACATATTATGATTACATAACAATACATAAGAATTACACCGAGGTAATTAGACAATGGAAGTATCCCAAATGAAAATAGAAGTTTGGGTGGAAAAACCCTTACCTTAACTCTGAACGTGTTCCTCTCTTGTACATAAGATCCTAGAATATGAAATTATACTAATTAATAATTTATCTCATAACCTATTATACATGTATTTAGTCTATCATAATTCTTTTTAGTTCATTTATGTCATTATTTATATGTTATTGTATCGAATTTCGTCGCTTCAGAGTGTTCATTTTCATTATTTTCATCTACGGTTCACTTGTTTTTAAGTATGTGGAATGAATTTAAAACTATATAATTGAAATTTTATATTATTTATGAACATAAATAGGTGTTATTGGTCATTTACATAACTTTTTTACATGTAATGAAGATGAATTATCATATAGAACTTTAATGATAATTGTCTCGGTTAATTTGTGGGTTTTGATTACAACGAAATCATTTTTCTTTATAACCTAATACCATTTGAAAAAAGGGATTAAAAAATCATAAATAGGTTATATTATATATAATAATCTAGTTCAACCATATCAATAATGGTTTCATGACCATAATTTTGAAAGATAAAAGAAATCAAAAGTCCATCGTCCTTGAATGTGTAAAATTGTCACATCTCGGATGGTGTTCTTGCTACTAGTATAAAAGAATGTAAAAAGGGGGTGAAGATGATAAACTTATTCCACTATCATGAACAAATTCCAGTACATATAAGGTACTGGAGTCATCAAAAAATATGGATAAAGAGAGGTAATAGAAAAATTAAAAAAAATGAAGTTGAAAGGAAAGACAAAGAATTGAAAAGAGGAATTTTACCTCTTGAACCAAACTTCCTTGAGAACCTCTTTAAGGGAGAGGTTTTGGTATTTTAATGAGACAAAAGCTTGATGGAATTGGTAGAGGATGTTGGTAAGGTATTTGGGAAGAATTTGTAGAAGGCACAAGGCTTTAGAGGAGGGATTGGAAGAGGGGGGTGAGAGGGGGGTTTTATAGTGGAGCGGAGAGGGGATTTCTTAATACAAAACTCATTAGTTTATTATTTATTCACAAGACAAGTAATAATATGTATTACATGAAAAAGAATTGTAGTTTTATCATGTGAATTCTGATTAAGGGTTGGGACATCAGCCATGATTCTAGGAATAGTCTATTTAGCTTATAATGTATATATTCGGTAAATTACCGTATTTTACTATTCCTCAAAAAAATCAAGTATTTCAGAAAAATACCGAAAATTCACCCCAAAATTTTTTCGAAATGTAGAATCCAAAAATTAATTCCATTTTTAAAAAATAATTTTCAAAATATTATTAATTTAATATTTATTTAAAATCATAATTTATTATCAAAAACCAGTTTTAAAACATTCATAAACTTATTCTAAAATATAGGTATATCGTACTTTCAACTTGAATATTATTTATATATTATAATAGGTAAGGTTACTATTCATTAGGGTATATCACTATTCATAAGGATATGTGACTATTCTTAAGGGTAGGTTTCTATTCACAAAAAATTATGTTTTTCTTATTGGACTCTAAATAACTTACAGATCGTGACTGTGTATGTCAGAATTTTGAGATTCACATCACAGAAGTGAAAAACATATGTTTTAAGGGTCCCATAGCACTTAGTAGTTAATTTGATTATGAAATATTTATAATAAATTAATTTCCTTTAAAAAAATATCGGGTCGTTACATTTGATACATCGAATGTTATAATGATATTGTCTTTTTTCCCTAACGGTTTAAATAAAGATCAGAGACTCTCAGTGGACTCATGGCCCCTATAAAAAAGGGTAAAATGGAGTGTAATATGGGTGTATCTTCAAAACAATACCATGATGTAAAGAATACCTAATATCCTACATGTCAAAATTGTGGGAAGAAGCATCCTGGGAACCTTGTAAAGGGAACCAAAAAATGATTCAAATGTGGAGGAATGTGGAATTTGGCTAAGAGCTTTCAAAAGGATATGAATAATTCCGCTAATGTGGAAGACAAAAAAAAGGTTTATATCAACACTCATCATGTAGTGTAGTGTTTCAACTATAAGGAATATGGGAATTTTTTGAACCAATTCCCTAAGTCAAGGGTTGTCGGAGGCAATCAATAACCTCCAAGGAAATAAGGAATGGAAAATGATATCACTACTTCTGATGTGGAGCCAAACAATGATGTGGTGATAGGTATGCTCGTTATTCATTCAAGAATAGAGAATATACTATTTGATTCAAGTTCTGAGAATTCTTTCATATCATTCATGTTTATAGGAACTATTCAAACACTGCCTCAAAATTTAGAGGCTGATTTATCTGTGAGGACATCTAATGGTGATATTATTGAATCAAAAGTACATAACTCATCCCCGATTAATGTACATGGAATGAACCTCGAAATAAACCTTTTCTTACTTCCTTTTGGGGAGTTTGATGAAATTTTGGGAATGTGTTGACTATATTTATACAAATCCAACATCAACTTTTAGGAACGGGAGATCACTCTCCACTTCACGAAGCATCCTCCAATTCATTACAATTGTAAAGAGGAAGATGAATCTCCTTCAAAATCATCATCTCAAGTGTGGATGTTACTTCCTTATGAGAAAGTATATATTATGAAAATGGTTGATTCAAATGAGGTGATCATTCTTGAATACATTCCCATTGAGAGGGATTACACAGATTTATTCCCAAAAAAATTTCTCAGTCTTCCTCCTGATCAAGAGGTTGAGTTATCAACTGAAATTATTCCTAGATCTCTTCTTATTTCAAATACACCTTATAGAATGGACACATTTGATATGGAAGAATTAAAGAAGCAATTATAGGATAATATATACAAGTTTTTTATATGCCCATGTGCATCAACATGGATTACAATTGTCCTATTTGTTAAGAAGAATAATATATCAATGTGCCTCAACATCGATTATCGTGAGCTTAATAAAATCATGATAAAAAACAAGTATGCTCTACCATGGATAGATGACTTGTTCGATCAGCTACGTGGGGCCAATTATTTCTCTAAGGTGGACCTTCAGTCGGTATATCACCAATTAAATGTGAAGAAGGAATATATTCACAAGACAATCTTTAAAACAAGGTATGGTAATTATGAGTTCATAGTTATGCCCCTTGGACTCACTAATGCTCCAGAAATTATCATGGATTTAATGAATAGAGTATTTAGATATTACCTTAACAAATATTTGGTAGTATTTAATGATGATATTCTCTATACTCCAAGAGAGACAAGGAACATGTGGAGCATTTTAATATTATTCTAAATACTTTGTAAAGATAGAAATTATATGAAAAGTATAGTAAATGTGAGTTATGGAAAGAGGGAGTTTCATTCTTGCAGAATGTTATCATTAGTAAAGGTGTATCTATAGACCCTTCCAAGACAATGTCAATTGTGGCCTAGGCCAATATATGTAATAGAACTCTGTAGCTTTCTTGGTCTAGTTAGGTATTATAAATGATTTTTGAAGAAATTGTCATGATTTTCAAAACCAAATAACCAAGATGACATGAAAGGGTGTGATGTTTTTTTGGACTCAAGAATGTGAGGAAATCTTTAAGGAGCTCAAAAATAGGTTTATCACTATACCCGTACTCACACTCCCAAAAACTGGGGAACTCTTTGTGGTGTACAATGACGCTTTAAAGAAAGGATTAGGTTGTGTACTGATGTAAAATGATAAAGTGATACCCTAAACCTCAAGATATTTAAACAATCATGATAAAAACTATCTTACGCATGATCTGGAGTTGGTGGTTGTGATCTTCGCATTGAAAATATGGAAGCATTATCCCTATAGGGAGATGTTTGAGATATATGTTGATCACAAGCATCTCAAATATATAGTCACACAGAAGGATATTAATGTGTTTTAGTGAATATGTTTAGGGATCACCAAAGATTATGGTTGTTCAATCAATAACTATCCTGGTAAGTCAAATTAGGTGGAAAATGCTCTAAGTATAAATGATCATGTATCTTTATCAATGATGAGAATTGAGACGGATCGAATCTTCTTAGTCTTACAAAGGATGGAAAAGGGAATAATTAAGGGATAAACATCATTAATTCTTTTTAAATGATTACTAAACCGTCCCTTGTGTAGAAAATAAAGGATTCTCAAAGTAATGATGTGGAAATTTAGAAATGGGTGGAAGCTATCTAAAATTGGAAATCATATGAGTTCAATTTTGGTGAGGACGGAGTCATAATATTTGGGTCATGACTATGTGTACAATTAAATCCAGACATAATGAAATATATTTTGAATAAATCGCATAGCTCAACCTTCTCTATCCACCTAGGGCATACAAATATGTATCAAGATCTATGGGAGAACTTTTGGTGGGACAATATGAAAAAAGAATATCGCTAAATATACATCAAAGTGCCTGGTATGTTTCCAAGTGAAGGATTAAAAGAAAACATATAAAGGGATGATGCAACCATTACCCATGCCAGCATGGAAATGGAAAAACATTTCCATGTACTTTTTCACTGGACTTCCAATGACATCTAGAGGGAATAATTCTTTATGTGTTATTGTGGATAATCTTACATGGATTGATCAATATATCGTAATTTGAGAGGACTTATCACTAGATCATCTTTCATTAATATACATCAATGAGGTGGTAAGGCTACATGGATTACCACTATCTATTGTATCTAATCGAGATAGGATATGCACCCCTATGTTCTAGAAAATTATGAAACATGCATTAAGCATTGAGTTGATATTTAGTACAGCTTATCATCCTCAAACTGATGGCCAATAAAGGAAAACAATTTCGAAACCAGAAGACATGTTGAGAGAGTGTTTTGTGGCCTTCAAAGGAGTTTGGGTCCAACATTTTCTATTGGTTTAGTTCTATTACAATAATATTTTCCACTCGAGCATCCAAATGGCTCTATATGAATCCATTTATGGGAAATGGTGAAGAACACTAGAATGTTGGGATAAAGTCAGTGAACCTAAGCTTCTAGGACCTAAAATGGTTGATGATATGGTGGGGAAGGTGAAAACCATTCAGCAGCACATCCAGGCAACCCAAAGTCGACAAAAGAACTATGTAGACAATCATCAGTACCTAGTGTCTAAGGTTGGAGACATGGTATTCCTCCACATATCATCATGAAAGATGATCATGAGATTCATTAAGAAAGGAAAGTTAATCCCATGTACATCATCTCCTTCGAAATCCTTTATCATGTCAGAGTTCTGGCCTATCGAATAGCACTTCTACAAACCATGTCTCAAGTACATGATGTATTCCACATATCCCTCTTAAGAAAGTACATACTGGATCCTTCACATGGACTATCTTTAGAGGTGGTATAGTTGGAGAATGATCTTTCTTATGAGGAGCATCCAGTGAATATCCTAGATCATAGAGATAAAGTAATACGCAACAAGACTACTCACCTAGTCAAAGTATTATGGAAGAACCATAATTAAGAAGAGGCAACATCAGATCCAAAGGAAGAGATGAAGGAAAAGTAACCAAACATGTTTTCATATTAGTATGTAAAGTGAAATTTTGAGGGAAAATGATCATAATGGGAGAAGAATGTAATAAACCAAAGTTTTATCAATGGAAATTCCATTCTAATAATTATATCTTATGGTATAAACACATAATAGAACACAATAAAATATTTATAAGTTATGAATTAATTAAATAAGATGTTTTTCGAGAAGTTAAGGAACCTATATCGAGGAAATTGTTTCTTGATCTTTGGAATATTAATGTGATCCTTATGAATAGTAAACTGGCCAATTGAATAGTAACCTCACAAATTATAATATAAATAAAATTTATTCATCTTATAAGTGACAATATTATATAACTATATCATAGTATAAGTAAATAAACATTTTAAATTTTATTAATTAAGTGTTTGTATTTTTGTAAGTCATAAATATTTAATGACAATTTTCTGACTAATTTATTAATTTAAAATAAATTTTACTTAAAAAATGTATTCATAAATTATTATTTTTATGTATTATGATTTTAAGTTAATTTCATGATACATTAGGTAATTTTTCAAAGTTTTATAAAATCATTTATAATTTAAAATATGTATTTTCCATGTAAATGATGATTTTAATTAAAAATTAAATAACTCATATTTAGAAAATTATTTTCATCTTATGGAGTTAATTTTTAAATTATACACATCGAAAAATGTTTTGGGTGATTTTTTGGTATTTTTCTAAAATACATGAACTTTTTGTCAATAGTGAGATACGGTAATTTACGGAACAAGTAAATAAATGAATTATTGTGTCATTCCTGAGTCAAAGATAATGTAAGTGATCATTATTTAGAATTAAAATACAAAAGTTACTATATTTAGTCTCAGGAATCATCATTATTTCTTATATTGAGAAAAATAATAAAATATTGAGTAAAATAATGAGAAAACACCCCTCTCCTCCACTATAAATACTTTCCCTCACCGCCTCTTCCCTTCACACCTCTCTAGCCTTTAGGCTTGTCCAAATTCTATTAAAATATCTTCCAATGACCCTTAACCATAACTATGAGATTTTATGTTTAGTAAAATACCAAAACCAATCCACTAAGGAGTTTCTCAAGAAGAAGGAAACAAGTGGTAAACCCCTCTTTTGTATTCATTAAATTTCTTTTCAAGTTCGTTTCTTTTCTTTTTCTCTCCTCACCTCCCCTCATCCATATTGAATGAAAAAGATAGTATCTTAAATATACTATAATTTTATATTTTTATGGAATAATTATCCATCAAATCACTTCTCCTCTCTCTTTGATTTTAAGAATGAAAACATCATCCATGAGGTGTTGATTTACCACCTTTGTGAATGACATGCTTTCATATTTAAATTTCTTATTCAAGTCTAGATATGAAACCATTTTTATGGTTGAACCAGATTATAATATATGTATTATATCGTATGTAATGTTTTGTAATAATTTTTTACACGTGATAATAATTTATAAAACATGATTAGTTTGTTGTGATAAAAAAATGTTAAATTAATCAAAATAATTATCATTAATAATTTATCTAATAAATAATCCTCACTTATTGAAACAAAATGGTATTTTAATATCATATAATTTAAAATTTTTAAATCTATCCCCAATATACATTATTTTCGATACACATATACAAGTAAATTGATCATGAAAACTAAGTAAATCAACGCTCCCAAACAACAAAATTGAATCTCTTAACCCATCAAAATATTGATAAATGAAATAAAAAAAGTTATAATAAATAAAATCCATATATAAACGATTCTGTAACTATTAATTAATTAATCTAATTTTATTATTCAGGACCCTAAGAGAAAGTGCATAATCGGTTCTAACATAAGGTAAGGGATTCTACCTAAACCTCTATTATTCCTTCGGGCTACTCCTCTCTTTTTACCAAAACAAAATTCTATTTTATTTTTATGTAAATATTCTAAAAAAATTATATGTTCACAAATCATGTATTATGATCTATTATTCTTTATTTATGGGGATTAACTACTTTTAAAAGGTTCTCTACTTAATTCTTCCCGATAAGTAAGCCCAATTTTAAGGAAAATCCTGAATTCTTACCCGTTTTCAAGTGTGCTCCATAATCTATTTCAATAAACCATTTATTTTTTAAAAATAACTCATATTATCATGAAAAACTAAATTGTCTCAATTTTGATTTTATAAAAAACAGTTATTCCTTTTCCATTCTAAAGAATCTTGAAATTTTTCCCCTAAACCGTACTAAAATGAATAATTTCTAATGTTTCTTAAACACGCTTTTCACTTAAGTTTGATACCAATTATCATGATATATGCATATATTCCTTTATTAATATTCATGAATGATTTAATTCCTTTCTTTCATGTTCAATTTTATGATACACCCATTTATTTTGTTTTTGTAATGATTATGATACACAATTATTTCCATGGGTGACCCATATGTTTATGTTTGAATACTTATGTATGATTCATTATGTGGAAATAATATTCATGAACATGTAATGATGGGTGCACATGTATAGTTCTCTAATGTATTGGGTAAATTTTAGTTTCATTAGATTTTATGTGAAACGGTCTTTGTGGTAGTCTTGACTCGGGATCCTTTATGTGCAACAAGCTTTGACTCATGCTCCTCTATGTGAAAAAGTCTCGACTCATGCTAAAGTCATTTTTTTGTTTCATCCACATTACTATGATTCCATGCTTATATGATCCCATGTTATAAATATTATTATTCCTTGTGTTCAATCATGTTACATACCTTTATATATATTTATGTTATGCATTCTAACGCATGTGCTAAGATTTATTTTTATGTTTATTTCCTTACTTGGATTTTTAGCTCATCCCATTGATCATGTTATCCCCAAGTTATGTGATGTAGATTTAATTTCTCAAAGGAAGTTAGGTTCCCATAATGTATGATAAATAAAAAATTATTATTATTTACCATGTTTTCAATTTTATATTGCTAGTCTTCCAAGACACTAGACTTTTTGGTCTTTGGCATGTAATTTGATGTTTAATTATACTTAAAATCATGTAATCATATGTGTAAAAGGATAGGGTCTCTATATATGATTAAATGAATTTTTTAATTTCCCAGGGGTTAATTAATTTATGATGAAACATTTATGAAACTTGATTCTTTTCCATGGTTTATGCTATAATGAAATAATGAAATGTTTATGAAAATTGTTTCCATTCCATGGGACTTGATATAATAATATGATGAATGTTTTATTATCTTATCAAACAAGTATTTTTGGTTTTCAATATGTTAATGGTGGATCTATAATTATATAACCCTCTAATTTATTAGGTAAATATGGATATCTCATGATATTTTAAGGAATTCAATGAGAAGTGAACCTAGTTTAGTAAGGGACTATATCCACTATCATAGTCTTGGGAGTGAATGTTGATAATGGAAAATATTGAATTTTGAGTGAAACCAATCCACTATGATAAGTTTGGAAGTGGTTTTTGACTAATAAAATTATTTTCTTTTCTTATGTGTACTTCATAAACTTATATCTTATATTTCTGCTATATTATCATGTCTTGTGATTGATTATTTATGTTTTTGTATACTTATGACTAATTCCTTTTTTATGACATCTACTTATGATATAATGTATGGTTAATGATATTTTACTGATTGGGTGTGATTATTATAATTTATGATCATGTTCCCATACCCTTACTCCTATCTTATTCTCAGTTATTATGATTGATTTCTATATATTATGTTTACCATTATTGAGCATTTGATCCCACCCATTCTTATGTATCCTTTCCCCAGTTTATGGATAACGGTTTTAAGTCGGGTATTTATTATAAGGGTACTACATGAGAAGAATATTATGGGAAATGTTAAAGATATTTATTTAAATAATATGATTATGTATCTAGTCTCCAAAGACACTAAACCTGTTCGGTTCTAGGGAATTTATTATTTTTAAATGTCTTGAATATTCTTCTAAAATGATGTAATATATATGTATGAAACGCTCAGGTCACATTAGTTGATATTAGAGTAGGGTTTAGTTAATATTTTTAGATTAGGATTAGATAAATTTCTTGAAAACCAAAGGGATGTGTCTAAGTATATGATAATATCATGAAGCTTTGGTAAAGTAGATATTGTGTTGTTTTAAATGAAAATAAAACCTTTATGGGTATTGAAAACTGGATGTGGCTATGTAATAGATGAACCTAGGGGTAACAACTCTAAAAGGTGTAGATTGGGTATTAACTCTATTATCACTAATACATAATGATTGGACATTAGATTGTACAACTAAGTTGACACTGTCAAGGGATATAGTTAGATTAATTCATATTTAATTTATTCATAATTAAAAGGGGTTTTAATATATTATGGCCTTGAATAACCTAGGATAAACCTATGGTTTCATGGATATAAATGAATTTTTCATGATTTTAACATCATGTGAATGATGTTTCATAATTACATGATTACTCTATGATTATTGTTTCTCACACTACATTGTTTTGTCTTAGTCAATGGATAGACCAAGGTGAAATCATGTTAATGTGGAATTTGAAATAAAATTCAATGACCATCATAATGATAAACCAAATGAAAATAGAGACTGGATGAAAAATCATATAGTTATGATTACCCAACTCACTAAAGTTATGAATGGAGACTTGATTCATTCTATTTCCTTCACCAATCACTTCGGTTAGAATAACATCTAGATTGAAAGTGACTTGAAGACCATCGTTTAAGTAATTTGGAATGGCCTAACCCATATTTTTTGGAAAATTACTACACATTGGGTGAAGTGGACCAATTCACTAATCGACCTTAACTACATCATTAATCATGTTTATTGAGAAGAAAGCACGATTGTAGATGGGTTGGGAAAGATGTGGATTACACAAGACATCACCTGGTGTGAACACCTCTTGGATGCTCTCTTCCCATTTCATGATAAAGATTGTAAAAAATATCTCTTACTTTAGACTCGTGTAATTTTATTCTTTAAATAATATTTATTCTTAATTTCCAAAAAAAACATCCATATTCCTTCAATGTTTTCTCTGATCCAATAATTTTTAAGAAATGTATCAGTACCACTAAAAAGATATTTTTCTTCCTCCAAAGTTTTCCTGGTAGAATATTAATTGAAAGTAGAAGAATATTAATAGTGGACATTTATCAAGAATGTAAGGAAAGGGAAGTAAAATGACTACATGAAATGGAAAGCGTTTAAGAAGGTATGTTTTAAGTATTATTTTATCTAAAATCTTTTCCTAAAATGGAAATGGTATTTCTAGAACTAAAACAGAAGGATGTTGAATCAATTAGTACTTATGAGGAAAATTTCACCATATTTTCAAGGTATGATTATGGTTTTGTCATCAATCCTGAATGAAAAGTTGACCAATTTTTTATTTCGTTGAGACAAAGTCTTTGAAGGGCATTGGATATAAGATATTTTGATATCTATAAAGAAATTATTCGATTTCCTCTAAATCTGAAAGTGGAAATATCAAACTATCAGTATTCGTGAGGTTTTGGTGATAAAAAGAGAAAGATGTAATTTTGAGGAAATAATAATAATAAAACCCATGGAGGAAACAAAATTAAAATTTCGTCATATATAAACTATGGAAGGAATCATGAATGAAATTTCCTTAAGGGGTCTGGTAAATGTTTTAACTATGTAAATTATGTTTATCAAGTAAAGGAATTTTAAAGTGATGTGAATAGTAAATCCATTTAAATGAATGGTCAAAGAAAACAATTGAATTTTACACCCATGCTATAATACTATAATTTCAAAGATTATTGTAATGACTCTTATTTTTTCATGTATTAATTCAAAATATTATATGGAATATTTTTAAAGATAAGATTTGAGACGGCGTGAGATTATGAGGCCCGATGAGCCTAGAATTAATTTTTGAAATATATTAAATATGTTAAATATTAAACATGAACATTTTTCTTGAAAAAATTAAACAAATATTAAATGGGGGAATAACTCAAAAATATGAGGCCACTGTTGAGATTATAGCATAGAATTTACCCTAGGATTGACATAAACTATGTTGAAATCATAAGTTTGGATAAAATTCATCACGGTCATAAATAATAAAATAAATTAATTGATTTACTTATTTCATTAAGTAAAATAGTGACATAATTATTTTCTCTATTTAAAAATTCTTATGACCAATTATATGTGTTGGTCATATAACCTTGATAACTGAGTGAGAGCATTGGAGAGGAATCCTTCGAAAATGATGATGATAGATTGAGGATTTTTTATGCCAAAAAAGTTCTAGTATCTCACCAATGAAAACAATATGATTTTTTCTTCATTAGTGATCAATCCTCCTTGTGGTAGGACATTGTTTTATTTGAATTTATCCCCATTAATTTATTCGTAGAATGAAAACAAATCAATAAACTAACAATTGATTTGTGGATCATGAATATTGAAGGTATGAGATATATATTACCCTAGATTGGGGATTTATTTTTTGATTATATTATGTCAATTTATTCATCATTCTAATGGTAATGAATTGAGTCCAATAGGACCATTTTTTAGGTCTATTCCTCATGATTTTGGTTTATGAATTTCATCCCTCGTTCTTAGTTCATTACATGAAATTACATGGGCCCAAGTTTCAATGAATACCTCATAATCAATTGTTTCTCAACCATTGTTAGGAACCAATATAGGCCTCCATCCGACCCTGTACCCAACCCAGTCTGCGGAAAGGCCTGGTTGGTATTCTGGGTCCCCATGAGCTAGCACAAGTGCTCTGGTATTAAATAAAACAATAGGTAATGATTTACCCAAATTAAAGAAAAGGCAAATGAATAGACATAAACTGAAACAAATAAATAAGCACTGGAAGCTGAAAAAGAAACCAAAGATGTCCACCTAAACATACCTCCAAGTGACCTCATGGGTCACCACAAAACAAAGAAACATGCTCAATATGAGATCGATACAATACTAGAACTTCAATCCATAAAGATAAAGTAGGTTTGTGTACCGAGATGCTCAGTAGGAATTCCAAAATACAACAACACCCTATTCCCTTTCCTTCATTAAAAATCCAATCATTCTAGTTTAGAAATAAGACAGAATAAAAATAACGTGTTTCCTTCTTTTCAAATTCATATCACTAGTTTACATCCATAAGGAAAGAGTTTCTATTAAACTATATTTTCAAAATAGTTTCTAAATATACATTGACATCCCTAAATGGAAGTCCAATAGCTCAAATTATAAACAAGGATTTTACAAAAAAGGAAACATGATTGAAGTAGTAAAAATGGAAATCATTCAATAAACACCATTACATAAGCGAGCACCACAGTCAATCCCTATAGGTAACTAGCACAAATGGGACCCTAGGAACCTCATACCTCATTGAAATGTGGTATAAAAACCATGAAAACCAGCATTCTCATGCAAAAACCACTAGTAGGGGACACTCCCATAACCCAAGTGGTCTCAAATCATCATCCATAGTCATAATGTTAGTCGTTTAGTAGCAATCTTGCTAAAAGAAATTGGGATGATCCACTTCTGAATCATTTTTCACACTATTCCTAGTCCACCCACCTAGATACCTTGGGATTCCTATGTGCTATATTTCAAGTGGTGGTGAGTTTTCATAAAATTAACGAACATGAAAATTTCATTCCCTTTATCCAAAAACAAACTCACCCTCTCATAACCAATCTCCCTCCATGAGCACCCCCCGCTTTCGTCACACAAAAATGCACAAGCCTCTTTACTAGACACATATCACAATCCACACATTCAACATACAAATCTTTTTATAAAACAAGGGGGAATGCCTCAAGAGGGGTTTTCCTTTTTCACAAACCATTCTTATAGTGCCAAACGGGGTTATATATTTATAATGAATACTTTTCATCTAAAACACATAATTACCCAACACTTTTAAGTTTCCAAAATCATTTAAGAGCTCAATTGAAAAACCAATGTACTACACATTTAAAAACTAACTTGAACCCATACTTACAATGAAGAAATTATTTCCAGAAATTCAAACAAATATTTAACCTCATGTTCAAACCAAAATCCATCTTGGGAAGTCACAATAGAGATTTTTGGAAAATAAAATATGTCATTACACTTTTCTAAATAAACTGTCTGAAAGGCCAAATGACTTTGGAAATATTCATTAACAATTAAAAACCTCTTAGGAAATATTTTTTAAGGAAATTCACTTAATAACAAATGGAGTTATAGATATATTTTATTTTCCAAAACAAATGCATGATCATTTCTTGAAATGGAAACCAGATTTCATATCATGTGTATATGGAAAAAATTTAAAAAACATTTTTTTAAAACAAAAAGGAAAATTTGAGATTCAAATTAAAGGCTTAAGACTAGGGGGATACCTCAAACATGTCGCTCCTTGATGAAGACCACCCAAACCGATCCTTTTCACTTACATGCACATACATTTATACATATATATTTAAATACCCCTAGCTGCATTACACATGTTCCCCACACCATGAGGGAATATGTATAAATAGGGAATATACAGATATATTACTTACATATGCATGTATATATATATGTTTTCTTGATACCCACAGCCTGAAACCACATCAACGGGACCCAACACACTTTGGAAAAATTTAACAACAAATAAAAACATAGTGGAAAAGACCCATGAATCACACAAAACCACTCTGTTTCACAAGAAACTCCCAATTTGAATCCAAATACATAACCAATTATTTTTATAACCGCTTTCATACCTCTAAAATAATCCATATAGAACACTAAAAACACTTTTTAAACCAAACACACACCAAAACTCTTTTCAACAATGATCTGCAACACAACTCAGTTTAATAAATCAACAACATAATTATTAAAAACATTTCAAAAGAACAAAACAATGATTGAATCAAGAACACATAAATTCCATATGTAAATTCTATTTTAGAATCAACTTCTATTAAAATATTTTCAAAAACAAATTTCTCACCACTTATATAATTTAGTATGTCAACTACACACATAACAAAACATTTATGAGATGCGCAACAAGGCTTCACCACAAAACAATACTCAACTTATTTTCATTAATAATATAAAACTAACTAGAAAATTTTCCAAACACCACTTGAATAATTTATAAAATTTAAGAAAATACCTACACATTTTAATTAATCATTTTCACAATTCACGCAACATTTCAAATTGCACAACAGGGGTTTTCACTAACAATATACCAAATTTCACATGTGAAAATTCATTTTTATACCAAAATCATGAAAAATAACTTCAAGGACCACTCACGCACCCCACATATATTTCAATAATCCTTCCAAACTAAAAAAAGAATAATGAATCAACAATTAATGGTCAACCAAGGAATCACCTTCCTCAGGTGGAGAAAAACATTGAATTCGGTGTGAATCACTAACAGCAACTATTTGTACCCTAAGAAACCAATAGTGAACCCTAAAAAGGTAATATTGAACTCACCGGATCAAGCCCTCGTCCTAAAAATGCAACCCTACCTATAGAGAAAACCAAAACCCTATATAAAAGGAATCAAAATGTTACCCGGAGGGAGGCGTGTGCACTAGAGGAGAGCAGGGCACTAGAGGGTGGGTGTTGGATGTAAAGGGTGTGTCGAGGTTTGGTACGTCTAGAATGGTGAGGTTCTGGGAGGGATGTATTGGTTGAGGGGTCAGTTGGGCTACCTGGGTATGCACTACAGGAGGGGGTCACGAGGGGAGGGCGTCGACAAGGTGGAGGGAAGCTGGACTGAGTATGAGGGAGGGTCAGTGCAAGGAGGAGCCATTTGAGGGAGGAAGGAGAAGTGTGGAATGTAGGGATAGGGTGAGGGTTTTGCAGTGCAACTCAAGTAGGGTAAATAAGAGCAGAGGGAAAAAGAGAGAGAGAGAAAAGGAATGAAAAAAATAAAATTTAAAGAAAAAATAAATCCTAAAATAATATCTTAAACACACACATAATAATAATGATAATATTGATAGTAATAAGTGATAATAATTAAATTAATAATTATAATAAATTAATAAAACATTAACCAAGATAATAATAATAATAATATAAAATAATATTATTATTATTATCATTAAAATGATGCTTATTTATTTCTATTTCCTTAGTTTTATTTTGATCTTAGTTTATCATTCATTTTGTTAATTAATTAGTTAATCGTGCACGGGGTAGGGTGTACGGTGATTTGATGAATCTGTATAGCCTTGATCCTTCCATGTCCATATGTCGGACATAATCGACCCCAAACATTCAATCATCCAAAAAATGAAAAAATTCAATTGGGCTCGGCCCGCACCTCAACAAAATATTTCAAAGCCAAATAAAGTAATAAAATAAAAGTTATTTCAACAACCTGGATGTGATAATTCTCCCCACCATAATGCTTTCCACACCCAAAAATCCATCCCAAGGTTGATTTTAGAGAATAAGCCAGTACTCCATTACAATACAAGAGGTTCCCGAACGAACAACAAATGAAAAGATAACAATAACACTACCAGCAAGAAAAGAGGTTTGTAAGTCAAACTCAGATAGCCAAAATGGACTCCTCGCTATGAGACACCAAACCCAAAGATTTTAAACGTCTTCAATTGATAAATCAAAGGAAAAGTGAACTCTCACAATGTGAAATCCAATCTATTGAGCCAAAGCACCAAAGACATCTCCAAACTAAGCCCCCAACACTTTCCTGAAATAACAAACAATATCAACCACATCCCAATGAATACTCTCATAACATTTTTTCAATGAAAATGTTGGGTTCACGCTGTAGGGTGGGCCAAATGGACCCCCCACCCCCCCCCCCCCCATTAGAAACCAACCAACAACAGAGGCGAGGATGGAAGACCAACACAGGGAGGCCTGAACATAGTGGCCACCATAAAACAACTAATATCAGTTTACTCATGGGAAATGCAGTCAGACTCACGGTGGGTATCCCCACTATAGGAACCAACCAGCAAAACTTCTTAGCATGGACCAACATGGAAAGTATGACATGAGACATCTTAGGAACTTTCTGCATAGTCCAAATTCCCCACCATTAGGGCCCCAAAAAAAGAATCACCAAACCAACATAGGACAATACACGGTTCACCGCTCCCATGGGTATTACCATCCTCAGATGGGCCAAACCAAAACCGAGATCAATTCGCAAGGCATGCCCTATATGGGAAACCACATAGTGACTCACACCATAAGGGTACAAGAACGAAGAATAAAAAAATGATACAACCAAACAACCATAAAAACAAGAGGGTTCTCTTTCACCCACGTGGTTCGTAACAAAGAATCTGGATCAATATGACTCATTCCACCAAACATGATCACTTAGAATGAGAAATCTATAGAAGAAGATTTGAACTGCCTCCATTTCCAACACTGATGACATATATTGGACCAGGATCCCTTACACCCATGGGGTTCCTGACAATGTAACATCTTCTCTATAAGACCTATGGATAGAGCTCTAACAGTTGAAAAATCTTCTACCTCATAGTCAACAGTTTAAAAAAACCCTTGAACCAAACTTCTTATTTTGATGCCACAAGAAACCACCCCACATCCTAGATGGAACCACCATGACATACACACTCTAAAACCCACTTTACTCTAACATAGAATTTTACCAAAACATGGGAATTGAATATTCACAAGAATCACCCCTTTTACTTTGAATAGGAAACTTCGAAAGAAAAATGCACAGAGGACACTCCCATCTAAAACAAATAGATTTGGAGTTCTCTAAAAAGGAATACATGGTTCTGTTCAAAAAGAAGATATTAAAAGGCTCCATGACACCCACCTACACACTTAAGAGAGAAAATGATAATGAATGATTTCTCCAAACATGTCCCTTTCAATTGATAGATACATCACAAGGAGAGGGGCCTTCAACTGAGTCCCAAACAACTTGATATTTCTATAAGTCTCCATAACAGCCTCTTAGGACTAGATTTTCCACATGGGTTGCGTAACATGAACCCCTTTCTTATAAGAAACCAAAAAAATACCTAAAGTCCCTTTAAGATAGTATCCAGCATCGACGACGCCAGATTTCTTTCACCCTTTCTCACTGGAATTCCTTTCACCGCTTTCAGACAAGACCCTCAGATACACTGGTGTCAAAATTCACCTTTGATGACTCAGGAAACTCAAGAAACCAAGGTCTCTTTCAACTTTCCACATCCACTCTAACACAATGAGAGGGTTAAATTAATTGTAAAAGAATAGGGGTAGACTTAATCCCTAAATATCAATAAGGATGTCCTTACATTAATCAACTAGAGGATCTAACAACGGTGAATCACCCATGGCCGCACATCAATTGTACGTCAATTTTTTATGGGGGCATACCCCATCTAGTGAGGAAAAATACCAAGGACCCAATCAAACATGTTTGTTGCCCAAACCATTCCAAAAAGTAAAACCAAACTCACAAGGGGAGACACTGTAAGGGCTTCCTAAAACACTTATAGAAAGATACCACAAATCACTATTTCAAACCATCTTATCGACAATACACAAAATGAAAAAATCATTCAAACAAAGGGTTTTCAAAAATAATTTTCATAACTAAAGGAGTGACAAAATGATTCAAGGGGAAACTAGTGTCGGTTGGTGATTCTGATATATGGTTGGAAGCCATACACCAGTCACACCACCATCATGGATAGTGTTCTAGGACAATTTTCCCAACATTACATGGCTTTCCAGGCAATTAATGCTCACAGAGACCATTGAACCAACTCTGATTTCATTTCCCAAACAACAAGTGACCAAAAGGTCCAAATAACTCATATGAAACCAAAATTCCCTTGGAAACTCAAGTCTCACTATGACTCCCCAAACTTAATTTCTGGCTTAATTACCTTTTTATATAAGTAATTCCCAAAAAATAAACACAAAACTTTTTATTCATTCAAAACACTAGAAACAGATACATAGAAACAAGGCCTAAGGACCATAACTAACCAAAAATCCCTACAAGAAGGCAAATCATGATCACTGGTAGACCCCACATCACCACAAATATTCCAAGAAAGAAGTGTATTTCCTTCAAATCTCCCACAACTATGAACAATATAACCAAAACTGCAGCAATCGTACTAAGAGTTAGAGGGATGAAGAGCACCATATTCTATGTCCCGGTGTTTGATGTTGGAATACACTAACCACATTTTTATAAGACCTAAAATTTGACTATTTTCATTTATGTGACCGTTGAATTTACAACATCTATTGTTATAGCCATTCGGTATTTCAATTTACTTAATTATGAATATTAAAAATTTTGAAGTATTTCAAATATATGTTAATGTAATTAAATCTTATCTATATTTTATGATTTCAAAACTTATTTCAAGAACATTCCTTTAATGTTAAAATATTTTAGAAAATTCAGGTTTTAGAAATTGATCTCTTATATGAAAATTATAAATATTTCTTTTTGAACTTAATATGTAATGATTTTTCTACATATAAAATCACCTTAAAATGTTTTAAGTGATTGAGTGATTTAATGTCCTATCATTGAAAACGTTTAATTGAGCTTATCTTTTGGAAACATGACATTTGAAATCATAAAGTTTTGGTACATAATTCTACTTTAATTCAAAGAAAAATATGCATTTTATTTTTGAATTTGAAAACATTTTTTATGAATACTTTTATTAATAAAAAGTTATATAGTTTGATTTGTGTATTTTAAACTTCCAAAGTTATGAATAAATCAAATTTTATAAAGGTAAGGATATTCTGAATCTGTTATTTTGAATAATGGATTAATAAAAAAATATATTAACCCAATAGGCCAACCCATTATAGTTGGGCTGAGAGAGGAAGCTCACACTAAGTGGCTGAGCCTAGCCCTCATCCCATGCCAAGGTCTGCCTGAGCACGGGCATAGGTTCCTCGAAGGGCGCACGGGAGCAATATCACCTAAGCGTGCCACCACGGGTGTGAGGCCACGTTGGAGCATAGGTAGCCCGAGGCCTATGGGGGTGGGTGCCCGTGTTTAAGGCTCCCTTCTGTGTGTGCTATGATTTCTGAGGTGGGTATCGGAGCCTCGGGCTTATAAGGAAGCCACACGTGCCTCCCCAATTCGATGTGGGGTTGCGTTTTTTTGGGAGAAACGTGATCTGTTCCATTGGATAGCATTGTTCTCAATCAGGGCCGTCCATCTCAAAATGAGTATTGACTCCCAGTAGCCAGGGTAAAACAACTGCATTTTTATACACCATCAGATCAGGTGAGATCTAATCACGACCGTTCACTCGGTTTTAAAATACTAAACCTTGCCTTATTTGACTAATCTTATTAAAGATCTAATCTTAATCGTCCTTCATTTTAAAAAAAACCACGGACTCATCATAACCGTCCGATCAAAGCTCGAGTGATCTGGATCATTCATTTCATCTTTAGATTTCTTCTTTGATTTACCTTCTTCTACCTCATTCCAACGAGTGGGTCGCCCACTGTTTCTCCTTCTCCTCCTTCATCTTCTTCTTTTTTCTTTTCTTCTTCCTTGTGAATTCCCCATTATTTTATGACTTTTCGGCCTTGAATTCTACCCATAAGATCCTCCCCAATACCCTTTATTTATATTTTATTTTTTTCAGTTTACTTTCATTTGTTTTGGTTCTATTTTTCCACAAACATTATATATGTGTATGTATTATAATCACAGTTTGTTTTTTAGCTATCTCTTTAAGAAACATGTTGGCTTTATTTTGTCTCAGTCGAGTTTTATGTCTTTGTTTATATTTTATTTATGATACATTATATATATGAAATATATTTGTACTGACTCTATAAACCTGGTATTTTTGCATGGGAAATTACTGGTTTTCTTCCTCTTGACATACAAACATTTCCTGAACATCCTTTTTGCACACCCGAAGTCTGGTAAGGGATAATTTTGGTTATTCTTTCTTTAGTAAACCTCTTATACTTTGTGGACCTATATAAATATATACATATGTCTAAATGTATTCATTTTCTTTTAAACCACAATTCATGTGGGGCTTATCTAAATGCCTTTTTGGATATATAACACATGCAAGAGGTTTCATGCTTCATATGCGAACCCTTCGTATCTATTTTATTTATTTCTTCATGAATATGCGTATATTTGATTCATTTCATCATAATAAATTTTGGAATTTAAATATATATATATATATGTACAATTATATATATATATACGATTTCATTATTTATGAAACCATTTCGGGTTTATGATCTTTGAAGGGTGGTCTTTTGTTTTTAAGTGTTGTTCCGGAAACATAGAACACATGCAAGGGGTCTAGTTCCTCATGTTTTCTTTTTTAAGTATACCCTTATCTACAATTCATGTATGTATGGTTATATGTAAAAGTATATATACATATTTTAAAACTGAGATTTCACAAAACCTATCCACATTGATTTAAATCATGGTTATAAAGAATGCAATACTTGCAAGAATTTATTAAATCTTATTTTGGGTTATTCAAATCCCAAACATACACTTTATGTATATGAAACACCCTTTTTCCATAATTTTCAAATCCACTTGAATACATATATGTATTTCGAATTAGATTTCTCAAGTGGTATGATGGTTTTCATGTTCAAGCATAAATATAAATTCATGAGCTCATATGTTTAAATATTTCTTTTATGTCAGAACACTTCACCAACAATAATATATACTTTGTATTCCAATTTTTTCACAAAATATGCCTCTGATACTTTAAGTTTATGTTTTAATATTTTATATAACAATTTACATTTCATGGATTAAAAGATTATCCCAAAGTCAAAATATATAAGCATGGTTTGGAAAATGGAACATTCTTAAGGGTTTAATGAAAGAGTTGTTATTTCATGTGAAAATACATTTTTTATGTGTACTAGTTCTTATTACATATGAAAGAGTTTGTTGTTTTAGCTCATACACGTCACTGTTAAATACAAAGCCAACAAGTCTAGTTCTTTTTACATTTTTGGGATGATCCATTCCAGTTATGAACATGTATGGAAAAAAATTATGGAATAAAAATGTAAGTATAAGACCCTATGAATATGAGACCATGCTAATACATATAAGTAATTTTTTGGACTTAAAATGATTTGACGGGTGCGGTCGGAATTATACAACACTCTAATGCATTGGGTAAAGTGATGAAGTATCATGAGTTTAGTGAAATGATGCATGAACATGATGCTAGCTTTGTTCACAACTATGTGTGGTAGTTAACCACAATTATGTTGGGTTTTTACACGTACGGTCTTGGCGCAAGGCCTTGAAAAAGTCCAGCATTATACATTTCCTCATTATGGAATAGTAAATGATCAACCAAGGGATTGTGGATCCTTAACTAAGAATATTTTATGATGATGGAAGTGAAATCATATGGAATAACCAATTATGAAAATGGAATGTTATGAAAGGGAATGGTATCTAATGTTAAAGTCATATGAATCTCTTTTTATGCTTTATTGAATCATGATATGAATACTTATAATCATAATAATGATTTCATAGTTGGATTGACTAAGCTATGAATTATTCAAATTTCTTACAAACACATGCACACCCGGATTCATGTTTTTGTAGAAATCACAGCTATCGTTTATGAAAATGGTATTTTGTAAAAATGTATGCAAGTAACCTCAGAAAATATTGATAGTGTGTTGCGAAATGTAATATCTTACTCTTAAGAAAATGTTTTATGATTGTTTTCAAGGTGTTTTTTTTACGTTGAATTCTCTCAAAATGTTTTAAAACCCCTTACTGGGAATTTTTATGCTCACCCTACATTTTAATTTATGTTTTACATGTTTTAGTAGTTTTTCCCAAACCTTAAGTGCTATTTGTGATGACATAAATTTGAAGATTATCCCTGTTATGTTTTCAGAAGAAGTGCTTCAGCAGCGTCTAATTTTCCAAGAACCTAAACTGAGACGATCCTCTGTATTGGGACAAGATGTGAAATTTTTTTCGTATGACTGTTTTTATGAAGAAAATTTCACACCATGTTTCAGGCACTGATTTCAGAGTTCTAGGGTCAGGGTTGTGACACTCACTATGAGGTGTGCTAGCTAGACATCTGACTCATGACCAAAACATTGATTTCTGAATATACTAGCTCTAGTCTACCTTGACTCTTTCCCAAGAAACAAGACCCAAAAAGAGCGAACCTCCTCTAATACCATTTTTTCATGAACCAAGTTGGGTCTCCATCTGACCCGGTGCCCGACCTGGTCCACTCCATGGCCCAATGGACTTTCCAGATCCCCACAGGCTAGCACAAGTTCCTGGATATTAAATAAAAAAAGGGGGAATGATTTACAAGAATTAAAGAAAGGATAAGTGAATAGACATAATCTGAACCAAATAAACAAGAACTAGCATCCGAAAAAAAAACAAATATGTCAAGATAAACATACCTCCATGTGACCTCATGGGTCACCAACAAAAATGGAAATATGCTCGCTGCAAGAGAAATAAAAAACTAGAACATAAAACTAAAAAGATAAAGTAAATGAATGCTCCGAGATGCTTAAGAAGAATTCCAAAATATAACAATTCCCTATGCCCTTTCCTTTAATAATAAATCCAATCATGCTAGTTTGAAAATAAGACATAATAAAAATTATTTATTCCTTATTTTCAAATTCAATCCAAAATTTTACATCTTTATGGAATGTTCTTCTATTAAACTATATTTTCAAAATAGTTTCCCAAAATTAATTAACAGTCCAAAAAAAGTCCAAAAGATCAAATTAAAAACATGAATTTTACAAAGATGGAAACAAGATTGAAGAAACAAAAGTGGAAATCATTTCACAAGAACCATGTTATAAGCGAGCACCATGGTCAATCCATATAGGTAACTAGAACAAATGGGACCCTAGAAACATCATAAATTAGTGAAATGTGGTATAGAAACCACAAAAACCAACATTATCAAGACAGATCCACTAGTAGGGGACACCCTCATAACCCTAGTGGTTTCTGATCCTCATTTATAATGTTTTAACATCAATCATAGAAGAAATAACTAGGATGAACAACATTCAAATCAACTAGCGTACTAGTCTTAGCTATCCCACCTAGATACCTAGAGCTTCCCATGTGATCTATTTCAAGTGGTGATGAGTTTTCACAAAATTAACATACATGAACATATCGTTCCCTTTATTCAAAAACACAGTCACCCTCCCCTACGAATCTCCCTCCTTCAGCACACTCCCCCCCCCCCTCCACCACACAAAAAATCAAAAGCCTATTTACTAGGAACATATCAAAATCCACACATTCAACATAAAAATCATTTTCTAAACAAAGGGGGAATACCTAAAGAGGGGTTTTCCTTTTTCACAAATCATTCTTAAAGCTCAAAACGTGCTTAATTATTTATAAGGAATACTTTTCATTTAAAACACATAATCACCCAACACTTTTATGTTTCCAAAATCATTTAAGAGCACGATTGAACAACCATTGTAATCTACATTTAAAACCCAACTTGAACTCAAGCTTACAATGATTCAATTAATTCAAGAAAGTAAAACCACCATTTAACCCCAAGTTCACACCAAAACCCATCTCTGGAAATCACATTGGAGATTATTTGGAAAACCAAACATGTCATTACACTTTCATAACTAAACTATTTGAAAGGATAAACACCTTTGTAAATATTCATTACCAATTCAAAATAATTTAGTAAGTCTCTTTTTAAGGAAAGTAACTTAATACCAATTGGTGTTAGAAATAAATATCATTTTCCAACACAAATGCATGATTGTTTCTAGAAACTGCAACCATATTTCATAGCATGTGTGTATTTCATAAATATAAAATCATGTTTTTAAAACAAACAAGAAATCATGATATTCAAATTAAAGGCATATGACTTGGGGACATGCCTCAAACATGCCGCTCCAAGATGAAGACCACCTAAACGGATCATTTGCACTTACACACACATGACTTTATATATATATACCCCTAGATACATTTGACATATTACCCATTCAATGAGGGAATATGTATAAAGAGTGCATATATATATATATCCCTTACCTATGTATATGAATATACGTGTTCTTGATACCTATAGCCCGAAACCACATCAACGGGACCCAACAAACTCTGGAAAAACATACCAACAACTCAAAACACAGTGGCAATGACCCATGCATCACACCAAACCACTCCATTTCACATGAAATTCCCAATTTGAAGACAAATACACAACCAATTGTATTGAAAACCACTTTCGCACCTCCCAAATAATCCATAGACCACACAAAGAAACACTCTTTAAACCCAAAGAACACCAAAACAATTTTCAACCATAATCTGCAACACAACTCAGTTTAACAAATCATTGACACAATCATTAAAAATATTTCATAAAAACACAAAAATTATGGCATCAAGAACACATAAATTCAATATGTAAATTCCATTTTATAATAAATTGTACATCAAATCTATTCAAGAACTAATTTTTCAACACTTATATAATTTTATATTTCAATTAAACACTTAGAAAAACATTTTTGAGATGCTCAATAAGGATTTACCGCAAAACTATACTCAAATAATTTCATATAAAAATCCAATACACACTAGAACATTTTAAAAACACCACTAACATCATTTATAAAATTTAATAAAACACATAAATCGTTTAATAAATCATCTTCTCAATTCACACAACATTTCAAGATGCACAATGGGGGTTTCACCAAAATTATACACAATTTCACATGTAATAATTCATTTTTAACCCAAACGCATGTAAAATCTCTCCAAGTACCACTCACACACCACACATATATTTCAATAAACATTCCAAACTAAACAAATCATCATAAAAATTCATTATTTAATGGTAAATAACGGAATCACTTACCGTGATTGGAGAAAAACCATGAATTCAAGGTAAATCACTAACTTCACCCTAGCCGCACCCCGAGAAACCAATATTGAACCATAACAAGGAAATATTGAACTCAACGAATCAAGAAATAATCGTAAAAATGAATCCCTTCCCACAACAGAAACCAAAACCCTAAACAAGAGGAATAAAAACCTTACCCAGAGGGAGGTGTGAGCATCGGTTGAGAGTGGGGAGCTAGCAGGTGGTCACTGGATGGAATAGGGGTATAGGGTGTGGTTCTACTCGAAAGGTGAGGTTCTATGAGGGGTGGATTGTTTGGTGAGTCCATTGTACTACCTGGGTATTTACTTGCAGGAGGGGGTTGCGAGCAGAAGATGTCGGTAGGGTTGTGGGAAGCCGGCCAGAGTAGGAGGGAGGATAGGTGCAAGGAGGATTCATGCATTGGAGGAAGTGGTTGTGTGCAAGGTAGGGTTGGGGAGGGGTTTTTAGCATTATGTAAGTATGGGAAATAATAGGATAGGAAAAATTTTATAGAGAGAAAAAAAGAAGATTAAATGGGAAGGAAAAAAATAAATCCTAAAAAAATAACCTAAACACAAACAGAATCATAATGTTAGTAATGATAGTAATTACTGATAATAATAACAATAATACTAATAATAATAAATTAATAAAATATTAACCATGATAATAATTATATTATTATTATTATCATTAAAATGATACATAATTCAATTTATTTCTTTAGGTTTATTTTTTTAACTTTATCATTCATTTTTTTAATTAATTAGTTAATCGTGTACTGGTAAGGCTGCACAGTTATTTATTGAAGCCGCAGGGCCTCAACTGTGCCTTGTATATGCATTGTATTCCATCATGACCAAACATTAATTCATTCAAAGAAATGAAAAAAAAATCAATCAGGCTCAACCCGCACCTTGACAAAATATTTCAAAGGCATATTAAATAATAAAATAAAAATTATTTCAAATGCTCAAGTGTGAAAATTACACCACCATAATGCTTTCTAACCATGGAAATCCATACCATGGTTAATTTGAAATAAATAATCAGTACTCTGTTACAACACAAGAGGTTCCCAAATGAATGACAAATGAAAATATTACAATTACACTACCAGAAAGAAAAGTGGTTTACAAGTTGAATTTGGGAGGCCAAAATGGACTCCCCACTATGAGCTACATCCCCCAAGAGTTTAAATGTCTTCAGTTGATCAATCAAAGAAAAAGTGAACTCTCATAATGTGAAATCAAACCTCTTGAGCCAAATCACCCCAGACATCCCCAAACGCAGCCCCTTCCACTTTCTTGAAATAACAAACAATATCAACCACATATTAATGAATACTCCCATAACATTGATTCAATGAAACTATTGGGTGCACCCTATATGGAGGACCAAATAGAATCCCCACCATTTTAAACCAAACAACAACCGAGACGAAGCCAGAAGACCAACATATGGAGGCCCGAATAGAATCCCCACCATTAAAATGGATTAACATCGATTTACTCCTAGGAAAATCAGTGAGACCCATGGTGGGCCTCCCCACCATAGAAACAAACTATCTTAACTACTTATCATATATCATTAAGGAAACTACAACTTGGTCTAGCTTGGGAACTTCCCACATAGACCAAATCCCCCACCATTAGGGCCCTAAAGAATTCGAAACCAATATAAGTCATTATATAGTTCACTACTCCCGCGAGCATTACCATCCTTAGATGGTCCTAACCAAAACTGAGACTAATTCACAAGGATTTCCCTATATGGGAAACCACACAGATAATCTCACCCATAGGGTATAATAACTGAGACTAAGAAAATGATATAACCAATTCTATTTATAAAAAAGGGGGTCTCTTTAACCCGCATAGTTCCCAATAAATAAATAGGATCCCCATGACTCCTTCCACCAAACGGGACCACTTGGAATGAGATAGCTATAGAAGAAGATTTGAACTACCTCCATTCCCAACACTGATAATAGGGATTAAATTGAGATCCCTTACACCCTTGGGGTTCTTTACTATGCATCAGCTTTACATCGGGACCTACGGCTGGAGATCTGATGGTTGAAGCATCTCTTGCCTCTCAATCATGGATTTAAAAAAACCTCGAATGGAACTACTTTTTATGATGCCATAACCAATAAAACCATATCATAGATAGAACCACCAAGACATACACACTCTAAAACCCACATTACTATAACACAACATTTCACCAAAACAAGGGCATAAAAGATGCACAAGTGTCACCCCTTTTTACTTCAAACAAGCAACATCAAAAGGAAGAACGCACAAAGGACACTCCCCTCTAAAATAAAGAGATTTAGGGTTCTCTAAAAAGGAATACGTGATTCCATTAAAATATAATTTCTCGAAAGGTTCCATGACATTCGATTTCACACATAAGAGGGAGCATGTCACTACAAGGTGTCTCTATACATGACCCTAGCCATCGATAGAAACATCACAAGGAGATAGGGCTTAAAATGAGTTCCAAACAACCAGAGATTGCTAAAAGCATCCATAATAGCCTCTTAGGACTAGATTCTCCACACTGGTGTCCTAAAATGAACCCCTTTCCTAAACAAACCTAATAAAAAATAGAATTCCCTTTAAGATAGTAACCTGCACAGACAACTCTGGATTGCTTCCACCCTTTCTCACTGAAATTCCATTCAACGCTTCTAGAAAAGACCCTCAGATTCACCAGTGTCATACTTCACCTTCGATGACTCAGGAAACTCATGAAACCAGGTTCTCTTTAAACGTTACACATCCACTCTCCTACTATGATATGATTCTGTTAATCGAAAAAGAAAAGGGTGGACTCAATCCCTAAAGCGCAAGGAGGATGTTTATTATTTGAACAACTGGAGGATCTGCCAATGGTGAATCACCCATGGCTGTGCTTTAATCATGCATTATCTTTTTATGGGGGTGTACACCATCCAGTGAGGAAAAACCCCAAGGACTCAATAAAATAGTTATATTGGCCAAAACATTCCACAAACCAAAACCAAACTCACGAGGGGAGCCGTAGAAAGTTTTTCCCAAAACACTTTTCAAAAGAGACCACAAACCTCTATTTCAAACCAACTTATGGATGATATAGAAACCAAAAATATCATTCAAACAAAGGTTTTTCAAAAATAATTTTTGGAACCAAAGGTGTCACAAAATGATTCAAGTGGAAACTATTGTCAATGGGAGACTATGATGTATGGTTGGTAACAGTACTCCGGTCACACCACCATCACGAAGAGGGTTCTAGGACAATTTACCTATCTCCATATGGATTTTTAGGCCCTAAGAGCTCCTAGATACCGTTAACCCAACTCCCATTTCATTTCCTAAACAATAAGTGTCCATAAGAGCCAAATAACTGAGTTGAAACCTGACTTCCCTTGGTAACTCGAGTCCCAATAAAAGGTGTTCTAGTTAGGAACCTTACTCATGGCCACTGCCTCGAGTTCCAATAATCCTAGCTCCGGTCTACCCTAAATCTTTCCCAAGAAACAAGACCCAAAAGATTGAACCTCCTCTGATACAATTTTGTAAAGAACCAAGACAAGTCTCCATCAAACCCGACACCCAACCCGGTCCGTGGAAAAACCTGAAGGGTGTTATCAATCCCCACCGGTTGGCACAAGTATATGTGTATTAAATAAAATAAGAGGGAACTATTTACCCAAAATAAAGAAAAGAAAAATGAATATATGTAAACTAAACCAAATAAACAAGAAGAACAAGTGGAAAAAAAGAAAACAATGATTTCTAGATAAAAATACCTCAAAGTGACCTCATGGGTCACCACCAAATATGAAAAAACTCTCACTGCAAGTGCAATCCTAAACTAGAACCTAGATCTGAAAAGATAATGTAGGTGTGAGCACCGATATGCTCATTAGGAATTAAAAAATACAATAGCACCATATTCTCTTTCCTTTAATAATAAATCCAATCATGCTAGTATGAAAAAAAGAAAAAGTAAAAATAATGTTTTCCTTCTTTTCAAATTCAATTCACAAGTTTAAATATTTAAGGAACGTGATTCTACACAACTATATCTTCAAAATAGTTTCCAAACATGGATTAACATTCCCACATTAAAGGCCAATATTTCAATTTAAAAACATATATTTTTCAAAGGAAACAATCTTGAAACAAAAAAAGTGGAAATCATTTCAAAAACGTCATGTTATAAGCAATCACCATGGTCAATCCCTATAGGTAACTAGCACAAACGGGACCCTAGGAACCTCGTACCATAGTTAAATGTGTATAAAAACCATGATAACCATCATTATCATGCATGAGACACTAGTGGGATACACCTATATAACCCTAGTAGTTTTACATCATCATCCATAATCATTTAGTTAGTGTTGTAGCATCAATCCTACTAGACGAAACTGCGATAAACCACTTATGAATCATCTAGTGTACTAGACCTAGTTTTTCCACCAAGATACCATGCACTTCCAATTTTCCCTATTTCAAGTGGTTGTGAGTTTTCATAAAACTAACATTCATGAAAATATCATTCCCTTTATTCAAAAACACACTCACCCACTCACCACCAATCTCCCTCCTTGATCATACCCCCCCCCCCCTTTATCATACAAAATTCCACAAGCCTCATTACTAGGCACATATCACAGTCCACACATTCAACATACAAATCATTTTCTAAACTAAGGGGGAATGCCTCAAGAGGGGTTTTCCTTTTACACGAAAAATTATTAAAGTGCCAAACCATATTAATTATTTACAAGGAATACTTTTCATTTAAAACACACAATCACTTAACACTTTTAAGTTTCCAAAATAATTTAAGAGCTCAATTGAACAACCAATGTACTAAAATTTTAAAAACCAGCTTGAACCCATGCTTAAAAAGATGAAATTATTTAAAGAAATTCAAACCACCATTTAACCTCATGTTCACACAAAAACCCATATTTTGAAATCACTTTGTAGATATTTTGGAAAACAAAACATTTCATTACAATTTTATAACAAAAACATCTGAAAGGACAAACACCTTTGGAAATACTCATTAACAATTAAAAACCACTTATAAAATCACTTTTTAAGGAAAGTAACTTAAGACTAGATGGCATTAGAAATATATTTCATTTTCCAAACCAAATACATGACTTTTTCTAGCAACTGCAACCAGATTTCATAGCATGTGTATATTGAATAAATATAAATACATATTTTTAAAATAAACTAGAAATCATGAAATTCAAATTAAAGGTATAGGACTAAAGGACTTACCTCAAACATGCTACTCCTTGTTGAAGACCACCGGAACCGACCCTTTGCACTTACACGCACATGCATTTATATATATATATATATATACTACTAATTTCATTTCACATATTCCCCATACTATGAGGGAATATGTACAAATATGTCATATATATATATATGCCTTACCTATTCATGTAAATATAGGTGTTCTTAATACCCACAACCCGAAACCACGTGGCAAAGACCCACGCCTTACCAAAAACCACTGAATTTTACATGAAAATCCCAATTTCAAGCCAAATACAAAACAATTTTTTTAAAACCAATTTATCACATCTCAAATAATCCATAGAGCACACTAAAACAATCTGTAAACCCAATTCACACCAAAAATCCTTTCAACCATGAACTGAAACCCAAATCAGTTTAATAAATCATTGACACAATTATTAAAAACATTTCAAAAGAACATAAAATGTCTTTCATCGAGAACACATAAATTACATATGTAAATTCCATTTTAAAAACAATTTCACATAAAATCCTTTTAAAAAATACTTTCTCACCACTTATATAATTTAATAAGTCAACTAAACACTTAGAAAAACATTTCTATGATGATCAACAAGGTCTTACCAGAAAAATACACAGAAATTATTTTATTTAAAAATCCAATGCACACTATAATATTTTACGAAAACCACTTTCATCGTTTATACAAATTAATAAATCACCTATGCAGTTTAATAAATCATTTTCACAATTCACACAACATTTCAGGATGCACAGTGAGGGTTTTCAACAAAAATATACCCAATTTCTCATGTAATAATTCATTTTTAACACAAATGCCTAGAAATTATCTTCAAGGACCACTCACTCACCCCACATATATTTCAATAAATATTCAAAACTAAACAAAAAAAGAATAAAAATACATCAATTAATGGTCAAGCATGGAATCACCTACCTCAGGCAGAGAAAAACCTTGAATTCAGTGCGAATCTCTAACCAAACCCTAGTCTCACCCAGAGTAACTAATATTGAACCCTAACAAGGAAAGATTGAACTCAACGGATCAAGACCTCATCCTAACAACAGAACCCTACCCGCATTGGAAACCAAAACCCTAAAATAGAGGAATAAAAACCTTACCCGAAGAGAGGCGTGTGTGCCGGAGGAGAGTGTGGGGGGAACAGGTGGTCATTGGAAGGAAAGGGGGAATTGGGGTGTGGTTCAACCAGTAAGGTGAGGTGCTATGTGTGATAGATTAGTCGGGGGGTCTGTTTCACTTCTTGGGTATGCGCCATAGCAGGGGGTCGTGAGTAGACGATGCTAGTAGGGTGAAGGGAAGTCGTCCAGAGTGCGAGGGAGGGATGGTGAAAGGAGGAGTAGTGCGAGGGAGTAAGTTTCAATGTGTAACATAGGGTTAGAGGGATGGGTTTTTAGTGCGATGCAAGTAGGGTAAAGAAGAGTTGAGGAAAGAAGAGGGAAAAAATAAAGAAAAAAATTAATAGGAAAGTAAAAAATAAAGTCTAAAATAATAACCTAAAAACAAACATAATGATAATGATAATAATGATAGTAATTAGTGATAATATTAACATTTATAATAATAGTAATAACTTAATAAAATATTAACAAATATAAAAAAATCTTAAACAATAATAATAATATTATTATCATTAAAATGATACTTAATTCATTTTATTTATTTTGTTTTATTTTGTTTTAACTTTATCATTCATTTTTATAATTAATTAGTTAACCATGAACCAGACAGGGTGCATGGTGATTTGGAAAAGCCGGATGGCCTCGACCATGCCCTACATGTGTGCCCCCAAATATTTGTTCACTCAAAAAAATGAGAAAATTTCAATCAGGATCGGCCCGCACCTGACAAAATTGTTCAAATCTAGATAAAATAATAAAATAAAAATTATTTTAAAAGCCCTAGTGTGGAAACCATTTAATATAAAAAATTATTGATACCATAGATCTATGATTGGTTTGATGATGAGATAGAGCTACGATGGTGATGTAAGTGGATCGGGATCGGATTTTGGGATCCTCAGTTTCAGTTCATGCATGAGATAGTTAAATGACCCCAAAATGAGAGTTTTCCAAATGTTTTGGATGGATTATGATCGTATCTATGGTGGGAATGGAGTTAGTTTGAATCCAATTAACATTTTTTAGTGATAATCATCGAATAAACAGATGTGGCAGCGATTGATGTGGAATCCATGTGAAGAAATTGTGGGTTCTATAAAATTCATCACTACATGACATATAATGTATGAACACACACCATGTATTGAGACCTAGTTGTAGCTATAGGGTTTCACATAGATTTAAATATCACACAACAAGTTTCCCCTATCACATAGTGTGGTAACCTTACCTAGAGGCTCGACATATACCTAGGGAGGTACATATACACTGACATGGCTAGCTGTACATGGAGATAGAAAGACATAAAGGAACATGGACATATTGTCTACTCAGACTCAAGCATGGCCATAGGTCATGATACATAGGTAGATCCCAGTGCTGAAGGGACATGTTGTGAACATCCAGTAAACATTTTTTCTCCTTAAAAGATGGATTAGATAACTTTTCCTCTTCATCGTGGAAATTTTTTATTAGGTTACATTCCATTGATATTTTTATTGAGGATTTAGTATGGAGTCACATATTATGCATAGGATGGTGATCCTATATAAGGAACTTCAGTCTCGGATAGAGTTGTTGGGATCCCTCCATGGGACCCAGAGTGAGATCATCTGTCATCATCATTTCCCTGGGTGGTGTTCTTGGTATCTTCATGACAAACACTACTCGAGCATCGATCCCATAATTAGTGGTTTAATGTGAATTATGTAGTTGGTACACCCCATGGCCTTGTGAGTGATCCTTGTATTTGTATCAATCTCTTCAGACTTCCGGTATTTACTTCTTATGGAGAGACCCGATGACCATGAAATATTTGATTGATTCCATCATTTCTATGTAACTCATGGAGTGTGTTGTCCCGAATGATTATTATATGGAACAATTGATCTAGAATCCTTGGTTGGCGGTATGGTTATGAACTTACCTTGAGATTGTGTGTCTATTATGAATATTCTTAGATATTATTGTTATGTATGTTATTGACATATCCCTATGATAAGTTAAGTACAATTATTGATGTTATGTTCTTATTGATTTTTTTGGTTTCCTAATCTATATTTTTATGCTCACCCATGTATGGTCCTTTCCCACATGTTTCATGTATTATGTAGATAATCGACCTTTTGATGGAGTCCTAGAGGGATTAGGACCCAAAGAACCTTAGTGATCTAGATAGACTGAGGTGTGTTCCTATAGTTACCATGACATCAGTCCTCTTATATTGTTTCATGTAGGACATATTCTCAGTTCATTTGGTGGTATTTTATTTTTCCCTTTTATTTCAAGTACTTGTTGTCATTCTATGACGGTGGGATTTTATATATACACATGCATGGATATCAGTTGTTTTACATTTCAGCATTGTATGTTCTTAGAGTTGTGTGGGTGGGTATAGTTATATTAGGATAAGGCCTCTCATGTGTCTGATATGCCTAATCAGTGATGATCGTTATCCCTTGGCCTATTTAAGGTAGCCTTTCAATAGTTGTGGTTTTGTCCCCATTGGGAAAGATCCTGAAAGATTTTATCAGAGGAGTCTATTATACCTTATGATTGAACTCTGTGATATTGTTTCAGTTTTTTTTGGAAAAAATGTTAACTATTTCATGTTCGGATATCAGTCCAGGGACTCCAGTGTTGGTGTAGTGGCTGACATATCCATACACCAGTAATTTGATGACTTTTCATTTAACATTGTACTTGTATACATTGGTTTCATGGAAAAAAACTTGTGCATGCATTATAAAGGAACGAGTTGTAATTTTCATTTCCTTATTGTGTTATCTCTCTAGGTATACTCATTGACTGTGGCGTATCTTTTATATTTTAGGATTCCTCCATGAAAGTTTTTAGCTAAGATTCAGTAGAAGGATCATAAGGATGATCTCATCTATGATGAGGCTTCGATATAGGGATCTGTTCAAGAGGTTTTGTTGGTAGGTGGGGTACCAGCCTTACCACCACCTATTAAAAAAAGATGGTACCGTCAGTATCAGAAGATGAGGTTCACAAGATGAGCATACTTTATGATTTTTAGTGAAATATACTCCTTAGGTTATGATATGATCCATACTCATAGGCTGTTGAGTTTTGGCTTGAGGTAGTGATGTGATTCTTCTATCTCACTACGATACCTACAGGCCAGATGGTGGTCCTAGTAGTGAGAATTCTCCTTAGATATATAGGATGATGGTGGGGATTAGTGACCCCATCATATGATGATTTGAATATTTCATGGTCATAGTTTGAGAGCCTTCTAGATAGTATTTTTCTCCTTCCACATTGAGGTATAGGAATATCTAGGTGATTCTACAACTTCAGTACCATAGTACAACTATGTATGAGTCTTCATCAAGGTTCACCAATCTCTATTGGTACTCAATGGATACAGTTTGTGATCAATTATTTCATGATAAACCCAAAGACTGAGGACTATGAAAACACATAAAATACAACGTGATACCATTATTCATTCCTACCTATTCTAGGTTACTAGAGAGTGGTTTGGTAGTCAATAGTTTCATATATGTGAAGAAAAATAAATTTGGTGTCAGAAGTGGGAACATGGGAGCAAAGACTTTGGTGGTAGGGAGATGATGATAAACTTAAGGACCTAGATATGAAATCCATCTCTAGAGGAAATCCCAAGATAGAGGGTTAGTGGTTCATGTCTCATAGGATGCATCTAATCATCCTAGGTATAAGTGGTGCAACTCTTATGACAACATGAGAACTCTCAGCGGGGTTGTAAGGCCTACCCTATAGATGATAGAGAGATAGTGAATAGGACACCTAGTTAAAGGAAGTGGTAGTATCACATAGTTATATAGGGAAGAGGATATGGAATAGGAGTTGGGAGATCAACTGGAGGTGGTAGAAATTTTGTCTTATTACTGGGTAGTCCCTTCCTAGCTCGTGGATCTAGTGGGCAGCGGAGAGGAAAACTCTAGGTGGTTGATTCTTACAAACCAAAGCCTCATGTTATGATACAGGTTATGATCTATGTCTTATATAATTTATCTGAAGTATTTATAGACATTTGTTCATGAAAATATTTTATTTCCCCTTGTCTAGTTTGATACATATATATTCTGGTTGGGAGTTTAGCTCAACCCTTGCACTTGGAGACTCCTACTTGAAGTGACTCCACAATCACACACTTTTTTAGATGGTGTGACCTGAATCTTATAGGTGAGAGTTTTTTTTGGTATCTCTTTGTATAAGTGATGATGCCTTAGTAAATCATCATTGGTATTGAATATTTTTCCATAGTTCATACCCATATTGACTATTTCCGGAACAGGATATGGTGAGTCTATAGATATGGGATGAGGTTTTAAATTGTTTGTGAAAAGGAAACCCAGACAGAGTAGGATGGAATCATCAATAGGATGGTAAATATGATTACATGCCAGTTGGCTAGAATGACTCTATGTGTAGTGGATGATCTCAGCTTTCAGTTTCCTATAGTAGTGGCAGAGTATGAAGACATCTTCCCTGGTGATATTCTAGGATTACCTCCCCACCAAGAGATAGACTTCTGCATTGATCTACAGCCAAGTACATCCATTATGTCTACACCATCATATTGGATGGATCCAATATAGAATCACGAGTTGAGGGTGCATTTGTAAGGCTTTAGGAGGAATGGATTTTTCCGGACCACTGTTTCACCCTAGGCATCCATAGTGTTTTTCACCAAGAAGGTGAACAAGATCGTGACATTTTGTGTAGATTATATTTTCCTAAACTATGTGATCGTGAAGAAAAAAATATCTACTTACAAGGGTATATGACATCTTCTATCATTTTAGAGGGCATGATGGTTCTCAAATATTGAACTCAGATGAAACTATAACTAGTTGTTGGTATGGGATGAGGATAACTTGAAGATAGTATTCGGATGATTCTAAGGTCACTATAAATCTATGTTGATGTCGTTCAGTTTAAAAAAAATCCTATAAATGTTCATGGGACTCATGAAAGGGATCTTTTATCCTTTCATATACTGGTTTGTGGTAGTCTTCATCAATGATATCCTAGTATACTCAGCATCTAAGGGGGGAGACCACAAGAAACTTGAGGATAGTTATGGACATAATTAAATAGAAGTATCTTTACGTTAAGCTCTCGACTTTCCAGTTTTGGATTTAGGATTTTCAATTTCTAGGACATGTTATCTTAGAATAAGGTATAGAAGTGGACCCTGTGAAGGTCAAGGTAGTGTTAGCTTGGGATCCACTTAATACTATTATAGAGGAACATATAATCAATGGGTTATAAGGATACTATTAAATATTCATAGCTAATTTATCTAAGATATCATCTACTGCAAAATCCATGACCCAAAAGGGGAATCCTTTCACATGGATAGAATGGTTATTATAGGTTTTTTCAAGGGTTGAGGCAGATATTAGAGAGAAATTCAATCTTACGATTTTTAGAGTAGGGTGTTGAGTATTTAGTGTTATGTGATGTATCAGGGACCGAGTTTGGTTGTTTTCTTATGTAGTGGTAGGTGGTGATTTTATATGGTTCACATCAGTTAAGACCACATGAGAATAACTATGCAACCCATGAACTTGATATTGTATCAGAAATATTCACACTAAAGATGTTAAGACACTACCTTATGGGTGAGAGAATTATCATCTATTTTGTACATAATAGTATCAAGTATATATTCACTAAAAAGTATCTTAACTTGATACCAAGGTGATGGGTAGAGATCCTCTAGAATTATGACTTAGAGATTTTATATACTTTTGGGAAGGGGAAAATGGTAGTAGATACCCTGAGCAAGAGACCTTGTTTACAGTTGTTGAGTGAGGAGTCATAGCATTTATCCTTGTTATGGTTATCCATTGTGGATAGAGATTGAGCATTGTACCTCCATTTGATGGTTGTTACCCTTTTTCTTTTGCAACAAGTTATGGAGGAATAGATTGGGGATACCGACTATGAGACCCAACATACTCAGATATCCACTATACATGCTCCTAATAGATTTTATAAATGTAGAGATTATGTCATTATTTTAAGAGGATGCTTGATTGTACCAGTGATGTTGCAGGATGAGGTTCTTAATGAGTTTCATACATCTTCCTTAGAAGTACATCTAGGTGTGGAGAACATGTAATGGGACCTATAATGTTAGTTTTGGTGGAAAGGGATAAAGAAGTGAGTTTTAGAGTTTGTATCTTGATTCCTTACATGTCTGCAAGTAATGGTTGAACACCATTTTTAAGTTGTTTTAGCCCAACCCTAGATATTAAATAGTGGAAGTTTGATGGTTTATTTTTTTACTTGGTGATGGGGTTACTAATAATTTCTAGAGAACATGATTCCATATGGGTGATCATTGACTGACTCAACAAGTCAGACCAATTCCTAGCTATTCCAGACCATACATTAGTTGATAAATTGGGATGCTTGTATATTCAAGATATAGTCAATCTCCATGGTGTTGATGCAATGATCGTTTATGGCCATGATTTTTTCTCAACATCTTGGTTATGGAAGGGATTTCAAGAGGCCTTTGTGACTCTACTGCATTTGAGCAAGTATTTTCACCCCCAAACAGACGACCAGACTGAGGAGACCATTCAAGTCCTAGAGGAAAGTAAGTGATCAAGAATTTTATACATAGACTATAGTTTTTAGTATCACCTGCCTTTGATGGATTATTCATACAGCATCAGAAACCATTACACCATTGGTATGGAATCATTTGAGGCCTTTTACGGGAAACCCTGCATGTCACCACTATACTGGACCGGCCTAGGGGAGTATGTACTTGTTGGCCTAGAGATGGTGCGAGCCACCGCATAGATGTTTCATATCATCCAAGAGCACATGAGGACTATACATATTCATTATAAGTCCCATGTATGTAGAAAATGGAGTCGTTTGGAATTTGACGAGGTATACCATGTGTTATTTTGGGTCTCACCTCAATGTGGATTGGGGAGATTTGGTGTAATGTCCCGAGTCCGGATCCCCTCCACTGGTGCCCCGTACCCGGTTCTCCACATGACCTCAAGCGCGTTTCCCCGAATTCCAGAGGTTGCCGACTAGAAGCGAGGGGCTTGGTGAGTCGGTGGGGAAACTATGACCTCATTCGGTAAGGTATAAAAGGTAAGAAAACAACAATAAACAGCGGAAGCAGTAATCAACATGCATAACAAAAGAAACCAGACAGCGGAAGCAATGTAGATATCTAACAATGATGACAATAATGCATCAGGTACAAGTATCTATGGAAAGAATCAAACACAACATTGTGCTGGAATACAACTAAAACCAAGTGAAAAAGAAAAACACAGAAAGCTCCTCAGCATCGTGAGCCATGGCTCGGTCCAACGCTCCCCAGCTCCTGGTGCAGTCAAGATCCTGATGTAGAAGGGCGCTTCCCCTTATCTATACTTGCAGCAACATATTCTGCTTGGGCCCAAAATCATGGCCCAAACAGGGTGTGAGATACAATCCCAACAGGAAATCACCCAAATATTTGTGCCTAACAGTCAATGAATACATGGTAGTAAATAAACAAGAAGCAGTAAACACGAAAACACATGCAGCTAAAATCCACAGTTCTAACAAGTAGAGCACTCAAGTAAGAAGTCAACAAGAAGAAGAAAATAGGTAACCCTCTGGGTAGCTCTCACAGTATAACCCCTATGGTTCAACCTCTAAGTACTAGAAACCCTCTGGGAGGCACACACAGTCTCCCCCCTCTGGTTCAGCAACGTAAAAAATTCAGGCTCTCTGGGGAAGCACTCACCGTCAGTTCCCCCTATAGTCTCGTATCGTGCTAAAGGCTCTCTGGGGAAGCACTCAACGTCACTTCCCCCTGTGGCCCACGTCATGGTTAAATACACTCTGGAGAAGCCCTTCGCTCAATTATCCCCTTGGTCCCACATCATGATTAAAAAGACACTCTGGAGAAGCCCTTCCGTTAATTCTCCCTTTCGTCTAATACTCTAGGTTCTCACAGTCTTGAGTATAACTAAACAAGCTCAGCGCATGTATATCGTCCAAGTAAACCTCAAGAACTACTTGGCTATCAACTAAGGCTCAACAGCAATAATAAAACAATAGTCCAAAATCCTATAACTAGGCATGGTAAAGCAAACTGAGCACAAACAAATACTCTAATCACAAGCAATAACCTCTAATAAAGCAATCAAGCAAAGAAGGAAAGTAATATGGGAAAAACAGGAAACACGCAATACCCTGTTCAAGGGTATTGGTGGAAATTGCACAAAATATTCATCAACTTTCTACAGAAGGCACAAACCACCTACCTCGGTCCTAGGAGATCGATATACGTGAACCTCGACGACAGATTCCCCTTATAACGACATGGATCTGATAAAACGCACAAAACATTCATCCCACGATAACATGGAATGGAGGGGGAATCAAGAAGCAAGTCTAGAGAAGAAGGAATAACTCACCGCTACGATTCCAACGCAACTGACCATGCTTGAATCGGAGAACAGACGGTGAGGTAGGACTCTATCGAAGATCCGGCAGTACGATCTCTCTCGGACGGTCGAAAACTGAAGAAGAAGATGGATATGGAGGTTAGACGCGACCTCGGTCCATTTAACAAAAAAACGTACACGGCGTGTACTTATAGAGTACACGGCGTGTACTTATAGAGTACACAACATGTACTTCAAATTTTTCCATACTCCGAAAAACCGGCCTCCACCTCAGCCTTACACATCGTGTGTGTGGCCCGGGCACGGCCAACACACGACATCGAGCCGGGAAGAGTACATGACGTGTACTTAGAAAGTACATGGCGTGTACTTCTGAAATTTCTAGAAAATTCATTTTTCTCAAAAACTCTAGAAAATGGAAAAACATACCTGAAAAGAGATCCGGGTTCTTACAAACTTCCCCCCTTAAAGAAATTCGTCCCCGAATTTCCCTAACAAGGGGGAGAAGAAAAATCCTCGAACAGCTCCGGCCACTGCGATCGTACATCGGCCTCCCTCTCCCAGGTCTCATCCTGTACTCGCCCGTGCTGCCATAGAACCCGTACCAGAGGAACAGACCACCCGTGGAGAACCTTCGTACTACGATCGACAATCCGGATAAGATGCTTCTCGAACAATGCATCTGCTTCAAACTTGACTTCCTCGGGCTAAAAGATGTGAGTTGGGTCTGAAAAGTAACGTCGTAGCTGAGAGACATGGAAGACTTTGTGCATGGCCCGATACCTCTGAGGTAGCTGCAACCGATAGGTGACCGGGCCCACTCTTTCCAAAACCTCAAACGGCCCGATGTACCGCGGTGAAATCATACCCTGTCTCTGAATCCTCTTGTGTCCCAACCTCGGTGCAACATGTAGGAAAACCTGATCACTGACCTCGAACTCCAGAGGTCATCTCCGCTGATCAGCATAAGACATCTGTCGAGACTGCGCTTTAGCCATCCTTTTCCAAATCAGCTCTATCTGGTCTGAAGTCTCCTGAACAAGACGAGGCCCCAGAAATGCTGCCTCTCCTACCTCCATCCAGCATAAGGGTGATCGGCATGGCCTACCATACAAGCCTAGTATGGCGCCATCTGAATGGTAACCTGGAAACTGTTGTTGTAAGCGAACTCCACTAGAGGAATATGCTTCTCCTAAGAACTGCCAAAGTCAAGGATGCAAGCTCGGATCATATCCTCAAGCACATGGATCGTGCGCTCGGACTGGCCATCAGTCTGGGGATGGTATGCTGTACTCAAAATTACATGTGTACCCAAGGCCTTCTGAAGTCCCTGCCAAAACCGAGAGGTAAAGCACGCATCTCTGTCTGAAATAATAGAGCACGGAACTCCATACAGACGCACAATCTCTCGGATGTAAAGTCGTCCCAGATCATCGACACTGAAGGTCTCCTTGATCGGAAAGAAGTGATTAACCTTCATAAGTATGTCGACGACAACCCAAACAGCATTGCTCCCTTGTGGTGACCTCGGCAACCCAGTCACGAAGTCCATCCCAACATCGTTCCACTTCCACTCCGGAATGGGTAACTGCTGTAAAAGGCCCCTTGGTCACTGATGCTCTGCTTTCACCTGCTGACAAGTAGAACATCTCATGACAAAACCAGCAACATCCTTCTTCATACCTTGCCACCAGTATTGGCGATGAAGGTCCCGATACATCTTGGTGACACCAGGATGAACTGCCCAAACATATGAATGGAAATCCTGCATCAGCTCCTCGCGTATGTCCGCTGGCACCCACACACATCCTTGGAAACCCAAGATCTCATCCTCTCCCACTGTCCATCTAGGAAGAGGGTCCCCTCCTGACACACTCTCCCGAAAGACTAAGCCTTCCGAGTCTGATAGCTGCCTCATCCATAATCGATCAAGTAGCATGGAGGTAACAACTACAGAAGATAGAAAGGTCTGTCCCCGTCTGTCGTGCACCTCCAAATGCATCTTAGAGAATAGAGCCATCAGCTTCCACTCACTACTGGCCTCTTGAACTGCCTGAATCTGAGTTCACCTGTTCAACGCATCAGCCACGGTGTTTCCCTTTCCTGGCGTATATGCAAGCTCGAAATCAAAATAATGTAGATACTCAACCCACCTGCGCTTCCTCAGATTCAGATCATGCTGAGTGAAGATATACTTGAGACTCATGTGCACAGAGAAGACCACAAAGTGCTCTCCCAGAAGATAGTGTCTCCAATAGCGCAAGGCATGAACAACAGATGCCAACTCAAGATCATGCATAGGGTAGTTCATCTCATGTGGCCTCAACTGTCGAGACCCATATGCAACGAATCCATCTCCCTGCATAAGCACAGCTCCTAGCCAAATACCCAAAGCATCATAGTAAACAGTGTAGCTCTTGCCTGGCTCTGGAAAGACAAGTATTGGTGCTGACGTCAACTTCCCTTTCAGCTCCTGAAAGGCTGAATCACAAGAATCTGACCATAAGAACTCTGCCCCCTTCTTGGTAAGACCTGTCAATGGTGCTTCTAAACGGAAAAAGTCCCGAATGAAGCGTATGTAGTATCCAGCCAGCCCTAGGAAGCTCCGTACCTCAAAAATGTTCTTCAGCTGCTCCAAGGAAATTACAGCTCTCACTTTCTCGGGGTCCATAGATACTCCTGCCTCTGAGATGACGTGACCCAAGAAGTGAATCTGATCCATCCAGAAGTGGCACTTCGAGAGTTTAGCATAAATTCGTTGCTCTCTCAGTGTACTCAGAACGATCACAAGATGGGTGGCGTGGTCATGTCGAGTGTGTGAGTACACCAATATATCTTCCATGAAGACCATGATGAAAGAATCCAAGTAAGGATGGAACACTCGGTTCAACAATTCCATGAAAACTACAGGTGCGTTCGTGAGACCGAATGACATGACAGTATACTCGTATAGACCATATCTTCTCTTGAAGGCTGTCAGAGGTATATCTGATGGTCTAACGCGCAAATAATGATAACTGGGCCTCAATTTGATCTTCTAGAACACCCGGGCTCCTCGAAGCTGATCGAAAAGGTCACCAATCTGCGGCAAGGGATATCGGTTCATGACTGTCAACTAGTTCAGCTTCCAATAATCCACACAAAGCCGAAAGGTATTGTCTGCCTTCTTTGCGAACAAAACAGGCGAACCCCAAGGAGAAGTACTGGGTCAAATTAAACCCTTAGCCTCTAGCTCCTCCAACTGCTTCTTGAGCTCCTGCAACTCAGGTGTGGCCATCCTATAGGGAGGAATGGACACCGGTGCCACTCCTGGCATGAGCTCAATAGAGAAGTCTACCTCACGCTCCAGATGCAAACCCAAAAATTCCTCTGGAAAGACATCCCTGAAGTGATCCACCACTGGAGGAAAGACCATCTATGGAGTCCCCAAATCATCCAGAAAAAGACTAGCAATCTGGGTTATCACCCCTCCTAGCCCAAGATGCTCGAGACCTGCCCAACTCGCCCGAACGTCCCATTCGCCTCTATGAAGGAAGGATTCACCCTCTAGTGAAATGAAAATCACTCTACGGCGATAGCAGTCGATGACTGCGTGGAAGGGAATCAACTAGTCCATGCCAAGGATGACATCATAGCCTGTCATCTCTAGGACAAAGAGATCTCATAAGAAGCGATACCCTACAATCTCGAGAGGTCACTCTCTACACTGGCGTACACTATATGTCCTCGTTCCCAAAGGTGTGTCTAGTGTCAACGAGTCGGCAGAAGAAAAGATGCAGAGTCCAAGGCTCTTCACAACGGAAACAGAGATAAAACTATGCGTAGCACCAGTATCGAATAGAGCTGAAGATAAAACTGAGGCTACTAAAATCATTCCTCGAACAGTAGAAGGGTCGGGATCCTGCTCATGATAAGTCTGCTCCACGGTGAAAGATTGGCCCGTGCCGCGGCCCTGCACCCCTGGATGAACACTCTGAGTTGAACCTCCCTACTGGTGCTGAGGAACTGGTGGCTGACTGCCACGGCCTCGACCTCCACCTCGGCCCGAACAGCTAGAAGAACTCCAGTTCCCCGACTGGTGAGAAGCTGGCGGTGCTCCTCCTGAATGAGGAGTCATGGAAGAACCTCGGTCACCAGCTTCTTGTGGAAAAACCTGGCAGAAACACTAAAGGTGACCCATCTTGCCGCATGATTGGCACTCCACGGGGTCTCTCTGGCACTGCGGCCTCGTGTGCCCTATCTGGCCACACTGGTAGCATGTCACTTGGATGCCTGATGATGTGTCTCGCTTCCTCGCATCATGGCGCGTAGGCTCCCTACGACGCTTCTTGCTATCATCCAAAGGAAAGCTAGCTCCGAAAACAGAACCACCCTGGCTCGCAGCTCTAGAGTCTCTCATATTGTGCTCCGCAATCAGTTCCTGGTTGACGATGGAAGTAATGGAAGTCAGCTGGAAGATGTTCACCTGCGAGCGGATCTCCCACTTGAGTCCATACTCAAACTTCCTCTCCAAGAACACCCCACTCCCATCCCGAAGGGCTGTAAAGATCTGCAGCTCAGTGAAATGAGATGAATACTCCATGACAGATAGAGTACCCTGCTCTAAGCTCATGAACTCCCGGGCTCGATCGGCCCTCAGGGTCTCCGGGTAGAAGTAGTCGTAGAACACGTGCTGGAACTCCTCCCAAGCCATAGCCTGCTGCTGACCCGCCTGTGAGATCATGTCCCACCACCTCTTGGCGGAGTCTCGGATCATGTAGGTGGAGAGCTTGACCCGCCTTTCAGGAGGCGTCTCCAGATGCTCGAAGATAGTCATCATGGATTCCAGCCATGACTCTGTAGCCTGAGGTCCTCCCTCCCCCGAGAACGTGGGAGGATGCTGCTGCTAGAAAACCCACGTCAAGTCTTCTATAGACGAGGCAGGAGGTGGTGATCCTTGGAAGGCATGCATCATCCTCATGAAACCTTCCTTGAATTGCGCATCAGCGCCCGCGACTAGTACAACCACCGGTGCCAAGGCTGGCTCGGCTGGGGGATCGATAGGATGTTCTTGATCAGCCCTGTCCGGTGTTTAATCACATCCTGAGGACAGGCATACGACTGGAGGACGTCTCAGAGGCATAGCTCTAAAAGATCAAAAGCACACCTCAAATCAAGAAAAATAAGGACAATGAACACAAGAGAAAAAAATGGGAACAAGGGAAGAAAAACACACAAGATTGGAAAACACGACTACACGACATGTATAAAACTACACGTCATGTCTTTTTAAACCCCTGACATGGGCATGTACCCCGACCCTACAAGTCGTGTACACTTCAAACTACACGGCGTGTTGACCCCAACACACAGCATGTACTTGAAAACTATTTCCCTTCCTGAGTCTCCTTACATGGCTAACCCACACGGTCCGACTCAACCCAAGACTACACGGCGTGTTCGAAACAAACAAGGCGTGCACTATATAAGGCTTCGGAGGCCCGTGTTGTTAAGCACACGGCCGTCTACATGGATGAACCTTACACTACGTGCTTCGAACAAACACGGCGTGTATAGTTGAAGGTGACACCATCCCGTGTTGTTCATGACACGACCGGGTACCTGGGAAAGACTACACGCCATGTTTCGAACAAACACGGCATGTGGAAAAGAAGATCACGCCGGCTCATGTTGTTCGTGACATGGATGGGTACCTGGACCGGACCACACGGCGTGTTCCCTATAGACACGGTGTGTTCTACCCGAGCCTCCCCAGCCCGTGTTGTTAGTGACACGGCCGGGTACATGGCTCCGAACTCACACGGCGTGTACCAATGGTACACGGCGTGTTCCTGAAGTTACTCCTACGACACTGTGTTTTGCTCACACGGTCAGTGACACGGCCTGGAAACTACACGGTGTGTATCTAAAAAGTACACGCTATGTATTCTGGGTTTTCTGGATAGTAGCTCAGAAACTGTGCAGAATTACAGAAACACTAAAAACAAGGGAAAAGATTCCAATTTTTGATCCGTGAGGGCCCATAACACCTCAAAAAAACCAAATTTTGCGTTCATTCTTAAGTAAGGAACAAGACAAACAGTTTTCTAGCATAATAGCAGAGAATCTATCAAGAATCTTTCACAACAGCATGCATTATCTACACAGAGCCTATCACAACATCATACAATTGCTAATGCACCCTAGATGACATGACAAGAATGTATGACATGTGATTTCTACAAGTGCCTATATGATGCATGAGATGGCATACCCTCATCTCACCGGGTTTCGATAGAAATAGAACCGAAATATCAAAACAATAATAGCACAAGCCAAGTGAATCACTCTAGGTGATATCAGGTCAACCATAAAATCTCAAAACCAGAAACTGCAATTAACGAGGTAGTATAACTTTTCCCTGTACATGGGTTAGCTACTCTTGAGCACAGCTTAATTCCAAGTACTGAATCCATCCTATCCTTGGCTAAGGTCTCCAAACAGAAATGCAAGAGGAAATAACCCCTCTAATACCACTTTGTAATGTCCCGATTCTGGAGCCCCTCCACTGGTGCCCCATACCCGGTTCGCCACATGACCTCAAGCGCGTTTCCACGAATGCTAGAGGTTGCTGACTAGCCACGAGGGCCTTGGTGAGTCGGTGGGGAAACTATTCCCTCATTCGGTAAGGTATATAAGGTAATAAAACAACAACAAACAGCAGAAGCAGAAATCAACATGCATAACAAAAGAAACTAGACAGCGGAAGCAATGCAGATATCTAACAATGATGACAATAATGTAGCATGTACAAGTATCTATGGAAAGCAGCAAACAAAACAACCTGTTGGAATACAACTGAAACCAAGTGCAAAAGAAAGACACAGAAAGCTCCTCAGCATCGTGAGCCACGGCTCGGTACCACGCTCCCCAGCTCCTGATGCAGTCAAGATCCTGAAGTAGAAGGGCGCTTTCCCTTATCTATACTTGCAACAACATAGTCTTCATGGGCCCAAAAGCATATCCCAAAAAGGGTGTGAGATACAATCCTAGTAGGAAATCACCCAATGATTTGTTCCTAACAGTCAATGAATACATGGCAGTAAATAAACAAGAAGCAGTAAACACGAAAACACAAGCAGCTAAAATCCACAGTTCTAACAAGTAGAGCACTCAAGTAAGCAGGAAACAACAAGAAGAAAATAGGTAACCCTCTGGGTAGCTCTCACATTCTAACCCCTATGGTTCAACCTCTATGTACTAGAAACCCTATGGGAGGCACACACAGTCTCACCCCTCTGGTTCAGCTACGTAAAAAAAAAGCAGACTCTTTGAGGAAGCACTCACCGTCAATTCTCCATATAGTCTCATATCATGATAAAGGATCTCTAGGGAAGCACTCAACATCAATTCCCCCTTGTGGCCCGCGTCATGGTTAAAGACACTATGGAGAAGCCCTTCCGTCAATTCTCCCCTTGGTCCTGCATCGTGATTAAAAAGACACTCTAGAGAAGCCCTTCCATCAATTCTCCCTTTGGTCTACTACTCTAGGTTCTCACAGTCCTGAGTATAACTAAACATGCTCATCGCGTGTATATCGTCCAAGTAAACCTCAAGAACTACTTTTCTATCAGCTAAGGCTCAACAAAAATAATGAAACAATAGTCCACAATCCAACAACTAGGCATGGAAAAGAAAACTGAGCACAAAAAATACTCTAATCACAAGAAATAACCTATACTAAATCAATCAAGCAAAGCAGGAAAGTAACAAGGGAAAAAAAGGAAACACACAATACCCCGTTCAAGGGTATTGGTGGAAATTGCACAAAATATTCATCAACTTTCTACAGAAGGCACAAACCACCTACCTCGATCCTAGGAGATCGATATACGTGAACCTCGACGACAGATTACACTTAGAATGACGTGGATCTAAGAAAACACACAAACTTTTCATCCCATGATAACATGGAAAGGAGGGGGAATCAAGAAACAGGGCTAGAGAAGAAGGAAGAACTCACCGCTGCGATTCCAACGCAACTGACCGTGCTCGAATCGGATAACGGACAGCGAGGTAGGACTCCGTCGAAGATCCAGCTGTACGGTCTCTCTCGGACGGTTGAAAACTGAAGAAGAAGATGGATATGGGGGTTAGACGCGACCCCCGTCTGTTTAACAAAAAAAAGAAATTACACGGCGTGTACTTCTAGAGTACACAGCGTGTACTTCAAATTTTTCTGTACTCCGAAAAATCGGCCTCCACCTCAGCCTTACACACCGTGTGTGTGGCTCGGGCACAGCCAACACACAGCTTCGAGCCAGGAAGAGTACACGGCGTGTACTTCTGAAATTTCCAGAAAATTCATTTTTCTCAAAAACTCTAGAAAAAGGAAAAACATACCTGAAAAGAGATCTGGGTTCTTACATTTGGTATGGGAGGTAAGTTATCTCTCATATTCATTGTCCCATTCTAGATACTGTATAGAGATGGAGATGTAGATTTCCACTTATATCTACAACTAAATTTATACTGGGTATACAATGTCTTACACATGTCTCATATAAGGACGTATGTTCATAGACCACCGCATGTTATAAAATCGGTCAGGAAAAACATCGAGGATGTGGATACCTTTGCTGAGTACCTGGTAGAGATCAAGGATCAAGAGGAGAGTACCTTTTTGGGTGATTGATTCTATTAGTGTGGTTTCTGGTGGAACCAAAGAGTACCATGGAGAGGGATTCCTAGATGTGTCCTTAGTACCCTCATCTCCTAGTAAATAATTTTTAGCATTCCATGATGTAAATCCCCAAGTTGGGGACAATTTTACAATTTTTATTTTTCTAGGTATTACTTTATAATATTATATGGATTATTTTTTGAGATGGTTATAGAGACTGTGTGAGATTTTGAGACCTAGTGAGTTGAGAATTAATTTTTTAAATGTATTAAATATATTAAATATCACGCATATGCATTTTTCCAGAAAAAATAGAATAACTCTTAAAAGGAATCTTGGATCATAAATATGAGCTCATAGTTGGTCATAGAGCATTCTCTTATTCCTATGTGTGACATAAAAAAAATTGGCATCATATTTTTTTCTAAACGTCACCACGTACATAAATAATAAAATTCATTTATTTATTTATTTATTTACTTATTATATTAAGTGACACAGTGACCTAATTATTTTCTTTATTTAGAGACTCTTTTGAATAATTCTCAAGGTTTCACACGTAACCTTGATTATTGAGAGAGATCATTACAGAGAGAGCTCTTCAAAATATAAAAAGGCAGATCGAGGATCGTTTACACCAAAAAAAAGTTGAGGATCTGTTCAACAACAACAATGTGAATCAGTTCTTTGTGAGTGATCGATCTACCTTGAGGTATGATGCTATTTTATTTGGATGTATCCACGTTTTTTTATTCCTAAAAAACACTAATCAATTAAATGATTAATTGATTCACAGATCGTGCACATTCTAGGTACGGGATATATATTATTTGAGTTTAGGGAGTTCTTTGCTGATTATATTTTATCTCTTCACTTGTCATTCTAATATAAACAAATCGAGGTCAGTGCAAACATTTTCCAAGTTCCATTCCTCATTTTTGTGTTTTTTTTATTTCGTCCCTCATTCTTTGTTCATCATAGGAAATTACTTGGGCCCATGGATTGATAAATACCCAATAATAAATCATTTAAAAACCATTTCATGGCGCAACAGATTGATAGAACAGATCTGGGTTAGGTGTGATGATAAGACCAAGCGACGATGGTGATGAAAATGGATATGGATTAGATTTTGCGATCCCTAGTTTTAGTTCTAGTGTGTGATGGTGAAATGACCCAATGGATAGGTATTCCATAATTTTTTGATGAACAATGATCAGATATCTGGTGGAGATAGAGTGAATTTGACTCAAATCCATGTTTTCTTTGTGAGAATTGTGGAAAAAGTGGTGTGGAAGCAGCAGCGGAGGAGGAATCCACATTAATAACCTATGGATTCTTTGAAATGAAATTCTACACTACACGATATGTAATGCATGAACACATGTCATGTATGGATCTCTTTCTGTAGCTCTAGGGTTTATCTGGAGTTATGTATCGCACAATATGTGACCCCTATCACACAACATGTGACTTTTACATGGAGGATTGGAATGTACACAATGAGGTACACAAACAAAGATACAACTAGATGTAAATGGACATGGATAGCCATACATGGACATGGAAAGAAGTACATAGACATGAACTTGCCGGTTAATCACACACATACATAGGATCAGGCCAAGATACATGGGTAAATCCTAGTTCCAAAAGGGAATCATTGTGTACTTCCATTACATGCCATGTAATCCTTTAAAAATTTCTTGGATCACTTGCCCTATTTAGCTTAGAAAATTTTTGTTAGGGTCTGTTCCTTTTATCCATTCCTTTAGGGTTTAGTATGGATCCACATTCTATTCATAGGATGGTGATCCCATACGGAAAACTTTAGCCTTCGATGGATTCATTGAAATCCCTCCATGGGTCCCAAAATGAGATAATATATCATCATCATATCCCTAAGTGGGGTTCTTGGTATCTTTGTGACCAATATTGCCCAAGCGTTGATCTCCTACTTAGTGGGTTAATATGGATTGGGTTGTTCGTATACCCCAAGACCTTGAGAGTGACCCCCATTTGTGTATCAAACTCTTCATTCTTTAAGTGTGTGATTCTTATAGAGAGACCCGATGAGCAGGACATCTCAGATGGATTCCATCAGTACTATCTAACTCATATATTGTGTTCTCATAGACATGTTTTATATGGAACCTTCAAGAAGAAGTCCAAGGATGGAATTATAGTTGTGAAATTACCTTGAGACTGTGTGTCTATTTTTGAGTATATCTATATATTTTTGTTATGTATGTTGTTGAAATATCCATGTGATTATTTGAATTCTATTCTTGATTCTATATACTTAGTGATTTTAGGGTGTCCTAATATTTATTGTTATACTCACCCATACATGGGCCTTTCCTACACATGTCATGTCTTATGAAGATGACAAACCGTTTGATGGATTCCCTGAGGTACTGGGACCCGATAGAGATGAGTGAGCCAAACAGACGGAGGTGTATTCCTATAATTACCTTGACAACATTCCTCTTATATTGTTTCAGGTTGGACTTTTTTTATATTTCTTTAAGTGGTCTTGTGTTTAACCCCATGATTTATAGTATTTTTTTTGTACATTGATGGTGGTATTTTAGATGTATTCATGCATGGTTAAAGTTTTTTTATAAATAATCATTGTATGGTCTTAGAGGTGTGTGAAATTGTATAGGTACATTAGGTTAAGGCCTCTCATGTGTGTTATATGACTACTCAGTTATGGTTTCTAGCCCTTTGATTATTGGAGGTAGGAATGGTATTGTTGTGGTTCGGGCATCGTTGGTCCATATCATGAGAAGTATGAACATTAAACCAATCATTGAACAAATGGTAAGGTTAATGACCATAATTAGAATAAAAAACCTCTTAATCCTAGAGGTAAAGGGAAGCCTCGTATGATCATAATTCCTGCTGTGGTTTCTAAGAATGAACTCATCAAAGGTACAGTTCCCATCCAGTCTAGAATTTAATATGCCTTATTTTGTCCAGGCTATACCCACTCTTTTATATCTAAATAATTTTTTAAGGGTTTCACGTAACCACCATAATGATTAGATGTTGAGTTTTCAAAAAAAATCATATTGGTTCAATGACCACATTTCAAATTTATAACTCCTATCTAATATAAGTTTTTGGGAATTTAATTATTATAAATCAAGTGATTCCCAATGGGTTGTAACCCTAGTGTTAGACTTTACCAATAGGGTTGGGAGGGAGACCTAGAGACCCTTAGTTTGAACATGGAACTTACTAAGTCGACAATTGGTATAATCGAGAGTGACCCATATTATGGGTTATCCAGGACTTGAGGTGCCTTTAGAAGTGGTGATCTTAGTTTTACATTCATTTTGAGACTAATGAATGACAATTTCTTGGGGCTGGTGTTGTAGGTTGGGTGATGACTTTAGTTTTTGATAAAGCACATGGAGTACTTGGGTATCGAGACTAGCGTTGACAGGTGAGACTTTTTGGGTACCTGACCCTACCAACCAGTGGGTGTGATTTGAGTAGCATAGTTAGATCATGGGTAGATACTCATGACAGATATTGAACTGGGTGTAGGATATGTGTATGTATTAGGTTAAGAAACCATTATCCTAGGATGGGAACCTCTAGTATTAGAATGACGTCTTGAGTTGTTGGTCATGGAAAGAATCATGGAATCGGTATAGTGCCTTATTTTTAAGAGGAGTTCAAAAGGAGCTTATTGTGTGTCGAGTATGATGTCCATAGAGAAAGGTTAGTTTTTCCTTGGGAGAATACAAATTGTTAGAGTGTGCATCAAGGGTTGGATTCGAAGATGGTCATGAGCATTCCAAGGATCAATGGAATCCTAGTTATTTGCATGTGTAACTTGTAATGTTCCAACCCACTAGGACCTTCTTAGCTAGTGAAAGGCCAGGCCACCACAACTCGAAGACTACATCCAATAGTCTAGGGGCTAGATACAAGTTCCAAGAAGGCATAATGTAAATGGTAGTCATTTTATTAGTGTATATATACCCATTCTCCCAATTTCATATATACAACAGTGTAAAGGAATAATAAAGAAATGACAGTAACATATAGAGTAAACCATGAATGAAATACCTCTATAGAATACACCATATTATGAAATAATACAACAAAAGTGTAAGGGGTAAAATATATTACCAATTAAAATGATTTCTGGACCTAACAATAATAGGAATAGAAAAATAGCTGAGAGGGCCCAACTCCTGATCTGCAATCTCGACCACCATACTAGAGTATTCATTTGGTCCCCCAAAATCACTTATGATCTGTCTGTTGATTACATAAGACATGACACATGAGGTAAAATCCCATGTAGGGGTAAGTTTATACATACCCAATAGAAATCCGTAAAAACTGAAGAGGGTTCAATAAAAGATACGATAGAAGTAGTATGCTAAACCCAAATAAAGCGGGAAATGAAACCATAACAACCTATATATATTCTCATAAAGAAACCCATATGCGATATAAAGGGGATCTTAAAATCAAATCCTAACCTAGGATTATGAGTCTCCCTATAGCTCCAAATAATCCATCTTTGATGCCCAGGATCTCATACATCCATTGTGGTAATAGTGTAAAGGACCCACACCTCGACACTGTTTCACATAGTTTAGGGGGAACAATATCAAAAAGAGGACCCATGGCCTAGTGCATCAGGGGGGTGCCACTCAGTTTATAGAGGACCCATGCACTATTACACCAAGGGGGTTTCACCCAATAGGTAGAAGAACTACACCCCAGTACATCTGGGGATTCCAATATATAGGTAGAGGAATCATTCACCAGTGCATCAATGGGGTGTCAATCGGTCGGTAGAGGAAACACACCCTAGTTCATTAGGGGGTTCCACTTAGTAGGTAGAGGACCCATGACCTAGTGTATTATGGGCTTCCACTCAATATTTAGAAGAACCTATGGCCAATTGTGAGAGGGGATCCACTAATCTAGTGTAAGGTGTATAGAAGACCCACATCCTAATACAATGGGGGGGTTTCAACCCTGACCACTCTCACTAGTGATCCTGCCTGATCATTTTCATGATCAAGCATCACCTAAAGAATTATCATGCTCGAAATATTCCACATTGTAACTCAAAATACACTTCAAATTCTACCATCCATTATATGTGAAACGTTTCTCAGTATATGCTACTCACAGCCCAAAATACTAGTCTATGAGAAGGAGATATAGTAGGTGGAAGTTTCTCATAGGGCTACATGATGTGTATAGGGTCCACACAATGTGTGATCCCACTCCACTATCTGATCGTGTTCTCCTCTAGACATGGCTCAGAGGTCATGGCGTTGTACATGACATGTAAGGGTAACACATGACATTTCTCAACCACATGAGGCTGGTTTGTATTCATTGATCCATTCAAATATACGAAGTTGTGTACCTACTCATGCCTGGGTAATAGCCCAATATAATGTACTCCTAGAGTACACGTCGTTTCCTCCCATATGGGGTCCTACTAGTGTGAAGCTAGACTATGGATTATCCACCTGGGGAGGGTCACACAATGTGTGGGACCACCATAGTACATGTGATACCTATCTTGCCCAAACCCATATTAGATGTAGTTGGGTGGGGCTACACAACATGTGTTCTTTGACTATAAATTGTGTAGTCGAATTTTCCATAGAAAGTATAGATATTCATATGAATCCCAAATCCACTTATCCTACTTGTATTTTCATCCATTAACCACTCAAAATCTTCCATAATCGAAGGAAATGAAGTTTACTATCAATTTCTCATCCATTAGTGGCTAGAAATCAGAATCTAGCCACCCGCACAATGTATGTAGCGCTGCCCAACATGTCTCTCATCACCTATTATTGCTTATCAAGATCTCAGATTCATGGATTCCTCACCCACATCCAATTAACTATCCCAATCCATCAAAAAATAATTATCCTAATTTTCATTCACAAAACCAGCATCAATCTAGGGGTTCTGTCATGATCAAAACCACCCCGTAAATGTCGAACCATAACCTTGTGGGTTAACAGCAAAGAGCACAAATAACGGTGGGGAGAAATAAACAGGAATGAATTCAATCCTTCATTGTACAAATTTTATTAGACAATTATTACATAATTAATATGTATAGGGTATATATCATGGCATATAAAATATAAAATCTCTCCCAACAGTTTAAATTTATGGAATAGGTTCATGTGAAGATCAAAATATAATAGATCAAATAATAGCAGATAAAATCCATTATAAAATTTTTAATCATGGAAAGAAACCACAATTGTTTACCCCTACCTTGATTATGGATCAATAATTGGTGAATAACACATTCACCAATGATGTAAAAGACTTGTTGTGTTCACTAACTCTTGATCCACCTTGATCTGATAATTGTTTGTCATCTAATGTCGTTCTACCAACAAATAATTATATCCTCCTACTCTCAAGTCTATAAATGTTTATATAGATTAACATTGAAAAATCATCATGAAAGAATACATATAGAAGGAGGTTAATGTTAGTTTTATTAAATAATTTAATTTATTTAATTAATTAATTCTCTTAACGCACCCACCAACGACTGTCTAAGATGAACAACTGGAACCAACCAACATTACGTCACACCTAGGGTAAAACCATCTTTCTATAATTAACTGTGGTCACAAATGTTTGATATGGGACTCATTTTATGAGATATTACACTATTTCTGAAAAAACATTCATCCATGGTATTAATATATTAAATAGTTTTATAATTTAAATTTTGGTCTCACCGAGCCTTAAAATATTTTGTCATCTTAGAACCTGGATCTAAAAACATTTCCTTATATATTTTAAAGTATTATAAGTAAAAAAATTGTGTTATTACATTCCTAGTAACTTGATAACCTGGAGGGTATGGCTTGGTAGGATTAGAACATATGTTTGGTTATGGAGCATATTGACGTAACACTCCAGAGTGAGCAGTGTCTGGAAATACTAGTTGTTATATCTTATGGGAGATAGGGAATTGGTATTTGTGATCATAAACTTTTATTGGATGTGAAATTTCAAGGATTATCCTATGTTTTGGACATTATGTCAATCATGATCGTGTGTCTCAAGCGCGATAAGGGTCATGGGAGTATTTAAGGATCATTGGATGGTCGTTTCAGTGTTTTGATGCTGAAATAAATGGACAGTGTATGGTTTGGATAGTTAATGTCACTGGAAGTTATGTATGTTAATTTTTTATCATGCTTGTATGATCATAGGATTATTTTATAGATAAATTCATCATGATTGAGTTTTAGTGTTGTGTCGGCAGCTGAGCTGATCACTTTTGAGGAAAGGTGTTCAGATGTGACACAACTTATATTCTCACATATAATTGGATTCAGTCATTTAGTAATTGTACTAATAAAATCCTTTAATATACAATGAGCGTGTCTTGATCATTGGCTAGGGAAATTCTAGGAAATTATGGCATGCTTCTGTTTGGAAGGGACTATCAGAGAAATCCTATTATGAATTGGAAATTACAAATGAGAATGTGTATTGATATTTAGGAATTTTCCTCATATATGATGGGTTTGGTAGTTTGGAACCATTATGGGAGATTCATTGGGATTCTATATGTGTGTTTTTATATGAAATTCTAATGATGGAGGCACTGCAACTCAAAATGTTCCTTCTTGTGAAAGTTCATATGGTGGGGAGAACTATACGTTGAATGAAGAATGATACCATGAAATATTCATGTATTAGGTTTTAAGGGATCAGGTAAGTTCCAGATCAATTTTTTGGTAGTGGTTTTCAGTGTTATATTGAGTTTTGGAAGTTTCATCACTTAATGTTCAATGTTTTTATTTGGAATCATATTGGGAATTCAGAGGTGGAACACAACCATTTGACCAAGAATTCATGAATGAGGTTCTTTGGGAAGTCCATTTTGTAAGAACACTATGGCTTCTTGGGTATGATAATAATTATGGTTGGGAGGATGTAAAATCCTGTGTTTGTATGAGTTGAACATTTCATAAGGAATATGAATTTTCAATTACTGGATGGCTTGAATTTTGATTAGGGATTTGGAATGGAGTTTAGAGAGTTGGATTTCCTCAGAGTTGTGTTTTTGGACATGGAATGAGGCTTGGAAGGCAGTTTGGAGAAATTTTGGGAGTTTCTATGTTAGAGTTTCAATATTGGGGGAAATATCATGGGCCACACATTTAGTGTCAGTCGTGCATCCCAACTATATAGCCTATTTTTCTAAGACACGTGATTTTTCTAAACAATTCAATGGAATTAGAGGAAATGTGGGATGAATAAAATAAAATTTAAAGGAATTCACATGGGTTACACATAGTTCTTCAAACAATGCACACTAACCATTTGATGGGTTCTTCCTTGTATGGTGAGGTCTTCATAGTTGGTGCACAGTTTAAACAATTGCGCACCCAAACCGTGCACCACTTTAAATGTAATAAAATTATAGTCCCCTATCCCCTTAATTTTAAGAGGCTATATCCCTCTTTATACATTCTTCTTTACTCATGTGATTTGTATCCCCACCACCTTCCTTTTCCCCTTTAATCCCCTTCAAGGGGGTGTTTTTGTTGTCTTTCAATGACATTTTGAGGTATGATTCCTCCTCTAGTAACCTATTTTATCCACCCCCTTCCTTTTTTCAAATTTTCTATTTCCATGGGAAGGGTTTTATATTCTGATTCCACCAAAGCATGATAGAATCAAATACAAGTGATGGGGATTTCACTCTACCTATGAGAGGACTTCCTGGGAGGCTAAATTCATTTTTCCACATGTAGTTTATGTGAGGTATGCCTCCATTATGAATTTTACTAGGTTTTCACCCAAATATAATGTAAATGTCAAATTATTTTGGGGATTTGTTTTGAGTATTTTTCTTTGAATCGGGTTTGGGTATGAGATGGGCCCTTAGAGTTTCTTTAGTCTTACTTTTTTCACAACATGGTGATGTGGTAATTTTTTCCATTTATTCCTAGTTTTAATTAAATTATTTAATTAATTATAATTGATATATTTAATTGTTTTGAGTTTCATAGCATGATTTAGGAGCTTCGTAAGTGATGTGATATGGGACAATCTTAGTTATACCTATGGATAGGCCTTGAAAGCTATTTTTGTCCCTTTGAAGTAAATAGAAAAGGATTAGTGGTATCATGTACTTTCCCTATGGAATTTATGTTTGTATATGTTTCATGTGGATTCTCATGCATGCCACTGGGGTGATAACTAATGTTAAATTTAATTAAATGGAATATTTTAATTAGATTAAATTAAAATTATTAATTGAAATGGATGAGTTCTAGAGGGCATGAACAACTCATGTACGCTAGCTTAAGGCCTTGGACAGAAAGGATGGGGTTAGGACCTTTGTGATATCGGCTAGCCTCCAAACCTCATGTGGGGCGAGGATGGATATGATGAGACTAATTATATCATTATTTGGGATTATGTCACCATAAAGATATAGGTAAGGGTATATATAGGGACTACAACCCATTTAGTCTTTATTGGACCCCCTTTTGGAGTTTGATCTTTTTTGGATTGTCGGGAAGAGGGTGGGATGAGTGATCCTCTCCACTCTGGTATGACTAGGCCTACATATAAATACCTTAGGCATATCGAGATTTGGTTGAATGGATGGAAAAACCTAGTGGTACTTGACTTCTAAGATAGGCTACGGGGAATATTCTTGATTAAAGATTTGTGGTGAGACCCCATGTGGATGAATAGTTCACGCTACCTTCTTGAAAACATTGACTGTTGTGGAATCCTATGGTGTCGAGTGATGACCCTAGACTGTGCTGAGACCAAGGACCCATGTGAGGGTGCCTCTGCTATACTGATATCAAGGGGGTAGTAGGTACCATGTGAATTTTTCCCTAGTGAGGGGCTAGTTATGGGAAAGGGTTGAGATGATTGTGGGTGTCACTTTAAAACCGGGAAAGAAGTTTTTAGAATTATTAACCTATAATGAGGTGGTTTGTGTTATGGGGAGTCTGACCATGGATTTCCCGGAGGGTTTTACTAATGGCCTCCAATGTTTATAATTTATATATTGATGTTTGATATGGTATAAACCATATAGAATCTTGATGATTTTATAGAAACTCTCATAGGGGAGGATGCTGTAATTATTATAGGGAATAAACCTCAATGGATCACTCCCATAGGGGAGGTTTGTGATACTTTGTGGTTTATGTCCTAGATGGATCACTCCCATAGGGAGGTTGGATAAAATTCATATTAGGATTATGTTTATCTGAGGATACCCCCATATTGTAGATCTATGATATTATTTGGGCTTCCATGGATTTGGGTATGGGTACGGATAGAGGATTTACAATGTTAGAGCTCAGATATGGTTGGGTTACCATCGATTTGGATATTTTACTATCCAGTGTCCCATCATGTGATATCCCTATAGGGGCCTTAGCGTGGGGGATTTGAGCCTATAATCTTCAAAGGTCATACTATATTTTGAAGCATGGCTAGTATGGTATACTCGAATATGGTAGATCTATGATGACTATTGAACACTCCCTTAAAGGAAAGTCTATGATGACTATAGAATACTCACATATGGTAGGTTTGTGATACTATAGTTGGAAATATTTCATGAAATTATCATATACACTCTAGCATTGGTCTAAACCAAGTATGGTCGATTGGGTTCATGGTCCTAAGGATCAATTTTTTTATTTTGATATTTATTTAAACTGATCATGTCACATGAACATACCATGGAATATAATAGTTAGTATGAGACAATGTTGGTGGTTCCAAGCTAATTTTTTTACTCACACCATACTTAGGATGCCACTACATTTGTGTGCCTGAGTAGATGTTCACTTGGTTATAGGTATAGGTTGGGATAAGGTCTAGTATTGGTCGAGTAGGATGGCTCAAATATGTACATAAATCTTCAAAAGATGTATGGTTTTGGGATGAAAAGGATCCACCTTTTTCTGTTTTGTATATGTAATTGGATCAATGGGTGGTTAGTGAACGCATTTCATTCTATTTGGGACTTTACAACATTTCATTTTTTATTTAGTCTTTTTAAATTTATTACTTCCACTTCTAGTTTTTTATTCCACGTGTGATGTTTTTATGTTGTTTACTTATTGTGCATTCTGGTGTAGGGGATATAGTATCCTCATAGTACCACCTTAGACACATGATATTGTAAGGTATCCTATGTAATTTGGGGAGGAATGATTGAGTTCGGTAATGACTACTAGTCTAGGAATCCTTCTATGGTTCAGGGTGGTATGACGTTATATAATATTCTATGGATTTTAAAGTTTGGTGGGATCAATAACATTATATGGTCAAATTTTCTTACAATGATATATTTCATTCAAACATTCAAATGGATCCTTATGAATCCATATATGGGATGATGTTTATAAATCTAACATACCTAGGATGAAATTAGTAGAAGAAAGATATTATGACCTATGCTAGTTAAGGAAATGAAATAGAATGTTAGATCCATTAAGTAGTACATCTGTAAAGATCAAAGTTGACATAAGAGTTGTGTTGAAAATATTTATTGAGATCTGGAATTCAAATATGGTGAGAAGGTATTCCCTCAAATATATCATTATAAAATGGTTATGAGATTTTTAATGAAGGTAAATATGACCCATAAATATATATATTCTATATAAATTATTGATCATACTGAGATAATTTATTATCACTTGGAACTTCCACCAAATCTCTCTAAAATTCTTGATGTGTTCCACATATCTCTCTTGAAAAATTACATCCTAGATCCTTCACATGTACTGAACTCATAGGTTGTACCATTGTAGCATGATCTCTCTTATGAAGAACAAATAATGGATATTCTAAATCACAGATAGAAAGTGTTATGAAATATAACCATTAACATGGAAAATATTTTGTGGAAAACCCATTAATTTGAGGAAGTTATATGGGATCATGAAGATGTGATGATGTAAAAGTATCCTTAGTTGTTTGTATTATAGTGATATAATTTCAAGAAATAAATTCTTATAAGGGGGTAGAATATAAAAAACTGAGATTTTATGATATTTTTATATTTAAATAAATTTAATTTCATGATGGCTTTTTATGCACACTACACTGAGTTTAAACAAACTATGATATACTATTAAAATATTATTACTTAATCTGAAAATTATCGTATAGTTGTTGGATTTTCAATTATGAATAGGACTAACTAAATTCAGAAAAATTATTGTTTTTTATAATTCTAAAATTAATTTTTTTTAATCTTTTAGAAATTAAAATAAAATCATTTGATGGTAAAAAAGTGATGTTTTTCCAAAAAACCTATTTTTATATTAATAGTGTTTTTATATTAATAAATTAAATTAATCTATATTTATTAATGAATTTAATGAAATATTTATATAATATTTTTAATAAAATATTATCATTCATCAAATATATTTTACATGGAAAGTAATGAAGGTAAAATTAGTTTTATTCTTAAACATTCAGATTGCTAAAAATGGTTTTGTTGTGTTCTGAATGCTTATTTTTAAAATTAATTTCTATATGTTAAAGAAATTAAATCTTATAAAATGAATTCAATATTTTAAATAATAATATTTAAAAAAAATTAAATAGGTCCACTTAATTTTCTGTCATAATGAATAGTAAAATTAGTAGAAATGTGTTACCATGGTTAAGGTTATAACAATTTTACTGGGGGTTAGCCTTAGACATATGGTATAAAATATCAAAAAATCATTAATTTTATTGTTTGGTGTTATTTTGAACAGATACTTACTATATTTAGGTGTTGTTAATTTATGATCCACTTATCTACAATAAGACATTTTTATATTTTAATGCTTTAAAAAATTCTAAGTGTGTCCTATCATACCCTTATAAAAGGATACCACCTATCCAATATTCCCCACTTAATGAGACTTATATATAATAAAATAAATACCATAATAACTTTATAACCCCCCCCCCTCACAGACACATAGATATCCTACAGTTCATGTTTTTATCATAATACCATCCTTTCAAGGATGAAGATGTAAACCAAATGAGGTTTCTTAATGAAGAGGTATCACTCTTAAACGAATACATTAAATTTTATTTCTTATTGTACCTAATTTAAATATATGGTATCCATTATAAAATAATATTCATTATCTTAAATATAATTAATTTTTATTTTTATTATGGATCAATCATTTTCCATCTCCCTTCAATCAAATTGAAAATAAAAGTATCGCGTGTGCGTACATGTGGACTACCGCCTCCATGTAGCGATATGATTCATTTTCCATATCCATCATTCATTGTTGGTTATTATGATAAATTTAATTATTATAAATAATAATTATGAAATAATTTTTTTTAATTGTAATATTTTATACACCTTCTTACCTTTCCATTTTTTGGAAAACAATAATGTCGGTCGTGCATACATGTGGACTCCCACCTCCACACAGAGATGTGATTCTTTTTTATCACTGCATTATATGAATTATTATATATGTGAATATGAAAAATAAATATTATAATTATTTCAAGATTATGATTCTGGATATGATGAAACCCTAACCAATGTGAAATTACTAGAACCATTGAACTGAAACTTGCAAGGAAAACAGACCAGTTTTCAACCAAATGTTATTTTAATGAAGAAATTGTTAATAGAAGGATAATTTGAAATTATAAAATAATAAAACATAGTTATTTATTTATAAATATGATTCTTAGATATACTTATAATGAATTTATATTTATTATATAGTATATTTGAACACATATAAATCAAGAAGGGACTTGAGGAGATTGTTATATTACAATCTCATTGCTTTTCAGGATTATCTATGCTATATTTCCATTGAGAGGAATTATATGAATATTATTATTTAAACCAAGAATATTTTATTATAATTTTATTATTTATGTATTTTCTATATATTTGTACCATTTTATACATTTTGATACTTAAAATGGTTGAGAAAATGTTTTTAAAGAAAATTTGACCCTATTTCTTATTTGGTCGGTGAACTTTTTATTCCATGTCCATACTCTTCAAAATTATTTTAGGGAAGTTCTTACATATACATGAAATGTTTCAAAAAATCATTTTCACTACCTTTTAATTTATTTACAAATGTTTAAAATGAATCTTTTTAAAGAATCCTTTTTCTAAACAAATAATTTTTTTACTTTTTACAAAGGAGTGCAAGGAATGTTTTATTTTAACACATACAACATGAACAGATCTTCCCATTCACATGATCATTCGTTACATTGAATATTAATTTACAAATTCCTTTTTTATTTTCAATTAAATGTATTTTGTAATTTTTTTGGGGATTTTCTATTAAAATCTTATCCAAATGAAAGGATATTTTCTCATGTTTTCAAATAAAGGTTCAAATGATATTTTAAAGGTATTTTTCATATAAGTAAATATATTTTAAATATTTTTATGCTTCACTGGGTATATGATATTATGATACCATCCACTTTCTTTCTCTATGTCTTTATGATGATGATAATTTAAGGATTATTCTATAAAACTCTCTTTTTTCCCATGGGTTAATTAAGCTATGATGAAACCTTTATGAAACCCATTTCTTTTCCATGATTTATGCTATAATCATATAATAAATTTATAAATATTTATGACACATATATTCTTTCCAGGGGTTATGATATGATAATATGATAAATGTTTTATGATCTTTTGGTATATATTTTTATGGTTTTTAATACATTATAGGTAATCCCTTAATTATATAATCCTCTAATTAATTTGGAAAAGATGGATATCTCAAGAGAAAATAAGGACTTGAATAGGGAGTGAACTTAGTTTAATAAGTGAATTTTTCCATTATAATAGTCTTGTGAGTGAACCTTGACTAAGTAAAATACGGAATGGGTAGTGAACCCAATCAACTATGATAGAATAATAAGTGAGCATTGACTAAGGAAATGAATATCTATGAATATGTGTATTCCAAAAACTTATATCTTATTCTTTTGATATATTCTCATGGATCATGATTGATTATTTAATATTCCCCATACTTATTAATTATGTAATTTGTTATGATAAAGCCTTATGAAATGATTTAGGATCAATGATCTTTGAATAATTGTTTATTATTATTTCATGTTATGATTATGTTCTCATACTGTTATACTTATTTTATTCTCACTTATAATAATTGATTAATATCTATTATGTTTACCCTTACTGAACATTTATACTCCCCCTTTATATATTTTCCTTTAACCAAGTTATGATGAATATTTTTAAGTAGGTTATTTATAAAAAGTGTACAATGTTACAAGAACATCATGGGAGATGTTAAAGATATTTCATGAAATAATTTTATTATGTATCTAGTCTCCAAAGTTACTAAACCCTTATGGTTATAGGGACTGTATTGTTACAAAATGTATTGAATATTAATGTAACATGATGTAATATATATGTATAAAATGATTATGTATCCTCAATCACTATAAGATATGTTTAATATAGACTATTAATCTTTGAAATCATCAATGAATCAAATAAATTATGGGTCCTAAATGAAATAACTTTGCATTTTGATAACCATTTATTTATTATCAATACTCTGAGGAATGATGGGAATATTTTGAATATGAATTTTTTCAAATCCCATATTTGGTTTTAATTAGGAGGGTCCCATTTTTAGGTAGAAATAGATGAGTCTTTCATGATATTAGAAATATAATTTGTCAGATTATGGAATGGGATGTTTTAGATCGAATCCATAAAAGAATTATGATCTGAATCAGCATGTTTCTTGATATCTCATAACCTTTGATGTGTATATTTTTCTAAATATCCAATGAATCAAATGCCAATATATCCCTTGAATATAAAAAACTACCAATTTTCTATTGTTCATGTGGTAATCTAGGATATTTTGTGATGAAATCTAAATGAAATGTTGTTACTGATAAAAAAAAAATATAGTTCATCAATATGGCCTTTACCTAAATGCTAAAACAATCATGGATTCTATTGTTTCATAATCAAAGAAGTAAAAGGATAGAGAGAGACTTGTGAGGGTATCAAATCTCAAGATATATTCAAAATGAACTATTTTTATCTCTATGGTTCCTCATATCACCCCTTCAGAATAGGATCTCCAATAAATATGGAAGTATTAAATTACTCTCAGGTTTTTTAATTGAAGAATATTTTTTTGAATAATGTCTCATCACTTGAGATGTTTGATAACATTGGACGTTTTCAGTTTTATTGGGAAGGGGAAGGTTTTAGAGTATGGGAATAATATATGGTTATGTAATAATGTGTTTCTGATGCTTTTTTTGGGGCACGCGCGTCTATCTTGTTTGGGGACGAAAGTTGCGGTTCTGTTGCCCTCTATTCCCACTTTCCAAAGGCGGGTGGAATCCGTTGCTTATTCAGGGATGTCTGCTCCTTGATCGAAACAGGATGATGGGATGTCGGTTCTTCCTTCCATGGATTCCTCCTCAGAACTCATCACCTAGTTCAAGTCTACCTCATAGACTTAAGACATTCTTTGTGAAACTCTTCCCCATGCCATATCTTCACGGATGCCAGTTAATTACACTGCTTATGTTGGGAAATTCCAAGGGGTCTGGTCAGGGCAGTAACCTTCGGTTTGGGGAGTACTCACGTTGGGAATCACTAGCTTGTCTAGGTTTCATCCCCTTATTATAGGGCTTCTTGAGGGCTCAGAAGCCCGAGACATCCCACATCGAATGTGGTGAATTAGTTGTTTTTGGCATGTATCTAAGGTTTTCCTTAGATTCCCATGTTTAAGACAGGTCATTCCGCGAGTTTAATGTCCAACAGAGATGGATTGGACTGATCAGAACACTAACTAGAGTGGATCAGATTGGTGCAACCTCTAGAGGAAACACTGATGTTGGGGCCAACGTGTGGTTGGCTTCCCGATTGTTGTTAAGGGGGATGAGGTATGAGGTGTCATGATCCCACCGGGACGTAGCGGCCTGGGTAAGAATCAGGATGGATGGTGGAGCAGTTGAATGAATTGGATGGTGAATGGGATGGAACCTTTTACGAGGATGACGATGGTTTTGGGATTGAGCCTCAAAGAGGCTTCCTCCGTATCCTTTTGGCAGGGAATCAAATTCCACATATTTCATCTTATGATGTCTTACTGCTGATTGAGGTTTCCAATGGCTTAACGCTGGATGGGGTCACAATGTCTTACCACTTGATAAGAATGTTGATGACTTACCACTGAATAGGATCACAACGTCTTACCACTAATTGAGGTCCCAACGGCTTACTGCTGGATGGGGGATAACCGACATGAATATGGTTGGGACAAATGGTGTATGGTGGTATTGAACCTCTTGGAGGCTTCCTACGTACCTTTCCTTGGAAAGGATCAAAGGCTTCATAGTTATGGGTGGGCTTGGTGTGAAACGGCTTACCGATGACTGGGGAAACAACCGCTTACCGCTGATTGGGGTCCACAGTTTAATGTCATGCAGGACGGTGGCGAACAGACGTGAAGGAGGGGCAGAACGACTGAGTGTTGGTCTCGAACCTCATGGAGGCTTCCTACGTACCCAACATTATCAAGGATCAAAGTCCAAATAGTTCGTAAGGGGGGCTTGCTGCACCGACATGAAGATGGTCAGGACCAATGGTTGTTGGGATTGTACCTCACGGAGGCTTCCTACGTACCTTTCTTTGGTGAGGATCAAGGTCCATCTAGTTCGGATATAGTGCAGGGTTGGTGAACTGGTGTGAATAAGGACCTAGGGTCCAGGTGGATTGTGGGCTTGAACCTCATAGAGGCTTCCTACGTACCGTGCCTTAAAAAGGATCAAAGACCCCATAGTTCATGGGTTGTTTCACTTTGGTGAACCGACATGAAGATGGTCGGGACCAATGGGTGGTGGGCTTGAACCTCAGGGGGGCTTCCAATGTACCTTTCCTTGGTAAGGATCAAAGACCTCATAGTTCAAGTGGAGGGAATTTGAGGCTTACACTCTAAGGCGGCCCAAGGTGTTGGTGAACTGATGTGAATGGGGTCGGAATGACCGGGGTGGTGGGCTTGAACCTCGTGGAGGCTTTCTACGTAACTTTCCTTAGTAAGGATCAAAGACCTTGTAGTTCATGGGTTGTGTTTGGGGCTTAAAATCTAGGATTACCAAGGTGTTTGTCATGGCCGGTGCCTTCTCTAAGACCACGTGAGTCATGCTCGATGTGAGAAACAAGAGACAGCAAAGACCTGATGATCATGTCACGAAAGGTGCGTCTGTGGGATATAGAGTGGGGCTTACACGTGATCGTATCCCAAATAGGAAATAGGTGATTATGCATGGTTAGAAGCCCAAAGATTTGGGACTTACTCCAAGTTGGAGGCCCAGTGGCGACAAAGCCCTATGAGATATGGATTTGGCACCGAAGAAAGGAGGGGCTGGGATGCTGCCTCTTGCAAGAAAATCTAGGGGATTACACCAAGATATATTCCCTTCCCCCCATGGACAGATGTCGCTATGATAAAGAGGATCTCATTCCATGTGAGAAATGATCCCACTAACATGGAGACTAGTGGGCATGCAGAACATCCAAGGTGGGGGAAACCCAAGTGCGAGGCACGGGGCGAGGTCATAGTTTAATGTCAAGTGCTGAGGATGATGGTTCTTGGCAGTTTAACATCATGAAGCTCAGACGAGGCAAGATCACTCCACACCCTTTGGACTTACATAACCGATACTTTCCAGCCCTTGAGGGAAGGAAGGCATCAAAAATTTCATTGCTTGGGGTGTTATGGAGCGAACCATTGAGGGGTCCATGTTAGCATGGCTATTCAAAGAAGAAATAGCCATTAGCGTTCCTATGAGAAGAATCATGAGGTGAATCAATGCAATGGGAAGTAGCTTCCAAGGGACATTGAAGTTACTTCATATGATCCTAGATGGTCGTATGAGAAAGGAGTGAATGGCGAAGGTGTTTTGAGTGCGGGAGGCGCCTGAAAATGATGCCTGGAAGAGTGACATTACGGGTGCACAAGGGGGGAGGCTTTCGCACAGAAGGAACAGCCGCGCGAAAAAAGGGTCGTGCTGGTGAGAAATAGAGCTGGTGGTGAAAACAAAGGTTGGGGATGTGCACAATTGGGTTGCTTTCACGAAAAAGGTCGAGGTCGGTGCGGAAAGTGGGGTGTGCAAGTTGGAAGGAATTGTGAGATGAAGGACAGATTGCGCACAATTGTGCGTGAGGTACGGGACTCGATGGGATTTGGATGAGGATTAAACCCGAGGGGTATCGTGCCAAGGTGGATAACCCGGTGGCCTGGCGGGAAAAATTATTTACCTGAGAGTCATATTTTTTGCACACGAGATCTGAATTTCGTGCTGGAGAGACGGTTCAGATTCTTTAGCCAGGAAGTCGAAGGGGTGAGCTTCTATTTATAGGCACTCGGAGTAATGATTCCGTGTTGAAACCGGCCTATGAGAAATATGGTGTGCCGGTTTCGGCTGCACGAAAATCCAACCGCGTGGGGGTGGAAGTGTGTAAATTTCCACACCCTCGCAAAAAACTCTCGTGAATCCAAGAATTTTTTCCGTGGGTTAGTTTCTTTATATGCACCGTGGAATATTATTCGCACGGCCCCTCTTGGCCCCCCAGAATGGATCCCCGAGTCCAAATATGGCTTCCCTTTTTCGCACCCAAAACTTCTTCATCCATTGAGCATTTTTTGACGTCTACAAATTACCCCCCCCCCTCGAAATTGGATCGCCGAGGGGCCAAAATGGTCAGATTCTGAGGGAAACACCTTGATGTTGGACTCCCTGGGGCCTACGCGCGCTAAAAATGGGTGTGGCGTGTAAAACTGATCTGCATCGCACAATCCACTTTTCTGTCTCACACAAAAACCCATCTTCGAGCCTATAAAATCACTTTGGGTCCCTCATTTTGTATGGATTTTCTCACGCGATAAGTCAAAAGCTCTTGTGCATGAAAAATTTCCTCCGCCCTGCGCGAAAAACTCTTCGGTTGTGGGTAATTCACCGAGGTCAGCTTCCATTTTATACACAAACCCGGGATTTTGTGTGCTAGCTTCTGATATTTTGTGTCGGCCTTTTATTTTTTGTTCCAACCTCTGATTTTTGGCGTCGGACTCTTAAGACCTTACCGGTAAGAGATGTCCGCCAATCAAGCTAACGTTGAGGGAGAATCCACCTCCGCTACTCAAAGAGTTGAGATGGTCTCCAACCCTGAGTTTTAAGGTGCCCGAAAGATCGTATCCAGCAACCATACTCTTTTCAACATGTTGAACCTGGCTTATAAGGAGTATGCACTATCTTCCAACCTACTGATATGGGACTTCGGTATCCTGGAGGAGGTACCCATGCTAAGATTTGAAGTCGGCAGACCGTGGTCATGGGTGACCCATGAGGATAACCTACCTCGGTATAATATCACCTAAAATGGACATACTTCTAGAAAAACTAGACATATTGATGTTTACATCCTCAATCCCAGGACCAGGGCCATTTCAGGGAGTGACCCTGTCAGGGAGAATTCTCTGGTCCTTTACGCAAGCACCTTCTATTAGAGTGTTACTGACGAGACTAAAGACTGGCAGCAGGATTGAGGCCTGTGGTCTGGAGATAATTTCATGAGTCAATGGGCTTGGGAATATTGGGTTTTCCTGACATGAGACCAGTTTGGAACCAAACTATGGCACATCGGTTTGTTCAAGGTGGTGTGGACGTCGCAGTTGTATTTCTATCGCCAGTATGATCTCGGGCAAGAGTTGTTTACTCGATGGTCCCCTGATACCAATACCTTCCATCTTCATCATGGGGAAGTTGTTATCAGATTTTGGGAAATCCATTGCATCGGGGGTATCTCTTTCAATGTGCACCAATATGATGAATTAATCCCGCCAAAGAATGTCCGAAAAGATGGATCACGAACCCCTTTGCTGACATGGAACATGTTTGAGCTAGCTAAGGAGAGGCTAGGGGTGAAGAATTTTTTGAAGGAAATCGCTTAAAAAAATGGTTTAGCTTATTCCTGCAAAGAGATCTGGAAGTCAAGATGTCGGGGTGAGGGAGACGGTGTCCGACCGCGGCACAAAGGCGCAAAAGTGGATCGTAGTGGAGGCTCCTAGAGGCGGGGGACTATCAATCATGGGGCTTCAGCATAAATGAGAGTCATGACCCAAATTTTCGGTATGAAAGATTTCATTCCACATTCCATAGTGTTTGTCTCTTACCGGTGTGGGACGCTAGGATGGGAGTTCGTCCGGAATCCCTGGTGATGGCTGGAATCATGGCCGCTAATCAAAGATTCAATCTGGGATTCCCCGTGTTGGCTCGTCTGTATGCCATTTTGGGATGCATTATGAGATGGGGGTCACCGAGGAGGATCTGTGGTCCCTTCCACATATTTTATGGCTGGGTTGCGGCCCATTGCGGCAGGTATACCTTTTAGAACTCTATTTTTCCTCTAGGTAATGGCCTACAACTTTCCTTGATGAACATCATCGGGGTCATGCTGTTCACTCTTAATGAGGAGGGAGTACGGATCAGAATTGGAAATCATGTCAAATTCACTTTTAGACCATTTCCCACCCCAACTAGCTAGATGATAGATATTGGGCAAGGCTCACTAGAGAAAAGGGAATACTTCTAGAGCATCAAAGGTGGGGTGCTCATGACCCGAATTGATGGGAAGATCTAATATGCGCCCTTCGTGCCATCCAGGTTCTCCAGGATGTTTGGATGCCTTCAACGGATGCCGAAGAAAGTGTAAACAGATTTTTAGGAGGAAATTCATCCCTATGTTCATAGCCAAAAGTGGTTGATGATCACAACCCATGGCTCAGGCGACGTTATCACCTTTCCTTCGACCGTGGTTGATGTTGGCATCTCAACTGAATATTCCAAACCTTGGTCCATAGAATAACTTGAGGGGATTTGGGGGAAGCGAGTTTGGAAACTCAAGGTAGCCATTGTAGAACCTGGGTGGCGAGAGAACAGACAGGGTGATGTTGGGGGGGGGGGAGGTTAGAAGCATGTCAGGAAAATGGGCCCACACAGGTCGGGAATTTAGTAGTAGGGACGTCGCGTGGCACAGTCGTGCCCTCATCACCCCGGGGGATAGGGGATTATGGAGCAGTCAGGGAGCTCCCTAGGAAGCAGATAAGGTATCTATTTCAACCTTCCAATGATGCAATCTTCCTGGCCATGTGGTCATCCTGGATGACCCTACGACAGTTGATGGGTACTGAAGATCTTTGGAAAAAGATAGTGTGAGACGAAATCCAACTACCAGAGGTTAGACTCATTTGGATTGTTGACATGGTGAACATTCATCATTGTCATGTGTATCTGACGTCCAAGGATGTATATGCACACCAATAGGGTCAGCGTGAGGATCCATCTTTCTTGGTGAATGTAATGCTTGGCAAGAAGCATGATCCAGAAAAGATGTTGTCAGATTATGACAATAATGATGATGAGCGGGAGGGCGGTGAGACATAAGAGGAGGAAGAAGGAGAAGGTGAAGGATGGGGTGAAGAAGAAGAGGATATTGAAGGTAGAGGGTCTCAGGGGGTATCCCACCATGGGAGTCTCCAAGGGAGTGGCAAGATCGTTGGCTCTGATGTAGATATAACTGAGCTACTTGAGGTATGTATCATCCCATGTCTATCCTTTCACCTAATCACTTTCTTCCTCTAATGGTTTTAGCCCTCAATCATATCTCCTTATCTAGTTCAGAAGCATATTGGTGCCAACCAAGAGTCTCCATCCAAAGGGGAGGGGGAGGCACTGATAGAACAAGGTGGGGAGCCGACACCCATTATCGAGTTAACGAGCACTGAGGGATCCCCTACATTGATAGATCCTGTAGTGGCCAGAACACCGGAGGCTGATTCTTTGGGCTCTTGTAAGTTCATTACTTCAACACCGGTATTTACCATCAGAGATCTCAGTTGATCCGGGTGTTCATTGTTTGTGAAGTAATCACAACCTTGGAGGCTCGTCGGGCTGCCATGCCTGGGCCATCCACAATTGATTCAACTACAAATGCGTCATCCCATTCAGGACAAATTTCACAAACAACGCCGGTCCTGACACTCGATGATCAGAGAGCGGTTAGGGGTACTCATGTCAGGGCAGGGCCAGATTTTTGTGAGTGAGCTACCAAGACTGAGGCAAGAGAGTAAGGTCACCGAGGGATTGAAGAGCATAACCCCTTTGGAGGGATACCTGAAGAAGACCCTACTACTGGTCTCTTGGCTGCTTTCCCCAACTATCGGCCAGAAGATCCCAAGAAGATAGGTGATTTTGACTCAGAGGTAGCTGAAGTGACCTGGATGACATAGCGTAAAGGGTGGAAGTGTATTAAGCACTTTCTCGGTCAGCCCCAAGAATAATGGCTAAAACAGATGGGGTCACTCCAAACCTGGCTGCGCTTTCTCTGCGTTGGAGGGGTGGATGATCAACGCCTTCATTCTACGGTCTGTGACTACATGGTCGAGAAGTTGTGCGAGAGAATCCAACATTTCGACGTTGCCCAGTGTTTGTAGGAGTCTAGAAGCACTAAAGCATTCATAAAGGCAGAACAAGAGGTCTGGAACCTTGATGAACAGGTGAAGGAAAAGGAGATATTCATTGCAAATTGTTCTGATCTTGTGGAGCAGTTGAGGGCCTAGTTGGCAGATGCCCAAGAGAAACTAGTGGAAGTGGGTCACCAACTGACCGAACTTAAAACTGAATAGGCACAAGAATGAGCTAGGGTCAGTGGAATGTGCTCTACGGGCACTTATGAATAGAAAGTCATCAGGGGGAGGGAAGCAATCCTAGAGGTCATCATCCAAAAGGTATCAGTGCTGGAATGATCCATCCAAGAAGTTAACCCTTAAGGGACCTATTTTGGCCGAACATCATAAACTCATTTCTATTTACTGCTTCTTATTCTTAATTGCATGTATGGATAAATTTATTTACTTTTTTACTTTGGGTTAATGCACTCAACTACAATCTTGAAATAAATATCAATCCATTCCTAAGCTCACGTGGGTCGTAACCAATGTGAGAAACAAGGGATGTTCATACCATTACATCATTTTTAAATGTAGGAGTTCCAACTAGGCTTCGGGCACTCAAGGGGGAATTCTCGGGAAGAGGAGAGAGAGACTTGACTAGAGAATGAAGATCTTAGAACAGTTGAATTATGATTTTCCTAGTGTTCTCTTCTGCACGAACGGGGTAACTCCAGGGGCGCTGGAATCAATCCGAACAGATGGGAATGGAAAGTGTGAATCAAGATACCCAGGATTTGGAACAATTTGGTGGTGGAATGGCTGTGAAGGATAAATGTTGACCGCATTCAAAATACAGTATCCTTATTGCGTGGGCCTGGAATTGGGATAGAAAATGAGGGTCGACCACCGACCATGTTCGAAACACGGGGCCTGACTCAAAATGGCATCCATTAGACTTTTGGAACATTAGCCCAGGACAGTAGGAGAGCCATAGGCCATGCATCCATACTATTCGGAGGATCCCCTAGATGTGAAATAGGATGAGGGTTCGATTAAGGGGCACACAAAGTGTGGACTATGGAGTGATGGTTTGTTCGACTAGAGTCCAACACTCTTGAAATTACACAACCCTGGTGGAAACGCCTTAGGTGAATACTTCGGTCTGGCCAGGGATCAAACATATTTCTAAACAGAACCTCTTTGACGAGGAAACTATCACCTCCCAATGTTATCGCGGGGCATCCTGGACTTGTTCAGGGTAAAGGTGCAGGGTTCCCCAAAACAACTTGGGCCAAGGGGCTGAAAAAGAGGGGGAACCAGATTTACAATTCTTGGGGCTGGACCCAAAGGCAAGATGCTTCGGTGTTCCTACATACCCCATGATAATGAGGATCAAGCCACACATAGTTCTTAAGATGGCACGGTGGGACACCAATGCCAGGTATAATAAGGTTGTGTGGGTCTGGACCATACAAAGAAAGAAGTGGTATTTGATAGATCTTGTTTCTCCTTCCAGGTGAATGGAGGTGTTTTTTAATGAAGAGATGTTCCTATAATAGCGAATCCAGGCATCAAAACAAGAATCAGTACAAATGAAGGCGTTGAAAAATGGTATGGTGTTTGACCGATACCAAACATGATGTCTCTTGGGTGAGGACATCACAATGCAGTGCCATTTTTCTTCATGCGGCCAGGACAATATTATCTCAGTTTAGGGTCATGTGATAATTACAACCATTCAATTTATAGTTGTGCGGAACAACGTAGTAGATAAGATGATGATGGGGGAATGTGCACGGTGCAATAGAGCATACATAACGTGAATGAGGACGAGGTACACACTACACCGTGCATGATTCCGAGAAAGAAACCTTGGGACAAGGGGCCAAGAAGAGGTAAGAGGGTATGAAGTAGGGGAAAGTGGCCTCAATTATGTTGGACCCAAGGATGAGAATCCCAGGTGTTCCTGTGTATCCCATGAGGATGGGAATCAAGCTACACATAGTTCTCCAAAGGGGAAATACGAAAAGATCCTAGTTAAATGTCTTATAACCTAGACCATATGATGCCTTATCATGGATTTCTCCTCCTAATGTGCGGATGCGCACTGAGTAATAGTACCAATAATTTCAAATTTCTACTCGGACATGATGAGATGGAAAGGGATGTCAATCATGTAACCAAAATTTTGGGCTTAATGGGGGTGGCGTGACAATGGAGGATAATTGTTGATTGTGTTACAAACACGGCATCCATATCACATTATCCTGAAATGGGGACAAAAAACTAAGCATTGACTACTGACCATATTCACAACATGGAACTTGTATCGATTTATTGTCTGAAACCCTTGAGGAAGTTGGCCCGTAATGGTAGGAGAGCCCTTGGGCCTATAATCCATGCCATTTGGGGGTCCCTTTGGGATGTGAAAGTTGATGGAAGCCCTAATAAGGGGGAACACGAAGCCTGAGATATGGGTGAAAGCATGTCTGGGTAGAATCTGTCATTCCAGGTGCTAAACCAGAGTACCCTTGGGAACATTAGTGAATCGCCGAAGAAGACCAAGGGGCCCATATTGGGAGTGATCGGTTTGGAAAGATGAGTATAACACAAGGGGACAGAGAAATCTCAGGAGAAAGACGTAAAATGGTGTGGTTGTTACAAAACCCAACATGAATGAGGACTTAATCCTATACCACACCATATATTCCTCTCTCTGGGAGAATGCTGGACAAGGGGCCAAGATGAGAGTGGGATCTCTAAGATATGGGGCTTGACCTGAATTCTAGATGTTTAGGCGGTCCTGCATATCCCATTAGGATGGGAATCAAGCCACACACAGTTCTATAATATTCGTGAATGGGGGTAGGATACCCCAATTAGAGGGTGGTGTAAGACACGGTGAGTAACCCGACGTGAATGAGGACATACTCCCACACCACACTATAAAACCCTAAGTGAGAAATTGGTCCGGGGGCCCGAAAAGGCCAAGGGGCTGGACCTCGGACAGAAATCCCCGACCAGTTTGCAATTTAACATCTTGTAGTAAGGACGAAGAAGAGGGTAAGGGACACCACACAAATTTAGGTGTTTGTCACAGTGAGTATCCCGGTGTGAATGAGGAAATAATCCCATACCACACTGTACAATACCGTAAGAGTTAAGACTTGGGCCGGGGGCCCGATATTGGGCACACGAAGCGATGAATTTACAGTGCTCGTGGTATGGATGATAAATGGTAGGAGGGATGTCTCAAGGGGATATGTGTGACAAGGAGAAATAGCCCAACATGAATGAGGACATAAGTCCGCTCCATACCACACAACCTTGAATGAGAACTTGGGATAGAGGCCAGAAAGGACCGAGATTCCTGAGGTCGGGCCTCATAAGGAAAAGCCCAAGGGGCCTGAGGCTGGGCCTCAAATGGAAAAAGTCCAAGGGGCCTAAGGCTAGGCCTCAGACAAAAAAGTCCAAGGGGCCTGAGGCTGGGCATCTCGTCCAATTGTAGCCATATGACCTATTGTGCGGTTATCGCCTCATCACAACTCCTAAGCCCATGTGAGCAGTACTCAGTGTGGGAAACAAGGAGCCAGACTCATACCTCCCTGTCATAAGGGTCTAATAGCAGGAATTTCCTGAAGGGAGTTCATCGCTTGAAGATACAATGAGGAAGAATGGACCACTACACTATGTTTTTGGGACATCTTGTGGTGGCATTGATGACAAAGGATAGCTGTTGAGCATATTTGAAACAAAGTGTCCTTGTAGTGACCTAGAATGGGAACAACAAATAAGCATCGACCGATGAACATATTCACAACGTGGGACTTGAATCAATTTGTTGCTCAACATCCTTCAGGGAATTGGCCCAAAGTGGTAGGAGAGATGATGGAGCCCAAATCGAAGGAGTGGGTGACATATAGCTGCACACATCTGTGAAAGAGGCGGGCACCTTCGAGGAGTGGGTCATCTGGTGGGATCGAGATGAGCTCGATGTGGATTAGGGAAAAAGCATGCACCACACCATATGTCTTAACACGCAGGGAGATTCTAGCGTTTGGGCTGGGCCAAAATACGAAATGTCTAAGCATTCCTTCATATCCCATGAGGATGGGAATCAAGTCCTACATAGTTCATGAAGGCCATGTCTTTTAACAACATGTGGTAAGGTCATGGGGGGATAGAAGAACGGGGAGTGGGAACATGGTTTGACCATCTTAATCTTGTAATGAGTGGGGCTAAGGAAGCCTACCTCACATCATGTAAGGATCCTCTACGAGAACTAAACCTAGGGGGATAGTAAAATAGAAGAGTTTGGGGGATGGTCTCAAGAAGAAATGCTCAAGAATTCCTTTGTATCCCATGCGGATGGGAATCAAGCCAAACGTAGTTCTAAGGATGCAGTTTAACATCATGAAGGATGACATGCAGTTTAACGTCATACGGGACAAAGAAGTTTAGAGTCATGCGGGACCATCATGCAGTTTAGGGTCATGCGGGACAGTCATGCAGTTTAGGGTCATGTGGGACCAAACAGTTTAAGGTCGTGTAGGACCAGACAGTTCAGGGTCATGTCAGACTCGACAGTTTAGGGTCATGTAGGACCATCATGAATTTTAAATTCATGTGGGTCCAAATAGTTTAAGGTCATGCAGGACATGACAATTTAGGGTCATGCAGGACCATCATAAAATTTAAAGTCATGTGGGACCAAATAGTTTAAGGTCATGTAGGACTAGACAGTTCAGGGTTATGCCGGACCCGACAGTTTAGCGTCATGCAGGACCATTATTCAGTTTAAAGTCACGTGGGACCAAACAGTTTAAGGTCGTGTGGGACCCAACAGTTTAGGGTCTTGTAGGACCATCATACAGTTTAAAGTCATGTAGGACCGAACAGTTTAAGGTCATGCAGTACCAGTAGGCTTAGGCAAAGTATTGCTTGAGAAACATCGCATTGGTGGGAGGAGTGATGAGCTCACCATCCATTGTCACCAAGGAGTGTGCTCCATTGGGGTAAACCCTGTGAATTATGTAATGTCCATCCCATTTGGGCTCCAACATGGCCTGTTTCCTACCAGGGATCATTGGTGTACATAGGGTCAATACCAAGTTGTTTTGTAGGAAAGAGTGGAGGAAAACCTTCTTGTTTAACTCTCTAGCTATCTAATTTTGATACCTTTCCAGATTGTGCAGGGCACAAAGCATATTCCCATCAAGCACTTCCAATTCAGCCAGAAAAATTTTCGATACCTTATATGGCGCCTACAGGTCACCGACCGTTGTGCGTAACGAAGTCAGCTGGATCTTGATGGGTAGGATGGCCTTAGCTCCGTACACTAGGGAATATAGATTAACCTGGGTAGAATTACGAGTCATCATCCGGTAGGACCAGAAGGCAGTGGGGAGTTTTTTTGGGCAGCCCTTTTTTGGTTTGACCAACCATTTTATACAATATGTTAGAGAGGGTCTTATTGAACGCCTCAATCTTTCCATTTTCATGTGTGTGATAGTGGGAGGTATGGTTCGAACGGATGTTATACTTGGCATAAAACTTCTTCAACTCAGCAGCTCAGAAGTTGGTTCTATTATTGGTGAGGATGGCAAGAGGGACTCCAAACTGGTAGATGATGTTGGAGCTCACGATGTCAAATATAGAATAGGCCTTGACCTCCTTGAGTGGAACTAATTCTGCCCACTTAGAAAATAAATCTGTAGCGGTCATGATGAATCTACACTGGCGAGCAGTTTCCAGTGGATATAGTATTATGACATCAATTCCCCACACCGCAAACAGCCAAGAATACTTGGTGGAGTGGAGAGGATCTGGAATCTGATGCACAAAGTTAGAAATAATTTGGCACGTGTGACATATCTTGTAAAACTCGATGAAATCATGGAACATGGAGGTCTAGAAGTACCCCAATCTTCGGATCTGGTGATATATCTTCGGCCCTGTCTGGTGAGCCCCACAAGAACCAGCATGAACCTTTTGCATGAACAGATAAGCCTAAACTCCTTGGATGCAATAGAGGAGAACACCATAGAACCTGCACTTGTATAGGATCTTCTCAATACTAGGACCACTCTGGAGGGTAAACTATAATGTGCAGCATCGGATTCGCACACGGTCGGCCCGATCAGCCGAGAGGCAACCATTTTGGAGATACTCGACAAAGGGGGCTCTCCAATCGGGGGTCACTTAAACCACTTCATCTGAGGAACCTGGGAGTCCTGACATGGAGGTTCCAGTGGTAAGATGGCTTACCTGTAGGTCGTCGTCATCATCTGGGTTGATGGAAACAATGAATCATCGATGTGCCATGTGTATAATAAGATCATACTGCTTGGGTTCAGCAAGTGATGTAGCTAGGCTAGCTAGGGCATCAGCTCGACTGTTTTGAGATCGAGGGACATGAGTAACTTCCGACCAAGACGGGAACTGGGCCATTTGCTGGAGGCTATGCTCTAATAGTGGTACAAGTTCTGTATTCCTGATGACATAGTACCTATTGATTTTCTTGATTACTAGTTTAGAATCCCCTTTCACATGTAAATGGGGAACATCAATCTCAAGGGCCAGCTCGAGGCCAGTGATAAGAGCCTAATACTCTGCCTCGTTGTTGGTATAGCCTTCTGACAATAGAAATTAGTACAATCAAATGGCTTGTTCCAGAGTAATAAAGACAATACCCATGCCTGCTCTGTTGAGTCTAGGATCATTGAGCCTCCTTTTGGTGGGGCTCCGGGAAGCACCATCAAAGTGCATCTGCCAGCATGGGATTGCAGGATATACCGAGAGGATTGCCTCGTCAGGAAAATACAAGTATAGGGACTGGTTAGTAGGAGTCGGATGGGTAGCATGTAAGTCTGTAAATGCTTTCCCATTAATATATTTCTAGGGGACAAACCTGATGTCTAATTGCTGGAAGATTACTACCCACCATTTTAGACGGCCGGTCAACAAGGGGTGGTTCAGAATGCACTTCAGCGGGTCTACCTGAGACACCAATTGTACCTCATAGTGCTGCAGGTAATGTCGCAACTTTTTCACAACAAATACGAGTGCGGGGAAGCTCTTTTCAATGGGGGGTATCTGGTCTCCGAATTGATGAGCATACGATTGTGGTAGTATATGCTGTTTTATGTCCCCTCATTGCCCTTTTGGGTGAGGAGGGCGCCAAGAGATAGTTCTAGGGCAGTCACGTATAGGATCAGTAGCTTTTCAGAGATGAGTGGATTCATGACCGGAGACTGGAGAAAATAATGCTTAATTTCCTCAAACGTGGTCTGACACTCTTCATCCCATTCGTAGGTGGAGCCTTTCTTCATGAGCTTGGAAAAGTGCTTACACTTACAGGCCAGATTCAAAATGAATCGACGTATGTTGGCTAAGTGGCTTTTGAAACCTTGAATCTCACGAATATTTCTCGGGGGAGGAATCTAACTGATGGACTTGATCTTCTTGGGGTCAATTTTGATGCCCCAGTACCTGAAATCAAAGCCAAGGAATTTGTCATAGGTGACCCCAAAATCAAATTTTAGTAGGTTCATCTTCATATGGTGGGAACGAAGGAAGCCGAACACTTTCTCACGGTCCTTGAGATAGTACTGGCGTTGGTGGGACTTGACCACCAGATCGTCCAGGTAGCATTCCACCAATGTCAAAATGATTGGTTTGAATATGCAATTCATGGCCCACTAATAGGTGGCACCTGCATTCTTCAGGCCGAAGGGAATGACCTGGAAACAAAATGTACCTTGTGTCACCCTGAAAGCTGTGGGATCCTCATCCTCGGGGGAAATCAGGATCTGATTATATCTGGAGTACTCGTCCATGAAGAAAAGGGCTTGGAACCCATCCATAGCATTGATCAACAATTCTATCACTGAATGGGGAAAATCATCCTTCGGGAACTGACAGTTGAGATCTCGAAAGTGGATGCAGACTTTGGTCTGTCTGTTCTTCTTCCTGACTGGAACAATGTTGGCTAGCCACTTGGGGTAGTGGACCTCCTTGAAGAAGTTTTTCTGATGAGCTTGTCAACTTCGGCTTTGACCATGGCACTTTGAGAAGGGTGCATCCTTCTAGGAGGCTGCTTGAACCCGCTATGATTTTTCGGGAGACCGAGACGGTGGACAGGTACCTGAGGATCTATCCCAAGCATCACTTCATAGCTCCAGGTGAATACATCATGGTTCTATTTAAGTAATTCCATGTACCGTTGCTGCTCTTCGAGGGACATGGTGGCACTGATCAATGTGGGTGTCAGATCTATCTCGCTACCAAGGTTCACCTATACCAATTCATCAACCATGGTGGAGACTCCTTCTTCAAAGGTGGGGGAGCATCCTCCAAATACTCTTCTTCACTTGAAAAAGGATCCCCAGTGGGAGGAGCTTTCTCCGGGTCTACAGATTTTAATGGGAGGTCGGTACCAGCCTGAGCGATAGTGGAAAACATATCAGAAGGTTCACGTACTATTGAAACCATAGCAATGAAGGTTGTTGATCCAATATTGTTTGGTCTTCGGTCCAAGGGGCCATGCGTGATGACATCAAAGCAATAGTGGTGCTTCAGCTTAAGCCGGTTGATTCCAGCTTGGTGATACAGGCATGTATGACGTACTGTCTTCACTATGGGGCGGACATCCCGATACCTTATGGGGGTAGGAGGCTCCGGGATCACCTGAGCCTGATTTTTATAGGAGTACGAAGTGATTTTATGTCATCGCATTGACTTGGGAATGTGATTCCCCCTCGTACTAGAAACAAAAAATCATTGCCCCATATCGGGGGTAGTGGCCTCCAATTGATGGATTGGGAAGATGTAGGCATCATCCATCCCTTACAAGGGGTCAGTTGCAACCGTAACGAGTTCAACCTCACTGCCTTAAATTTTCTTGTCCTTGCTCTTGTAATAGTTAGCGTCCATGTGGCAGGCTTCATAAGAGGCGAATAGAGACGTGTCACCTTAGAGTACACCTACTCGACCATTAAGGGAGTACTTGAGGAACTAGTGATATGATGAGGGGACCACCGCGTGTAGGTGGATCCATGGTCCATCCATCAATGCATTGTATGTGGTGTCTTGGGAGACAACCATAAAATCAACGCTGGAAACTAGGCCACTGAACATGGTCTTCAAACGGATCCTACCAACTGGGGTCTACTCTGTCCTGTCGTATCCCTGAAATCTCAAATCGAAGGGAGTCGGGTCATCTTCGGATAGCCCCATCATCCGCAGTGTCTGTGTCGGGATAAGGTTAATCCTGAAGCCGGTGTCAACAAGACAGTGGAAGACCTCCATGCCGTTAAATTGGCTAGTGATGTACAGTGGGTGGATGTGCCCCTATATTGGAGATCCTTCATCTTCTCTAGAGAATGAAATGACGGCCTGTCATTCAGCAGTCTTGATTGCTTCAGCACGAAGGTCTTCTTTGACTGCAACCTTTGTCTCAAACTGTAGGGGGATTTTTAATGCCTCGGTGAGGGCCTCACACATATCTAAAAATAGGAGGAGGGCCTCATGGATGGAAAGCCTATCTAGGATGATGGAAATGTTCTTGAGAATATCATACTTCCATGCTAGGCGCGAACTTCTGCTTGTCAGAGGTCGCTCTGTGATAGGAGGCATGGCGGGCCCTGCTGGCTGGGCCGGTGACTGACTGGTGCTGGGCATATCCTGCTTCTCACTAGTCAAATCCTACAGAGTGGCTGCTGGATGAGGGCCAGATGACTGGGACAAGCCTATAGAAGGGCGAGGATGGTCGCGACATGGTTGAAGTGGCAATGCCTGATCCAACAACACAAATGGCGGAGGAGGTGGGTCCAACGACCCCTGATGAAGAGGCTACGCTTGCTGAGATCTGGGTTAGGCCTACTGTCTAGTCTCAGTGGCATGCACAACCTAGCTAGAGGAGCTAACTGATGTGCCTCGATGAACCATATGGTCTCTTCTTCGCCGATGTTGGTTTCGACTGGGGACGTTGGGGAGGTTCGCCTAGTGCTCCCCGTCATCAGGAGTTATATAGGGTTTTACCACCTCTACGGTGTTAACCGAAGCATACCCTTGAATATCACTAGAAGAGGCATCCACTACTGGGCAGATTCTGGGAGGAATCCCCATCTCCGAGGGCATGAAGTTGCTGAGAGTGTAGGATGACGACGACATTGGTGGGGCGTGTTTCTTTCCCATGCGCCGCTGGTGCTTTCTCTTCTGGGAAGATGTTGGCTAAGATGATGATGCAGAAGTAGCAGTTGCAGTTTCTGAAGGCTCTGGATGATTCAGGCATGCACGAATGATACCATGGGCACGAGAAACCATTTTGTGAGCCATCCGGTCATCGTACTTCTAGGAAATGTGGTTAGAAACCTATGGCCACTCACCCTCATTATCACTGCTGCTTTCTGGACTTACGACGAAGCATGCCACTTGTACCAGGGTTGGGCCCTTCCTGACTATGTTGTTATCGACCTAGTCTAGAAGCCAGCCTTTGAACACATAACACTACTTAAGGGCATGCCCCTTGATCCGATGATAGGGGCAGTAGATGGGGAGATCAATGAGGTTTGTCTCTTATGTCCTTCTGCACTCAGGAAAACACACAATCCCTTATTCCAAGGCACTTGTGAAATAACCGGGGACCTGATTCTCATTGAACGAGTAGGTCCAGTTTCTTCTATCCGGAAAGGGGGCCCTTGGAGCCTAGCCTTGATGAGGAACTAGAGGGGCCTATCGAGGAGGTGAATCCTGGTTGTCCCGCATAGACGGTGGTGGAACATTACGCAGTGGCGCTTTCTGATTTTGAGGTGGGCACTTCTGAGCTAGAGGTTGCGCCTGAGGTGGAGGTCCTCTATGAGGCTGCAGGGCCGGTTCCACTAGTAGAAATTCTAGTTGCCTGGGGGCTTCTATTTGGGCCACCGCGGCAGGCTTGGCTCTGGCATCCCTCCTTGCAGGAATTACCGGAGGCAACGGGCATGCCTGGATAGCCTGTTGTCGAGATTCTTCTAGGTGTTGGGCCTTATCAGAGATGACTCAGAACCCTATGGGGTAGTTCTGGGTTGTCAAAGAGGGAATCAATTCCATCCAAACATTTCCCATGCACATCATCAGTAATTTCTCCTAAGTCAGTGGCATGTCAAGGGAATATGTAAATACTTTCCACTGGGTGAAAAAGTCTACAACATGATCATCAGGACTTTGTTTTCACTTGAAGAGGTCTGTGATGCTTTTTTTCACATGGTGGAGCTGAACTGGTAGAGGAATTTCCTGTGAAGGTCCTATGAGCTGGTTATGGATCCGACGGGAAGCTGGTTGTACTAGAAGAATGCAGGACCCTCTAATATTTGAACAAAATAGTAGAGGTCGGCAACCTCCTGCTGCACTGGGGTCCCTAACATGGGACCACACCTTGAGATGAACTGGTCCAGGTGCTGCGGCGGTTCCCCCATCCTGTTGAAGGGGGAGAATGTGGGATTCCCGAAACCCGGAGGTGCCTGCATATCATCCACCCATGTTGGATATGGCTTGACATTAGGTGGGATTGCAACCTATCACATCTCCAACACCTCAAGGTGGGCAATGAGTGCTGCCATTGGATCATCTGGGTGGGGGTCTCTATCTTGACGGGTATCCCTAACCACAAGTGCATTGGCGGGTTCTTCAACATGATAAACCGGCCCAACAGCCCGTGGAGCGGCTGGCAGCACGACCATTGGGTGGCTTGGGGAGCCCGAGCTAGGTCCCTCAAATTTTCACACCATTCGGGAGGGTTTGGAAAGACATACCACACCCTATTTCAATAATTTCTGGCCTCAACCCTGTTTATGGGGGAAGGATGATCAGGGTCACCTTGGGGTAGCTCGCTGAGGGGAAGTTATTCCCTCCTCTGCTGCCCCAGCCTAGGATCACCGTAGTCCAGTCGTCGCTCTACATCATGTTCAACCAAGAGGTAATCATCCATCTTCTTCTTCTCGGTATGTTTCTTGCAAAACGCGGCCTTATCATGGTATTCCTCCATATTATGCACTGAGGCGGATGGGTCGGAGTTCTTGGTAGCTCCGACGTGCTCTTTACCCTTCCCAGCATTCTGGCTGAGTACTAATGCCTTAGTGGGTGCAGGGAGACCTAGTAGGTTCCCTTACAGGTGAGTAATCCTCCCCGATGGGTCCAATAGTGGTGGAACGCCCTCGAGGGGTAAGTCCCCATCAATAAGCTCCAACTCATCCTCTTTGTACACTATGTTGGACATGTTGACAATGACCCTTCCTGGGGGCATGTCCTCAATATCGCCTAGCATGTCAGGTTGCCACCAGATAGGTCTGAAGAGAAGGGAAGCATACTGCCCCCAACCAAGGATTTGCATGTGGGGGGAAGCCTCCATGATGATATTGCGGAGTGTCATGAAACTCTGAACGCATTTCTCTTGAGGACCTTACAGCGGCCCGGTGACTCTGGGCACTGGGCCACAGGGAGCGCAGCCAGACCAACCAGACGGTATTTTTCACTGATGTATTTAAGGTGCACTTGGATCCTGGGATAAGACACTCTCCTGTGGAAAAGATGAAACTGATTCTCTTAGAGTGCATGGCTGAAACATTCGAACTCCTCTGAAGAGAGGGATTCCGGTGAGTGAAAGATCAGTGCTTCCACGGGCGAGAACATCTCGGGGAAGTAGTCTACTTCGAGAATGTTACATAGGCATCTCGGCTCGGATTATGGGTATGGCCCTTCATTACCCCACTCGCCAAATGGGGGTGGATGAGGAAATGGAAGTGTTACTAAGGCAGACCGCTGGGATAACATGCTGGTCGGTGGAGTGTACGGCAAGCGGGCTGACTAGCCATCGATTCTCGGGCTGTCTTCCAAAGAATGTGACGACCTGGAAACTATGTTGTGATAAGACGGGATGACGATCGCAGTTCCCGAATCAAGGGCTATGGCTACTGGCAATAGGTCGTGATGCTGCTCTCCCACCATCAGTCCCTAGAATAGTTCTTGGTGATCTCTTGTCGAGGTAGAGAGTGCTTCCACTGGCGACGGTGGTGATTGCATAGCTGTGACCAGTGGAGTTTCAAGATTTTCATCCTCCTAGATATACCTATGGACGGAGTCGGTAATCTTATGCACCTTGAATTCCGGGAGTACTAGGTGGATGCGCCTCGTTCCTGCCCCATCCCTTGACTTGGCTGAGCGAGAGGAGGGTTCCCATGTTGATTCATATTTATCTTCATAGTTTGAGAAGTGGACTGGTTTAATCTCTATCCATACCTTCCTAGGATTCTCCTTATGGTGGGGTTGACCTGCCTTCCTACCCCTGAGGGGCTCCTTGGGACATGGCTGATTACTGACATGAGAAGGTCCTTCGACCTTACTGGCACTGAGGCAGAGAGGGCTTCCACCTGAGTAAGCCAGGGTGCGAGGAGCACCAGAAAAAATTTCAAAGGGGACATGGGGAGGACCACCATTAATAAAACTGTAGTAGGAAATACCTCTGATAGAACTGGCATGAGCACGGGGAGCACCTACGTGTTTGTTTCCCCCTATGACCTCAGTACGAGGAGGATCCATGTATCGGCTTAACTGTACATGGGTAGGACCTCCATGTTGGGTGCTAGTGAGGTGAGGTCGGCCTTCACCCCTCTGGTTTATGAGGCTAGGGGGACCTTCCCTAGATACTAAGAGGATGCGGGGAGGATCCCCACGTTGAAAGGAGACCGGATAGGCAATGTCCCTACACCGGCAGTCGGGGGCATTAGGAATGAATCCATACCCAGTGTAATGGGAACAGGAGATACTTTCGTACTGAGTGTCTCCGTCGTGGGGAGGGCCCTCATTGAGATTGAGGGTGGCATAGGGAAGACCTCTATAATGAGACTCAGAGTAGGGAAGGACCACGATCTTCATGGTAGTGGTATGGGGATGACCTCCGTACTGGGTGGCATCGCTGCGAGTTAGCTCACGACAACCACTGCTTGTGCCAATGACCAAGAGAGTCTACCCAGCCTGCCCCTGGGGCAGTCGGGGCCTCTATCCTGGTCGAGAAAAGAGGTGCCCTTGCTCAGTGTATACAAGGAACTAATGACATTCATCTGCAATGGCACGGGCCATAGTAGTTGCCGACATTGACGTCCTTTGGCGGGCATCCTCAACTTGTGCCTGACGCTGTCGTCAGGTGGGACAAACCGGAGATGGTGGTGCAGGTACGTAGCTTACCTGCTCCTCATCTAGCAATATCTGGCAGCGGCACTGAAGAGGCCGGGTTGGAGTCCTCGTTTAGAGCCCCTGGAATGAAACTCTGACTGGGCTGGGCCAGATGTCACCTACCTCGTCAGCGTAAGGCAGGGAGTCGTCAATGTGTTCTGAGGAGAGGCTCCCGAAATGGTTATATGTCGGCGTGGGGAGCGGCGGCTCCCTACGCATCCCTCAGGGGTGGTGATGGTGATGAGGCACAGACACCTCTAGATCTAGGTTGGCCATATCCTTGGTCGGGATTATGCCCTCCTCCTCGTAACGGCGCATGAGGACATTGATCACCCTTCGTTGAATGACCTCAGATGGGGAGATACGGCATGAGTACCCTAGGGCTATGGGTTCAGAAGACATTGCGGAAGAGGCAGAGACACACGAGACTACCGCATTGGTACTGCCCTTGGTTGTGTGTCGATGTGTAGGTGGTGATCATGTTCCGAGTGAAGAAACATGATTCCTGAAAAGCAGGGTGATTAACTCATCGGTGCTGAAAGGAAAAGGAATCGATGAAAAATGACCCAGCAAAATTCCATATTCCATGACCGATAAGAGGGATCCACACTGACAACATCATAGAATGGGATGTCCAACATTCTATTGCCCCAACTTCTGGTGAGTGACATGCCTGGCTCGCTATTTTCCTAGCAGGACTCAGCACCGAATAACTGGATCTGGTGACACACAAGTCCATAGATGCCTCGAACGCTACTAATAACTATATTGAGGAGAAGAAATTCACGTCAGGCTGACTATTTTTGTTTCTGACACTTTATTCGGGGCACACGCTTCCGTCTCGTCTGGGGACGAAAGGCACGGTTCTGTTTCCCCGCATTCCATCTTTCCAAAGGCGTGCAGTATCCATCACTTATTTATGGACGTCTACTCCTTGATCGAAAAGGGATGATTGGATGTCGGTTCTTCTTTCCGTGGATTCCTCTTCAGATCTCATCACCTAGTCCGGGTCTCCCTCATAGACTTAAGACATTGTTCGTGAAACTCTTCCTAGTGCCATATCTCCATGGACACCGGTTAATTACACTTCTTCTATTAGGACATTCCAAGGGTTCCAGTCAGCGCATCATCCTTAGGTCAGGGGAGTAGTCATGTTGGGCATCACTGGCGTGTCTGGACGCTGGAACACTAGAATGTCTGGTTTTCTTCCCCTTATTATAGGGATTCTCGAGGGCGTGGAAGCCTGAGTCATCCCACATAAAATGAGGGGAATTATATGCCACAGGCATGTATCTAAGGTTTTCCTTAGCTTCCCATATTTAACACAGGTCATGTCACGATTTTAACATCCAGCAGAGATGGATCAGACTGATCATAACACTAACTAGAGTGTGTCAGATGGGTGCAACCTCTAGAGGGAACACTGATGTTGGGGCCAATGTGTGTGTGGCTTCCCGATTATTGTTAAAGGGGATGGGGTATGAGGTGGCATGATCCCATTGGGACATGGCGTCCTGGGTAAGAATTAGGATGGATGATGGAGCGGTTGAAGGACGTTGATGGTGAATGGGATAGAACCTTAATGACGAGGATGATGGTTTTGGGCTTGAGCCTCGAAGAGGCTTCCTACGTATCCCTGTGGCCGGGAATCAATGTCCACGTAGTTCATCTAACGATGGCATACCACCGATTGAGGTTTCCAACAGATTAACACTAGATAGGGTCACAACAACTTACCACTGCATAAGAATTTCGAATGATTACCACTAAATAGGATCACAATGGCTTACCACTAAATGAGGTCCCAATGGCTTCCCGCTTGATGAGGGTGAACCGACATAAAGATGGTCGGGACGACCAGTGGATGGTGGACTTGAACCTTAGAGAGGCTTCCTACGTACCTTGCTTTGGCAAGGGTCAAAGGCCTCATAGTTTAGGGTGGGATTGGTGTGCAACGGATTACTGCTGATTGGGGAAACAATGGATTACTGCTAATTGGGGTCCACAGTTTAACGTCATGCAGGATGGTGGTGAATCGATGTGAAGGAGGGTTGTAATGACCGAGTGTTGGTCTTGAACCTCGTGGAGGCTTCCTACACACCCTGCCTCTTAAAGGTTCAAAGTACACATAGTTCAGAATGGGGGCTTTGTGCACTGAGGTGAAGATGATCAGGACCAATGGTTGTTGGGCTTGTACCTCAGGGAGGCTTCTTACATACCTTGCCTTCGTGAGGATCAATGTCCACGTAGTTTGGATATGAGGTAGGGTCGGTGATCTGACGTGAATAAGGACATGGGGACCAAGTGGATGGTGGGCTTGAACCTCATGGAGGCTTCATACATACCTCGCCTTAGAAAGGATCAAATACCTCATAGTTCATGGGTTGTTGGGCTTTGGTGAACCGACGTGAAGATGGTCAAGACCAATGGGTGGTGGGCTTGAACCTCAGGGATGCTTCTTACTTACCATTCCATGGAAAGGATCAAAGACCTCATAGTTCAAGAGGGGGGAATTTGGGGATTACATTCTAAGGCAGCCCAAAGTGTTGGTGAATCGACGTGAATGGTGTCGGAATGACCGGGGTGGTGGGCTTGAACCTCGTGGATGCTTCCCACATACCATTCCTTAGCAAGGATCAATGACCTTGTAGTTCATTGGTTGTGTTTGGGGATTACACTCTAGGCTACCCAAGGTGTTTGTCATGGTCGGTGCTTCCTCTAAGACCACGGGAGTCATGCTCGGTGTGATAAACAAGAGACATTAAAGACATAACGATCATGTCATGAAAGGTTCATCCATTGGATATGAAGTGGGGCTTACATGTGATCTTAACCCAAAGAGTAAACAGGGGCGTATGCGTGGTTTTCAGCCCAAAGAGTTTGGACTTAATCAAAGATAGAGGCCCAGTGGTGACAATGCCGAGTAGGAGAGCGATTTGGCACCAAAGAAAGGCGGGAAAGGGATGCTGCCTCCTATAAGAAAATCTAGGGGCTTACACAAATATTGTAGCCCTTCCCCCCGTGGATAGACGTCACTCCGATAAAGAGGATCTCATTTCATGTGAGGAATGATCCCACTCTCGTGGAGAGCAGTGGGCGTGAAGAACATCCAAGGTGCTGGCACCCCGTGTGTGAGGCACAAGGCAAGTTCATAGTTTAATTTCATGTGCTAAGGATGATGGTGCTTGGCAGTTCAACGTCTAGTAGCTCGAACGAGGCGGGTTCAAAGTCTAGTAGCTCGAACGAGGCGGGTTCACTCCACACCCTTAGAAATTACGTAATCGATACCCACCCACCCTTGAGGGAAGAAAGGCATCGACAATGCCATGGATTGGGGGTGTTATTGGGTGAACCAGTGAGGGGTCCACGTTAGCGTGGCTATACGAAGAAGCAACAGTCTTTATCATGCTTATGCGAAAAATCAGGAGGTGAAGCAATGCAACAGGCATTATCATCCAAGGGACATTGAAGTTACTTCGTATGAGCCTATAGGGTTATACGAGAAAGGATTAAATGGGGAAGGTGTTTTGGGCGGAGGAGGCACCCAAAAATGATGCCCGAAAGTGGGACATCAAGGGAACACAAAAAGGGAGGCTTGCGCGCAAAAGGAATAGCCGCGTGAAAAAGGGTTGGGCTGGCGTGGAATAGCACTAGTGGAACGAAAAAGGTCAGGGCTGTGGGAAATTGAGATTCTTGTGCAAAAACGGACGGGGATGGTGTGGAAATAGGGGTGCGCAAGCTAGAAGGAATTATGTGCTGAAGGATAGATTGTGTGTAATTGGAAGTAATTGCACACGGGGTATGGGACATGATGGGATTTGGATGAGGATTAATCCCAATGGGTGTCACATTAAGGAGGACACCCCGATGGAATGGTGAAAAATATTTTGTACCTGAGAGCCATATTTTTAGCGCAATAGAGCTGAATTTCACGCTGGAGAGATGGTTTAGATTCATCAGCCCGGTAGTTGAAGTGGTGAGATTTTATTTATAGGTGTTCAGAGTCGCGATTCCACGTGGAAAACCAGCCTACATGAAATTTGGCATGCCGGCATCGGCAGCGCGAAAATCCATCTACACGGGGGTGGCGGCGTGTTAATTTCTGTACCCACATGAAAAACTCCCACGAATCCCAGAGTTTTTCATGCGATGTATTTTTTTTTCACGCACCACGTAATGTTTTTGTGCGGCCCCTCCGAGCCCCCCGGAATAGATCCCCGAGTCCAAATATGGATCCTCTTTGTCAGACCCAACCCATCATCAGCCCTTGAGCGTTTTTCGGCATCTACGTAATGTTATATTGAACAAAATACAAAGAGATCCTATGGATTGTCATGAAAGTAAACAGGCACCAGTATTTCAAGACATGATGACACATTAGGATAAAAATGAAACTGATGTTACAATGCCCCATGAAATTATACCATATAATCTAGATAATAATATTCCACTGGTATTTGTTGTGTATAAACCATTAATTATATATATTGATGATAAACATAATGGTATGTTTATCATATACTCCAAACAACCTCTAATGTGGAAAAGGAGATAGAAAAATTGCAATATGACTATAAACCCATGGATTTTATAATAAAATATGTCAAGATGATTTAAATGGTGAGGAATTATTAGTCTTGTAAAAAATAACGAAGGTTTTAGATCATGGTTCTCAATTTTATTTCCAATATATGTCATTTATAATAGGCCATCCCCACTTATAATAATGAAACTTATGTTTTGGAACAATCTTGGGCATGATAACCCACATATAGTTCTTGTGCTCGATTTTTAAAGTCTAAAGTATATTCCAAATGTTTTATCCTATCTGAAACCATAATGAAAAGTAAGGAAATGCATTTATTGGAATATAAACTATGGTTTCATGGTATCCTCCTAGTTGGAAGTGTTGACCACTCGGGTGGCCTTCGTATTATGCAGTTTAAGGAGATTGAACCTAGGGTGAAACACTTCCCTCAAAATTAATGATGCATACTAGGCCCATGACCCATGGGCTTTGTGGGATTGGGGCGGATGTCGGGTATGGTGGGCCAAAATAATGATCATTTATTGTGCGGGCCAATACAGGTTGAGCCCGTACGGGTGCAGTCCAAGGCGGGTCAAACACGCACAGGTGCGGGTTTACCCAAGGGCCTTATTTAAAACAAATTACAATATATTCTTATTTAATAATTTAGTTTTTTAATAAAAAAATTATGATTAAACCATGACATAAGATTTATCATAATATTTATCATACTAATTCACCATTCATTCACATGTGAATTTTAAATAGGTTTATATTTTATTGTTTTTATATGATATTATAATTTTATATTGTAATTATTCACCATATTCACATGATGTGTCATACCATATCTTGAAAAATGGAACTCATTAACCTTACACATGGTTTCAATTCCAATAGAATTATTATAATCATAATATTTTTTGTGTCCATTTAATTTCAGTTCTGTTTAATTTTATTTTTTAATAAGAAAATATGAAAGGACCTCAGGGGAACCCTAATAGTCTCCTTTGAAACCGATTATTTTTTAGAAGTCTTCGTTCATTCCATCCGTTTGAATCACTATGCGACCAACATTATCATTCGTCACGTCTCATCAATCACTCACCAAATTTTTTTAGAAACAGTTCACCACCACATCATCAATGAAACATGCAACCATTAACCCATATAAAAATGTTCTATCACATCCCTTAAAACTATAGGTATTTTCAATCCATACTTCTTATAACAATAACCATTACTAATGAGAAAAAAAAACATTATTTAAATGATTATAAATAGTATATATATTTTAAAATGTGGGAAACCCAGAGGAAATCTGTAGGCTTATGTGGGTTGAGGTGGGTATGATTTTTTTTATTCGCATTATATGTGGGATTTTGCAGACAATCCCACACTAACTGAAACCCATGCGGGATTGGCATGCCCTACCCCAGTCCACCTACTTCTCATTACAAATAAAAATCATATTTAAATTTCTATTGGCTAGTCGAGAGTTTATGATTTGACTTTTTTTGGTTTCTATGGATGACTTGGTTTGTGGTATAGATAGAAATCTTGGGATTTAATCAACTTTATTGGGAATTAAATTGAAGGTACTTTAATTATTGAATAATATTTCAATCAGATTGTGAACATTAATGATAAGAAACGGGGTCCAATCAAAATATATTATTCTATGAAATATTTTCAAGATTTCTTATCAATGAATATTCATATTGATATAGGAAATTCAAGAGATCCCTTTACCTGGTTTAGTGGATGTAACACTACTTATAGTTCCTCTAATAAGTATAATATGTATGTTTCCTCAAATGATTTGTGTACCCAGTATCAAATATTTAGAGTTTTGCATCTCCCTCTTATAGATTTAGATTACTATCCAATATTGCTCAACACGAAGTTTTTTCTTCATTAATGGATCCTTAAGAAGACCTTAAAATTTGAAATCCATTGGATTAACAACTCAACTTCTGAATGTACTATTGAATTATCCTTCTCTTCTATTGAAGAGATGGTCTGGGATAAGATCAATAATGTTTTGGATAACTTAAAACCTATAGTTTCATAAATATTGGATTATTCAATCAAAAAAATTATAATATTGAGAATGAAGTAAATGTTTTTTATACTTCAAACATCGATTGTTAAAGCTTAAATAAAATTCAGACTTGATAAAATGTAACTCTCTGAAAATTATAAAAGGGTAACTATTATTCAATAGATTGTATGACATGCTACACCAAACATAGAAATAAATATAAACTCTCAAGATTTTATGGTATATTTAATGTTTTCAATAAATTAAATATATTCTATATCTTTTAATGCACGCAATATATAATTATTTTTCATCGAACACAACATTGAGTTTCTTCAATATATTTAGTTACACACAAGACCGAGTTTTACCAAACAAAAATATAATATTAAAATATTATTATTTAATATAATAAAATATAAACTATCAATTGAATTAGAAGTTATGAATATAATTAACTAATATATTAATATATATTATTTAATTCATTGGTTTCCAATTAATTATAAATGAATATAAGAACCAATTTAATATAAATGGGATGTTTTTATAAAAACTATTATTATGTGCCAAAAGTATTTTTTCATAAAAAATAAATTAATTAATATTAGTGAATGATATTAATGATATATCTATATATATATTAAATAAAATATTTTTTATAATCATTCAATATATTTTATAGGAAAAAGATAAGAATAAATCCAATTTTACGCTTAAATTTTATATTTTTCTGAAAATGATATTTTTCCACCTTTAAATATCCAACTTATTTTAAAACTAAATTATTTTAATTTTATATCTAAAATTAAACATCATTTTTTAAATTTTAATTTCAAAATTTTCTTAGGGTGAATTTTTGGTATTTTTCTATGAAGTATTATTTTTTAATGAATAGTGAAAATACCGAATTTTAACTAAAAACAAACTTTTCATATAAATAAATTATAAGGTTAAATTATGTTTTAAATTAGTTTTAAATAAAATTATAACAATTTTAAATCAATTAATCCAATTTATTAAATTTAGTTTAATTTTACATTGAATTTTCATATAAAAACATATGAATGTTTTGAACATTTTTATTTTAAAAACCCACTTTCTCATCCCGTCCATAGGATTAAATTTAAATAACTTTCAACCAATTCTGTGATTTTAATTTGTAAAAATGGATTCCATATTTGGAATCAATGAAATTTATAATTTATAATAAGTTCAACTTTGTTTTTGAAAAAAAATATTAATGAATACAGTTATAATTAATTACAACAATTAAGGTAAAATTAAGCTTAATAGGGGAATAAACCTTAATCTTAAGGGAAAAAATGGTATTTGGATAATTATTGGAGGAACATGATGTAAGTTATTCCTCTCTATAGTTTTTACCTTTTTATATTTATAAGAATATCACACTTCCTCCACTAAAAAAAGGCACTCACACCTCCCACTACTTTACACCTTTAAAGCACTTTGGCTCATACAAACTATACCCAGATAAGATTTCAACATCCCTAACTTAGTCTTATATGCCTCAATTTATTAATAAATCCAACCAATGAATTATTTTGGTATAAACCAAAATTAGTTTCTTGAATAAGATGTAACATTCTCTAACCATCACTTTTGTTTCATTTACTTCTCCACCCCTTCAATTAATTGTATATCGTTATTATATAATAACCTTAGTATATTAAATATACTTGGATTTTTTATGCTAATATTTATACCTACACTTTCACACACATCCATCAAATGGGATATGCAATCATCATTCGTGTGTACAGTGGACTACCGCCTCGTGAACCGTTGTCATTTGTTCTTCCATTTACCACATTTAATGGTTGGAAATAATGATGGATTTATATTATATATATTATATATATTATTTAAAATTGATTTATTAGTCTGAAAATTTTTATATTAGTATACCTTCATGACTCCCATTTTTTGGGAATATGATAACATAATTTGTGGACGTGTGGCCTACCATCTCCTCAAAGCGATATGATTCGTTCACAATTTACATGGAATGTATTAAGAATGTTTTCAATAAATATATGTGACATATATGGAATAAATATGATACTGTAATTATAATATAAATATATATATATATATCATTTACTTTTCATTCTTTTAAATATGATAAAGAAATGGAAGTAGCGTTCAATCGTGTGTACGACCTACTATCTCCATGAATGATACATTTCATTTCCTATCTCTAAACTTTATAGATTATTATAAAAAACATATATAATGAATATATATTATATTTAGATAATTTTTTAAAACACGGAAATTATGAAATCATGATCGACATAATAAGAATAAAAATAACAAGTCAAAACATACTTGAATACATGACAATTAACACCCGACATAGTGAAAATGATGAAAGATTATTAACAAATAAATAATAATATATTATATGAAGATAATGTATGATATTATAAATATGATTATGGTTATGTTATAATTTATTGACAAGATTAAAACCATTATACAAGAGGTTAAATGACGTTCACCCAAAAATAAACACATGGAAAAGGAATTCGTCTCAATTTCATTTGACTTTGAAATATTGTAATGTTATGAACCTAGTTTCTTTTATATGGTGTACATAATTTCTATTTTACATTTAAAATAATTAATAATACATTACTCATGGTATTTTTAGTTTTAATTTTAATTGTTTAATCTAAGGGTATTTGAACATAAATTTACCAAGTGGTAAATAAATTTCATAACTCAATTCATTTTCGTTGGGTTATATTACATCCTCGTTGTCATTAATATTATATGATTATGTGTATAAGTAATTTTACTATATATTTTTGTATTTAAACTTCTTATATTTTTATTTACAGTTAATATGTATAATCAATTCATTAATTAATTCTTACTTTAACATTATAATTATTTTAAGGATTGATTTCACAATATCATTCTAATAGAGGTTACACATTCTATAAATTACATTAAAGGAATCTATATGACCATTATTTATTAAACACTTTAATTTTATTCCCAAATGGTTATTCATGTAATTTTGTAATTAATAGTTCTATTTTCCCACTCTTTGGTACTCAAAATGATTCAGAAAATGTTTTTAAGAAAACTAAACATCATTTATCCCTTCAGTCGATGAACCTATGTTCTTCTAAAAAACCTTATTTTCTAAAAATGTTTTCAAAATTATTTAACCTTTATAAAATGATTTATTAAATACATTTTTACCCTTTTTTTATTTTATTTTTTTTTTCAAAGGATTATTCTTATCACCTTCCAAACATTGAACTTTTATAAACTTTTTACCTAGTAAAAGGAATGTTCTTTTTACCATGTATGACATATACAGAATTACCTACCATCATTTCATTTAAGAATACATTGTAATTTTAATAGGTTAATTTTAAAATAATTTTTTTTAAAGTTATTTTCAAATTAAAAAAATAAAATTTTTTTCAAAATGAAAAGGATTTTTTTGTTTCATTTTATGGTATTTCAATTCATCAAAGACAAAAAAAACTTTTATTCTTTCAATACTTAGGATATTTTTTATTGATAGAATCATAATTATTCCTCTATATGGTTTATAGTTTATATGATCAAGGATAGTATTTACATTCACTACTTAGTTTCCTTTTAATCCCCTTGAAATATTCAATTTCCTATGATTATTAGACCTTAAATTTCCTTTAAATATCCTAATTATTTATCATGGATATGTTTATTTCTTAAAAAGTATAAAATTTTTACATAATAAACATAGTTTGATAGTTATTTTATTATATAGGGAAATATTGATAAATTTTTATTCTTCATTCAATATGGAAATTTGATAAGGCATTTTGTATGTTAATTAAATCGATTATTTGATATAGGGAATAATTTAGACTATCAGTGACAAGTGGGGTTTAAAATTTATATAGCCCCTCGATGCATCGATATGTTCTCATGAGGAATATTAGTTGTGAAGATTAAACAGGTTTCTACCTATAGTTTTAAACCATCCTGTGAAATTTCTTGATGGTATAGGTTTTTATGTGCCTTAGACATGTTGTCCAATAATTAAGCATTTCCTTTATTAAGAATTTAGTTATTATTATTATTATTTATCCATCATATTTTATCTTTGAAATTATATATGGATGAATTTAATTTGTTATTTCACTTCCATATTGATTATTTCTTATGTAGTTATTTGAATGGAATATATTCTCAATTAATTATCTTACCGTGTTGATTTATTCTCATTGATTGTCTATTATTTCCACTAAACTTAACTCCCAATAATCATTTGAGGTCACATTTATTTTGTTTCCTTTAACTAGGATTCTGTGAAGTGTATTAAGAAATATATGAAAGGATATTTTAAGATGGAATAAATTTATCCTCTAAACAATATATTTTAATTATTGTATTAATTTGTAATAAAATACTCATGGATGTATCTGGTTTACCAAGACTACTAAACTCTTTGGTACTTCAGTGTTTCATTTCTTATAGACATGCCAATGTAATGGTATAAGAAACCATATTCAGGCTTAATAGGGTCAGGTCTCTATTGTTGGTATCAAATGAAGTTTAATAGAAACCTTAGGAACTAGATTTAGCAAAACATATATTAGAGAACATAACCTTAAGGTAGAATTTGAGGATAATTATAGAACAAAATCCTAAAGTTTCAATTAGATTAAGATTATGTGGTTTTCTTATCAATAAATCCCTATATGGATATTACATGTGGACATGGTTTTAAAAAAGATACACCTAGGGGTAAAAACTCTTAAAATGTGTATCAGGTCTGAATCGAGCATAACCTGGTATACGACAACGGAACTTACTGTACGCCTATTTGGACACTTTTGGGGGATAATATTAGGATAATTCACATTTTATTTACAAACCATTATGAATGATTTGAATAGATAATGAAAATGAATGACCTTGGTTTAAATTGAGGTGTATTAGATAAAAAATAATGTTTCAATATTTAGACACCCCAAAATGATTAGATTGTTTTTCCACTATGATAATTATTTCTCACACTATGATTTTTAGTTTTAGTAAATAGTTGGAACTCATAGGAATCATGTTAATATTGAACATGAAGAAAAATTTAGAGATAATGAATAACCAAATTGGATTTTGATAGGAGTGGAAGATATCATTTTCATGCCTAATCATTTTTCATGAAATATGATTAACAATATATACCTTAACCAACAATCAGACTCACCAAAGAAGAAAAGTAGAGTTAACTAAGATCTCTATTGGTGGATACCATAGAGAACAAAGGGATCAATTTCCATCATGAAATAAATGAGGAAGGACATGCCTCAAAAAGTGTCTCAATGGAATGCGAAAATGATTTATGTGTGGGAAAGAATGTTATACAGAAAATAATTGATGTGGAAAAATTAATATTATGATGGAAAGAAATAAAAATCATATTAAGGATACATTTATAGTTCGTATCTTTAAATGCGGGGAACCTGGGCATTACCCGATTCAATTACCTCTTTGAAAGCATAAACTATAGTCCTAAGAAGGAGCTATATGGAAATAAATGGATAAAGTATTTATGTATAGGGGTTGTAATGAAAACCATAGTTAAAAAGGATATTTAATGATTAAATTTTGAGGATGTTCTTCATATTAATTTTGGAAATTATATTAATATGGTTTTAAATAAACTTGTATGTCAGGTGAAAAAAAATAAAATCTGGTAGCATGGTGGGGATTAAACCCATGATCAAAGGACATTAAGGGTTTTTCACTGATTACTAGTTTACATGATGTCCTGGTTAATACATCATTGTTTTTAGTTAAAATATTTATGAATAAATATTAATAATGAACCAGTAGTATTATTTTTTAGGTTTAGAGATTAACATATTAACTATATTGGATTTGGAGAATATTTAGAGACAAACAGAAAAGAAAACCCACACTTTTATGGGCTTCATGATCTATTGAATGTTTTTTTAGTGCTTCAAACCTCAAAGTTAATTTTTCGATATCTAATTCCTGAAATAATGGATGAATTGGAAATTGATAAAATCACAATAAAGGATAGAAATTGTGTTTATGAAATATAAAAATGTCAATTAAGTATATTACCATACATTATTATGAAATAAAATAACTTCTGAACATTAGTAAAATGATGAAAAAAATGTTTTTTCTTAATACCTTAATTTTTATTGAATATATGGTCTTTAAAATCATCATAGATTTATGACTTCGAGGCCCTAAAATTTCAATTCATAATTTAGTTTTTTGTGACTAATGACCTCAAACACCCCTATAAATATTTATTTTTTTCCTCTATGTATGTATGTCCACTTTCCACTAATGTTCTTCTACTTAGAGACTAGGTTATATGTTATTCCATGTGACCTTTATAGTTCTCATTATCTCTTATTAAGAGGATATTTTATTAACTCTTCTACTGATGTGGGATTTCAACAAAGGAATTTTCAAATATAAAACCCTATATTTACAAGATAAAGTTCAAATTGTGAGTATGCAATTTAATTAATGTGGGAAGAATGTACACCCTGAAAGTTTAAAAAGAGTAAAGTTTATTCAATAGCGTGTATGGAACACAACACCAAAGGTAAAATGGAATATAACCTATCTAGTCATTATGATATATTTAATATTTTAAATAAATTTAATATATTATGTAGCTTTCAATGCACTCAATACTTTATTATATTTCATTGCATGTAATAATGAGTTTCTTCAACACCTTGCATTACACGCAAGACTGAGTTTTACCAAACATCAATATATTATTAAAATATTATTATTTAATATAATAAAATATAACATAACTATAGAATTAGTATTTATGAATAAGATTAAATATCAAAAGAATATATTTGATTGAATTCATTGGTTACCAATTAATTATAAATGAATATAAGTACCAATTGAATATAAAGGGGATGTTTTTATAAAAACAATTATTACACGCCAAAGGTGTCATATCATAATAAATTAAATTAATTAATAATATTGAATGATTTTAATGAAATATATATATATATAATATTAAATAGAATATTTTTTATATTCATCCAATAGATTTTATAGACATAAGATAAGAATAAATCTAGTTTTATGCTTAAAATTTGTATTTTTTTTAAAAAGAAATTTTTCCCCTTTTAATGCAGCACCTATTTTAAAAAAAAAAATTTGAAATTTTAAAAACATTAAATGTAAAAATAAAATTAATTATTAAATATTAATTTAAAGATTATCTTAGGGTTATTTTTTTGTATTTTTCTATGAAGTTTCATTTATTGATGAATAATGAATAACACTGAATTTTAATTGAAGACTGACTTTTCATCCAAATAATTTATAAGGTTTAATTATATTTTAAATTGGTTTTAAAGTAAAATTTGACCAGTTTTACATAAATTAATATAATTTATTTTATTAGGATTGATTTTATATTGAATTTCCAAATTAAAAAATCTCCAAATTTTGAACATTTTTAGTTTAAAAACTTCCTTTCTCATCCCATCTACGGGATAAGATTCAAATTAATTTATGCCACTTATGTGATTCTAATTTTGAATAATGGATTCCATATTTTTAATCATAATAATTTATAATTTATAATATGTTAAACATATTTTTTTACCAAAATTATTAGTGACTGTGGTTAAAATTAATTATAATGATTAAGGTAAAGTTAAGCTTAACAAGGGACTAAACCTTTAACATAAGGAACAAAATGTGATATAAACTTTTTAAAATTACATTGTATAAAAATATTTATACCATATAATCCTTTGGTTCTAATTTTTTTCATTATTTTAGGAATTTCATGTAAGGGAGACCTCTAAATAATGTTTACCTTTTTATATTTATAAAAATGCCACTCCTCCTCCATTATAAAAAGGAACTCACCTCTCCCACTTCTTTATACCTTTCAAGACCTTTTTCTCATCTAAAATATACCAAAATAATCTCCAAAAATCCCTCTCCTCATCATGAAATCCTCACTTTGGTCTTAAATCCAACCAAATAATTATGTTGTTATAAACCAAAAGAAGTTATCCGAATAAGAGGTAACATTCTTCAACAATCACTTTTGTTTCATTTACTTATCATCCCCTTAAATTATTTTTATATCATAATTATATAATAAAATAAGTATATTTAATATACTAGGATGTTATTATGCTGATATTTCTACCTATACTTTCACAAACATCAATCAAATGGGATACACAAGAATCATCTTGTGTATGGCAGAGTATTGCCTCACGAACTGATGTCATTCGTTCTTCCATTTACCATATTTCAAGGTTGGAAATAATGATGTATTTATAGTTTATATATTATATATATATTATTTATAATTTATTTATGCTTCTTGAACATTTTATATAACCATACCTTCATGCCTTCCATTTTTTGGGAAAATGATAACATCATTTGTGGATGTGTGGACTACCACCTCCTCAAAGTGATGTGATTCATTCACACTTTACATGGAATGTATTAAAATGGTTTTAATAAAAATATGTGAAATATATGAAATAAATATTATATTTTAATTATAATATACATATATATATCTCTCATTTAATTTTCATTATTTCAAATATGACAAAGAAATGGAAGTAACATTCATGTGAACGTATGGCCCGCCATCTTCATGAACGGTGCATTTCATTTGATATATCCAAAAATTATGGATTATTATAAATAAGTATTTACAGAATATATATTATATATAAATCATTTTTTACATATTGAAGATTATTAAATCATGATATTCCTAAGAAGAACAAAACTAATAAGTCAAAACATACTAAAAAACAAGACAATTAACACCTAAAATAGTGAAAAAGATAAAATATTATTAATAAATAGGAAATTAGATATTAAAAGAAGATAATATATGATATTATAAATATTATTATGGTTCTGTTATAATATATTTACATGATTAAAACCATTATAAATGAAGTTAAATGTCTTTCACCAAAAAAGAAAATGCAAGGTAAGGGATTTCGTCTCAATTTAATTTTATTGAGGGATACTTTAATGTTATGAGCCTAGTTTCTATTATATGCTGTATATAATATCCCTTTGGAATTTAATAATAATAATACTTCATTATTTATGGTATTTTGAGTTCCATTTTGAATTATTACATTTAATATTATTTTAACTTAAAGTTACCAATTGGTAAATAAATTTCATAACTCAATTTCTTTTCATTGGGTTATATTACTTCCTCCTTATCGCTAATATTATATGATTATGTGTAGCATTACATAAACTATATTTTTTTTTATTTACACCTCTTATATTTTTATTGAAATTTGATACACATAATCAATTCATTGATTAATTCTCACTTCAACATTCTGATCGATTTAAGGGTTTATTTCATAATCTCATTCTAATCGAGATTTCATTTTATTGAAATTTCATTAAAGGAATTTCTAAGAAAATTTTACATTAAACAATTTAGTTTTATTTTCCTCTATTTATTTATTAACATTTTCAAGTAATAATACCATTTTTCTATTCTTTTCTACTCAAAATGATTTCAAAAATGTTTTTAAGAAAACCAAAATCCATTTCTCACTTTAGTCGAAGAACCAGTTTTCTTCGAAAAAACCCTATTTTATAAAAATGTTTTCAAAAATGTTTGTAACCTTTCAAAAATGTTTTTAACCTTTGAAAAATTATTTATTTTAATAAATTTTTACTTTTTTTCTTTTATAAATATTTTAAAATGAATCTTTTTGTCACTTTCTGAATACTGAACTTTTCTAACCTTTTTACATTGTAAAAGGTATGTTATTTTTACCATGTATGGAATGTAAGGAATTACATGTTTTCATTTATTTGAATCTTAATTTGTAATTTTAATGTGTTATTTATTAAATAAATTATTTTTAAAGTGATTTTCAAAGAAAATTTGTTTTAAAATGTTTTTCAAAATGAAAAGGTATATTTTTGTTTCTTTTTATTGTATTTTTATTCATAAAATAAAAAAAACCCTTAATATTTACACCTCGTGGGATATTTTTTATTGATACCATCCTTGTTCTTCCTCTAGATGTTTTATGATTTCTTTGAGCAATGATATAATTGACATTCACTAAATTCATTCCTTTTAGTACTCTTGAAATATTAAATTTACTATGATCATTAGACATTAAATTTACCATAAATGTCCATATTATTTATCATGGATATGTTTATTGCCTAAACCATATACCATTTTTACATACAGTTTTTACTTTGATAATTATTTTATCAACTTGGGAAATATTGATAAATTTTTATTCTGTATTAAATTTGGATATTTTATAAGGCATATTTTGTATTTGTTAAATGGATTACTCGATGTGATAAATTCTTTAGACTGGACATGATGGGTGGGGACTAGGATTTATATATCCACTCGATGCATCAACTATTTTCCATGAGATAAATCAGTTTCACAAATTAAACGAGTTTTTACTAGTATTTTTAAACCATCTTGTGAATGTTCTTGATGGTATAGGTTTTCATGTGCCTCATAAATGACATCCAATTATTAAGAATTTCATTCATTCAGAATTTAGTTATTATTATTATTATTATTTATCCATGAAATTTTTTCTTGAACATTATCTATGGATGCATTTCATTCCCATCTTATTGATTAAATGGAATTTTTTTAGTTATTTACCTTCCCATATTAATTATTCCTAATCTTGTTATTTGAATGGTATGTGTTATCAGTTATTTACCATTTCATGTTGATTTAATATCATTGATTAATTATTGTTTTTATTATAGTTAACCCTTACTAAGAATTTGATCTCACCCTTATTTTTTTTCTTTCCCTAATATTATATGAAGTGTACTAAAAAATATTTACCAGTATTTTCTAAATAGGAATCAAGCTATCCAAAAAAAATTATATTGTAATTAGAGAACTCATTTTTAATAAAAGACTAAAGTATTTATCTATTTTTCTAATACTACTAAATAATTCGCTCCTTCGGGATTTTATTCCTTGTAATCATGCCAATATAATGGTAGTAGACAGTAGCTTCAGGATTACTGGGGTGTGGTCACTACATAAAAGGTCATTGATGAGTTCTTAAGGGATAATGAGGTTTACTAATTGATTTGATCATGAGAGTATTTTATTAAATTGTTTGATCAAAAAACAAAATTTTCATATTAAAAACTATCAATAAATATAATTAATATTACTATCTTCAATATTTATAATGATGATGGTTCGTGTGTTACCATAAATGAAGATATTCATTATAATATTAGGGAGTTTTTAAAAAATATATTTTCTTTTGATGAATTTTTATTTCATACAAAGCTCAATGACTACATCCTTCCAGTTATTGTGGATGATATGAACCTGAACCTAGAAAATGAAATATTTAAAGAGGATATTTTACTAGCTCTCAAGAGAATTCATTCCATGAAAGCTCCAGGAACAGATAGTTTCCAGGATTTATTTTTAAAGAGGTTATGGAATATATTTTTTGCTGATATTATTAGGATTATGATGGAACTTTGGAGTAGTTATTCTGATTTTTAAAGAATTAATGAAACCCTTAACATCAAGATCCCACTGGTTTCATTCCTTGTTAAATTTTCTGAATTCAGGCCTACGAATTTGTGTAATGTGATTTATAAAATCTTTTCAGAAATTTTGGACAACTACTTGAAAGGAATCTTTCCTTTCACTGTCTTTATCCAAAAAAATTATTTTTCCCTAAATGTATCATTAAATATTATTTTATTATTTTCCATGAGATTTTTTATTTGATGAAAAATGTTTTGAAGTCAGGGAGGGGGTGATGGCTCTCAATCATGATATGACAATGGCATATGAAATGGTTGACTGAAATTTTCTAAATTTTATGCACTCCCAGTTGGGATTTGGTGATAAATGGATAGGGTACAATATAAAATGTGTCAATTTGGTATCTTTTATAGTTAATGTGAATATATATCTTATTAAAATCTTCCCCCTTATAAAGTTATATGACATAGTGATCCAATTTCTCCTTAACTATTCATCTTGTTGTCGAAGTGCTCTCAAACTTTTTAACTCGTTCATTTTTTTCTGAAAATTTACTCCTCTTCTCTAGAGAAACCCTTAAATAGTGATCCATGATTTTTTAATCATTCAAATACATTGGAATAGGAATTCAGTCAAATATTTAATAATTCTAAATCAGATATTTATTTTATTAAATGTGTGTAAGAAGAATTGGAGGAGCCTGCCAATTTTCTATGTTATTTTAATGTTGTTGATATGTTTCAAAAATATTTGGATCTCCCTTCTATAATTAAGAGATCTAAAAAATATTTTTTTTATCATTTGGGATAGGTTTGATAAGAAAATACACAACTGTTCGGGAAAGAGAATTTCAAAGGTGAGGAAAGAGGTCCGCATTAAAGCAGTTTATCAAGCTTTCCCTTCTTACATGATGTCCCTTTTTAAGTTCCTTGGATATCTTATTAACCAAATACATTATTTATTCTTATAGTTTTGGTGGGTATATAATTAAGTAATCACTAGAAGAAAAATTATCTTTAATGGTATTATCTCTACATTGCAACAGATTTTGGGGGTCTTTGATTTAGGAACATTAAGTGTTTTAATAAAGCTCCCCTATCCAAGCAGGGATACTGCCTTTTATAGGAACCTATATCCCTTTGTGAAATAATTTTAAAACCCAATAATTTTCTCCATTCTTCCTTCTTGAGATCAATATTAGTCCCTAGTCTTAGATTCTTTTGTATGAGTGTGTAGATATCTAAAAATATTCTTGATAATAGTTTGTATTGGAGGATTAGTTGTAGAGATATGGTGATTATTTGGAATGATATGTTTCTTGTTGAGGGAAAAAATCTTCACCCACCTCTCCTCTGGTTCCTAGGATTGAAGATAAAATAGTTAAATATCTATTAAAGGAATACTTGAGCATATGGGACCAAGAAAGACATGTTTCATGGTTCAATAGTATCGATCAAATTTCCATTAAAGATATCCATTTGATCCAAAGTTATAGTTATGACTATATATTCTTGAGTAAGGAGCTGTCGTGAATTTATTTCATGTGGTCAGGGTATAGATCAGTTATTTATTTACATATACCTCTTAATAATTTTCCTTGGACACATCTTTAGCATCTCAATGTTCCGCTGAAAGTGAATCTATTATACTATGATACCTTTAGGTGGATCCATCCTATATGAGAGTGTTGTTCCCAAGTGTTGAATTTATTTTCAATGATTCAATATGTGTTGTTGGATTAATTAGTGTTTCTTGGATAATTTTTATGGATTCATTTAATGTAATTGGATGTCATGCTTGGATAATTCTACTAGTAAATGTGAAAATTATTGAACTAACCTTTAATTTTAAAAGACTTCTATCAATAGTGTTGAAAAAGTTGAAAATGTTTAATTCCGGAATAAATTTATCCTAATATGTATGTTAATTAAGAATAATTTAATGAGGATTAAGTTTTAAGGATGTAAATACCATGAAAAAAAGAAGTCCATGAAAAATTATATTATTTTGAATGAAAAAATTCTTGAAGTGGAAATTTTAAGGGGTCATTTGTAATTTTAATATAGTGGCATGTTTCATTTAGATATTTTATATGTGATTAAAAAAAATTCCAACCACATATCCATCTTAAGTGACCCCATAGACACTACTTAGGTGGGTGTGTCTTACTTCCATCCAGTAAGGAAGTGGCTGAGTAGGGTGAGCGATTACTTGCAATATAAGGAAGGAATGTGTGTGGGTAGATGCATAACCCTCATAGAAGCATTCTCATGTGAGAGAGAACTGGAGTAATCAAGTGGTCCTGTGTAGGTAAGGTGTGACCCATAAATCCTAGGGGTGCAATGTGTTTCGTGTGTTATCCTCGGTGTAGGCTCGAAAAGTGGAAGGAACGATGGACATTATATAGGAGTGCTTGACCAAGTGAAAGATTGATGTGTAATGGGATCTCATGGGTTCATTTCACCCATGATAAAATGTTATGGACAAACATGGGTGTTTATATTACTCTTATCTGAGTTGTCTGATTGAGTCGAGCGATGTCATATTCATCCCTTTTTTCAGGGGTTCAGCTTCACATGGTTAATCTATAATTTTTGAAGTCACGGTGACCATGATATAAAACTAATTCAATATTTTATCCCATGATCAAAGCCATTGACCTCCTGAGATCAAGTTGGGTCTAAAATAAAAGTTTATGTTGTAGTTCACTGACCACTAAGAGAGAAAATTGGAAGGAAAAATAGAACATTATTTCAGCAAGAACAAAGGATAACAATTACTCCATCAATACACGTCTCCACTCACACATGAAGCTCTCCCAAATATCTTGAAAGGAAGAGATATCTTGGCACTCTAATCTGCTGGAAGGAAGAACCCCAAGGCCTCCTTAAATATCCATGGTGGGGGTGCCAAGTTTGACACAACCCCCCCCCCCCCCCACCAATTCTCCACCAATCCCCCACCCACCATGGACTTCTCCCATGGCTACCACCTACCTTTTTGGGTGGAGTTGGTTCACAAGCCACCTACCAAGGTAGCTAGAAAAGTACAAGTTCCAAAAATTCTCCACCTTTAGTTGCAATCCGTTGGAGCATTTTCAAATGTCCTGCTTCTCTTGAGCGACCACCTTAGTCAACATATTTTTCGGGTTCTCCTTCGTGTGGATATTCACAAGTCACACCATCTGTTGATCCATCACTTCGTGTATCCAATGATAGTGAATGTCGATATGCTTCTTGATACCCTTCTAGATTCCCCTCATCAGTTAGAAATAGGTAATCTGACTCTGAATATTTTGTTTGATGGAATCCTTCCTTGTGAAGATCATTGAACCTATGAAATGTTAGGTTCGGGAGGCACAACATCATCAAGCTTATATTATGGTTCTGTAACTTCTTATATAGAGTATTGAGTCTCCCCATGCTCAATATCCTCCTCCAATTCCACCAGGTCTACAGCTAATGAGTCTTTTTTCACCTCCTCCTCTTCAATGACTGGTGGTGTTGGTATATGTGTTGGATCATGAATTGAGTCCTTGACACTTCCTCTTAGAGACATAATAGAATTTTGAATGTCCTCAATCATCTATTTCTCATGGAATAAATAATATCTGCTTCAGATGACCTTATTCTCCTTCAGGTCCCAAAGCTTGTATCTGAACTCCTCATCTCTAGAGAAGATGAAGATACATGGAGTATATCTCTCATCTTGCATCTTCCTGAGCTACTTGGATACATGTGTCAATTATAAACATCCAAATACTTTTAAATGAGAGTAAGACGGATGTTTACCAGACCATCTCTTCGGTGGAATCTCAAAATTTAGCAGGACAGACGATGATCATTTGATGAGGTAGCAGGCAACCTTAACAGCTTCTCCCCAGAATGGCTTAGAGAGTTTCGCCAAACTCATCATGATTCTGACCTCCTCCATGATGGTTATATTCATCCTTTTTTCAACTCTGTTGTGTTGTGGGGTGCGAGGGAATGTCCTCTCAGGTCATATTCTCTAACTCCTGCAATAGGAATCAAATTCTCCTGATGTGTACTCTCCTCCATTGTCTAAATGAATACACTTTAGATTCCTTCCATTTTTACACTCCACCATGGCATGGAACATATTGAAGTAGTCCATTACTTGGTCCTTCATCCATAAGAATAAAACCCACACCCTTCGAGATTAATCATCAATAATGGATAAGAAGTATTTGTTACCTTCGAGTGAATCCACCTCCATGGGTCTGCATACATCAGATTGCACAAGATCCAGCAACTCTGATCTCCTTGATGAAGAAGTATTGAATGAGACTCTATGATGCTTCCCATACAAGTAGTATTTACAAGGATCAAGTGGTTAATCCTTGTCAATAATGATGTACTTCTTCTTCATTGGGGTAGATAACCTTTTTTCACTCATGTGGTTGAGCCTTCTATCTCACATATTGGATGACATTTCTCCTTCCACCATGTTGATACTTTCTGCACATATATTCACATGAGTTTTTTACAAAGTACCACATATGCATCCTTGGGAAATTATGATGGATAATTTTTTCATATTCCATGCTCCATTGTTGAATATGTTGTTATAGCCTTGTTGATCATAGTTTATACCTGATAACAGGTTGATCCGAAGGTTTGGAATATGTTGAACATCGTTCTGGGTGATTGTGTATCCAAATGTTCATCTTGATTTGAATATCACCCATGCCAACAATCTCTACCAAACTAGTATTCCCCATCTTGAATACACCAAAGTCGCCAAGTTCATATGTTAATAAATACTCACGATGCGGTGTGACGTGGTATGATGCTACAGTATCGACCACCCATTGTGTATCTTGGTATAATGTATGAAATCATGTCTCTTATTCACCTTTTGATAAAATAACAACTTATCCTATGATGGTCACATGCACATTTTCATTTCCTCTTCGTTGGTTGCTACTTCGACCCTTTTCTTGTAACAAAATTTGGCAGTTCTTCTTTATGTGTCCCTCCATGCCATAATGGTCGCATGTGTATGTTGGACTCCTACCATATGTGGACCTTCCTCTATTCTTGATTCAACCTCATGTTCCTGCCCCTTGACCTCCTCCTTGTTTTCTCCCTTTCTTGTCCAGATCGAGAGCTTGTTTTTGGTTGTAACTTACATCCTTTCTTCGGGATTCCTTGTTGAACAATGCATCTTTTACCATCACCATGGTAAGTTTGCTTCTAGGTTCTGAGTTTCTGAGTAAGACAACAAGCGTATCCAAGCTATCGGGAAGTGTGGAGAGTAAGTGGTTCCCCTGATCTTTATCATGTTGCGTCTTACCGGCAGCCACCAACTAGTTCACCAGGATTTGTAATTCACTAGTGTGTTCGTCTATAGATTTTGTATACTCTATAGTCGAATATTCATCAACCGCTTCAAAAAATGATCATGTTTAGAGAGGTCTTTGACTGGTGCATATTTTACAACTTTGTCCAAAGTTCTTACACACCAGTATCTTGAGAAACATGGTGTTAAACACTATGATCGATCCATTGGCAGATTTGATTGATCATATTCCTGTTAAGCTTCTTCCACTCTACTTCCTTGGTGGCATCATGGTTGACTCCCTCATTTTCAATGGGGTCAAAAAGGTCCATAGCATTGAGGATATCTTCCATTCAATACTTCATAATGGAGTTGTTTGAAGAAGTCAACATGATCATCCCTCCACTGGATGATCCATCCATTGGAATTTAATTCCGTTAATATTGGTGTATAATCTGAAAAAATGGATCTCACCAATATGTCTGGAAAGGTTGAAAATTGTGGAATCGACTCCTGGATCGTCAAAATTAGATACTGATTGATCAAGTTATGATCAAAACAGTATCAACGGTTGAGATCATTCAATGGCATGACAATGACATGTCGATGACGTGACAATGACGTGCCAAGACGAAGCAGTGGCTGGACACTCACCATAAAAGTCACCGGTGTCGGAAAAGAACCTTATTCTCTGGCAAGGAGATACTATAGCACCCAAAGTTTGACTGAACATTGACCGGGCCTAGGAACCTCATTTTAGCTCTGTTTTCAATGTCGTTTGTGCTTTTGTAATCGTCTTAACACAGGATTTCCGAATATGCCCTCAAAACCCAATTCTGAGAAAATTGAATTTTTCGATCACCATATAATTTCCAATGCATGTCGTTATTTCGCAAGAACTGCCTCTGATACCACTTTTTTTGGTTCACTAATCACTTGGAGAAAAAAATATAGGGAAAATAGAACTTTATTTCAACAAGAACAAAGGATAAAAATTACTCCCTCACTACACCTCTCCTCTCACACATGAAGCTCTCCCAACCCTCTTAAAAGGAAGAGATCTCTTGGCTCTCTATTCTTCTGGAAGGAAGCACCCCAAAGCCTACTTAAATAGCCATTGTGGGACTATCAAATTTGACACAACTCCCCCATACACCATGTACTTCTCCCATGGCTACCACCAACCATGGTGGGTGGAGTTGATGCACCAGCCACCTACTGAGGTAGCTGGAAAAGTAAATGTTCCAATAGTTTCAAATGGTATTCATGCATCTGAAATGAAGGAAAATAAGTACTAGAGTGTGATGTTATCTATAATGAAACTGATCTTTTGGATGAAATAAAATATTGATAAATTAATGATGTGTTTTTGACACAATTTTATATAAATACCGTTTCACTTTGATGTATATAAACTAAAAGATAAAATGAAGGAAAATTGTGTATGAGAATCTAGTGTCTATGAAATTCATGCTTGTGATATTAAATACTTATTCTTCATACATTTTATTACTACATGATAAAATAAGAATCAACTAAAATCATGTAAGTGAGGAATTAAGTGGAGAAGCCCAAAACTTGTAGGAATATTTAAAGGAGATACATGAAGATGAGTTGTGGTATTTGAAATGATGGAGATGCGTGAAGAATGATGAGAATTATAAAGCCTATTGTATTAGAAATTATTTTCATGAAAAATGCCTACAAAATAATTGGGTATTAAAATTAGGAAATATAATACCTAATAGTTTGAGGGTATTCATATTTTGATTGGGTGAAATAAATGAGTTATTTATAAACACATTTTAAAAATGTAATAATTGAGATATCCCATGAAAAATGTTGTTTTTATTAATAAATGTTTGCATGAAGGTGATGGAGGTTTTAAGGGGAAAATATTGTGAGATATCTTGCATCCACTGTGCATGAAGTATTTTTGAGAATCCAAATACTTTCATATATTGAAGAGAGAATGTGATTTTCCAGACTAGTGGTTCTTATCCTCATTAGTTGTTGTTGATGATCTTGAAGAAGTACATGAGTAATTTGGAATCAAAATTTCTTGTGGAGGAAGCCTATCTATGAAGAAGATATTTTTATCTATAGATCATTATCAAAGAAAAAGCTTGTAGTTGGGGTGTCTAACCAATAGCTGGAGTATTGTGATTGGGGTGTCTAACCAATTAGAGAATAGGAGAAAATGGGGTGTCTAATAAATTTTTGAGAGATTGTACCTGAGATGTCTAAAGAGTTGTACTCACTTAAAGGTATAGTGAATCATGCATGTTGGGCTATCTAACCAACATGGCAAAGGAGTAGGTTTTTATACCGAACATTGTAAATATTATGTAATCCCCACTCTTATATTACAACTGTACATGAGATGAGATTAAGAGATACTATTGAGTGGATTGAGAGCATTAAATGGTTTAAGAGGTTGAATTTAAAAGGAGAAAAATTCATAAAAGCAGTGTTCACTACAGGAAAAAGAACTTTTGGTGATGGGCTATTTGCAACAGTTCATGCACCCATCGCAAATAGCCTATCAAATGGAATTATTTTTGATGGGTGAAAATTTCACATCGCAAATAATTCCTGTGAAAAATATTTACGATGGGAGATAATCTCCCATCACAACTAATATTAGTGTGAATGCTCGCCAAAATGCGTTACGATTATTTGTGATGGGATTGATCCCCCGTCGCAAATAGTTGTTTATATGTTATATATATTTAATAATCATATGGTATTGGTGACGATTATCATCACAAAAATAACGTATTAGTGACTGGAACTATCACTATTAGTTGGATATTGTTTATGGTAATCATTATGAATGTTATGTTCGCAGTTTTTATTTACAGCAGTTACTGTTGAAAATAATAATTCAATATAGTCTTATGCATTTATAGAGGTTACCTTGTGTTACTGGTACCCATCACAAATATATATATTTGTGATGCGGTACCCATAGCTAATAATCCTATTTATATATATTACCCACACCTGAATTTTCACTATAATCTTCGCTCCTCTACTCTCCTCTGCTCTCCTCTGCTCTCCTCTGCTCTCCTCTACTCTTCCTTGTTTCATACAATTACAATTTAAAATTTTATTAGGGAGTACCCTTGTGAGGTTTAAATTAGTATTTTGATTTCGATAAAGTTCCTATTGGACTCCTCATGTATTACTCATTTTTAATGATCACAAATCACAAAAATAATTACACATCATGTTTTAATAATAGAAAATCTTATTGATGTTAATTAATCTCACTATTATTTACAAATCTTATGCAAGATCACAAATCTCACTTATCTTATCAAACCTTTGTATTTATGTTTCAAATTCTCTTAATTTCTAATGGTTAAGCTTAATTAATATTCTGCATATTACTATTTAAGTCTAAATACAAATATTTGTCTAAGTATCAAGACATTGTGATGTTTGACAAAGTAAGACAGACTATGTGCAAGACAAAGTCACAGTCAAACAGACACCGTGAACAGAAACACTGAAGCAGACACCGTGATGTCTAAGTCTCAGACATCGTGAAGGACACACTGTGACCTAGACACCGTGAAGGACACACTGTGACGCAGACACCGTGAAGGACACACCATGACTGAGACACTGTGAGCAACACACTGTGAAGGTTATACAGTAAAGCACACACCGTGAAGGACATATCGTGATCCACATACCATGAGCCACATACCGTGAAGCACATACCGTGAAGGACATATCGTGAAGAATAAATCGTTTACATAATCACTATGACACCATTTCTTAACCTTTTTGTCCATATTATTTAAATAATACTAACAGCCATATTTGATGTTTTTAATGAAATTATTGTTATTTAATGATAGTTGTTGGTCTATCAGGAAACTATATCTCGTACCTATGAAGATGAAATAATTTCTATTACTGGAGCTCATGAAATATAAGGAAGATTGAGCTGCATTACATGTGTGTGAAAGTAAAAAAGAAGAACTTACATACGCGCGACAACTCAAGAAGAACGAGTGCTCTGTATTGAACTTAAAGAACAATCCTGAGTACGAAGAAGAGATTCAAAGAACTTTCATGAGTTCAATTAAACTCCACTTAAGAGCACACGAAGAATCAAGAGAATATTCTCACTTGTTAAAAACAAAAGTTGAACCACGACAGTCTATTTTTCCACACAAAACTAGAGAAAGGACTCAAAATCTTTTCTTCTGAATCCAACGAGTCCAGAGCTACATTGCAAAATTCTTGATCTTTCTAAACATTCATATACTTTATCTAAGTGATTTATTATCTACTTTTAAAGAAGTGTGTGTGTCCTGGTTATTTTACACACACACTGTCTCCTATACTAAACTAGAAGATATCACTATCCTTACACCAAAAATCCTTAATCTTGTTTACCCACGACAACTATAAAAGAGGTCCTTGTGTGGACTGGTCTTTATTTTTGTTTCCCACGAAGAATAGTGGTAGAGGTCCCTGCGTGGCCTGGACAATATTGTACTATTGATAACCCCAATCCAGGGTGTGGAACAATTATATATATAAATTTGAGAGGACTAAGTCTTGGATTATGACTGGACCTCTTGGTTATATTTGCTATTATTTTTTAGTTTAAGTTCAAAATATACCGTATCTAATTTAAATACCACTACTTATTACTTTGAAATACAAATCTATTTTAAAGTTACTTTGATAGTTAATCTAGAAAGTGTTTGTATCTATTGTAAATCAGTAGGTTAGTTTCAAAAGCTAATTTAATCTTCTGATTAGATTAACTGAGAACTAATCAATCTTTTGAGAATCTAATTGAACCTTTACTATTTTAAAAATTCACTACAGTTTAGCTTGTTTTATAAATTGGGGTATTTTAATCAAAAATATTTTAACAGAAATTTTAATTCGAACTCAATTCACCCCCCTCTTGAGTATCCACTCCAACCCACATTTGGTATCAGATGTTGTTTTTATTAATACAAGTTTTCAAAACACTCTGTTTTCAACTATGATTTTAGATGCATCTTTAATGATCTTAAATTTTTGTTAGTTCTAAATTTTATCTCTTTAACTTAACTTTCTAAAATCTAGTTATGGGCAATAGACTAGAAGGTGATGCTACTAACCGAACACGTTTCTTTAATGGTACAAACTATGCCCAGTGGAAACTTAAAATGAAAATTAATTTGGAAAGTATGGGTTTTGATATCTGGACTGCTATAGAGTCTCAATATAAAATTCCAGAAACTGAAAGAACAACTTGGGATAAACCTACAAAAATTTCTTACAATAATAACTGTAAACCTATGAATGATTTGTATTGTGCTTTAGGAAATGAGGAATTTAATAGAATATCTGCTTGCAAAAAGGATTTTGAAATTTGGGATACTATAGGTGTTTCTCATGATGGAACAACCAATGTTAATGAAATAAGATTAAATACTTATACTATTAAAAATGATAATTTTAAAATGAAGATTGATGAACCTATTTCTGATATGTATCTCAGGTATAATGAGATAGTCAATACAATGAGTTCACTTGGTAAAGTTTTTGCTGCAAAGGAACAAATTACGAGGATACTGAGATGTATGCCAGACCGATGGAGAGGCACATCTGTTTCAATCAAAGAATCATGTGACATTGGAGCACTTCATATCAAAGAGATTATTGGTAAATCAATGATATATGAGGAAGAACTCAAAGTGAATAAGGAGGAATATGATGAACCAAAAAAGAATGTTTGTAGCTTTTAAATATACTACTTCTAAGAGCAAGAACATATAAAAAGTTCAAATACAAAATGAAAGCTCAGCCAGTGAAGATTCAGATTTAGACAATGATGCTAAAATGGCTCAAATAGCCAGAACATTTAAGAAGTTTTATAGGAAGAAGAAATTATTCAGAAAATAAAATTACAAAGGCATGTATGACAATAAAGGTCATTGGAAAAAGGACTGGAAGAAAACTGATAAAAATGATGAAGTTGTCTGCTATGAATACAGAAGAAAAGGTCACATAAAAGTAGACTATCCAAAACTGATGTTCAAAAAGAAACATGACTATAAGGACAATAAGTACAATAAAGCAATGAAAGCAACCTCGAGTTCTTTAGAAGACAACACAAGTGAATATGACGTTTCTGATTCTGAAATGAATCATGCCGACATGTGTTTCATGACTAATACATCGGAGGTAACCTTAGATAATTCTATATTAAATTCTTATTAATCTGGAGATGATGCATAATCTAATTCTGACTCTGAGGATATGACTAAAGCTGAACTATCTGAATATTGTAACATGGTATAAGAAACATGCAATGAACTTATGGAAAAATATATGTCATTAAAGAAACAGCATGCTCTCAATGAAAATGTTAAATCCGCCCTTGATATAGAAAAAGAGAAGAATTCTCAACTGTTAAAGGAAAATATAGAATTGAAAATGTCTAATGAACAACTTAGAAAGGACTTAGAAAAGATAACAAATGGAAAGGATACACTTACTCAAATTCTAGGAAAGCAAGTGGAACCAAAATACACTATTGGAATAGGATACCAACCTGGACAGAGGCAGATTACTATGAATAGATTTATTCCTAAATCTGGACAAAATACTGTTAGTTCCAGTTCTGAAAATTCACATGGTTCAACTAGTTATTCACATAGTTATAGATCAAATAGAGTTTATCTTTCCAAATTTTTTGACTCTGTAAAATGTATGAGACTCATAAGACGTATTTGGGTACCAAAATCATTGATTTCTAACCTTTCTAGACCCAAGAAGATCTGGGTACCAAATTCATTCCCCATCAAAATCTGTTTTGTAGAAAACATGTTTGAAAAGTTCCCACAAGAAGACATGGTATTTGGAAAGTGGATGTTCAAGACATAGGTCTGGGGATTACTCATGCTTCAAGAGCCTAATCAATGTTGATGGAGGCCATGTCACCTTTGGTGATAATTCTAAGGGAAAAATCATCGGCCTCGGCCAAATTGGTAACACTAACTCAGTTTTAATTTCTAAAGTTTTATTTGTTGAGGGGATGAAATATAACTTGTTAATTATATCTCAATTATGAGATGATGGATTTAATGTTAAATTTGAAAATAATTCTTGTAATGTTTTTAATTTTAAGAATTTTTTAGTATTTTCTTCTTTAAGAAATGAAAATGTTTATGCAGTTGAATTAAATTAATTATCCAAACAAAATGTTACTTGCCTAAATGCTTTTCATAAAGAATATTGGTTATGGAATAGAAGATTAGGACACTGCAACATCCACTCACTTATAAAACTAACTATGAAGAACTTAGTTATAGACTTACCCAAAATTGAGTTTCCAAATGAAAAAGTGTGTAATCCCTGTCAAAATGGAAAGCAACACAAAATCTCATTCAAACCAAAGAAAGAAGTGTCAAATTCTCAACCTCTCGAGTTTGTTCACATGGACTTGTTTGGACCTTCAAGAGTTTCTAGCTTAAATGGGAATCACTATGTATATATCGTAGTAGATGAATTTTCTAGATGTACATGGGTATACTTCTTAGCTCACAAAAGTGAATTTTGTTCTTACATTATTAAATACTCCAAGTCTATAGAAAACCGTAATGGAATTAAGATTAAATCCCTGAGAAGTAATCATAGTCGAGAGTTTGAAAATCAAGAGTTTGAATCTTATTGCTCACATAATGGCTATAGTCACAAATTTTCTGTCCCTAGGACACCTCAACAGAATGATGTAGTAGAAAGAAGAAATATAACACTTCAATAAATTGCTAGAACCATCCTTAATTAGTATGTCCTACCTATTTATTTTTGGGCTGAGGCTATGAATACAGCTTGTTATATCACCAATAGAGTCTTAGTCAGACCTATTCTCAAGAAGACCCCATATGAACTATGGAATAATAGAAAGCCTAAAGTCGATTACTTTAGAGACTTTGGTTGTAAGGTATTTATTCTTAATACAAAGGATAATCTAGAAAAGTTTTCTTCTAAGAGTGATGATGGAATATTTTTAGGATATTCTATAACTAGCAAAGCCTGTAGAGTTTTAAATAAGAGAACCAAGTGTTTGGGAGAATCTATTCACATCAAATTTGATGAAACTGATCCACATGAACCTAAGTCATATCTTGAAAATATTGAAGAACATTTATCTGTTCTGGACCTTAATGATAAAATCAATGAACCTGCTATAATGACAACTAGTTATGGAAATATTTCAGAATCTACTCCTATTGAACCCAAACCTAGAGAAGAACCTGAAATTTCTATCCCTACCTTTACTAGATAAACTATAAATCTAAAGAATCAGCCATTAGATGTTGTTTTTGGTAATCTTGATAGAGGGACACAGAAAAGAGCTTCTCTTAGAAATCAGGTTGAACATCAAGCCTTCTTGTCACAACTTGAACCTAAAAACATTGATGATGCTATTAATGATGAATTTTGGGTAATTGCTATGCAAGAGGAACTCAATCAGTTTGAAAGAAATAAAGTTTGGAAACTAGTAGAAAGACCTAAGGACACTTTCACCATAGGCATTAAATGGGTGTTTAGAAATAATGTAGATGAATCTAGAAATATAGTTAGAAACAAGGTTAGATTAGTTTCACAAGGCTATAGTCAAGAAGAAGGAATTGACTATGAGGAGAATTTTGCAGCAGTAGCCAGATTAGAAGCCATTATGATCTTACTTTCTTATGTTTCACATCTAAATTTCAAACTATATCAAATGGATGTCAAGAGTGAATTATTAAATGGGTATATAGATGAGGATGTTTTTGTTGAACAACCACATTGATTTAAAAACCCTCATTTTCCAAATCATATTTTCAAATTATCAAAAGATTTATATGGTTTAAAGCAAGCTCCAAGAGATTGGTATGATAGATTAGGTACTTTTCTAATTTCTAAAGGTTTTACAAAAGGAATAGCTAATACTACACTTTTTATAAAACGAATTTCTAATGAATTTTTAGTTGTACAAATTTATGTAGATGACATTATTTTTGGTTCTTCAAGAAATTCCCTATGTACTGATTTCTTTAAAATGATGCAAAACGAATTTGAAATGAGTCTAATGGATAAACTTAAATTCTTTCTTGGATTTCTAATCTTTCAAAATGATGTTGGAATTATTTTAACTCAGAGTAAATATACTATAGATCTTTTAAAAAGTTTTGGAATGGATAGCATAAAAAGTAGTGACACTCCCATGAGTACCACATGTAAGCTGGATCTTGAGGAATATGGAAAATCTATTGATCAAACCACTTATAGATGAATTATTGGAAGTGTACTCTACTTGACTGCTAGTAATCCTGATATTATGTTTAGTGTGTGTAGGTGTGCTCATTTTCGAGCAAACCCTAAAGAGTCACATTTAAATGTTGTAAAGAGGATTTTCAAATACCTCAAGCATACTCCCAATTTAGGACTGTTCTATCCAAAAGGACAATCGTCTGAACTAGTTAGCTATTCTGATGATGATTTTGCGGGATGTATGTTAGATAGAAAAAGAACCTCCGGAACATGTCACTTTTTAGGCAAGTCACTAGAATCATGGTGTAGTAAGAAACAAAATTATGTTGCATTAATTACTGCAGAAGCTGAATACATAGCTTCTGGAAGTTGTTGTGCACAAATTTTGTGGATGAAACACACTTTACTAGACTATGGATATCAATTCAAACATGTACCAATAAATTGTGACAACATAAGTTCTATTAACATTTCAAAGAATTATTTTTCTCATTCTAGGACAACGCTTATTGATGTAAGACATCACTTTTTGAGGGATCACTACCAAAAAGGTGATATCACTTTGGAATTCATTGGTACTGAATATTAACATGCTGATATATTAACCAAACCATTAAATTCTGAGAGATTAGACTACATTATACATGATCTTGGTATGATTAATCATAAATAGACATCTTACAGATCTTACTGTTTATTGTTTTTCTATATTTTACTTTATGGTTTCATACTCACTATTTCTCAGTTATTGTTTCATGCTTACGGTCTCATAGTAAACACCTTGTGTTCGCGGTCTATCACTTAACTATCTCACCGTGACAGAACAGTTCACTCACTGTCTCACCGTGACTGCACAGAATGGTTACTGTCTCACTGTGACTGCACAGAATGGTTACTGTCTCACCTTGACGACCACCAACTGTCTCACCGTGATGTCTGTTGTGCATCCCACCGTAATGTATACTCACGGTCTCACCATGAAGATTATTTATATATTTATTTTAACCCGCATCACGGTAATTTTTAATTCACCGCTATTTGATTTCCCGTGTTTTTGTTTTTATGACGTTTGGCATTCCCAAATGATAAAACATAAGGGGTTTTCACTCCATTCCTTACCTGAGCTCTCTCCTGCTCACTCTCTCAAACCCTCTTTACCTTGAAAGCCTTATCCTCTCCCTCACCTGAACCGTCAGTGAATGCCAAGGATGAAGCTTCCATCTTCACCCTCGTCTGAGAAGCGCCGCTCTAAGAAACAGACAAGGATACCAAGGATAGCACCTGAAGGACCCCTGAATCCAAACCTTGTGAGTTGTACTATACTTCCTGAGAAAAATATTTTCCCTGAGTGGATGTTGTCTAGCATGTAATTGGTCCTGAAAATCTTAAGATAACAAGGATGATTCGAATGGTTCCCTAGACAAGATAGTCCTATTTACCCGAGGTTGGTATCTCAATTTTACCAATATGTAAATTTTTCCTTTAATATAGGATAAAGCTATATGGTAACAAGCTGGATCAATAGACAAAATTGTTCATTCTATTCAAGGCTATGGGATGCATGCTTAAGGATTCCTCGTGAAGGAATTTTTGATGATTACCAAAGAGACCCTCCTCCAACAACTGACATCTTTGATCTGGAGAAAGCTTTGGAAATCCTGACTGGAAAATGGCACCAAGCAAAGGGCCATAGCAGCTGAATTGGATGGGGAGACAAGACTACTATTCAAATTTGTTCAGAATTTGATTAGTACAAGAAAAGAAGATTTTGATGTGTTGATGTATCAGGATGTGTTCCTGATTCATCTATTGAAGAATGGCCGTAAGATAAATTTGTGAAAATATTTCATTAACCATATATGTGAGCTGATTAAAGTCACTTAAAAATCCACCTCCTTGTTTTACTCAAAGATGATTTCGACGATGTTAGTTTCCAAGGGAGTATTTGGACCGAATGAAGAAAGACTAGAGGATTTTAATTTCTGTTTATCCAAGCCTATCATCAAAAGGATGAAGATTAATTGTAACTCCCGGAAGAAGCAGTGGGTTGAGGATAATGATCAAATTTATAAGAAGTACAATCCTATTGATTATCCAAGAAGGCCAAAGAATATAACTGATCCTAGTTTGGAACTAGATGAAGTAGCTGACTACCCAGAAGAAGAAGAAAAAGAGGCTGAAATACCTCTTAGAGAGGAAGTTGTTGATGTTTTCATAGAAGAAGAAGCTCCTCCTTCTAGAGATTATGTTGATCAAGAATTTCAGTCTGAGGCTGCACGAGATTTGATTATCCCTGATTTAGAGCAGAAAGTCATGGAAGAAGTTGATCTAGGAGAAATCCCTGCTATGGAAAATGTTAATCAAGAGGATCTCCCTGTTGAAAAAGAAGCATCTCTAGAAGCACAACCAGTGGAACAATCAGTTCCTGAGTACATACCCTCTACTGAAGAGAGGATGGAAATTGCCTTTCAGATGGAAAGGCAAGAATTTGCTGAAGATATTAGATCTGATCCTGTGGATCTTGATCATGTAGTTATGCCTCAAGAACCTAAAATAAAAGAATATTTTGAGGGGGAGGAACCTCAAAACCATGATATTGAAGAAGCTGGATCTGTTGGAACATCTCAACCAATTGTCACACATTTTGTGTACACTTGGTATGAGTTTCCAAGTTTTTATGATGTGATTGAATCACAGCAAGTGACTTCAACTGGTATAGATCTCTCTTCTTTTTTTCAATTGAAGTCAGTAGTTCACCTAGAACCAGAACCTGAGCCTCAACCTTCATCTGAATCTGAAACTAATTATGAATCGCAACCAGAATCTACATCAGAACCTGTACCACTGCCTTCACATTCTCTATTAACCGAGAAAAAATCCTTTGTAACTAAGGATGATTTGAAAGTATTTGGAGAGACTGTATTGGCTGGTGTTGAGAAGATTATATCCACTCAACCTCGACCAGTGACTCAACTAAGTCAAAAAGATGCATTGATTATCTTGGAAAATATTATTATCCATATTCAACCAAGGATGATCTATGAAATACATGAAGTCAGAGTTGAAAATAAGTTGATTAGTGCTGATGCAGAAAACATGAAAGGTTTGGTGGGAAACCTGCAAACACAATTGTCTTTAAGATCAGAGCCTGTTTCTGCTCATGTTTCTTCTCCCGCACCAATTGATGATTCTCATGAACCAGATGTTTCCAACCTTTCTCGAGAGATTGTGTCTCAAGTGCATCCTTATCAGATATTTTTTGATTAGAATATTGGAACAAGACACACCAAGATGCTACAACGCATGAGAGAGCTTGTGGAAAATCTGAATAAGCTCACAGATGAGTACACTGGATGTCTGCAAAAAGTTTTGAAACAACTAAAAGTTCTAACCGAAGCTGTCAAGGCTTCTCCTCTCTCTAGTCAGACCTCCACACCTTCTTTGGATGATTCTCTGTTGAGATCCATAATCAACGAAGAACTTCAAAATTCCCTTAGTGGTTTAGATCCGTCTCCTTTGTCAAAAGTGGTGAAGAACAGTGATAGAGCACTTGATCATGTTCTGATTCATTCAAAGATTGCTAATTATGCTCAAAAATAGATCACCAAGAAGATAAAATTTTATCTCACTCGGATTTTCTCTAAAAGTGACATGACAAATCACTTTAATTATCTTGTGGAGAACCTAAAAATCCCTCCGGTGACTCAAGATTTTAAAGCTCACGTTCATAAGCTTATAGAGTTCACCAGATTTTTGGACAAGTTCATGGAGAATAAGGATGATTTTGAAAAGGCTATACAATATGGTGGAGAAATCATTACTGATTTCATCAATATTTTGAAGTCGTATCTTCATGTGTAGAGCACTGCTATAGTTTCTCTAGGTGTTGCACCCCTCAGACCTGGTCTACCTGCCTTAGCCTCAAATGTCATGTTAGTCAGTCAAGCGGTTTCTCATATCCGGCCAGTCATTCTTGACCAACCACAGACTAGAACTTTTACTCCTCCTACTTTGGCTCCATCTATTTTTGAAGGTCTACCCTTACCATCTTTGTCTACCACATCTATTCCTTCTTCTACATCAGCATCAACTCCTGCTGCTAATAAAGGAAAGGAAAAGGCCGTTCCCTGAAGAGTCAAGTGACTGCTTTCTTTTTTATGGGGATGTATTTATTTTTTGTATTTCTACTGCATCATGTATTCTGGACGTTTTTAATGACAAATGCATTGTTTCACTACCTTCTTTCTGTTTCACTTTTTGATAATCCCAAAAGGGGGAGAAAAAGTACAAGTATTAGTATTCTAAAGAGATATGTTACTGTAGAATCTATTATTCTCTAAATCTGTTATTATATATGTTAGTTTCTCTAACGATGCATTTCATTTATATTTTAGCTATACATGATTTTTTATCTTCTAAAAGGGGGGATTGTTGGAAACCTCATGTATTACTCATGTTTTAATGTTCACAAATCTCAATAATAATTACACATCATGTTTCAATGATAGGAAATCTTATTGATGTTAATTAAGCTCGCTATTATTTACAAATCTTATGCATGATTACAAATCTCACTTATCTTATCAAACCTCTGTATTTATGTTTCAAATTATCTTAATTTCTAATTGTTAAGCTTAATTCATATTCTACATATTACTATTTAAGTCTAAATATAGATATTTTCCCAAGTATCAAGACACCGTGATGTTTGACATAGTAAGACAGACTGTGTGCAAGACACAGTCACAGTCAAACACACACCATGAATAGAAACACTGAAGCAGACACCATGAAGTCTAAGTCGTAGACACCGTGAAGGACACACCATGACCCAGACACTTTGAAGGACACACCGTGACCCAGACACCAGGAAAGACACACCATGACCGAGACACCGTGAGCAACACACTGTGAAGGTTATACCATGAAGCACACAACATGAAGGATATATCGTGAGCCACATACCGTGAGCCACATACCATAAAGCGCATACCGTGAAGGAAATATCGTGAAGAAGACACCATTTACATGATCATTGTTACACCGTTTCTTAACCTTTTTGTCAATATTATTTAAATAATACTAACGGTCATATTTGATGTTTTTAATGCAATTAATGTTATTTAATGAGAGTTGTTGGTCTTTCAGGAAACCGTATCTCGTACCTATGAAGAGGAAATCATTCCTATTGCCGGAGCTCGTGAAATATAAGGAAGATTGAGCTGCAGTACACATCTGTGAAAGTAAAAAAAGAAGAACTTACATACGTCCAACAACTCAAGAAGCTCGAGTGCTCTGTACTGAACTTGAAGAACAATCTTGAGCATGAAGAAGATATTCAAAGAACTTTCATGAGTGCAATAAAACTCCACTAAAGATCACACGAAGAATCAAGATAACATTCTCACTCATGAAAAACAAAATCTGAACCACGACACTCTGTTTTTCCACACAAAACCATAGAAAGGACTCAAAAGGTTTTCTGTTGAATCCAACGATCCCAGAGATGCATTGCCAATCGCTAGAGCTTTATAAACTTTCATATACTTTCTCTAAGTGATTTATTATCCACTTTCGAAGCAGTGTGTGTATCCTGGTTATTTTACACACACACTGTCTCATGTCCTGAACTGGAGGATATCACAATCCTCACACCAAAACTCCTTAATCTTGTTTACCCATGACAGCTCTGGAAGAGGTCCTTGTGTGGCCGGGTCTTTATTTTTGTTTCCCACGAAGAACAGGGGTAGAGGTCCTTGCGTGGCCTGGACAGTCTAGTACTGTTGCTAACCCTGATCCAGGGTGTGGATCAATTATATATATAAATTTGAGAGGACTAAGTCCCGGCTTGAGACTGAACCTCTTGGTTATATTTGCTGTGATTTTTTAGTTTATGTTCAAAATATACAGTGTCTAATTTATATACCGCTACGTATTACTTTGAAATACAAATATGTTTTAAAGTTACTTTAATAGTTAATCCAGCAAGTGTTTGTATCTATTGTAAATCAGTAGGTTAGTTTCAAAAGCTAATTTAATCTTCTGATTAGATTAAATAAGAACTAATCAATCTTTTGAGAATCTAATTGAACCTTTACAGTTTTACAAATTCACTACAGTTTAACTTGTTTTATAAATTGGGGGATTTTAATAGAGAATATTTTAACAAATATTTTAATTGGAACTCAATTTACCCCTCTCTTGAGTATCCACTCCAACCAACAGTTCCAAATTTGAGGTATTTTTTTAAATATTTTTAATTATTAATTTATATATTTATTTATATTAAAAGCTAGTATTACAAATTAGTTGTAATTAGTAGTAATTAGTTATATTTAGTTGCATTTAGTTGTAATTAGGTACAATTAGTTGTAATTAGTGACAATTAGTAGTAAATACTTATTATTGATAAATAATTAGTATTAGTAAAAAACCTAGTAATATTTAACATATGTTAGTAATAATTAATAATAATTATCTGGAATTACAAATAATTAATATTAATTAGTTATTGAAAAGAAATAGTAATTAATAAATTTTAATATTACTTTTAAAGAAATTAGTAATAATTAATAATAATTAACAGTAATCGGTAATAATTACCAGTTATTAGTAAACATTATCATTATTTAGTGCTAATTAATAAAAATTCTTAGTTATACATTGTAAAAAATAGCGATAATTACTAAAAAATAGAAATTATAACTAAAAATTAGCAGTAAATAGTAAAAATGAGTAGTGATTATTAAAAATTAGCTGCAATAGTAAAAATTAGTGATAATCAGTACAAATTAATAAAAATGATTGGTAATTTGGGATAAATAATAAAAATTAATGGTAATTAACTATAATTAGTAAAAACTAGCAGTAATTAGCGGTACATACAAAAAATCATAGGTGCTTGGTATAAATTAGTAAAAAAGAGCGGTAATTAATAGTATTAAATAATAATTTATGGTAGTTACTAAAAATTAGAAGTAATTAACTCTAATTAATACAAAGTAGTGGTAACGAGTAAAAAATACCAGTAATGAGTAATAATTAGTAAAATTTAGCGGTTAATAGTGGTAATTAGTAAAAAATATTTGGAATGAGTAGAAATTTAAAGTAATTAATAAAAATTAATAAAAAGTATCAATAATCAACAATAATTATTAAAAAATAGTGATAGTTAGTGATAATTAGTAAAAAAGTAGAGGTAATTAGTAAAAATTATCCATAATTAGCATAACTTAGTAAAATTTAGTGGTAATTAGAAGTACTAAGAAAACATTAGTGGAGCTTAGTAAAAAATAGTAAATATTAGAGGTAATTAATTATATTTTTTAAAAATTTGTAGAAAATAGTAAATATGAGTGATATTTAACTATAATTAATAAGAATTAGCAGTAATTAGTACAAAATACTGGTAAGTTGTACAAAATACTAGAAATTAGTAGAAATTAGTAAAAGATTGGATTAATCTACATTAATTGCTAAAAAAGAGTGGTAATTAGAAAATATTAGTGGTAATTAATAAAAAATAGTAGTAATTAGTAAAAATTAGCATTATTTAGTAAAAATTAATAAAAAAGAGCAATAATTAGCTTTAATTAATAAACATTAGCGATAATTAATTGTATTTAGTTAAAAACCAGTGATAATTAAAAATAATTATTTAAAAAATAATGGTAAAAAGTGGTATATAGTAAAAATTAGTGGTAATCAGTAACAATTAGTAAAACATAATGATAATTAATGATAAATATTTGTAACTGGTTAAAAAATAGTGGTAATTGGTGATTGGTGACCTCCTGGATGACTTCTTCGTGGGGAGGGGGTTTCCTTGTGCTGAGGGTACGAAAATCCAACATATGGGAATTCCCTTTTAAAAGATATAGAAAATGGAAACTGGTGATAATTACTAAATAATAATATTAATTAGAGGTAATTAGTAAAATTTAACGATAATTAGTGATAATTAGTAAAAAATGGTAATTAGTAGTAATTAGTCAAAATTAAAGATGATTAGAAAAGATTAATGGTAATTAGTGATAATTAGTATAAATTAATAGTAATTAGTGGTAATTATTAAAAATAGTGGAAATTAGTAATGATTAGTGTTAATTAGTAAAAAATAATATTAGTAAAAATTAACAATAATTAGAAAAAACTATTTGTAATTAGAAGAAATTAAGGGAAATTAGTGGTAACTAATGGTAAATGGATAAAATTAATGACAATTAAGGGTTAATAGTAATAATTAGTAAAAATTAACTATAATTACTAATAATTAGTAAAAATTAACTATAATTAATGGTAATTAGTAAAAATTAGTGGTAATTAATAAAAAATAGTGTTACTTAATGGTAAATAGTAAAAATTAATTATAATTGTTAAAAATTTACTGTAATTAGTAAAAATTAGATATAATTAATAAAAAATATAGATATTTACTAAAAATAGTAAGAATTGCTAAATATTAGGGGTAATTAATAAAAATTAGCAACAATTAGAAAAAAAATAATGGTACATAGTGTTAATTAATAAAAATAGTGATAATTAGTAAAAATTAGCAATAATTACAAAAAATTAGTGGTAATCAGAAAAAAAAAATTAATGGTGATTAGGGAATATAACCTTTAATTTGTAAAAATTACTTATAATTAGTGATAATAAATGGTAATTGGTAAAAATAAACATTGATTGGTATTAATCAGTATTGAAAAAAGAAAATTGATAATATTTACAATTAATTTATAATTTTTTATTTTTCTACTCTTTTTTGGATTTTCTATTTCTTATATCCATTCAATAATAAATAATGTTTGTATTTATATTTTTTAGATAAATATAGAAAAAGGAAGCAGACAAAAATCTCTATTTCATTGTCACGATTGGATAAATCATCATAGTAATGCAAACTATTCTAGTATAAATCATATTTATATTGAAGGTGTTTAGGATTTTAAATCATTTGCATCATCCAAATTAGAATTTTTTTGAAGTAATAATAAAGTTTCCTTGTATGAAATGTGATCTAAGGAGGCTTTACACATTTTACATTGTTGAGGGTCATCTAGTGTGTTTTAGTTTTTGGAAAGATTATGTTTATTGGTATCAACATGGTGAATGATGTTTTGAATAAGATACTGATAATCTGGTTCCAAATCCATCATGGTTTCAAACATTGTTACATAATGTTATTCGTGTGTCTTTTCAAAAAACTAAAACTCAGGATGATATTGATTTCACTATAGTGTTAGAAGCATATGGATTTTATGATTTGCTGAAGTTTGGTGTGGATGCCTTATATCCTTGTTATAAGATAAGAAAATTTGAATCAATTGAAAAATTTATTGCCATTAAATTAGATAATGGGATTTCAAATAGAAATTTTGATCAGATATTCTCTTCGATTAAATCACGGATACTTGAAGGAAAAGTATTGCCTATAAATTTCTAAGAGAGTAAGAGGTCGGTTCTAAATTTGGGTCTTGTTTATCAGAAGATTCATGTATGTTCAAATGATTTCATTTTATATAATGGTGAAAATGATTCATTAGTTAGTTGTCCTATAAGTGGAAAAATGTGGTACAAATATTCTCAATATGGGAATTCTTGATTTATTCTTATTAAAGAATTGATGTATTTTCCATTAACATATATATTTCAGCGGTAATTTATGTCTCATAACACATCATCATTAATTACATTGCACAAAACTAATATTTAAATTTTTAAAAGATTTAATCATTCTTCTTGCTGGTGATTCATGGAAACATTTTTGAGCAGTTACATCTATATTTTTACTTTAGAATCCTGTAATGTGAAATTAGGTCTTTCTACTAATTATTTCTATCCATTTGGTTCTTACGATTGTCAATGTTCTTATTGGATCATTTTTATAACTCTGTACAACATTCCTATTTAGATGTTAATGAATGATATATATATCTTCTTGAAATTATTAATTTCATGACATCCAAAAATGAATATTTATGTTCATTTGAATCCATTGATTGAGGAGTTAAATTTACTATGGAGTAACGGTGTTAGTACATATGATGCTGTTGTGAAACAAAAGTTTCTAATGAAAGCTACATTAAGGTGGAAAATTAGTGATTTTCCAACTTATGCAATTTAATTTGGCTAGAGTACTCATGGTACAAAATCATTTTTATATTGTATGAGTGACAAAAAACATTTATGTTCATTAATGGAACAAAATCTTATTTTTTGACTATCATCACAGATTTATTCCTACTAATCATCCATTATAAGGGAAAATAAATTATTTCAGAAATGGTATGATTGAAATAGATAGAGCTCCAACAATGATATCATGTATTGATTTAAAATATTTTGTTTATTTATTTCCTCCCATTACATTTGGACCGACTATAAACCAAAAAAATAAATGGATTTGCGAAATCACATAGTTGGATAAAATAGAGTATTTTCTAGGATCAACCATATTGACATGATCTGTTGGTCTACCACATATTGGATGTCATGCCTATTGAGAAGAATTATTTAGATAATATATTTTATATTTCTTTGGGCATACCTAGTATGACTAAAGATAATGTAATGGCATAATTATATCTTGCCCAAATTTTCAGGTGATCATAACTTGGGTTTGATAATTATATACCATATAAGTTAATAAATAAAAGTTGCTTATACATTCTCTAAATAAAATATTTTATTAATTTGTTACCAGATTGAAGATTTGAGGCTTCTATATGGATATGTTTCCAATTTGGATATGTGTATCAATAATTGTAATATTACAGGATTAAAAATCCATGACTATCAAGTTATAATGGAAATACTTATACCGATTGGATTTATAGGTTTGTTTAATTATTGGATTCTTTATGAACTAAACGAACTATCATATATATTTTTTGAGACATTTGTGTGGTGAAAATATCCTTTGATGCAACAAGTAGACTGTAAGATGGTGTTGTTTGGATTTTATGTAAACTGGAAAAAAATTCATCATTATCTTTCTTTGAGTCGAAGGAACATTTAATATTAAATTTTCTGAATGAAGAAAAATGTTGAGGTATGGTACAGTTTCAATTAATGTACTCATACGATATATAAATGGATAAATTGAAGAAAAAGTTACGTAAAAAAGCATCGGTTGAAGGATCAATTGCATAAGCTTATTTATAGGAGGAAATTTCTTTTTCATCTCTCATTATTTTCAATCTGAATATCCCAAAAAACAAAACTAAATGGATCTTAATGAGGTAAATATTGACAGCAAAATGAAAAATCAATTATCAATTTTCAATAAGTCAAAACCTGGATTTAGTGGAGTTCATAAACGATGGATTTTAGATAATGAGCATCACAGGACTCATATATATGTTCTTCTCATCTATAAAGAAATGAAACAATTTGTACAGTGAGTGTTAATAACTTTTTTTTATATATTTTTAAAGTAAATTAATATTATTTTATTTTTAGATTTTATGATAATTATATTAAGAAATATCTTTCACAAATTACACCAGCTTCCCTTGAAGAACATAAAAAATAATTTTTATTACTAGTTTTAATGACTGTAAAGTAAATGTTTTATGGTTTAACATATGAAATCAATTAACTATTTTTTATATTGATAATTATTTTCCTATTTTTAAGGTTTCCCAACATACTGAGAAAATTGATAATTAATTGTTTTTATTGAGTAACTCACCATCCAAAACGGGTAAATATTATAATGTATATGTGGTGAATGGTTTTCAATTTCATACACATGAATATGGTTAATCAAAAAAATAATTAATAGTGGTGTTTTCTTGAAATTATCTCATCATAAATTAAGTGAAATTGACTTTTATAGCATTCTGGATGAAATAATTGAGAAATTTTATCTAGGAAAGAATTATGTAATTATGTTTCAATTTAATTGGTTGGATACTAATAGAGTATTATGTGCTCATCTGGGCCATGGAATCATTGATATTAAATTTATAATTCTTTTTGTATTAAATTAACTATTTTTTTGGATCATCAAGCACATCATATTTATTATGAAAATTATTATGCTACTTCAGAAGAGGTAATTTATTGTTGGAACATTATAAAAATGAAATCGCATGAAAATTAGTTTATATAAACATAATATGATTCTTCTGATGTTAAAGGAACTGAAATTTTTCAATAGATAGCTCCAAATACATCTTTTCCATGATCAGAAACAAATACCAATGATGAAACCCCACAATTATGGTCCGATGGTGATGATGATATTGATGATGTAACAAATGAATTTGAATATACTGTAGAAATTGATGATACTAATGGGGAAGATGAAGATATTGAGACCATCGTATATGAAGATTAGGATGAAGATGAAGAATGAAAAAATTACATGTTGGTTATAAAAATAATTAATATATATATATATTACTCATTTTCAATTTTTTACTAAAACCATTTATTTTGTGTTTTGGATGGCTGATGAACATTTAGCTGAGATCTCATGTCAATTAGAGGAGGTTATGCTTCCTAGTGATGATCCTGGTTCTTTTTCATCTAATCCTTGGGTTTCTATTAGTTCATTGAAGAAACAGAGTCGTCGTGTTCTTACGAGATTGATGATTCTCAACCCCATTCTTGATCGACATCCACATATTGATTTTGATCCATGCATGAAAAGGTATGTTCAATTATGTATTTCAATGAATTTTCATTATTTATCATAAAAATCATTAATTTATTTATGCACTAATTTTTTGATTATTTATCAAATTTCCCCACAGTTTTTCACACATAGATTTTAGATGGGGGTGTGATATTCTATAGAATAATTTTTCTAGAGCATGGGTGACATTAGATCATATTCCCATTGATGTTTGAAATTTCATGCTTGATCATTGGATGGTACATAAATAAATAATTTCTATTTGAAATTTATTTAATTTATAAATTTACATTATTAATTATTTATAGAGTTTATGGTATCTCAACAAAGATAGCATTAGAAAATCTTTTTGGGTGGTCTGGGTAGTATGTATGTGTTAATGCTGTAATCATTTTTTACACAATTAGAGGAGGACATCCATGAAGAAAACAAAAGTTATAGTTTTATATTAGCCTTATTACACCCACCGACCTGATTACATCTCATATAAGGTTTGGGATGGATTGTATTCATACTGGAGGAGTGGTAGTTATCAAAGGATATCATTATTAGTTAAACAGAACTAGGGGAGGTAGGAGGTGACGCATCGAGCCAGTAGTCATACATTTAGTGTTCATCAAGGACATATGGTAAGTAATTTTATTTAATAATTTATATAAATTTAAATGTAAAATTTTTATTTTATACTCATATAGAAATTTGAACATCTTGATATTATGGAGTTTGATGTTTATAAGATAATGTACAGTGATCCTATCAATTAAGAGATTACAGGTGGTCGACAACATTAGATTGTGGTTATTATAATTTTTTTGAGTTTAAAAATTAACTGAAAATAATTTTTTAACTATTTAAATTTCATTTTTAAATTAAAGGAGTCATATGAGGTTAAAACTTCTTAGACACTTGATAAGAATCAATATGAGACTGAGGGTCAAACCACCAATATGGTAGGATTTTATGGTACAACATAGATGTAGGAAACTCAGTGTTCTTTAGAGAAATGATGAGTTATTGATATTGTTTCTCAATTGACGTCTGACAGTTATTTTGGTACTTCTATATGGATGTTGTCTAGATCAAGGGGAGCTCATGGATATTCCTAATCATTTGCTACATGGTATGAGAAAAAGCTTCAAGCTCAGAGTGAGGTTATAAAGACCATTCATAGAGAGGAGGAAGAGCTTTGTTGAAAATAGTAGTATTAGGAGGAGAAGATGTGTCGATAGAAGGAGCAACAACACAACAAGATGATAGGGTAAATGAAACTATTGTCTCATGGTGTAGGGATTGAGTTCCCTCCCCCTCCTCTAGATGACCACTCCTCCATAGTGATTGATACATTATGTACACATTTATTATGTTAGTATTTGAATAAAAATACTTTATGTAATAATTTTAATATTTAAAATTTTTAAATATTTATATATTACATTTTTTAAAATTATTTTAATTTTTTTATAATTTTTAATAATTTTTTTCTTCAAAAAAAAATTTTGTGATGAGATAACAACCCGTCGCAAATACTTATTTGTGACCGGTCAATCAGCATGTTGCAAATAGTTGGGTAAATAATTATAGTGAAAAACTATTTGTGACAAGCATATGACCCATCGTAAAAGATTATTTTTGTGGAATCCCATTACAAAAAAAATCCTTTTGCGATGTCCTATCAAAACAATCCTTTTGGGATGCCTTTTTTAGCTATGGCCTATTTTTGATGGGGTCTTATCGCAAATATCCCTTAAAAAATACTCCGTTTTCGAATAGTGGTCCCACTAACTTACCCCCCCCCCCCCAACCTCTCAGTGGTACCTAATCTTCCCTTGGACTCTATAATTGGTATCATAGTAAGTTACCTCAAAAGATACAAGAATATTTGAAGGTGGATTTTGATAATGGATTCAATGAGATCAAAACACTTATTGTAAGAAAGTTTAAAACGGGTAAAGTGAAAAAGAAAATAAATATAAAGAAGAAAGTTAAAAAATCCTTATCATCCCAATTTGGAGATGAAATTAGTCTCCTTACCTTTCATAGGAAGAATAATAAGAAGAATCCATCATAAATATTTTTTCTCCAAATGAGGTAAAATATGAACCTAATGTTATCTCTGATTCTAACCCTTTATTGGTGAAATAATGTGAAATTTCATACTCTCTCATGGAGAAGAAAAGTAAATATGATTATGTTGATGAAGTTTCAACAACATCAGGTTTCTATTCTATGTAATTCTCATGCACTACTGAAAAATACTGTATTTTTGACAGGCTACTTGTGACGGATCCCTGTCGCAAAAGGATTTATGTGTGAGGGGTCATCACAAAAGGATTTTTTGTATTAGTCATTACAAAATGATATTTTTGTGATGGGATATCATAAAAAAATCTTTTGTAAGAGGTCACACACCCATTGTAAATAGTTTTTCAATATAATTTTTTACCAAACTATTTGTGATGGGTTGACAAACCCATCACAAATAACTATTCATGATAGGTTGTCATCCCATAGTAAATAATTTTAAAAAAATAAAAAATTATTTTAAAAATTATAAAAACATCATAATAATTTTAAAAACATAATATATAAAACTATTGAAATATGAAGTGATAAAAACATTACACAAAAATATTTTCATTCAAATATTAACATAATAAATATAAACATAATGTATCAATAACTATAGATGGGGAGGATCATATGAATGGGGGAACTCTATCCCTACACCCTAAGCTATCCATCACATTTACTAAATCATATACCATGTTGTTGCTCCTCATATTGACGCATCTCTTCCTACTGTTGTTGTTGATGTTGATGAAGATCTTCCTACTCCCAAAAAATGGTCTCTATAACCTCACTATGAGATTGTAGTTTCTCCTCATAATATATATCCAATGATGAGGACTCTACATGATCCCACCTTGTGATAGATGCTTCCCATGAAACAAAACCATAATAACTTCCCGGTGTCAATCGATAACCTATACCAATAACTTGGTCTTTCTCGAAAGCATAATGAGTTGCCTGCATCCATGTTGGGTCATCAAATCATTTCATATTTGTGGTCAAACCCTCGATATCAACAGGATTATCATCTTGTATTTGAGAATTCATGGCCTCATATGACTCCTGTAATTGTAATTTGAAATTAAAATATTTAAAATATTATTTTCAATTAATTTTAAAACTCAAAAAAAAATTGACCACAATCAGACAATCTCAACCACTTGTAATCTCTCAAATGATAGGATCATTGTACATCCAATTATAAACATAGAAATATAAAATATTAGGATGTTCAACTACCTATATGAGTATTAAATAAATAGTTTTCATTTAAAGTTTTATAAATTATTAAATAAAAGTATTTACCATATTTCATCGATGAGTACTAAATATACGACTACCAACTCAATGTTCCACCACCTTCCTCCCCCAATTTTATTGACTTGGTGATGATATCCTTTGAAAACTATCTCTCATATGGTATGAAAAAAATCTATCCCAAACCTTAGAGAAGTTTTAATTTGGTCACTAGGAATTACAAGAATGATAAAAAACTATAACTCTAACTTTCCTGATGGGTGTTCTCCTCAGATTGTTCAAAACCCGATGAAAAAGTTCATGTATACAGTCCTCCCAGAAATACTGTCTCCTGTTATATTTGATATGCTACCATAAACCTTGAAAATAATTAGTAATATAATGGTTACACTTAAACAAATTTCAAAATAACTATTATTTATTTACATACCATCAAATTATAAAAGATGTAGTTTCGAACATCAATTTGAATCTGATCACATGTCACCCAGGTTCTAAAAAAATAGTTTCACAAAATAGAAATCCCTTATCTAATATTTATATGTGAAAAAATGTTGGAAAAAATAACAACTAATCAAAATATTAGTACATAAATATATTAATTAAAATTATTGATAATTAATGAAAAATATCTAAAATAAACAACTGAAAATATCTCTGCATGCATGGATCAAAATCAAGATGTGGACATCACACATGAATGGGGTAAATAATCATCAATCTTGCAGGACCACAACCCCTTTTATTTTTCAATGAACTACCAACAACTTGAGGATTTGATTAAGAAAAATCAGGCTCATCATGAGGAAGAATATCACCTTCAAAGTCACGTAACATATCAACTAAACGTTCATCGGCCATCTGAAACAAGAAATGAATGTTTTTATAAAAAATTTGAGAATGAGTATTATATATATATATATATATTAATTGTGTTTATAACTATTATGTAATTGTTTCATTCTTCACCTTCATCCACGTCTTCTTAAATGATAGTTTCAATAGCTTTATCTTCCTCCTCAATATCATCAATTTCCATAAGAGCATTAGCTTCATCATCTCTGGTTATTTAAAATTCATTTGTTAGATCATCAACATAATTTTCACCATCAACCTGTAATTATGGTTTTTTTTTTCATTGATATTCATTTCTATTTGTGGAAAAGATGTATTTTGAACTGCCTCTTGAAAATTTTAAATTACTTACAATTCAATAAAGCCACATTTAGTTTTTATAAACTGATTTTCCACATATTTCAATTTTATAATTCTCATACAATCAATTAACTCTCTGGAAGTAGCACAATAATTTTCATAATAAATTTTATGTTCTTGATGATACAACAAAAAGTTTTAATTTACTATAAAAATAATTTTATATTTAATATTAATGATTCCATGGCATGGATGAATAGGAAATCCTCTATCAATATCTAATCAAAGGTATTTAAACATCATTACATAATTCTATCCCAAATAAAATAGCTTAATAATTTCATCCAGTATGCTATAAAAGTCACAATCATTTTCTTTATGATAATATATTCTCAATAAAATACCACTATTCATTGTTTTTTTATTCTCCATATGCACGTGTATGAAATTGAAAACCATTCACCACATATTCATTATAAGATTTATCAATTTTTGATGGTGGGTTAATAAATATACACAATCGATTATCAATTTTATCAGCATGTTGGGAAACCTAACAAATAGGAAAAAAATATCAATATAATAAATGATAAATTGATTTCATATTTTAATGTATAAACAATTTACTTTAACAGTCTTTGAAACCAATAAGAAAAATTAATTTTCCGACCATCTTCAAGAGCAGTTAGTGTAATTTTTCAAAACTGTTTCTTTATATGATCATCATATAATATAAAAATAAAATAATTTTGATTTACTTTAAAAAATATAGAATAGTCGATATTATCCCCCACTTTACAAATGGTTTCATTTATTCACAATTCAGTAGAACATATGTATGATCCCTATGATGTTAATCATCTGAAATACATCATTCATGAACTCTACCAAAGCCAAGATTAGGCTGATTAAAAACTAATAATTGATTTTTCATTACATCGTCAACATTTATCTCATTAAATACCAATCTATAATATTTTTAGGGATATTCAGAATGAAAATAATGGGAGCATAAAAAATAAATTTCCTTCTGTAAATAAGATTCTACAATTTATCATTCAACTGATTCATTTTTATACATTTCTTTCTTCAATTTCTCCATTCATCTATCATATGGTTACATTCATTGTAATTTTACTGTCCCTCCAAATTTTTCTTGATGTGAAAAATATAATATAAATTTTTCCATTGATTTAAATAAAGACGATGGGAAAAAAATTCTAGATAACATAAAATTAAAAAAAAATCTTCTTGTTGTATACTAAGGGCATCATAGTCTATTATCATCGCACAAATGTTTTGGAAAAAATAATATATTTCTATTAGTGCATCCCAAATCAAATAAATCATCAAATATATAAATCCAATTGATAGAATTTTTTCTTTTATAACATGATGGTCATGACTTTTTAATCTGGTATTATGACTATTTTTGAAACATCTAGCCAAATTGGAAGCATAACCATCTAGAAGCCTCAAATTTTCAATCCACCAACAAAATAATAAATTATTTTCGTTTGAAACATTATAATATACTTTTGGATTCATTTATTTTATGATATATCATTTTTAAATAGATCATGTTCTGGTCACCTGTAAATTTGGGCAAGATTAAATTATGTGTTTTCATTATCTTTGGTCTTACCAAGTGTGTCTAAAACTATATAAAATATATTATACAAACAATTATTCTCAATTTGCATGACATCCTACATGTGAAATACTAACAAATAATACCAATAAGGTAGATCCCAAATATTATTTATTTTATCCAATTGAGTTCTTTCTCAAATTCATCTATTTTTTGTTGGTTTGTAGTTGGTCCAAATGTAATAAGAGGTAATTAAGAGACAATAGATTTTAAATCAATACATGATATCATTATTGAAGGTTTATCACTTTAAATTTTAACTTTTCTAACATGATTTATATTCATTCTAAATGGATGATCAGTTGAAATAAATCTATAATGAAACTTTAAAGAAACAAGGTTTTCTTTCATTGGTGAGCATAAATAATTTTTTTTCACTCATACAGTATATACATGATTTTGGACCATGTGTACTCAAACCAAATGATATTCAATATGTTGGAAAGTCACTAATTTCCCACCTTAATGAAACTTTCATTAGTAAATTTTATTTCTGCACAACATCATATGTAATGACACCATTATCCCATAGTAAATTTAATTCCTCTATCAATAAATTCAAATAAACATCAATATTATTTTTTAGATATACTAGAATTAATAATGTCAAAAATATATATGGCTAATTCATGAACATCTAAGAAGGTAAGTTATATTGAGTTATAAAAACAAGCCAATAAGAATATATAATACCATAATAACCAAATGGGCAAAAAATCATTTGTAGAAACACTCAATCACATGTTACTGGCTTCTGAAGAAAACATTGATGTACCTGGTCAAAATTTTTCCATGAATCACCATCACAAGAATGATTTAAGCTTTTATCAGTTTAAATATTAGTTTTAAGCTAGGAAATTGATGAAATTATGTTATGAGACATAAACAAATGCAACAATATGGGTATAATTGAGAAATAACTAAACTGTTTAAGAGGAATTAATCCAGAATTCCCTTGTTGAGCCTCTTTGTACCTCAATTGTCCATATATAGTAAAACAAATTAATGAACCATTTTAACCATAATATAAGATGAAATCATTTGAGTATGCATGAATCTTCTAATAACCAATACCCAAATTATGAACCATACTTTTTATCTCATAGAAATTTGTATGTAATACATTTCATTTAGGTAACATTGATTTAACTAAAGAGAATTTCTAATCAAAAAAACTATTTGACATTCCATTATCTGATTTAATAGCCATAAATTTTTCATCCACTTCAATTTTTCTTATCTTACAACTGGGATATATGAAATCCTCAACATACATTATAAAATCATAAAATTGAGAATGTTCTAATTTAGGAGTGGAATTAATATCATACTGAGTTTCAGCTTGTTGAAAATGCATACTAAAAACATCGTGTACTAAAGTTTGAAATCGTGATGGATGTAAAATCAAATTATTAGTATCATCTCTAGAACTAGATTCACCATATTTATACTAAAAAACAAAATATTTCTGAAAACCAAAATGTAATAGAAGACGCCCATCATTTTCAAAATTTTCAAACCTCATCAGAACATATTTTTTATATGGGCACTTAATTTTTCCCTCTAAAAAACATTCTGGAATTGGTGATGCAAATGATAAAAAAGATTTAATACCTTCAATATATATAGGATTTATACTAGAATAATATGGATTCCTACAATGATTTATCCAATTTTGATCATGTAATAAAAACTATTGTCTACTTTAATATTCTATATTTCTCTAAAAATAGAAAATAAAAATATTATTTATGATTAATTTTATATAAAAAAAAGATGATCCAAAATTGTGTATAAATTTACAAAATTTTAAATTACTTGTAAATATTATCAATATTATCTATTTACCATTGATTTTTACTAATTTGGGCTTATTTTTACTAATTACCATTAATTACTGCTAATTATAAATAATTTTAACTAATTACAAGTAGTTTTTAGTAATTAAAGATAATTTTTAGTAATTATCAGTAATTTCTAAAAATTAAATCTATTGTTTAGTAATTGTCGCTAGTTACCATAAATTTTTACTAATTACAACTATGTTTTACTAATTAACATTAATTATTACTAATTACAGCAAATTTTTAGTAATTTTTGCTAATTTTTATAAATTATTTCTACTTTTTACAAATTACCACTAATTTTTACTAATTATAGTAAATTTTTAATAATTGCAGTAAATGTTTTCTAATTACAGTTAAGAAACACCACATTTTGGTAATTACCACTAATTTTTACTAATTAACGCTAATTACTATTGATTTTTTCTAATTAAAGTTAATTATAGTTAATTTTACTAAATACCCCTAATTATCATTAATAACCATTACTTTAACCATTTACCATTAATTACAACTAAATTATCATTAATTACCGCTAACTGTTGGAATTTTTTTACTAATTATGATTAAATTTTACTAATTGCCGATAAGTTTTACTAAATACTGGTAATTTTTACTAATCATTGATATTTTTTACTAATCACCGCTATTTTCTAGCAATTACCACTAATTGTCGTTAATGTTTAGTAATTATTGCTAATTACAATTAATTTTTACTAATTACCACTAATTTATAATAATTACCACTAGTTAATGTTAATTTTAACTAATTAAAGTTATGTACCTTTAATTTTTACTAGTAACTATTAATATTTACTAATTTCCATTAATTACCGTTAATTACGGCTAGTTTTTACTAATTTTTACTAATTATCGCTAATTCTTACAAAGTACCTCTAATTTTTACAAATTATCACTAATTAAATCTATATTTTTTTTAAAGTTTTTCATATTACTGCTAATTTTTATTTATTACTGCTAATTTTTAGTAATCACCGCTAATTCTTACTAATTTTCAGGAATTTTTAGTAATTACTTCTAATTTTTTCTAATTGCTATAAATTACTAGTAAGTTTTACTAATTACCTCTAATTCTTATTAATTACAGTTAATTACCACTCATGTTTAATAATTAATGCTATTTTTTTCTAAATATAGTTAGTTACCACTATTTTTTACTAATTTTTACTGAGCAATGATATTTTTTACAATGTATCACTAATTATAGTTAATTTTTACTAAGTACCTCTAATTACCACTATGTTTTTCTAATTACTTATAATTGCTACTATTTTATACTAATTATTACTGATTACTACTATTTTTTACTAATTATCATTGATTACCATTATTTTTTATTATTTTTTACTGATTACCATTAATTTTTACTAATTCTTGTTGTTTTCTATTAATCACTGCTATTTACTAAAAATTCATACTAATTACTACTCATTAGTGGTATTTTATACTAATTACCCCTAAATGTAATTAATTGTGGTTAATTTCCGATCATTTTTAGTAATTACTGCTAAATTTTATTAAATATATTTAAATATTTCTATGTTTTACTAATTACGTCTATTTGCTTCTAGTTTTTTCTAATTACAGTTAATCACCAATAATTTTTATTTTTTATAGCTGATTACCATTAATTTTTATTAATTTTTACTTATTACCACTAATTTTTACTCATTCCGGGCAATTTTTAATAGTTACTACTAATTTTTACTACTTACCACTAATTTTTAGTAATTACCACTATTTTTTAGTAATTACTGTTATTTTTTACTAAGTATTATTAATAATCATTAGTTTTTATTAATTAACACTAATTAATTCAAATTTTTACTAATTACTAGTAATTATTAATGATTACTGTAATTATTACTAATTATTACCAATTATTACTAATTTTTTAAAAATTATTATTATAAATTATTAATTACTAAAAATTATTCCTACTAATAATTATTATTAATTACTTGAAATTCTAATAAATTGTTATTAATTATTACTAACATGTGTTGAATATTACTAGTATTTTTAATTGGTACTAATTATTCATCAGTTGTAAGTATTTACTACTAATTGTCACTAATTACAGCTAATTGCAACTAATTACAGCTAATTATAACAAATTACTACTAATTATTCATAATTAGTAATACCAAATTTTAATAGAAAAAATAATTAAATTCATAGACTAAAAAATTAAAAAAAACCTCAAAGTTGGATCTTTATCGAAATCAACACACTCTCATAAGGTTATTTCCCAATAAAAACTAAAATTTTATAGGAAGAAATAAGGAAGAGTAGAGGGGAGCATAAGAGAGCACTGGTCCATAGAGTATCGTGAGAATTCAGATGGGGGCATATATATAGGTTGGATTATTATAAATGAGCTTTATTGTGATTAGATTTCCATCGCAAATAGGTTTATTTGCGATAGGAACTCATCGCAAAAGGTACCCTCCATAAATGTGTACAATAGTATTAAATAGTTATTTGCAATTGTAACCGCCGCAAATAAAAACTATCGACATAACATTCGCGATGGTTACCACCGCTAATATCCGGATTAGGGCGATGGTTCCCATCACTAATAAGTTATATTGGTGATGAGAACCATTTCCAATACCATAGGATTATTAACTATATATAACATATAAATAACTATTTGTGAGAGGGGATCAATCCCGTCACAAATAATCTTCCCGTGCTATTGAGACCATTCACACTAATATTATTTGTGATGGGAGACCATCTCCCTTCAAAAATAATTTTTCATAGAAATTATTTGTGACATGAAATTTTCACTCATCATAAATAATTCCATTTGATAGTCATTTTTGATGGGTGCATGACCTGTCATAAATAACCCATCGCCAAAATTCCTTTTTCTTATAGTGATCCAATGACAATAAAGATCAATGGAGATTCATGCATGTAGTTTACTATTCGATGATAAAATATTTTTCCTTGGAAAAAAATATTGATAAAATAAGAAGTGGCCTTGAGTCTCAACACAAAGAAAATGGGATCCAAGATGAAGGAGCAATGTTATATGAATTAAGATATTTTCAAAGAGATTTTAAAGTAAATGACCATGGTTAAGTAGTATATGGCTAGCATCATATCTCTCAAACCCTAACCAGAATAATGAGGAAAATCATGAATGGATGCTTCTTCAAATGTGAAAGTAATGATACTCAATTGAAAAATAAATATATGAAAATAAGAGACCTATAGGAGAACATGTGATCCTCTAAAGAAAAGGTGAATATACCTCCAAAATCATTCACATCTTATGCACCAAAAAAGATGAATTCAGATATGAAGTATGGATTTTAAGTGTTGTCCCATAAAAAATTAGGAATTGTGGTTCCACAAAATATTAAATCGCCCAAAAAAATTATTGCGGACGATTTGGGCACAACATGAGTAGATGCATTGAAGTTAATAAACACAAATATGTTAGAAGAATTCCAGAAGTTCCAATATATCAATCAATGAGAGACTAAATGAGGTGTGAATTTAATGTAAATGTTTTATTTGTTCTATCATAAGTCATATATCAAGGTATTGAAATTGTAAGAATGCATGGAAGGGTAAAAAATCCATATGCATAAACTCCACTCCTATGAATTACAAGGAGGATGTTTGTCCTGGAGAAAGACCAGTTAATTTGGAAAATAGGTTCAATGTTTTGGAGGATAAAAATGAGCCTCAACAAAAGGTGTATCAAATACTAAAATTTAACCACTCAAAACAACTCTCTTAGAAGAAAAGAAGAAAAATTTGTAAGTAAAAAAGAGGTTGGTCTACCTGTGAAGGAGGTGGAAAAGGTTATTCCAAAAAAATCAATTCAAGTGAAGAAAATATGTGTACAATTCATGAATCCTATCAATAAGAAAGAAAGAACATCCCATGTTGAGCTTGGAAAGAAGAAGAAAGTAAGGGTGGGAGGAAACTATCATCCTAGATGGTTCTTCTAAAGAAACAATAGGTTCCTCCTTATTCCATATTATTTTATGTGTTTTGAGCTAATACGTAGAAAATTAAAGGATAAGTTTGAGGTTATCACTTATGGATAATATGAATAGATTTTATTTCATGGAGTCTTCTGACTTCCATTAAAATGAAAAAGAGGAGTGCATCCCTTGAGGGGTATCTTTCGTGAGTTTAAGGTATGCCAATAACACTCACATCCTGGATTATTTATTTTATTCATTAATGTAGATTCATTGGTAAATGAAATTGTGAGAAAATGGGGGAGTTATTCTTGTGTACCCGAACTTTCTGATGTGTTTGTTGAAGTGTGTGCTGGATTTTTCATTTCATTGACAAATCTAATTATTTACAACCCCTTAAATTAAAAATCAGAATTTTTTTAGTAGGGTATCATATATAATCATTTTTTTGGATTTTATAGATAACTTTGATTATATATCTCTTCTTTTCTACATCGGGTTAGTCCATGTAGACATAGAGTTGATAAAATAAATGATCTTTGTTAAGAGAACTATGAGATGTCATCCCTCCCACAAAATTATTCTAAAAATAATCTTATTCATGATGAGAATATGTTATTTTATAATATGCGAAGACTCCCCACTTATCCTTTTCATTTGATTTTCAATAAAGGGGAGAAATATTTAGCACCGCATATTAACTTTTATGATGTGATGGCTATTGAAAAAAAATACAAAGGGGGAGTTTGTTGTGCCTAAGTGTTTAATTTGTTATCAATGAGTAAATATGTATTGGTGGATGAATTGGTGATTCTTGGATAATTTTTATGGATTCCTTTAATGGCATTGTATTTCATGATTGGAAAATTCTCTTTATAAATGTGATGACTTCTAAACAAAGATTTATTGTCAAAAGACATGCTTCAATGGTGTTGAATAAGTGGAAAAATGTTTAAATCATGAAGATATCCATCCTAATATGTGTGGGAATGAATAATAATTTTATGAGGATGAATTTTTAATGATTTAAATTCCATGAAAAAAATATAAGGCCATGCAAACTTATGTTATTTAATATGAATAATATATTGGAAACGAAATCTGAGGGGACTATTTTTTTAATTCTTATATAGTGGTATGATTCAATTAGATATTTTATTAGTGATTTGAAAAATAATTCCAACCACCTACCCCGCCAAAAGAACCCCAAAACTGTAACACCCCAAGCTTCCACGGTACGCTGCCCTTTGAATAATGCAGTAGTGTGTGTTGTATGCAACTTCGAGTCCTAACACACACCACAACCAAACTAGCTGTTATGAATAGTAATACCCACTTTTTGAAATTTTATAAATTTTATCTTTCAAAATAGACTTCATATTTGGATTCGGAATATCAAAATTAGTCTCGGGTGAATTTTTGGTATTTATTAGAATACAATCAATTTTTGATGAATACTGAAAAATTACTAAACATTAATTAAAAACAACTTTTTTAATACAAATAATTTATATTGATAAATTATACTACCGAGTGGTTTTGAAGTATAATTAAAATATAATTTTACCATTTAATCCAATATTGGTAATTCTACGTAATGTCACATTTAAACTAGACATAAACAAGTGTAAATCTTTTGATAGTTATTATTTCTTAAAAAACGCGCTCTTTGTTTTGAAAATGGGAATTAATTTTAAATTAATTTCTTCCAATTCTCTATTTTGAATTTATAAAAATGGATTCCATATTTAGAATCATTAGTTCCATATTTTTTAATTAGGTAACATTTATTTTTAGACATTTTGAATAATAACTTCGGTAAATATTTTATTTACCATGGTTAAAGGGTAAATCCAGAAAATAAGGGTAAAAAATAATATTATAGTAATATTAAATTACCCCAACACATGTCCTAACCCTATTGGATTATACATGTCCGACCATGTTAATCTTTGGGTCGGTTTTGGGACCCCATGGAGCCACTTGTAAGTGATAACGACACTTTATATTAATTAAGTTAAACTAAATACAAAAATGTCAACAGCATATATCTTTTAGAAAAATAATTTTTACATGGGGTTATATATTTAATCTTTTAAACTATAAATATTCTTTATAAAGAAAATAATATTTCATAGAAAATGGTATTTTATTTATAATTTTTAGACATTGAATAATTAAATTTATTTATGACACAATAATGATGCAGTATTTTCCTTATTAATGAAAGAATCAAATAAATGGTATTATAAATGCTACAATAAATAAATTTTGAAATTTTTTATTCCATCCAAGTATTTTCTAGGTTAATATGACAATTTAGGATTTATTAAATTAATTTATTTTGAATTAATAAAGTTTTTAGGACTTTAAAAATATCAATTATTAAATAGTGTCAAAATTGACATAAAGGAATTTTTAAAACAAATATTATATTTTTAATTTATATAATATTCCTAAAAATCTAAGGTTTGGCCACAAGACATATATAATTATATCTTTATCATTAATTAACTACTTGGGGTTCTCTCGGAGGTATATAGTAAGTTTATTAACCGTATAATATAAAAATTAAAAGAGACATGGTAAATGTCAAAAAATATAACTAAGAGTTAAATCTAAGAGTTAAGTTTAATATAGTGTCCAAAACATGTCTAAAACTTATTGGTTGAGTGGTTTTAGAACCTTTCCCACCATATCATTTAAATAATCCATTTTTTAACAATTAGATACCGAAAATAATTTTATTATAAAATAATATTTTATGTTTTTCCTAAGGTGCCTCTCACCCCTCTTATAAAAGGGAACTTCCCCTTCTCTCAAATTCACACCTTAAAATCCATTTAGCTCAGCAAAAACCAACCCAAATATTCTATAAAATTCCCTCAATTCATCCTAGAGAACATCCTTTGGTTATAAATCCAACTTAAGGATCCCTTTTGATCAAATCAAAAGGAAGAACCCGAAGAAGAGGTAATAATTTCACCACCCTCTTACAAGTTCTTTTCTTCTTCCACTTATTCTTTCTTTGTTATTTCCATAATAAAATAATAACTCTAATATTTTCTATATAATTTTATGTTATTATAAATATGGTATAGCCATATTCATTATTCTATCCATCATTTGAATGACATGTCCCCATACGTTTGTACGTACGGATTACCGTCTCCACGTCGTGGTGTAATTGTTATTCAATACATAATTATTTTGATGGATATAATAATGATGTGTAATTCATTTAAATAATAAATATAAAATGATAATGATTTTGTATATATGATATACCATCCAATTATATATTATTTTAACATCAAAATAATGATATTGTCGCTCATGTGTATGTACGGATTACCGTCTCCGCGAATGTGATGAGATTCATTCCTCATCGTATCTATTCAAGACTATATTTCATTTTATTATTAAAAATAATGTTTAGAGACATGATATCATTCTGTATATCAATAAGATACATCCCATCAATAACAAATATCGCTCAAATAATAAATAATATAAAGGAAAATGAATCTGTTAACACCCAAAACGACGATAATACTAAGATATTATTAACAGATAAATGTTAAAAAATCATATATGATATCATATTAATGTATATTATTCTTGTATAATTAAATGAAAATTACTTCACCATTATACAGGAGGTTAACCTAACCTCGTCCAAGGAAAAAGTACAAAGTAAGGGGTTTCTTATCTCACTTTTAATTCCGTGAGATTTCCATTGTTCACCACTTATTTATCGAATGTGGTGTGTGTACTGCCCATGATTGTATTCATTGTGTAATATAATTTAATTTATGGATATCTAAATCATCATTATATGATCCTTCTTTCATGGGTTTATGTTTTGTAAGTTACTAAATCGATAAGGGAATTTGAAATTTCAATTTCCACTCATTTAGCTTTACGCATACTTCATTGATTATTTTACTCCAAGATTATGTGTGGAATCACTATTCATTTGGTTATGTCAAAATTTCCACTAAAATTTATTTGGATATAATTTAATACACATAATCACTCCATTAATAAATTCTCAAGTCATCGATATGAACTTGATAATAGTAATTTTCACTCAATCTCTATTTGTTGAGTTAAATATCCAATTAATTGGTGTTGTTTTTACAAGAATATGTGTGAATGTCCTATGATTGATTTACACTAAATATCCAATCATATTGAGTGTATTTATATTTTTCACACATAATTATGTCATTGATTTATCCTTAACCTAAGGATACAGTCTTTATAAGAGATTTCATCCCAATTTACATTCCATTGACACTTCTTTGTTGTTATACACCAAATCACTTTTATATGGTGTATATAATGTACTTTTACATAGCATATAATGAATCCATTTATTCTCATGATATTACAATGTTTTGGTTACCTCAATTATTTGTAATCAACTGTCTCTCTTTTGGTTGGGAACTCTAACTAAAATATCAATTTAAATGTTTAAATGATTTATTATTCTAAATCATTCTCATTAATTTCCATGTTTTAAAAATGGTTTTAAGGATTTATTTATATGGGAATTAAATTTTTAAATTTAAAATTGCATTTATAAGTTTCAAATTGGTATTGGACACTTTGATTCAAAAATCTATTTTTAAATGGATTCTTGACAAATAGTGTGACTTTTAAATGTTTTCAAGAAAAAGGGGGGGGCATTTCCCTCATATAGTTTTGATGATTATTTTCATCTATGTAAATATCCTTCATTATTATCAATTGAGGTTAATATGTTACAATAAAATCTTCCATATTATATTTAATGAGTTATGTTTGACTTTGGATGTGCTATTTTTATACCATTCATGGTTTGTGGATAAAGTATTGACATTTCGTATGCTAGTTTTAATACGAATGTTTATGTTATTTTTTAAACTTTTCATATGAGGAATTAATTGGACATAGTAAGTGATTGGTGGAGCCTGCTATAGCTCCTCTATGCATCGGTAGGTCTCATGAGACAAACTAGTGTCTTTCCATAAGGCCTTGACAAAATCTTATTTGTAGTCTTGGCCCAAGGTCTTGACTATGTTGTTATGATAGTCTGGCATTATGTATTCCATCATTGTGAGAGTGGTTATTGATATTGAATGTGATTATTTGAATAGTAGATATCCATATGAATAATTAAATTGAATTATTTGATTTCATCTTTTCCATATTATGCTGAAGTTCTAGTTTTAATGGCTTTTGTTCTAGTCTTATACACTACTTTAAATTTTTATGCTTATTTATGAAACATTCTTATATAATGTTATCCTTACTGAGCATCTGAATTCACCCCTTTCTATGCTTTATTTTTTCCAAGATGCAAAGATGTATATTATGACTGACCTCCATGGACAGTCTATGGGATCTCAGTGTTTTCAATGGAAACAATGTTATTTTAGTTTTACATTTTATGATGTAATTTAATCCTTATGAATGTATCTAGTACTTACAAGGCTACTAAACTAATCGGTATTTCGAGATGTGATCTTTTATGATCATGCCAATGATACGTAATAATGCACCGTCTCTGAGCTTCTAGGGTTGGTGCGTTATAATTGGTATCAGATGAAGTTTAGTACAAACCTTGGAAACTATATTTAGATAAACTGTGATTAGAGCACATATCCCTAAGATATATTTTGAGGATTAGTAAAGAAGAACTTCCTAGAATTTTGGCATTGTATAGATTTTGTGAGTTTTCCAAGCAATACATCCCTGTATGGATACGACTAGGTAGAGGCGGCTCTGGAACATATGTACCTAAGGGTAAAACCCTAAAACATCGCTTTGAGCTAGACTCGAACGGGAACTGGTGCATGACAACGAGCCTTGATACACTCTTGGTTATGACACTCCCAGGGGATTTAATTAGGATAATTTACATTTTCTTTACAAACTGATTTGAAGGATTTTAATATAAGATGAGAATAAATGACCTTGGTTAATCCTAAGGTGTTTCAAAATTGAAAATATGGTGTCATGATATTTTCTAAATGATTTTATGACTACTATTACTCAGAAAATGCTATCTGGTTTTAGAAATTCCTGGATTCCAAGGAAGTCATAGTATCTTTGAGCATGATGTAAAATGTGGGAATAGTGGTGGAAATGAGCAAAAAAATAGAATGTTGATAGGCATAAAAGATATCATGTTCATGCCAAATCAGTTTTCCAAAAATATGATCAACAAGATATATATTAACCAACTCCCGAACTCCACAAAGAAGAGAAAGGTAATGAATTATAAGATCTCGAGCATTGGATACCATGGAGAAAAGGATCCTCAATTTCCATCATGCAGGAAATGTGGAAGGATACACCCTGGAAAGTGTCTTATTGGAACAAATAAATGCTTTACGTGTGGGAAATAAGGACATAAAGTGAAGAATTTTTTAGGAAAATTTAAGAGTACTATGGAAGAAAAAAATGGTCCCAAGAATCCATTTTGAGTCATTTTCTATTAATTTTGGGGACCTGGCCATTACCCAAGTGAATGGCCTATTCTATAGGATATTTTCTTGGTCAAATAAGATGCTTTGTAGAAATAAATGGTTGTAGAAATGTTTAAAATTATTAGTGCTCCTTGTTGATGGGATTACATTGGAATAATTTTCTGTTGTATTTCTTACCCTACAGTTGTCATTTGAAAATGATATTTGAGGAAGAATTATCTTTTCTCTTGTGTATATATTTGTTAATAACTATTTGGTTTTATATGATCATTGGGTTTGAGGAAATTAAAAGTTATTATATTTTGGGATGAAAATTCATGGTATGAGATAACATTTGTGGTTAAATTATGTTATGGTTATTTTGAGGAATTTATCTCATTTTGGTAATGTTATAAAATATTGTTTTTTAAAAAGGACAACACACAAACCATGTGACAACCCGTCGCGGTGGACAAATCTGTGGGGATCAAACCCACAACCAGAGTTCAATTGGGATTTATCACCTACCACAGGACTATGTTATGTCCCTGGTTAGTGTGATTAATTATTTTTAATTAAATGATTTTATTGATCAATAATAAGTTGATTTGGGATCTTATGTCTTATCAAATGAATACCCTTAGTATTGGAAAATGATTTGGTGATTATGTGATAAATGTTATTTTGGAAGATGTTCGATTTGTTGGGAACACTATATGCCCAAAGAAAATACAATACTATGGGATTTTATTTGAGGAGTAATGGTGGATTTTTTTCTATGTTTTTATTGTGGATTTATTGTGATTTGGGTTTTTTATGGAAATGATTAACCTATAACAGAGAATATGTGATTAGGTTAATTACTTTTAAGTATGTTACTTTAAGAGTAGTTGATTTCATTTGGAGATACAATTTAACATGGAAGACTACATAACCAAATTCTTCTATGTTTTGGGTTTCAATATTAGTTTGGATTATATTGAAGGATTTTAAGGACAATTGTTTATGGAATGATATTTATTTAACTTTGGGGTATTGTTGGTTTAATTTTAGAAATTAAGATTAGTGTTTCTTTCTCTAAGGGAATATACTTTGGGGGATCATCATATCTTGTACTAACCATTTTGGTTTTGATTAATCTCTAAAGACTAGGTAAATATATAGTTTATCCTTTTTGGATCATGTGATTCTCTAGATGTTTATTTTATCTCTTCTAGTGTGACCAATTCTTCTTGATTACTCATCATTTAAATAATTTGGTTTGTGGTACAAATTTATAAAAGAATGAAACTCTACTTAAAATTAAAGTATATCTATTTATGTTCTTAGTCAATAGTATAAATAAATTCTTTATCTTTATGTAATGTAACATAAAACAAAACAAAATGTTGTCTGTTTACTTTTCCTACTGGCAAACTAATGACCATTTGTCCCATCAAAAGTTTGTGGATATATTGTTGTTAACTTTATCCTGATCATGTTTTCTATCCCTCTCAATCAGAACTCGACACTTGGTTTATCTTCCATATCCATGATTTCCTATATGGAATCCTAGTATGGGTTATCTTGGGTGACCATTGTACTTCTCTTTCTTTCTTTCAAAGTGATAGTTTTATTGACTCTTTTTATGATGTGGGACATTCCATTATATTCCCAATCTCAATTTTAATAATTTTGAGGACGAAGTTATTTGAAAGAGGGGAGAATGTAACACCCCAAGCTTCCATGGTACGCTTCACTTTTAATAATACAGTAGCGTGCGTTGTACACAACTTCGAGTTCTAACACACACCACAACCAAACTAGCCGTTATAAATAGTAATACCCAGTTTTTAAAATTTTATAAATTTTATCTTTCAAAATGTACTTCATTTTTGTATTCGGAATATCGAAATTATCCTAGGGTGAATGTTTGGTATTTTTTAGAAAACATTCAATTTTTGATGAATAGCGAAAAATACTAAACATTAATGAAAAACATGTTTTTTAATACAAATAATTTATACTAATAATTTATACTATTGAGTGGTTTTGAAGTATAATTAGAATATATATTTTTACCATTTAATCCAATATTGTTAATTGGACATAATTTCACATTTAAACTAGACATAAACAAGTGTCAATATTTTGATAGTTATTATTTCTTAAAAACATGCTCTTTGTTTTGACAACGGAAATTAATTTTAAATTAATTTATTCCACTTATTGGTATTGAAATTAGAAAAATGGATTCCATATTTAGAATCAGATGGTCCAAATTGTGTAAATAGGTAACATTTATTTTTAGACATTTTGAATAATTATTTCGGTAAATATTTTATTTACCATGGTTAAAGGGTAAATCCGGTAAATAAGGGTAAAATATAATATTATAATAATATTAAATTACTTTAACATGTGTCCAAACACTAATGGATGATACATGTCCGACCATTTCCATATTTGGGTAGATTTTGGGACCCCATAGAGCCACTTGTAAGTGATAATGACACTTTATATTAATTAATTTAAAGTAAATACAAAAATGACAAAAGCATATATCTTTTTGCAAAATAATTTTTACATAGAGATATATTTTTTATCATTTAGACTATAAATATTCATTATAAAGGTTAAAATATTTCTTAAATAATTTTATTTTATTTATAATTTTCATATATTTAATAATTAAATTTATTTAGGACACAATAATGATGCAGTATTTTCCTTATTAATGAAAGAATCAAATAAATGGTATTATAAATTTTACATTAAATACAATTTGAAAGTTTTGATTCCATACACTAATTGTATAGGTTAATATGACATTTCAAGATTTATTAAATGAATTTAGTTCGAATTAATAAAGTTTTTAGGACTTTAACAAAAATCAATTATTAAATTTTGTCCAAATTGATATAGAGGAATTTTTATAACAAATATTAAATTATTAATTTATATAATATTTTAAAAAATCTAAGGTTCAAAAAATATACTTATATAATGATATTTGTATCATTATTGAACCACTTGGGGTTTTCTTGGAGGTATATAGTGATTTTATTAACCATATAATATAAAAATACAAAGAAACATGGTAAATGTCAAACTATTTAACTAAGAGTTAAATCTAAAAGTTAAGGTTTATATAGTGACCCAAACCTGTATAAAACCTATTGGTTGAGTGGTTTTAGACCAATCCACACCTTATCCTTTATATAATACATTTTGGAGCCATTAGAAACCAAAAATGATTTCATTATAAAATAATATTTTAAGTTTTTCCTAAGGTTCCCCTCACCCATCTTATAAAAGAGAACTTCCCCTTCTCTCAAATTTACACCTTCAAAGGATTTTGGCTCTACCAAACCCTTCCCCAATATCCTCTAAACATCACTAACTTCATCTTAGAGGCCCTCCTTTTTTCAGAAATCCAACTTAAAAATCTCTTTTGATCAAATCAAAAGGAAGAACCCGAAGAAGAGGTAATAATTTCACTACCCTCGTTCAAGTTCTTTTCTTCTTCCACTTCTTCTTTCATTGTTATTTCCATTATAAAATAATAACTCCATTATCTTATATATATTGTGACGTTATTATAAATATGGTATATCCATCTTCCTTATTCTATCCATCCTTTCAGTGACATGTCACCATATGTGCAATCGTACGGATTACCGTCTCCACGTCGTTGTGTAATTGTTATTCAATAAATTATTATTTGGATTGATATAATAATGATATGTAATTCATGTAAATAATAAATATAACATGATAATGATTCTATATATATGATATTCCATCCAATTATATATTATTTTAATATCAAAATAATGATATTGTCGCTCGTGTGTATGTACGAATCACCGTCTCCACGAACACGATAAGATTCATTCCCCATCGTATCCATTCAAGTATAAATTTCATTTGATGATTAAAAATAATGTTTATAGATGTGATATAATTATGGATATTAATAAGATACATCCCATCCATAACAATTATGGCTAACATAATAATGAATATAAAGGAAAAGGAATTCGTTAACACCTAAAACGACGATAATACTAAGATATTATTAAAAAATCAATGTTAAAAGATCATATATGATATCATATTAATGTATATAATTCTTGTATAATTCAATAAAAATTACTTCACCATTATATAGGAGGTTAACCTACCCTCGACTATGGAAAATGTAAAAAGTAATGGGTTTCTTATCTCACTTTTAATTCTGTGATATTTCCATTGTTCACCACGTATTTATTGCATGTGGTGTGTGTACTTCCCATGATTGTATTCATTGTGTAATATACTTTAATTTATGGATATCTACATCATCATTTTATGATCCTTCTATCACGGTTGTATGTTTCATTAGTTACCAAATCGATAATGGAATTTGAAATTTCAATTTCCACTCATTCAGATTTACGCATACTTCATTGATTATTTTACTCCAAGATTATGTGTGAAATCACTAGTAATTTGCTTATGTAATAATTTCCACTCCCATTTCTGTGTATATACTTTGATACACATAATCACACCATTGATAAATTCTCAATTCATCTTTATGAACTTGATAAGAGTAATTTTAACTCAATCTCCATTTGTGGAGTCAAATATCTAATTCATTGGTGTTGTTTTTACAAGAATATGTGTGAATGTCCTTTGATAGATTTACACTGAATATCCAATCATACTGAGTGTATTTATATTCATCACACATAATTAATTTTTTGATTTATCCTTAACCTAAGTATACAGTCTTTATAATAGATTTCAGCACAATTTACATTCCATTGATAATTCTTTGTTTTTATACACCAAATCAATTTTATATGGTGTATATAATGTACTTTGACATAGAATATCATGAATCCCTTTATTATCATGATATTACAATGTTTTTATTACCTCAATTATTTTTATTCAAGTGTCTCTCTCTTGGATTGGAACTCTATCTAAAATATAATTTTAAATGTTTTAAAGATTTATTATTATATATCTTTATCATTAATGTACATGTTTTAAAAATGGTTTTAAGGATTTATTTATATGGAAATTAAAGTTCTAAAATTAAAATTCCTATTAAAAGTTTCAAAGTGGTATGGGACACTTTGATTCAAAAATCTATTTTTAAATGGCTTCTTGATAAATAGTGTGACTTATAAATGTTTTCAAGAAAACGGGGGACATTTCTCTCAAATAGTTTTGATGATTATTTTCATCTATGTCAATATCCTTCATTATTATCGATTGAGGTTAATCTATTACAATAAAGTCTTCCATATTGTATTGAATGAGTTATGTTTGACTATGGAAGTTCTATTTTTATACCATTCATGGTTTTTAGATAAAGTATTGACATTTCATAAGCTAGTTTTAATACAAATATTTATGTTATGCTTCAAAATTTTCATATGAGGAATGCATTTGACTTAGTAAGTGATGGGTGGAGCCCGCTATAGCTCCTAGATGCATCGGTCAGTCTCATGAGACAAACTAGTGTCTTGGCACAAGGCCTTGACAAAATCTTATTTGTAGTCTTGTCACCAGGTAATGACTATGTGGTTATGATAGTCCAACATTATGCATTCCATCATTATGAAAGTGGTTATTGATATTGCGTGTGATTATTCGACTAGTAGAATATCCATGTGAATAAGTAAATGGCATTATTTGATTTTATCTTTTCCATATTATGCCGAAGTTCATGTTTAAAAGGCTTTTTTTCTAGTCTTATACTCTGCCTTAAATGTTTATGCTTATTTATTAAAGTTTCAGCTATAATGTAATCCTTACTGAGCATCTGAGATCACCCCTTTCTATGTTTTATTTTTCCCAGGATGCAAAGAAGTATATTATGACTGAGCTCCTGGGATAGTCTATGGGATCTTAGTGTTGTCTATGGATACAATGTTGTTGTAGTTTTCCATTTTATGATGTAATGTAAACCTTATGAATGTATCTAGTACTTCCAATTCTACTAAACTAATCGGTCTTTTGAGACTTTATCTTTTATGATCATGCTAATGATACGTAATAATGCACCGAATCTAGGCTTCTAGGGTCGGGGCATTACAAAAACCCCTACTTAGGTTGGTAGGGTCAACCTGCAGCCAGTAAGGTAGTGGATGAGTATGGTGAGCGAACACTTGTATGGGTAGGAAGGCACGTGTTCAGGTGGATTCATAGCACCCATAGAATCATGCTTGAGTGAGAGCACATGGGAGTGGGTAGGAGGCCATGCGTAAGTGAGGGGCGGCCTATTAATCTCATGGGTGTAATGTCTATGTTCCAGCCCCGGTGCTAGCTTGAACATTGAATGTAACAATGAACATTATATGAGAGAGCTCAACTAAGCAAGACATCGATGTAGGATGTGATCCCTTGGGGTACTATTCACCCACATTAAAAAGGTATTCATAAAACATGGGCCATATGATCTCTCTTATTCTAGCCATTCGAATAAGGAAAGCAACATCGTATTCATCCCTCGTTAGAGGGTTCTACTATGCATGTTTATTCACCAATAAAAAATAGGCATTTAACAACACTAAAAATGGACTTTATTAGTGCTAGAGAATCACTGACTATCAGAGTGAGATTAAAATCCTTACGCTTTTATCAGTGCATTCATTTATCACTAATAAATGGTACCTTTATCAGAACTTATATAATCACTGATAAAGTTACCCTTTATCATCACTTAAAAATCCATGATAAAGGGGCATACATTAGTGTTCTGTAACATCACACTGCAACACCAATGCAATGTGCTATAACAGCACACTGAAGCATTAGAAACACCACTAAAAATCATAAAAATCATGAACTAATATAGAATCTAAATGAAATAAAATTTACTACTCAAATAAAATAAAAAAACTATCTTATAGACATTTGAAACATTGGTTTATACAATTACATAAGTATAAACAATTACATATATTTAAAAACATCAATATTACTTTATCATTCGATCCTCAACCCAACTCATACTATTATTGAAAAACCCACCACTTCTCAAGAAAATTATCTTACCTATATAAGAAAATAATTCTTATATTATTAATAATATAAAGAAATAAATTAACAGAAAGTGTTAATTTTTAACTGAACTTTGAGTCATACTGGGAACATTGTGTATAGGATTGAGTTGCGGTTGATTCTTGCATGTAACATCATTTCATGTTCATCTTCAAGAATTATCTCTATAAAAATTAAATAAATAATTATAAGATAAAAATTATAAGTATATTAATTAAATATTAGTAGAAAGAATTGTGAGAAAAAAATCTAGGCTCATTTTCTCGGTATTGGCAATGTGATGTGTGTTTAAAACTAAAATGACAGTTATATATTTAAAAGATGCACTTGGAGTCATACCAGTCACATTGTGAATTGGATTGAGGTGAAGATGATTCCTACACATCCCGAATGACTTATGGATCATTTTCTTAAAGTATCAAAACAATCCAAAGGTTTTTTCTCAGTTTTGAGTAAGTCACTTTTCTTTTTTACTACAATGTCATCTTAAACTGAATACGTGAACTTTGGGTCATACCAGTAACATCATATGGCAATTTGATATGAGAATGATTCATACATGTCAAAATTTACTAATCAATCATTTTCCTAATTATCAATGCAATTTGAGCACGTTTTATCAATTTTTAGTAAGTGACACTTTTTAAACTAAAATGTCAATTTTAAACTAATAACAAACACTTAGATTCATATCGGTCACATCATGTATCATATTGAAGTGCATATAATTACTAAAAATCAATAATGACTTATGGATAATTTTTATAAAGTATCCAAACAATCCAAATTCGTTAGTTTATTTTTGATTATTTTAGTTATCTTTTTTAGTAGAATTAATGTCAATTTTAAATAAAAAGATGCACTTTGAGTCATACCGATTACACGATGTGTCAGATTTAGGTGAGAAAAATTATTACATGTCCCAAATGTATTATGGATTGTTTTAAAATAGTATAAAAATAATTTGAATGTGTTTTCTTAGTTTTGAGTATGTCACTTTTATTTTTTACTAAAATTTCATTTTAAACTGAAAATATGAACTTTGACTCATATTAGTCGCATCATGTGTTTGTTTGACATGATAATGATTCCTATACATCAAGAATGAATTATAAATTTTTTTACTAAATTATCAAGATAATTTGAGTGTGTTTTCTCAGTTTTCAGTGAGTGACACTTTTAAACTAAAATGTCGATTTTAAATTGGTAACAAACACTTTGAGCCATATCAGGCGCATCATATATCAGATTGAGGTGAGTATGATTCCCACACATCAAAAATGACTTATGGATAATTTTCTTAAAGTATCAAATCAATATGAATGTGTTTGATCAATTTTGAGTTTTTCAAAATTCTTTTTCACTAAAATTAATGCCAGTTTTAAATACAAATGCACACATAGATTCATACTAGTCACATTGTACATTGGATTTAGGTTTAGATGATTCTTACACATCTCAAATCAGTTATGGGTCATTTTCCTAAAGTATCCAAGAAATCTGAATGTGTTTTATAAGTTTTGAGTATGCCACTTGTCTTTTTTAAAAAAATTCATTTGAAACTGGAAACACGCACTTTGAGTCATACTAGTCATATCATTTATCATTTTTTGTGAGGCCAATTCCTACAAATCAGAAATAACTTATAAATTGTTTTAATAAATTATCATGAAAATCTGATCATGTTTGATCAGTTTTCAACGAGTGAATTGTTTTAACAAAAATGTCGATTTCAAACTAATAATAGACACTTTGAGTCATACCGAGCACATAATGTTTCAGATTAAGGTTAGGATGATTCCGACACATCACAAAGGAATTATGAATTTTTTTTCCTAAAGTATCAGAATAATATGAATGTGTTTTCTTAGTTTTGATCATGTTAGTTATCTTTTTTACTAAAATTAATGTCAATTTTAAATAAAAAATAAACACTTAGAGTCATACTAGTCACATTGTGCATCATGTTGAGGTTAATATTATTCATAAATATCACAAATGAATTTTTGATTTTTTTCCCTACACTATCAAAATAATCCTAATACATTTTCTTGGTTTTCATTATGTCACTTGTTGTTTATACTAAAATTTCATTTTAAACTAGAGACACACACATTGAGTCATACCTGTCACATAGTGTGTTGGTTTGACATGAGACTGATTCCTACATTTAAAAAATGTATGATGAATATTTTTACTAAATTATCAATACAATCAGAGCATGTTTTCTTGATTTTTAGTGATGGACACTTTTTGAACTAAAATATCAATTTTAAACTGATAACGGACACTTTGAGTCATACCGGAAACATCATGTATCATATTGAGGTGAGGATGATTCTTACACATAAAAATGACTTATGGAATGTTTTCCTAAAGTATCAAAATAATCTAAATGTTTTTCTCTATTTTGAGTATCTCAGTTTACTTTTTTACTAAAATTAATGTCAATTTTAAATAAAAAGGCACACTTAGAGTCATACCAGTCACATTGTGCATCGAATTGATGAGATTCAGATTCCTACATGTATCAAATTACATATGGATCATTTTCCTAATCAATAAAAATAATATGAATTCATTTTCTTGGTTTTGAGTATGTCAGATGTATTTTTTTATTAAAATATCAATTTAAATTAGAAACATGCACTTTAAATCATAATGGTCATGACATGTATCAGTTTAATATGTGAACCATTCCTATACGTCACAAATGAATTATGAATCCTTGTACTAAATTTTCATGTCAATACGAACACATTTTCTCAGTTTTTAGTGAGTGACACTTTTTGAATTAAAATTTCAATTTTAATATGATAACGGACAGTTTGGGTCATACTAGGCACATTGTCTGTCAAAATGAGATATTGATGATTCTTATTTATAAAAAACGGATTTTAGATCAATATCCTAAATTATCAAAACAATATGAATATTGTTTTCTTGGTTTTGAGTATGTTAGTTGTCTTTTTTACTAAAATTAATGTCGATTTTAAATAAAAAGAGGAGGTTGGAGTCATACTGGTCACACTATGTGTTGGATTGAGGTGTGGTTGATTCCTAAACATCCCTAAGTCTTATGAAAATCCCAAATTCCAATGTTAACATCAATTACATTGGATTTTACAACTTATAACACTCCATAGTGAGTCAATTTTCTTAACCGAAAAATGTTTTTCAACTAAGAACATCAACTCAATATGCGGTGTTGTTGTTCAAAAAATATTTAAAATGGAAATAGTGGTAACATTTTTTGGAACCATGTATGTTTTTTGATAATAATGGAGTTTGGTTTGTGTTTTTTTCCAATCTGCACACAGATGATTAGAGAGCTTGCAAGGCATGTGGTCATACATGGTAAAGGTGTGCGGTATGTGGTGTCGGCACGCAGAATGTGGTGTATGTATTGGGAATGGTTTGTAGAGCGGTACACGGAACCATAAAAAGTTCGCAACAATGGTACGAGGTGAAGGATTTCGGTACGCAGAATGGTGAAGGTTCAAACGAAAAATAGTTCACATCAGCAGTACATAGTGAAGGAATGTGGTACGCAGAATGATGAAGGTTGGTGGGATTTCTGCAGTTCACAAAAAAGGATCGGTATATGGTGGAGTCTAACAGCATGCAGATGAAGTGAAGATTGTCCCACATTGAAAATTTGGGTAAAATGGATTAGCGATTTTTGCGGAGTTATGTGCCTATTTAAGGAACATTAATCCCCATTGTTAAATAATGAGATTGGATATTAAAATTTTGAGAAGAAATCTAGATAAATCTGAATTTGTTTGTGGATGAGAATATGGTATGTGGAGAGACTCATCCATGTAAGGAAAATAGTCTGTGGAAGAGTGTGTGGTTCGCGCTGGAATCTTTTGTAGTACACGGCAGAGCAAGGAAGTATGCAAAGTCGGAAGGTATGAAGAGGTGTGGAGAAGTATGCGGAGTAGGGCGGAACGCGGAGCAACGCAGTTCACAGAGGAGTTTGAAGGCACGTGGAGGAGTTGGATGGTATGTGGAGGAGCTGGATGGTAAGAAAAAACAATAGTGGTATGCGGAAACAGAAGCAGTATGCCAAACACCCAAGGAAATATGGAAAATGGGCCAAATCATTTTGCGAAATTAATTTCCATAACGTATCAGTATAAGGAGAAATAAATTAAATTTGTCGGTGATTACGAGACCTCAATAGAGAATATATTTACAGTTGAGGGTGCATGATTTAATGTTAAACCATTGAAGTGACCTTCAAGATGATAAATCGAGAAATGATTCTTCAAAATAATTGAGCCAAGGAGAGTCCGTGGAAGTGATCCGAGGGACGTAGTGTGCTATCTCTAAAACCTTGTAAAGGCAGTGTTCCTGGCATAAGTGACTATGCTAAAAAAATTTATTCCACAACTTGTGAAGATTAGTGTTTTTAGTATGACTGACACACTGTTGGTGTATTCCCCTTGGACGTAGCCCTTAATAGTGACCCAAGTAAAATCGTTGTGTCATTTCTTTTCCTGTGATAATTTATTTTCTGCACTTCCTCTTCAGAAAGGTTTAATAGGTTCTTACCAATGTTGGAACAAGATCCATATGTTTAAAAGAAAAAGTTGACACCATCATTCAACCCTTCCCTCGCAGGGTATTCCATGGTCCTTTAACATTAGCATAATGAAACATGTTTTCTCTTATATAGATTGTTTAAGATTGTTGAAATAAAAATATAACCTCCCAAAAGATCATTTAAAAAACTAAATGAGTATTATATAAAATGATAAGGAAATTAAATTACAAATAGTAGATAGAGCGATGAAAAAATTAATTAAATAAGTAGTAGGAATTAAACTTTTCATGATGGTTGTGTAAATTTTTGACTCATTTCCTTTTTTTCATTATCTTAGTTGTATTCTTGAAGTCCAATCTCTCATGATAATGAGAAGCTTAGAACAAACCACCAAAAATCGAACAAAATAATCCACCTATATATGAAAGAAATTATTATATAAGTACTACTAAAAATAAATAAATTAAACCTAAATTTTAAAAATATATATATAATTTTTTTTATTGTGAAATCATCAATATTACCATTGTGGTTGAGTTGACAGAGCATTGTTTGTCTTTCTTCAAATGTAGTAGAGGGAAATTGAAGGAAAGTAAATTCCAACACTGTAGGGGTGAAAAGTTTTTGAGGGAGAAGATTTCTATGAATGTTTTGGTGTCAAAAGGAATGAAAGATGGATATAAATATTCTAAAATAAATGAACTATGAAAATATGACTCCCCAAAAACAATTGAAAAAAACTAAATATGTACTAGATAAAAATGATAAGGAAATTAACTTAAAAATAGTAGATAAAATGATGACAAAATTAATTAAATAAGTAGTAGGAATTTACATTTTTATGATGGTTGTATACATTCTTGTCCCATTTACTTGTTTCAATTATCTTAGTTTCAGCCTCAAAGTCCAATATCTCATGAGTATGAACAGCTTCGAACAAACCACCCCAAATCAAAAAAAAGAACCCACCCCAATAATAAAATAATTCTTATACAAGTAATAATAAAAATAAATAAAATAAAAATAAATATGAAAATATATATTAATTCTACAGAAATTAATTTTACTATGGAGACACCAAGATTACCATTATGATTGGGAAGAGGGAAATTCTTTTCTTTTCCTACAAAGGTAGTAGACAGAACTTGAAGAAAAGTGATAAATTACAACACTATATGGGTGAAAATTTTTTGAGGGAGAAGAAGTTTGTGGATGTTTTGGTGAAGAAAGTTGTGCAATATGAATATAAATCTTTTAAAATAAATTAACTCTTCAAGGAATATTGAAAATTAAATCAACATTTTATTATATACTTTTTTGATAAAATATAGAAATTATATCATAACAATACCATTTCATATTCCCAAAGGGTTTCCTTAATTGTAGTATATTCTTCCATAGGATTGGTAACATCATCATGTGCAGAAGAAATTATCTACATGGGTATTCAAATATTTAATTTATATTATTCTAATGCGGTAGAGAATGGATAATATTATATGGAAAAACATAGTATATTAAAAAATTGATTTTACCTTCTCATTTATATCTCTTTATTTTTTTTAAAGGTTTGATGGATTTGGTTCCTCTATAGAGAATCCAAATCCCCTCATTGTGGTCACCTCTAATGTAAAATAAATTTTCTACATTTGGAATGGTATGATCTGATTGTGATCTCTCAATGAAAGGGCTATCCTCGATTGAATTTTCATCTGACTCGAAATTTGTTTTAGTCTCTAGTAATACAATCGACCAATTATTGATTTCTGTATCTGAGGCATAAAATAATTTCAATTCTTGTGATGACTTTATAAACATGTCGTCATTTTCCTCTTCCACACTAAAATTCACCTTCACAAATCCCATTTCATCAACTTTCACTATACTCATATTTTCAACTCATTTTTATAGAAAATCAAAACATGAATTTTTTTATAATATAACTCATATATCTATTTTATAATACTAAAATATGACATATTTTCATAAATTTGATTTTTATACTTGGAACCAAATATGTGCATCACTTCCGGCATAAACATAACATCATTGTTTTACATCGTACTACAGTCATTATGTTATTTTGTATCGAACGTATAACCATAGATTACAAAACCAGTGTAAGATATAACATTTTCATTTGGTCACTTGGATAGACATAGAATTCATTCAGCAGTTGAATTTAGATTTTAAAATAATTGCTTATAAATTTGATCTCAAAACCATCTTATACATTGTTGATTATGTGTATTTGGCATCCATCCTTCATCCCTTGATGGATTATAAATTCTAATAATTTACTTGTGGGATTAAATGTATGGATCAAAATATTCAATATTATATAAATTGTGAAGGTGTTTTTTCTCCCACTCTTTAAAGGTAATTTTAACAACATATCTTCTAGAAATCCCTTCACCCATAAGGCTTACATTATAATGAGACTTTAGGAGACTGATGTTGTCAACATATGATAAGTAATCGGTAAAAAAATCAGTAGTTTCTTCAAAAATATATCATCCTGCAATAAAACCTTTTGTCTGACTTCAATTTTTGAGATACCCTTTCAAAATATTCATATACCATTCAATGGGATACATCTATCTATAATGGACAAGACCACATAGTTGAACCTCTATAACCAATTTAACCTTCAAGTGGGCCATTATAGTAAATATTTTTGATGGTAAAAACATCTATAATTCATATAATATGACTACAAACTCCTTATTCATGTTTGGAAACTTCTTCATGTCTATAACTCTGTTGCATATGGATTTGAAAAACAAAGTGATTTGGGTTAATGTATGTTATAAATTTTTGAGGTAGAATTCAATGAAAAGAAACACACATCAAATCTTGCATCAAAACATGACAGTCGTGTGATTTTAGTCCTTCCAACTTCATATTTTTCATTGACACGACATTCTTGATATTTTAATAATACACATCTAAAACTTTTAAACTATTAAGTAAAATAAAAAAATAATTTTTCCTTTCTGGGTAGAGTATAATATCTTAGAGGAAGAAAAGTATTCCCTTTACCCTTCACTTGTGCCAACTCTTCCCTTATCCCCATGTAAATCATGTCCAACCTAGCCTTAAATACATTTTCATTCTTTTAGGAACATTAGTAATATTCTAATAACACTATTAAATACATTTTTTTTCTATATTCATGACATCAAGAAAATGTTTTACGTAAAAAAAATTACAATAAAGTAATTCAAAGAAAATTTATCTCTTCTTCTAACCTTATTTCGTCAGGTTTCTTTAAAATGGTTTACTAAAAACAATGTCAATATCTTTTACTTTATCAAACAGTTGATTACTCATTAGTGGAATGTTTCAACCGAACTGAGTGTGTGTGTTATTCATAAATGGGAGACCCCAAAATTCCTTTAATGTTATATCCTCATAAATTTCCATAAGATGGGAAGTAATTTATCATCCTGTAAAACATGGCCCTCAATGTGAATTATTAACTTCTATGAGAATCATACATTGTAACACCTGTATCCGACATTAATTTCATATCTCCAATCAATGGATCCAAATATACATTAATATCATTATTAAGTTGCTTTGGTCTAGATATTAGCAGAGGCAACATAATTTTCTTTTTGCTTCGTGCATAACCATGGTGATAAGATATAATTTCCCAACATGGAAATCCATTTACTATGAGTACTACTCTATATACCAAAAGGATTTATTCCATATATAGATAAATTCAGATGATAGTTTCTTGGATCATTTCCAATTTCAGGATACTCATAATCAATTTTCTTCCACTGAGGAGAATTAACTGGATGACGTAGATTCCTATCTATAATTCTTGTATCAACATGCCATGTCAATTCTCTCATGGTTTCCTGACATCGATATAGTCTTCCAAACCATATAATTATAGGAATGTACCATACAGATTTCAAAGGAATTGATTCTTTTTTCTTGGATCAATCTTCTCTGCAATTAAGGCACTTTATGAGTGATTAATGTTCTTTTGGAAAAAATATGAAATAATTTGGAAAAGAATGTATTTTTTTAGAGATCTTGGCCATTGAATGTATCATTCATTTAGCATCATATATTCAATATGTTAGTTCATTTTATTCTAATAGCATATCATTTAGGAGACCAAGTAGTTCTGTAAAGTTGGTGTTACTCCATCCACTACCAGCTTTCAAATTATATAACTTTAATACAACTGAAAATGTTGTGTATTTTGTAAAACTAGTATACAATGGTCTCTTAGAAAAACTATTTTACTTCTCAAACAACATTGTAAAATCATAAAGATTGTCTTCAATTTCCATTTTCATTTCTTCTATACACTCTTTATCGTCATTTACACTTTTATTCATATCAAATGATCTATAAACCAAGGAATCATCCCAATTAGTGTTGACATGTAGTTTTTTCCCATGTTTAGACCAAAATTTATAGATATGATATATTTCTTGATAGATCAAATATTCTTCCAACCCTTCCAAAATATTTTTTATTGAATAAAAACAATATAAACACAGGCAAAGGATTTGAGAATGGTCATATGCATGCTCTATTACAAACTGGATAAACTTTTTAACACCATATTCATATTATTTTTTCAAAAAATTAGTGTGCATCCATTTTCAATTTATATAAATATTATTAGGTTCATAAAATATTCATTTTTATAATAAATAAATAAATACACATAATATATTCATTATCAAAGGTGAAAGTTATAGATAATTATAACAAGAGAAACCCAACATTTGATATTTTTCAAATATTTTCAGTTTCCTTTGAATAAAATGGTTAATTTAATTTAAAAAATAATAATTACTCCAATATGGTAGGTGTTAACCTCTAAATTCATCCAATGGTGGCAATTATAGGCAACTCTCATTCTCATCAACTCATCTACTGAATATCTATCATTTCATTTTACTGTTTGACACTCATCCTCCATCACTTGTGGACATGTACCCATGTTTCTTGAAATAATACAAGAAGTATTCATTCATGGGATGAATACTTCTCGTAGTAGTACAAGAAACATAAAATAGATGGGGATGAGTCTCAAAAACAAATTACAATAATAACTGTTTGTGGGATGAAGCTGATGGGGATGATAGTTGTACTCCATTGTGTTCTATAAAAGGGGTAATGCCTCCAATTTGGGATAATTACACCATTGAAACTAGTTATTAATTCATGGCCTATTGAATGTGAGGTATTTGGGGGTATATATGTTCTTTTATGTGATTCAATGGGTCTCTATGGGGACATGTTATGACATATAAATCCATGGGGCCTCAATGAATTCTATATTTATAATATAAAACCCACTTCTAATACTTATAATCCTCTAAATAAGTCTAGTCTTGCATCTATTAAAATGAGCAATCAAGTATTTCTTAAATCCCCTAAACAAATGAAAATATAATATCGGTAATTAAGGAGTAATAATTAACCCAAATATGGTAAACAAGAATAATAAAATCTTATTCCATCAACTATAAGATATAAAAATTTATTGATAAAACATTTTAATAAATAAAGATTTATTTCATATACATGTATTATAATCATAGATTCTTTGGGGTGGAACCAATACATGTAGACCTAAAATGATGAATACCTAAAAATAATTTCTAATAATTATTCCATCATATATATAATCTGATAACTACCATTCTTTTTTTGGAACAATCTATCTAACAACCTAAGGAATTATTACAATTAATATTAATGGTATATCAAATATTTGAAAACAACTCAAAATTATAATTTCAATTCCAATTGAAAATAGATAAAGAATAGAAAAAAAAATTTAGGAAAAGAATATACCTAATAATGATAAAGGTTTTAAACATCAGAAAATTCATAGTTGATAAATTGATTCAAGAATTATGTCTGGACAGGTTGAAAACAATAATTATTTTCAAGTAGATAAAGAGTATGATTCATAAGAAAATATAATTTTCATGAAAATTATGGGTTTTATGGTGATTTTGGGCAAATATTATAGACGTTTAGTCATAATGAGTTGAATTAAATTAATTATGAAAGATATAGAGGTTTTAAGTTAAAGGGGAGATGACCTGTGCTTACAAAAATAGTTTCCAAGTGAGAAGAATCTTCATAAGTAAAATTGGATGATGAATTTCAACCATTTAATGAACTTTATTGAACATGTGAAAAATTAAATGGTAGTATGAAGGATTTTCAAGATTTTATAAAAACATAGATGAATGTGAATAAAGAATTAGAAATAGATTATATAAAAAATAATGTAATGTAAGAAGAATTTATTATTGATGTTTCACTAAAGGATTCACAAAAGAAACATCTTTCATATTAGATATTGGTTGTTCAACTCACATGGCAGGTAAATTTATGTAATTGTAAAATTTTGACATGTTCAAAGGGTACAAATTATTTTAGAAATGGTGGGTCTCTTATGATAAATTGTTTTCATTTAAAAGATGTTGGAAATAAAATGCAATTATGAATAATGATCTATTTTTCTATAGATTAAAGTAAAACATACATAGTGTTTATTAAATGAGTGATGATGGAAATGAAGTGATTTTTTATAAATATTATTGAGTGGGCTATCATTTTAGAGATGGCTATGTTTCTATAAAGGTATTAAAATCTATCCTAACAAAGTTCTAATTTGGGGTTGGTAAAAAATTAAGGTAATTGTGTTTGAAAGAGGAAATTGATTTTTGGTAGTAAAAAAATGATCATATTAGATAATGAGAAATTTAAATACTGACTTAAAAATGGTGGGTTGAGATATTTTTATGATGAAAATATAAAATTGATAGATGTTTTTTACTAATTAAAATGGGGAGATTGTTAATAATTTAAATAATAAATTAGAGATTTAAATGAAACAACCCTTGGATTTTATTCACTATGATATATATGGACCTTCAAATTATAAATCAATGCACTGTGAGAAGTATTTAATTTCACGCATTTATAATTATACTCATATCATAGGTATTATGTTTTAGTCATATATATATATATATCTCTCTCTAAGTAGGATTACAATTTTAAGAATAATGAGTTTCATTATGTGGTAAAGAAGTCTATATAAGATTACGGGGTTGAGTATATGACACACATGTTATGTAGTGGTCATAAATAATATTTATATTCTTTGTTAATAAAACATAGTTTATATACATGGTCATTCAATTAAATATTTTATTCTGAATCACTTGATATTCCTACCACATTATTATATTTATGGTATTTTATATATGTTTTGAAAAATTGAAAAATATTGGGGATTTGGAAAATTGATGAAAAAAAATAACAATAATAATGAATATATAATATTATAAATACAGTATTATCAGAAAAATGATCAATCCTTATTGTATTTCTTATATATTTTTTGAATTGATTCCTTAATGTGTTGCACCAACTTAATTATAACTCTATATAAATGATCAATATCATTCACCTAACCACCTATGATGGTTTATTCCATGTAAGGAACTAGGGAATTACTATCATGTGTGCATTAGGACTAGTATTTTCCAAGTCCAATGGAAGGAGGCATCCCTCAATTGAGTAGAATAACCCTTGGCTTCCACATCCATCAGGATAAATGAATGAAGAGAACCCCATTTTACATGTCCAGTAGTCACTATGTAATTCCCTATATTTTCACTAATATATATCATATCCATGATAAATTTAGAAGGTTAATGATTTATCAAACTATAGTGCAAGAAGAAATGGTTTGATAATGAATAAAATAAAAAATGATGATAAAAAAATGAAAATAGATATCTCCAAACATGCAATCAAAGAGTGAGGAAGAGGGGAGAATAACATACATTATATTGAATCTTTGAATCATCTGAGAGAAAATAGAGATATTTCCAAACCTAGAATTTGATCAAGCCATAGATTTTTTTGACCCTTGAATCATTTGAGCCTTGGATTCGAGCCTTGGAATTGTTTGATCCTTAATTTGAGCCTTGATTCGAGCTTGGATTTGATTAGGAGGAGCACGGAAAGTGGGTAGGTTATCCCTTAGGGGGGCTATGACCTACCGATAAGTCATGTGTGAGTGCAGTGTGTGTGTGTTTAAATGTAATTATACCCCTAAGCACTAAATATAATATAAAAAATCCATTTATTATGTATATGTATTTGAAATCAATAAAACACATGTTTGATATATGTTAAATTTAGAAATCAAATGATATTCAATTATGTCCATTGCTCGATATAATTAGTCAATATTTTTAATTCAAATTATTTTTTAATTATAAACCCTTCTTTACAAAATATATGACTATTTAATTTAAAGGATAAATATTTTTTATTATATAAATCGTATATATATACATTCATATATATCTATATATTTAATATATATTATTTATTAATATTATCAATAATTATTTAATTAATAAAATGTTTATTATTTTTCTCAATTTACTTATATTTTATTTTTATTGGTTTAATTTTTATTATATATATATCTATATATTTAATACATACTCTTTATTAGTGATTAAAATTTATATATAGTATAATCAATTTATTTATTTTTATCAATAATTGTTTAATTAATAAAATTTTTAATATTTTTTTTAATAAAAACATTTTTATTTTTTATTTATTTAATTAATTCATTTTATTCAGAACTTTATTAGACTAAAAATAATGTTTTGATAAAGGGTACCCTTTATTAGCACTAATAAAGAGTACCTTTTATCAGTGTTAAAGAAAATCGATGATAAAGGATAGTACTGTTAAATTCCAATTGTGTTGTAGTGATTCCTCCATTTTTGAAGTCGTATTGATCATTCCTTTAAACAAGTTCGATATTTTATCCCATGATTAAATCTATCAACCTCTTAAGATCAGGGTGAGTCTGAAATACACATTTAAAATGGTATTCATGCATCTTCCATGAAAGAATAGAATTATATGAGTATGATGTTGCTAGCATGATAAATTCATGAGGTGCATTAGATGCAACTGGATATACATGCAGTTTCAATTTCATGTATATAAACTTAATGAGAAAAGGAATAATAATTGTGTATGATAATTTAGTGTCTATGACATTCATGCACGTGATGTTAAAATACTATGTCTTTGGGAATTTGTTTACCATTTGATAAAATGATAAGCAACTGGAATCATGCTTGTGAGGTATTAAGTGGAGATGCCTAAAACTTGCAGCAATTTTTAAAAGAGATACATGAAAATTTGTTGCGATATTTAAAATGATGAAGACATGTAAAGAGTGATGAGAACATAAAACCCTATGTATTTGAAATGAGTTTCATGGGAAATTATTACATAATAATCAAGTATTCAAATAATGAAATATAATACCTAAGAGTTTGTGGGAATTCATATTTTGATTGAGGAAAATAAATGTTCTATTTATAAACACATTTAAATCATGTAATAATTAAGATATCCCACCCAAAATATTGTTTTTATGGATAACTATATGAATTCAAGTGATGAAGATCTTAGGGGGAAATATTGTGAGGGTCTTGTATCCACTTTGTAATAAGTATTTTTAAGAATCCCAATACATTCTTGTATTGAAGAGAGAATTTGTGTTTTGAGAACAGTGGAGTTGATCCTTATTAGTTGATATTGAATATCTTGAATATATACACAAGTAAATGGGTATTCATCTTTCTTGTGGAGGGGGACAATATATGAAGAAGATCTTTCTATATATGGATCATTGAAGAAGAAGAAAAATCTTATAGTTGGTGTGTTTAGCCTGTTGTTGGAGGCATGTGATTGGGGTTTCTAACGAATTTGAGAAGAGGAGTAGTTTGGGTGTCTAAACAATTACTAAGAAATTGTAACTAGGGTGTCTAACTAGTCACATTCACTTGGAGTCATGGTGAAGAATCCATGTTGGGGGGTCTAACCAACATGGAAAGGAGTAGGATTTTATGTTGAACCTTGTAAATATTGTGTTCTTTTCTCTATTATATTGTAACTACACATAAAGTGACATTGAGAGATGTCATTGAGTGGATCAATGACATTAAACAGTTCAAAATATTGAATTTAAAAGGAGAAAATTTCATAAAAGTAGTTTCCCACTAATTCACATCACCCTATTAGTGGTACATAACAGGTCCTTAGACTCTATATATCACTAATAGTTTACCGAAACCCTTTTTAGATTATTTCCCATCCCTGTGTGAGAGGGATTCTGAATCGACTCTTCATGATATTTTTTATTTCCCCTCTATTATGGGGTAATTACAACCAATCAGTTAGATGTTTTATGATAACTGGAAGCATTTCATATATGTTAAGAAGCTTTTTCAGGTTTTGCGCGTAACTCTTTCCCTAAGCACTGTGTTCATTTTGTATGTTCGGGCATGGATGGTGTGGTTTAGGAGTAATGAGTTTAATTTTAACCAATATTCAAATAAGTATTGTATCTAGATCAACAAATCCTATTCTTGGATATCTATTTGGAGATCAGACTATTTCTTTAGGCCCCCCTGAGACGTTCATGATACAGTTGTGTGATGGTAGCCACCTCATTTAAGAGTCATCAAAATTAATATTTATGTAGGTATGAACAGAGTGAATAAGATTGGTGTGGGTGTCATCGTATGTGACATTAATGGGGACCTTATTGCAACCTACCACAAATATTTTGTGATGAACTATAACCTATAGGTTCTGGGGGTAGCGGAAGTGTGTGATGGGTCATGCCAAACTTTTCTTTCTTGTCATGATTGATGATTGATCTGAGATTTATATAATGATAAATTTTTTTATCTATAAAATTGAATCAAATAATATAGACAAGGGATAGAACATTAGAACCAGAGAGAGGATCATCACATGTTTTTTTAATCAATTTAATTAACTAAATAATTACCTTGTTGAAATTCATTCTTCATTGATGGATCTAAAAATATATTTACGTTGTATGGTCATTGCATTGTAGGAATCAAAGTAGATTCCCTCTAGTGGTGATCCACATATGATCTATAAATCTTTGAATGATGTCGTAGGAATCTCCAGGTGTTATCACGTCAGATCATATCGCTCGCGTCATCTACCTTTGATCTCCTCAAGAAATACTTCCAAAGTATTCTCCTGAATCTACCTTGACTTCAGAGTGGGATGTGGAGTAATATCACTCACCCTTATTGGGAGTGTTCTTGGAGAAGAGATCTCTCTAAGTCTTGAGAGTATTATCCAAATTCGTTGTGCACAACCAAAATAAATGAATTAACTCTCATAGAAAATAATATAATCGGGTTTATATAATTCTAGAGTTAAAATAAAATAATTGCACTAGTACCATTTATTATTTATTTAATCCCCACAGAACCTCATTTCAAATAATAATAATATTATTATTATTTCTCGACATTCTCTTAACTTGAAAATTATATTAAATATTATTTAATCAAATAATAATCAATATTTATTATTTCTCACCAGACCATTAAACTCATTCCTCCATTCCTCCACAATATTTATCGGGCCGTGAATAATGATTAGTTTTTTATTAAATAAATATCACTATATTATTCTATAATAAATAAATAAATAATATATTCACTATATAACAAATAAATATTTATTAAATATTTTTCACACATTATATTATCTTGAATAATTGGTCATAGAAAATATGTGATCAATTAAACATGAATAATTATTAAACCACACGTAGGCATAATATTTATTCAACTTTTTAAATAATAAATAATATTATTATTATTGAACTGAAATTATAGATACACTTAGTGTGTGACCCTCTAGACCTATTTCTTAGTGGCACTAGGAAAAGCATCCTAAAATCCCAGGTTAGAATCTAGAAACATGTCAAGGCACCCATATAGAAAGAGGTTAATAAATTAATGACATAATACCTCATACGGATGCTTACTGTGTGATATAATCCCTTTATCTTAATTTCTCTAATCAATCAGGTTGCATTCTAGTGCCATCAACCTATATGCTCGATGTTTCTTTCTTTAACTTCCTGAAAATTGAACTTTCCTACAAAAAAACCGTGTAAATTGATTTATTTAGGTTATATCATTTCCATAAAAGGGCATAAGATATTAACTTCTATTAAATAATGGGAGGGGAAAATCCTTTCTCGCATTATTCATTAATGAAATACTACTCATGATGCACCCAATGTATCTTACCTCACCACAAACATATGTCGTCACAATTTTCATAAATACATTTAAGTATGCGACTCATAATACTAATTAACAATAATATTAATGTCTAAGTATCAAAACACACATCCGTAGAATGGAACATCCAATGACACGTATAAATGTGTATTTCCTACTGGTGGGTCTTATTCTCATAATATCCTACACTAGATATTACTAAGGGCATACACCATGAGAAGGTGCTTCAAAGTTCTATGAGTCTCCACCAATGATAGCCTATATCATTTGTGTCTCTCAAATGATATCATTCATCTATAGAACATATATTTAAGAATAGTGTCATAGCAGTTCTGGGTTCTCATCATAACGTGGAATTATTATGAAATTTTAGTACGAAAACTATTCTTAGAATAGTATCATATGCTATGTAATGTAGAAGAACAATCATAATGTGATAAAGAGTTTTTTAATATTAAAAACTATGAATACAAGTTATCATAATGTACATAGAAGTTGGTTTTAGGACACCAAGTCCAATAGAATCCCACTTTCACTAGATCCAACTGCTAAAAAACATCAATCCTCAAGCTTCCACATAATACTCATGCTTCTGCTGAGATAGGAATATAGTCAAGGGGTCTACCACATTCTCTTTCATGGGTACTCTGCTCTCTAAAACATCACCCCTTTGATAAAAATCCCTCAAGAGGTGATACTTCTGGAGTATATTCTATATCTATAGGTGTGACTATGGCTCATTTGTAAGAGTCACCACTTTAATATTATCATAATATAATGTGATAGGATCCTTACTACTAGGTACCACATCAAGCTCCTATATATGGTTCTATATCCAAATGGTTTCCTTGGTTTCATCAAAATTCTATATATACTCAGAATCCACTATATAATCCTCAAAAAATAGCTTCATTGAACTTTTTCATCTCATAACTCCTCTATTGAGAAAAAAAACATATCCTAATTGCACCATAAAATTATTCTGAACTATATAAAAACTAGAATCATTATAACCCATGATGACTAGATCCTCGTATCCTCCATACATAAGAAATATATCCTTAGTTCTTGTTAGATACATAAGGATATCCTTAACAACATACCGATATTGTTCTCTTATATCAGCTTGATATCTACCTACCATAATCAATGCATAGGCAACATCAGGTCTAGTGCATAACATAGAATACATGATTGATCCTAGCATGGAATCTAATGGGATCTTACTCATTCTCTCTTTCTCGTGTTGTGACTAAGGACACAATTTAATAGAAATATGTAAACCATGAGATACTAGAACCAATCCCCTTTTGGATTATTCCATACTAAATCTATTTAGTATATTGTTAATATATGTACTTTGAAATAGTCTAAGTGGCCTCTAAGATCTATCATGAATGGTATTAATCCCTAGAATATATATTGCTTCACCTAATTCTTTCATGGAGAAACACTTTTTTAACCACTCCATAACAGAATGTAAGACCGGTATGTCATTTCTAATATGTAATATTTCATCAACATAGAATACTAGGATAAATACCACATTCCCCCTAAACCTCTTGCAAACACACAACTCAAATTCGTTCTTAATGAAAGTAAATTATTTTATGGATTCATCAAATCGAATGTTCCATGACCTCGATGATTTATTTAACCTAAAAATGAATCTCATGAACTTGAAAATCCTTTTCGAATAACCTGGAGTCACAAACCCTTCCGGTTGTTTCATATAGACATCTTTCTCAAGGTTCCCATTAAGGAATGCAGTTTTGACATCCTTATTCCAAATCTCATAGTCATGGTAAGATATTATATCATGTAGAATCTTGATGGATTTAAACATGGAACCTGGTGAAAAGGTTTCATCGTATTCAATTCCATGATGTTCTTTAAACCCTTTATCCACTATCCTTTATTTATAGGTATTTAATTTACCTTCCATGTACAGTTTCCTCTTGAATACCCATTTTCATCCAACGTGATTTACAATAACTAGTGCATCAACCAGATCCCAAGGTTGGTTCTGAAACATGGAATCCATTTTGGAATTCATGGATTCTTTCCATCTTGTAGTTTCTGATCTCTCTACTACCTCCCTGTACGAGATAGTTTTATCATTGTCAACCAATAATGATTCACCATATTTGGTGACTAGAAAACCATATCTCCTCGGTTCTCTTATCTCACTTATGATCCTACTCAATACTTGTGTTTCAGGAACTAAATCCTACATCGGGACCTTTGGAATCTATTCTTATACCAACTCTAATATATCTTAAGCATCAACTTCATCGAATTCAATATTTCTCTCACTATCCATTTGATGATATTCTCCCTATCAAGATATACAACTTGTCTGGAAATAGTCACTTTCTTGTCTGAGAGATTGTATAGGTAGTATTCCTCTATTTCTTTAGGAAACCCTATAATGATACACTTTATGCACCAGGGTTCTAGCTTGTTGACTATGAAGTCCTTAAAAATTCCTTACAACCCCATACATGTGTGTGTGGAAAAATGGGATTCTTTCCACTCCATATCTTGAAGGTAATTCCATTTTAAACTTTAGTTGGTACTCGGTTTAATTTGTATCATGCAGTTTTTAATGTATATCTTTGAAAGAATAAGGGAAGATCTGGATAAATCAATATCGACCTGACCATATCTAACAAGGTACAATTACTCCTTACAATAACACCATTATACTTTGGTGTTTCACGTGGAGTGAGTTTAGATATAATCTCAAGATCACGTAGAAAGTTGATGAACTCTTGGTTAAGATATTCACCACCATGATCCGATTGAAGCTTATTTATATACTTTCCAAGAGGATTCTATACTTCATTCTTGAATTCTTTTAATTTCTAAAAGGACTCAAACTTATACCTCATCATGTAGATATAACCATATCTAATCAATTCATCTGTAAAAGTTATGAAGTAAGAATATCCACCTATAGCATCTACTAGAAATGGTCCACACACATTAGTGTGTATCAATCCTAAAATATTTGTGGCCCTTTCACCCTATATATTGAATGGTGGTTTGATAAGTTATCCATGTAAACAATCATGATATATTTCATGCGGTGTTATCTCAAATGAGTCTAAATAACCATATTGATAGAGTTTTTTAAATGCTTCTCATTCACATGGCTAAGATGGTGAGGTCATAGCTAGGTGTTATATGAGTCATGTGAACATGATTCATTGTCAATTTTAAATACTTTTCTTTGGAAATATAACATGTAAATACAATTATTTAAATGTTTCATAACATAACATATCTTTTTCTTATAAAATAAACAACTTTTATTTACAATCTTTAAAATGAACCCATCTGCATCTAGGAATGATACAAAAAATATGTTCATGGTACCATCAGTACATAATAAAAATCTTTTAAAACTAAAATAATTTAAGGTATATATTAATGGTGGTAGTCATCAATGGATAGAGAATTAATCCTCTCACCGTTAGCAGCTCTTAGACCACCTCTACTCTATCAATCTTTTGAAATCTACTTAGTTCCTGCATTTGGATACATATGTGAGCACCAAAAGCTATATCTAATACCCAATGTGTATATATTGAAATATTTCACTAAATAAATAATTGACCTTTAACCTAAATTGATTTTGGGTGTAGTTTTTCTTCCAGCATCCTGACTTTCCACATGAAAAACATATTGCTTCCTTTTTTATTCTGTTCCTTTGTATCTTTCTCTTCTTGGAAGGACAATGCTCATGAGATTTTGAATTGTTGTGATTCTTGAGCCCATTTTCCTTGTTCTTCATTTTCTTTTTCACCATAAGGATTGTGGGTTCATCACACCCCATGTCCTTATCCACTTGGATAATTAAAGTAAGAAGTTTTGAAAGACTTTTCTTATTATTACTCATATTGTAATTAACAATAAAACTAGAGAAGGTCTTCGGAGGTGATGAAAGTATGAGATCTTTACGCAACTCATATGGGAATTTAATACCTAATATGTATGAGCATTCAATGTACTAAATAATCTTGAATAAATGAGGCCTTTCGGGCATAGACTCTCTAATCATAATTGTAAACAAAGCATTGGAGATCTCATACCTCTATTGTCTCACCTTCTCTTAATAAAGATCCTAAAGGTGATACATCATGTTATATTCATCCATGTCCTCATGTTGCCTCAAAAGATCATTGAAAATTTATAATAGCATAAAGCATTGAACATATGTGGAATCATTCAAATTTCTCTCATAGAGTGATAACTATTTATTACTTACCACATTATCAGGTGCTTCAGGAATAGGTTCTTCCATCACATACAATTTCCTTTTATGGTGAAGGATAATACAAAATCACCTTTTCCATTCATATAAATTTTTTTCGGTGAGAAGGTTATCCTTCTTAAGTATGGATCATAATGATATGTTTGAATTCATTTTAATATTGTTTTTACAAATAAGATGAGCAGAATTTTAGTACTTTAACTCATAAAATTTAGACAAATAAATAAATATTAAATTTACTTGTCTCCCACTATTTTATCATAACCCAATAGGCCTCACCATCATCTTCTAAATATCATGTTTCTTGTACATTCTAGTGTCAATGATCCATATTCCCCTTCTCATTACCTCGACTTTTTTAGTTCAAGAAGCTTGAATGGTTTTAGGTAGGCATTCCAAATGCCAACTGTATTAACTCATAGTTCCTTGATCTTTTGAGTAGACTCCTCGATCATGAAATCCATAAATTGGATTTATTCAACCCTTGCCTCTTAGTTACACCAAGTCCTAATTTGGTAGTTAACCCTTGATGTGAAATAAGTTAGTCAACCCAAAACTTCAAGTTAGAATTTCATGATAATTGAAATCACCCCAAGTTTGGATGGTCAAGCACTTTGAACTATGGTTCAATTTTAACTGAGGTAGTGGAAGGCTATACAGACATAATATATATAATTGATGGATTTTATCCTTTATGCATTAATTTTCAATCATTATATTTATTATATACTAATTGATATTAAGAAAATTTACTTAAGTGATTAACCATTCCATATATAATGTTTAAACATAATCCAATTTATTTTACTTCTTATCCCGACCCATCCCATGGGGATCATGTTGTGACTATCCCAAGCCCGCCTTCCATTGGCTAGGGGCTGGTGACTAGCATTGGAAAGGTGTATCCCTAAATAGAAAGGCACTTAATTTAAACATGAAAACACACATTGCAATAACACGACAAGATGAAAACGACATAGTAGTACTATAATAGTAATAGTATGTACTGAAAGTAAAGGGGGTGGGAATACCAGCCCAACTGAAATAAAAACAACTACAATAGAAAAATAGCTCCTGAGATCACTCACCAAAGACCATACCTGAAGGGGTAGGTATAGCCTATCTCTGCAGCTCTCCATGTCAATCATCACCATCACCCACCATCAGTTTCTAGCTCCCTAAGTCTCATTCAAGGTTGTTTGTAGGTTGTACAAGACACAATAAGGTGCAGCTGAAGCCCGTGTATGGGTGAGTACAATAATACCTAGTAGGGACCCCGAGACCCCTGAAGGTCTCTCAGAATCCATAAAGGAAAACCACGAAGCTTGATCTCAATCACAAAGGACAAAGCAAAGGAATCATCTCAAACTAGGTATAACTTATATACATAAGTACAAATGATTATTCATAAATCTAGATCATTGTATTTTGTCAAGGGTTCTACTACTAATTCACATAGGATCGCTTGGTGCTGATCCACACAGGATCACTCGGTGCTGATCCACACATGATCACTAGGTGTTGATCCATACAGGATCGCTAGGTGATGATCCACATATGATTGGTAGGTGTTTATCAACACAATATCACTAGGTTTTGATCCACATAGGATCGCTAGTTGTTGATCCACACATGATCTCTAGGTGTTGATCCACACTGCATGGCTATTCATTATTCATGTCTCATCCAACCATTGGATTCTCGTACATGTATGCATGATTCTGGTAGGATCCAATACTCAAGAAATCAATTGTACTTAAACCAGCACAAAGTCCCATGAAGAAGTAACCCAATGATGCTTCATGTCATAAGGGTTCCAACGCAATAGACGGAGCATCAATCGGACGCACGACCTGAGAGTTATAGGCATTTTAGTTCCAAGGGCCCGGTTGGATTCGGCTATGATCCAACCCGATTGTACACCATCTTTATCCAAATCATGGGTGGAGTATCTCGAAGGGACCATCTCATCTGAAGTATTCCAACACCGCATATGGCTCTTCAAACAGATTTCTGGTTTGTAAGATACGACATTTTAAGTGAAATTGGGCCATAAAGGGTTTGAGTCCGACCTAGGTCAGACCCGACCCAGCTTGAACTGGATGGGACTCAGACCGGCCCGGCCGAAACTGGCTGGGTTGGGACATAGCGGGCCCGGCCTGCTGGGCAGCGGACCGGTCTGGCCCTCCGGTTGGGCGCGGCCTGTGCGAGGCGTCGTGTGGCCCCTCCTTCCCAAACAGCTCGAGAGTCATTCGGCTCTTCAACCGGTGGTGCCACGTGGCACCCCCTCGCTATCTGCGGGACCTGTATGGTGCAGATCCCCCACCGCCACGAAATTGAAGTCGTGGCCTCTATCTTTGGTGCGTGACGGCGCACCGCCCTTCTGCTAACATGGTTGACTGAAATTCAGCTGCCTCTGCTAGTTTGTTGTGGAATCATGCGGCGCTGTCGCCAATCTTCGGGGCCACCGTGCTGGTGTTGTGCTAGAGGGGATTCTTCGGGTCACCATGTGAGATTTGGTGGTCCGTTTTCCCTTCTAAAAGTGCCTACAGGTCTCTCTGGATGCTTCCAACACTGCATGACCCTAGATTTCATCTTGCAGCTCTATTTTCTAGTTGCCCATGAAGAACGCAACAAAGATCAAAGCGGCAGAGGTTCTGGGCCATATTAGTTTGGCCCACTTAATCCATGATAGAATAATATCAAGGGTCAGATTAATTCATCTTCAAAATCTTATAATAAATCTAAACAAAATCACATACCTCGTGAACCGTTGGATGATGTCGCGGTCGTGGAGGGAGAAGAGTCCTTGTTCGTTGATGTCATTGGTGTTCGTCGATCCCGTATCGTTTCCTCAGTGGGCATCGTTCAAGCTTCTGTTCTTTTTTGGAAGGGTTGAGCGTCAGGGCTTCATTAGAGTTCTTCCATTAATCCTCTACCCTCTCCCCTTTTACAACAATTTTAAAATATAAAGGTCGAATTAAAGTAATAAAACCTATTTTCAATTAATGGCTCATTAATTGGGGTAATTAATTAACCTATTAATTAAAAGAGGGGTGGTTACACATCCTATGTGTAACTGGGTATTTAATATCATTTATTAAATGCATGACCTTCCTCATGGTCCACGCCACTGCCACTCAATATGTGGTTGGAAATTTAACGTAACATTTTTATGTTATTTAATTATCCTTCAAAAAATTCCACAAAACTAAATTCTTTACCCAACCTACTGTGGTCAAATTTAAGCATTCCTTAAGCGAATCCCAGTGCTGAAAATTCAACAATGCCCTCAGATTTCAATTCCGAACACTGGTTAAAAAGTTAGAAATTCCCGCTCAAACATTTACTGAACGTACATTAAAAAAAGTACAAAATTCCGTTCCGGGCACATCGGGTCTCTGAATCATGTGCATTCAATTTTTGTGGACTTGTAATAATCCCAAATAATTTAAAAGAAATTTATATGGAATTTATGGGTCTTTACATTCTCCCCAGCTTAGGGATTTTCATCCCTGAAAGCTACAACAAAACTAGGGAAACAAATGGTGGTACTGAGCACACATATTTTCCTCCTTCTCCCATGTGCTCTCTTCGAGATTCCCATACTACCAAGGAAATCGCACTAGAGGAATTGACTGTACATGAAGGAATTGCTCCTGTAAATAAACTATCTCCACCGTGAACTCCACAAATGTCACCCCATCAACAATTTTTAGCTCTCCCAGTTGATAACGTGCAATGGATCATGCACGTACCTCCTCAGCTGTGACAAATGGAAAACATCATGCACCTAGTGAATCTATGGGGAAAGAGCTAGATGGTATGCCACCACACCTACTTTTATGAGGATCTAGAATGGTGCGATGAACCTTGGAGATAGATTTTCACCCTGACCAAACCAATATAATCCTCGTCGAGGTGATACCCATAGGAAGTCATGGTATCCCTCCACAAACTCCAAGGGTCTCTATATCCTGTTGGCATTAGACTTATTCCATATCTGTGCAGTCTTCATCCTCTCATGGATGATCTGAACATTCTCCATGGTAGCCTGTACCAACTCTGGACCCATAAGTGTTGACTCCCCTAGGTCTGTCCAGCATAGTGGTGATCTGTATGGTCACCCGTACACTGCCTGAAACGGAGCCATGCCAATGGTGGAGTGATAACTGTTATTGTAAGTGAACTCCACCAGTGGCAGGCGGTCCTCCCAAATACGGCCAAAATTGAGGAAACAAGCACGAAGCATGTCATCGAGTGTTTGTATGGTCTACTCCATCTGACCATCTTTCTGAGGGTGAAAGGCAGTGCTTAAGCATAGGTGAGTCTTGAACGCCTCCTATAATCCCTTCCACAAGAGGGATGTAAAACCATCATCTCGATCTGAGACGATTATCAATGTCACCTTGTGAAGTCATACAATATCCTATATGTAGAGTCTTTCAAAGCCCTCTATTGATCACTTCTCTCAAATGGGTTGGAAGTGGGCCAACATGGTGAGTCATTCAATGATCACCCAGATGGAATCGTGGCCCCTGGACATATGTGGTATCCCTATCACAAAGTCCATGAAGATATCATCCCACTTCCACTCTGGCACCTCAAGTGGTTGTGCTAAGCCTGCTCGTACCTGATTCTCGGCCTTCACTTGCTGACAAGTGTGGCATTGTGATATGAATTCTTCCACCTCTTTCTTCATCCATGGCCACCAGTACTGATGACAGAGTTCCTGGTACATCTTCTCCACTATGGGATGTACCGCCAAAGGGGATGTGTGGAAATACCTCAACACCTCCGCTCGTAGCATAACTGGTACCTTGGTGCATCCTCTGAAGAGAACTATGTTCACCCCACCTTCAAAAATTCATTCAAGAGACTATCTTGATGATAGTTAAGCATGTTGGGACTCACAGTCTACATCCCCAAGCAGTGCCTCCCTAACTTGCTGAAGGAGTGGGGGAGTAACTGTCATATAATAGAGGTAAGCTGCTTCATCTCTATCCACAAATAATATTTTCAATGTTTCTAACTACTCTGTCGCCTCACTTAGAAATTTTAGACCAGACCCTCTACTGAGTGTGTCTCCTACTACGTTCTCCTTCCCATGAGTGTAGACTATCTCAAAGTCATAGTCCTGGAGGAACTCCAGCCATCGCTTCTCTCTCAGGTTCAAGTCCTTCTATGAGAAGATATACTTGAGACTCTTGTGATTAGTGTAAACAGTAAATCATTCACCCATCAAGTAGTGTCGCCACATCTTCAGCTCAAAGACCATTTCTGCTAACTGTAGGTCATGGGTAGCATAGTTTTGCTCATGCTGTCTCAAATTCCGTGAGTCGTAGGTGATAACTGATTACCCCTGCATCAAGACACAACCTATTCTGGTCCCTGATGCATCATTGTAGACTATATACCCAATGCTCTCTTCTGGTAATATCAAGATGGGGGCACTCATCAGCCTCTGCCTCTGCTCCTGAAAACTCTACTGGCGTCTCTATCTCCACACAATTGGATATCCCTTCTTTATCAAAGCTGACAAGTGTGTCGCAAATTTGGAAATGTTAGGTATGAATCTCCAGTAGTACCCATCATATCCCATGAAGCATTGCACATCGGTCACACTCCTAGGTGGCTCCCAAGAAAGCACTACCTCTATCTTATCTGAATCCACTACAACCCCAGCCTCTGAGATAATGTTCCCTAGGAAGTGGACTTATTTTATCCAAAAATGGCACTTCAAGAGATTTCTATAAATCCAGTTCTCTTGGAGTATATCCATAAATATCTTTAGCTGTGTGGCCTACTCCTCCTCTGACGCCGAGTATGTCAATATTTCGTCAATGGAGACCACCACGAAGCGATCAAGGTAAGTCTGGAAGATCCTATTCATGAGCCCCATGAACACAGCTAGAGCATTTTTTATGCCAAAGGGCATCAATAAGAACTCATAGTGGCCATAACGGAATCTACAAGATGTCTTCAGTACATCCTAATCTCTTACCCTGAGCTGATTATATCTTGATCTGAGCTCTATCTTTAAAAACCATTGAGTTCCCTTCACCTTTTCAAAGAGATCATAAATTCTTGGCAGTGGATACTTGTTCTTCATGATCACTTGGTTCAGGTTCCAATAGTCCACACAAAGCCTCATACTCTCATATTCATTCTTGGCAAACAAAATCGGGGATTCCCATGGAGAAACATTGGGCCTTATAGAACCCTTTTTCTACAAGTCCTCTAACTGTACCTGTATCTCATGAAGCTCTACATGAGACATCTGATATGCTGGTGTAGATAACGGTGTCATACTAGGGTATAGGTCGATTTAGATGTCTACCTCTCTATGAGGAGGTAGTCTTGGAACATCATTAGGAAATGCATCAGCATACTGGTCCACCACTACAGGATAACTCTGACTCCTCACATCAACTGCTCTGAGGGTAAGGTTAGCCTAATGATGTATGATCGGTTTCACCATCCTCCAAGTAAGTCCTTCATGTGATATAAAAGTTCCCTTCTCATTGGTTAATGAAAACCTGGTCACATCCTTGTGGACACACCGCACTTTGCTCCTAAAACAGTCGATCTGAGCATGGACTGTGGATATCCAGTCCATACCCAAGATGACGTCGTAAGGCCTCGATGCTGCTACTAAGTGATACCAGCCGAAGCTCTCACCTCATAGAGTGAGATCACAATATCTGCATCAGTGTTTAATTATCAAATATTCTCTCATATGAGTCTCTAATCTTAAGGATCGAGCTAATGGATTTGTCAGAATCTCCAAGCTCTGAACGAGTTCCATGTTAATAAAAGAGTCACTGGAACCTGTGTCTATAAGAACTACAGCTAGGGTGGAATAGACATAGATTGTAACTCTAATCATCTCTGGAGCACATTGTTCATAGTCCTCTACCACCTGAAGCTAGGCTCTCCCCCATCCACCTACTCCCTAGGGTCGGGGTGGACCACCTAGGGGTGGTGGTGGTGGTAGAACATCAAATTGTCATCCACCACTTGTTGTATGGCCTGCTCCTCTGCCACGTTCGTCGCCCTGTGGACCCCCTCACTCAAACCTTTTCTACTACCTTGGTGGTCTCTCATTCATATATAGATCTTCTATGCAGGGATTCAGATAGTCATGAGTCATGTGTCCCTGTCTTCCACAATATTAACAAGCTTTAGTCCTCATAAGACCTCCTCTGCCATGTGATCTCTGCACCACCAAACCTATTCCCTAGGGTCTTCCACTATATGTTCTGGCTCTCTTGGACCTCTATGTCATCTACTAGCTACCTTCTCTAGATGAATCAGCTACCTGTCATCTAAATGTGGCTCTCAGCGTCAGTGTATTCTCAGCTAAGAATCTATGTACAAATAATTCTCTCTCAAGCACTCCAACCTGCATCGTAATATTGAGTTATATCATCGACACTCTGATCTCCCATTGAAGACCCTGCTCAATGGTCTGGGCCCTGAAGAAAGGGTCTTGTACCATGTCAGTGGAGTAGCGTGGGAGGTCAGTGAATCTCTTCGATTACTAGTCCACTGATAGGTTGCCCTGCTGTAAGTGTTGCATCTCCTAGATATGCACTAAGCATAAAGTCACTAGTAAAAGACCGCCCTAAAGAGGGTCTCAAATTCCAACCAGGAGAGTGTCGCCTCCCCATGCGTTTGGAGATTCATACTACACCATCTCCTAGTTGTTCTCTGGAATAAGCTAGCATCTATGATCACCATCTGATTTGCTGGTGTCTCAACTAAACAAAAAACTTGTGCCACAACCTCCTTCCAGTCCTCAGCTACTGGGGGATCTATCTTGCCATGAAAACTTGAAGGCCTCTATCTCTGTAATTCATGCAACATGCTCAGTTGGCATGCACGGTCTGCCAGTGGTACTGGTGGAAACTACTTCCCACCGAGTGGTGGTGCTGCTGGTACACCACCCGAAGGTTCCAACATAGTAAGGGGGACCTTCACCAAAGCCTTGTCACCCAGAGGGTCATCATCGTGTAATATATCTGAAATCATGGCTAGTGGTCTATGTGGCAGAATCCTGAAAGAAACTGGTGTGACACTATCAAAAATTTATACCTAGTGATCCGAATCAAAAGAGATCAAAAGTAAAACATTTCCAAAACACATGCCATCATTTTTTTTCATGCACCGAGTCAAAAATCAGAATTCTTGGTCTTGGTGTATATATATGTCGGCTGTCGCACCAACACTGGACTCCCGGAACTGAAAACCACACTCAAAACACTTAACACTATTGCTCCATTAGAATGATCAGAGTCCTAGTTCATCAGTAGAACCAACTCCTCTGATACCACTTTGTCACAACCCGTCCCCTGGGGCTCGTGTTGTGTCTACCCCAAACCCGCCTTCCATAGGCCCAGGGTTGGTGACTAGCATCGGAATGGAATATCCCTAAAATGAGAAGAAATTTCCATTTAACCTACAAACACACAGACCAAGAACATGAAAATATGCATACCATGTAGTAGTACTATAATTGTAATAGTGTTTACTAAATGTAAAGGGGGCTAGAATACAATCCCAACTGAAAGAAAAACAACTAAAACGGAAAAACAGCTCCTAAGATCACTCACCAAGGACCCTACCTGAAGGGGTAGGTATAACCCATCTCTGTAGCTCTCCACATCAACTATCACTACAGTCTACCATTAGTTCCTAGATCCCCGAGTCTCAGTCAATCCTTCTCGACATATGCAAAAGACATAATAAGGTGCGGGCGAAGCCCGTGTAAAGGTAAGTATAACAATACCCAGTAGGGACCCCATGACCCCTGAGGGTCTCTTAGAATTCCACTAAGGAAAACCACAAAGCTTGATCTCAATCACGAATCAAAAAGAAAATGACTCATCTCAAACCTAGTATAACTTAATAACAGAAGTGCAGATGGTTATTCATAAAGTTAGATCATCTTATTCTAACAAGGGTTCTGTTACTGATCCACACAGGATCACTCGGTGATGATCCACACAGGATCGCTCGGTGCTGATCCACATAGGATCGCTCGGTTTTGATCCAAACAAGAACACTCGGTGTTGATCCACATAGGATCACTATGTTTTGATTCACATAGGATTTCAAGGTGCTGATCCACAAAGGATCACTAGGTTCTGATCCACACAGTATCCCTAGGTGCTGATCCATACAGGATTGTTATTTATTCTCCACATCTCAGCCAGCTGTTGGATTACCATACATAGTACCCTTGATTCTGGGAGTATCCTATCATCAAGCCATTGATCTTACTTCAAACGGAATGAAGTCCTATGAAGAAGTAACCCAATGATATGTCATGTCATAGGGGTTCCAAAGCAATAGACATCACATTAATCGGACGCCCGGTTTGAGAGTTAGAGGTATTTTAGTGCTGAGGGCCTGATTGGATTCAGGTACGATCCAACCCAGTCATACTCCAACTTTCTCCAAAACTTAGGTGGAGTGTCTCAAAAGAACCGTTTCATCACAAGTATTCTAAATCTGTAGACGGCTCATCAAACGGACGTTTGGTTTGTAGGATACGACCTTTTAAGAGAAACTGGGCCATAAAGGGTCTGGGTCCGGTCTGACCCGACCCGACCCAGCCCAGGCCGACCCGACCTGGATTGGCCCAAACCAGCTAGGCTCTGGCGGGCTAGGCCCACTGGGTCGTGGACCAAACCAGCCTGGGCCACCAGCTCGGCGCGATCCACACAAGGAGTCACACGGCCCCTCATTCCTGAACAGATCACGATCCTTTCATCTATTCAACCGATGATTCCACCTGGTGCCGCCTCACTATTCGTGGGACCCGTAGGGTGCAGTCCCCCTCCGTTGCGGCTTCAAAGTCATGGCCTCCATCTTCAGTGTGTGACAGTGCACCGCCCTTCAGCTGATGGGGCTCTCCTCCCCTGCTAGTCCATCACAGCGGCACACCCTTCAACGTCTAGTGAGGGTTGGCCTTTTCCTGGGCCAGCTAGTGCCAGTCGTCGGTGCCACCTCGTCGGTGCCTCACCAGCGGGGCTTCAATAGGCCACCAGATGAGCTCTGGTGGTCCGTTTTCACTTCTGAAAGGGCCTACAGGTCTCTCGAGATGCTTCCAACACTGCGCAGCCCTCGAGTTCATCTCTTCACTCTATTTTCCGGTTTCCCATGAAGAATGCAACAAATATCAAAGTGGGGGAGGGTTCTGTCCTTATTCGTTTGGCTTGCGCCCTCCAGGTTAGCATCATAATAAGGGTGAGACTAATTCCTCTTCAAACTCTTAGAATTTTCCAACAAAGAACCCCCTACCTCATGAACCATTGTATGATGTCGCAATCGTGGAGGGAGAAGATCCTAGTTCAATGAAGTCCTCGGCGTTCTTCAATCCTGGATCATTTCCTCAACAGGCGTCATTCAAGCTTTCATTATTTGTTGGAAGGGTTAAGTGTCGGCGCTTCATCGGAGTTCTTCCACCAATCCTCCACCCTCTCCCTTTTCCAACAATTTTAAAATCTAAAGGATGAATTAAAGTGAACAAACCTCCTTTCAATTAATGGCTCATTAATTGGCGTAATTAATGAACCTATTAATTAAATGAGGGGGGTTACAAATCATATGTGTAACTCGGAATTTAATATCATTTATTAAATTCATGAACACCTCCATGGTCCCTGTCACCACCACTCAAGAATTTGTATGAAATTTAAAATAACATTTTTATGTTATTTAATTATCCTTCCAAAAAGTATACAAAACTAACTTTTTCACCTGACCTACTGCGGTCAACATTATGTCTTCTTTAAGAAAATCATGGCGTTGTGAGTTTGACGGTGCCCTCATATTTCAATTCCAAGAACTGGTTCAGAATTTAGAAATTCCCACTCACATGTTTATTGGACGTACCTTAAAAAAAGTTCAAAATTCCATTCTGGGTACATCGGGTCTTGGAATCACATGCCATCAATTTTCGCAGACTCATAATAATCCCAAATAATTTAAAAAAATAATATGAAATTTCCAGGTCTTTATACTTATATCTTTCATACTCGTTAATTTCATTAATTCATGTGATCATGAAAAAACATCCATAATGAAATAACCTTGAAACTTGATAGAAACAAAATAATAAAGTGTCATGATCATTAGCTTATACTGATGGTTAGTTTATCTAGAGGTTTATAAACTAACCATTTAACTAGGGGGAAACACCATGAACCAATTAAGGTTCATGTTACAGCTTTCCACTTTTCCACCAATGTATCTCTCTTGGATTGGTTTCACCTCAGCTCTAAACCTGAACCGTCTCCACTAGCTTGGGTGCATCATCCATTACATATGCTTTTACTCACACACAAGTGAGGGGAAAAGGTTTTACATAAAAGAAATCATGGGCATTCAGGACCTTACATAATAAGAGGAGACAAGGCATACATGACAATATTTTTTTAATAATAAATTAAATGAGACCAATCACATACAAAGGTCTGATCTATGCTCATGATCATCAACATGCATGCAGCGAATTACACATTTAATAAAACTAGTATTCAATTCTTAATCATTATTATTTAAGATGAATCATCCACAAATCAATTAGATATCATCTTTAATTAATCAATTATTTTATCTCAATTATCATCTGAATTTACATGAGATTCTCATCCATTATAATTTTAAAAAAAAATTAAATAAATTTATTTAAAATTAACTATGTAAATTATTTTACCTTGGAGGAAACACAGGGAATACTTGTGCGAATATTCCCAAAATGTATTATATTCATATATAATTTACTATTGTGACATATGGAATATATGACTTATCACATACTTTCACGATATGTACTATCAACTTAACGATTAAACTAATTACATGATTTTTCGGTCACGTGTTATGCTTCAATGCACGTAGAGAGACAACTGTTAATATGACACATACATGATATGATGATCTGAACATTATATAGATTTTAATTAAACATATATAAATATATATACTAAAACCTATCACATGGTGTGTTTTATCAACATAATGACCACACACAAGAACATGTTGATAATGTTTACATAGTATAATAAATAAATTTTAAATCATTATTATTTGGTATAAGTAAACAGTGTGTACAACTGAGCTACATGGCATGTACATATCTCACCATATATCTGAGGCACACACCTAGGGACTTGGTGTGAAAAATGTTCCTTAGAAAATTGTAGTACACGACCTGTATAATCGACCACATGGCTTGTGGTCTCTGAGATACACGGTCACCAGTTCGGTAGGCCATATATGGTAATACACAACTTTTTTTTGAATCAAAGGGACTAAACACCATGTATGTGGTCTATACGGTGTGTACCCCAGCTCACCATGCACCACCATGTCCCGATCAACACACAGTGTAAGAAATAAATACACCATGTATCATCAACGAACATAGTTTGAATTAATTTCCGAATTAATTCTTGGTGCATTGAACACAAGTACAAGACATGTAACTATGGTTACATAGTGTGTACTCATGTGTTATCTGTATAGAATCCTTGGAAAATTTGGATGATTTCTTTGATTTTATTTCAATCATAAAATTAATCATATTTATTAGATCTCTGAGAAACTAAGGAGGAAGAAGAAAATATCGCAATTCTGACTAAAAGAATGATTAAACATGAATTTAAAACTAAATCACAAATGTGTAAATAAATAAATGATCTTTAAATAGTTATAAATAATTATGTGCCTTCTCTGATACCACTAGTAGGTTCTAGGAAAAGTGGAAGTGTGTGATGGTTCATGCCCAACTTTGCTTATTGTCATCATCGATGATCAATATAAGATCTACACAATGATAAATGTCATGATATACAAAATTGAATACAAGAAAACATAAAAGGGATAGAATGTTGGAGTCAGAGAGAGTATCATCAAATATTATTTATAATCAATTTAATTAATTAAATAATTACCTTGTTGGAATTATTTCTTCATTGATAGATCTGAAAACATATTTGCATTGAAAATTCATTGTGTTGTAGGAATCAAAGTATATTCCCTCTAGTAGTGACCCACACATGATCCAAAAATCTTCTAATGTTGTCATAGGAATCATCAGGTGATATCATGGAAAATCCTTTCGCTTACGTCATCCACCTTTGATCACCTTGAGAATCGCTTCCAAAGCATTCTCCAAGATCTCTCTTGACTCGAGAGTGGGGGGTGGAGGAAAAAACTCTTCATTCTTGGGAGTATTCTTCGAGAAGGGATCTCTCTAGCTCTTTAGAGGATTCTACAAATTTACATTGCATAACCAAATAAAATTAATTGGATCTATTAGAAAATAATATAATTGGTTTTATATACTTTAAGGGGTAAAAATAATAATTTCACAAGTTCCCTTTATTATTTATTTAATCTCTGCATAACCCCATGTAAAATATTAATAATAATAATATTATTATTATTATTTCTCAACATGTGCTTAACATGCAAATTAAATTAAATATTATTAAATTGAATAATATTCAATATTTATTATTTCCCACAAGACCATTAATCTCAGTCCTCGATTCCTCTACAATATTTATCAGGCCTTGAATAATAAATATTTGTTTATTAAATAAATATCATTTTATTATTCACCAGTAAATAAATAAATATTATATTCATTAAATAGAAAATAAATATTTATTAAATTTTCTTACACACATTATATTCTCTTGAATAACTGGTGATGAAGTATATGCGATCAATTAAACATGAATAATTATTAAACCACGTGTGGAAATAATATTTATTCAAATTGTTATATAATAAATAATATTATTACAATTTAGATGAAATTACGGATACAATTAGTATGTGACCCTCTAGGCCTCTTTGTTAGTAGCTTTAGGCAATGTAGCCTAAAGTCCAAAGATAGTGTCTAGAAACATGTCGAGGCATCCATAGATAAAGAAGTTAACATTTCAATGAAATAATATCTCATATGAACACTAAATATGTAATATAATCCATTTATCATGATATCTATAATCATGTAGGTTTCATGAAGGTGTCATCAACCTATATGCTCGATGTCTCTTTCTTTGAATTCTCATAAATTGAACTTTCCTATATAACACCATGACGATGGATTTATTTAGGTTATATCATTTCCATCAAAGGGTCTAAGATATTAACTTCTGTTAATGAATAGAAGGTACAAATCCTTTCTCACATTATTTATTAATGAAATATTACTCAGGATACAACCAAAGTATCCTAGCTCACCACAAATATTTGTCATCATGGTTTTCATCAATACATCAAACTACGCGACTAATAATACTCATTAATAATAATCTTAAAGCCTAAGGACAAATACACACATTCTCATATAAGAACATCTAACGACACATATAAATGTAGATTTCTTACTGGTGGGTATGGTTATCATAATACCCTACACTAGATATTACCAAGGGAGTACACCATGAGAAGTGCTGGGAACCTCCTCAATTGGTGCATACGTCTTCAAAAAGGAGAAATGAGGAGACATGTTTTGATGAAGGGGTTTCATTTTTTCGATGTGGAGAGTTTTTTTTATAAAAGGATGCAGTGGATGGTCTCTTATACACATAATGTTAAACAAGAGAGTAAATCCCATTTTGTGATCGGCTTTAATTGATGATCAATTTTATTCTGATCTTGGTGATTTTTTTAGCAACTGGTTTTTTTCTATGATGATCTTCAGATCTGTATGGTTAGATTTATTGTTTTCTCTTCTTTCCCAAATGACATTTTTTTGTCAGATCTACTTTCTTCCCATATTTTTTGTTTTTGTTTTCTTCTGATGTGTCGGAGAGTTATACTTTTTAGATCCATTCCATTTTTTGGAGTCTCTACTATGTAGTCATAGATTTTAGTGGATCTTCTTTCTAGACTAGGTCCCATGGTTTTTTCCCTCATTGGAGTTTTCAATGTTAAAATTTATGGTTTAAACATATATTTTTCAACAAAAAAATTTCTCATTCTACATTCGATTAATTTTTTTAGTCTTGTTTAATGGGAATGAAATTTATTTCTTTTGAGTGTTCACTTTGGTGTCTGTACATTCATCACTTTCCATCTTTCCCACCATATGGTATCAAAGGGTTTGGTTTTTATATCATAATTATTATAGATGAAAATTTTAGTCTGATAATTTTATTGAATAGTACCAGCTACCATATGTGGAAACTAAAAATGAAGGATCTACTTTTTATCAAGAGAATTCATCTTCCAATGTTTAGTACTCAGAAGCGAGAAAAAATGTCAGATGAAGAATGGGAGTTTGAGCATGAGATGGTTTGTGATTTCATTCTTCAATGGGTAAAAGATAATGTGATGAACCATATTTTCAACATCTCTCATGCTAGAACATTGTGGGAGAAGCTCGATACTACCTATGCTTCCAAGACATGAAACAATAAAATTTTTCTTCTAAAAAAATGATGATTTTATTTAAAAAAAGGTACATATAATTGTGACAATTTAAGTTAATATTAGGGATGTTTTGATAAATTATCTAGTATGGGTATTACTTTTGATGATGAAGTTATATTGATTTTTTTTCTTAACACTTTACTCGATTCTTTAGAGAATTTACTCGTTACTCTAACCGATTTTTCTCCTAACGGTGTTGTGACATTGAATTTTATTAATTTGGTTGTTTTGATTGAAGAGGCTAAGAGATGTATTCAGGAGAAATATTATCCAAATATTTTAATCATACAGGATTAGGGAGAAGCTAGGAAAATTATCATGGATAGAGTAGTTGATGTAAGAGAAAAGGCATAAGAAAATCCAGGTTGAAGTATAGATAATTTTAATGTCGTTATTATGATAAGAAAGGTCATGTGAAGAATTTTTGTTGTTAGCTAAAAAGATAAAATAAAATGAAGGAAAATTAGTAGAAGAAACATAGTGATGGAGATGATCTTGTTGTCCCTTCTACATGGGGTAATTTTTTTATTGTTTATGACTCTAATAATATTTCTCTTGATGATTCTTGATGGGTTGTTGACAGTGGTGTCTATTTTCACGTGACATCGAGGATGAGGATTTTTAAAACTTAAATCCCAGGTAATTTTTAGATTTCAAATATGGGTAATGATGTTCATGAAGATGTTGTATGTATCAAGAGTGATTTTTTAGAGACCAATACAAGATGCAAGATGATTTTGAAGAATGTTCAAAATGTTCCTGAGGATCTCTTGAATATTATTTCTACCAGTGTTCTAGATGATGAGGGTTTTATCAGTATTTTTGGTGATTTACAATGGAATATTTTTTAGGTTTATTTGATTGTTCCTCAGGAAAATAAGTATTTGGGTTTATACTGGAGTAGATCTTCTATTTCTTATGATACTTCTTACATTGTTGATTTTAGTGTTTCTTCCAAGTTATGGAATAATAGGCATATCTGCATTAATGAGAAAGGGATTGGTTTTTTTTCGACAATATAAATCTTATTTCATATTTGAAGAGTGTCAAATTTTACATGTGTGATCATTATATGGAAGGAAAATATATCAAAGTGAGTTTCATCAGTCATTATTTACAAAGTAATTCATAGGTACTTGAATTAGTACAATTTTATGTTTTTGGTCCTTTGAAAACAAATACATTTAGCGGGTTTATTTATTTTGTAAAATTTATTAGTGACTACTCATATAATATTTGGGTTTGTGTTTTGAATACCAAAAGTTAGGTGCTCTGGGTTTTTAGGAAATTTCATGTTTCTACAAAGAGGGAATCTGGTAAGAAATTGAAATGTATTCTCACTCATAATGGGGAGAGTATTATGGTGTGTTTGATCATTATTACTATAAGGAAGGTATAAAGCATCAAGAGACACCTCCTAAGACACCTAATCTAAATGGATTAGTTGATATGATGAACATGACTTAATTTTAACGAGTTCGTTATTTTATTTCAGAAGAAAAGTTTCCTGGACATTTTTTGGGTGAGGCTTTATTTAATACTGCTTGTATTATTAATTTATCACTAATTATTCCTTTATAGAGAGACAATCCTAATATGTTTTGGTATGGAAAATAGATCATGTAAAATCACTTTCATTTTTTTGGTTACAAAGCTTTACTTCATGTTCATATAAATGAGAGGTCCAAGCAAGATGGTAAGTCAAGGAAGTGTATTTTTATTAGCTATGGACATGATGAGTTTGGTTACAGGTTATATGATCCTACTTTGAAGGAACTTTTCAGAAGACATGATGTAGTTTTTAAAGAGTATCAAAATATAGTAGATATTGAAAAGGGATAAAAATATACTTCTCCAACTTCTGGTGGATTTGTTAGTCTTGATCCATATTTTGATTCCCATTTACCTCATATTATTGATTTTGATGATCATGTTGATGTGTAGAATGATGTTCAATGTGAACTGGTTGGAGTTGATATTTCCGATTCACCTTTTGTTTATAATGATCTAGTTCTAGGGGTTATTAATGAATCCACAGTTACACTTTGGAGGTCATCTCAGCATCATACCATTTCTACTCAGTATTCACCTTATGAGTATGTGCTCCTCGCTGAAGGGGGAGACCCAGAATCTTTTGATTATGTGATGGAAAGTGAATAGAAGGACAAATGGGCTGAGAAAATGGATGATGAAATGATATCATTGCATGAAAACCATACTTTTGAGATGGTGAAGTTACCTATAGGTAAGATACCTTTGTAAAATCAGTGTATTTAACAGATTAAAAATGAATAATCCAGTTCAGTCCCATGGTACAAGGCATGGTTAGTTTTCAAAGGCTTCTATTAGAATAAAGGTGTTGATTTTGATGAGATTTTCTCACAAATTATCAAAATGTCTTACATTAGGGTTGTTCTTGGTTTGGATTCTAGTTTGGATCTATATATTGAGCGGATGGATGTGAATACAGCTTTCCTCCATGGAGATTTAGAGGGGGGTTTATATGGAGCAGTGATAGGGTTTTGTTGAAATAGGTAAAGAGAATCATGCCTGCAAGTTAAAGAATATTTTTTATGGTTTGAAGAATGCTCGGAGGTAGTGTTATAGGAAGTTTTAATCATCCATTGATCATTAGGGTTTTAGGAAGACATCTTCTAATCATTTTGTTTTAGTTCATAAATTTATTGTTGATGATTTTATTATATTTTTGCTTTATGTTTATGATATGCTCATTGTTGGCCATAATTCTTCTAGAATTGTTAATTGAAGAATGATCCTTTTTTATATTTTGTGATGAAAGGCATGGGGCCAACATGATAGATTATTGGAATATAGATCTCCCCTGATAGCAAGGCAAAGAAATTGTGGTTATCATAGGAGAGATACATTGAGAAGTTTCTTCATATATTTTCTATGGATAGAGAAAAGGTGGTTAGTGTTCCTCTTGATTTACATTTCCAAGGCCAGTACCATTAAGTCTCTATCTACTGATGAAGAGAGAGAGGGGATGTAGCACATACCTTATTTATCTGATGTTGGTTGTTTGATATATGTGATAGTATTTAATAGACCTGATATAGTTCATGCAGATGGCATGGTTATTCATTTTCTATATAATCCATGTTGAGAGCATTAGAGAGGAGTGAAGTATATATTTCATTATCTTAACGGTGATGTGATATTATGTTTTATAAAAGGGGAAATTATGCTTTATGGCTTCACAAATTCAGATATGGTTGGAGATATCAATTTGATTTATTCTACTTCATCTATTTTATTACTTTTTTGGGGGGGAGTTGTATCTTGGTAGTCTAGATTGCAGAGATGTGTTTCTTTATCCACTATAGAGTCGGAGGTTATTATAGCTACATAGGCATGAAAAGGATTTCAGTGGTTGAAAATTTTTATTCAAGAGATCAATATTAATCAGGAATGGTATGTTTTATTTTGTGATATTTAGAGTGTTATTTATTGGGAAAGAAATCCACTTTAATGGAAGGTTGAAACATATCAATGTTCGGTATCATTGGATATGTGACGGCCTTGATTTGAAATTGTTAGAGCTTGAGAAGATCCACACTAATGAAAATGGTTTAGACGTGCTAACCAAGAGTTTACCCAGAGGTAAATTTGAGACTTTCTAACTGATTGTAGGGTTGGTAGTGATCCCCACTTCTGTTGGAGGGGGGGTTTGTTGGGTGCCTCTTTAGTTAGTGCACATGTCTTCAAAAAGGAGAAACACATAGACATGTTTTGAAGAAGGGGTTGCATTTTTTCTATGCGGACAGTTTTTTTATAGAAGGAGGGAGTGACTGGTCTCTTATACACACAATGTCAAACAAGAGATAAAATTAAATTTTTTGATCATATTTGATCAATGATCGGTTTCCTTCTGATCTTGGTGATTGTTTTAGCACCCAGATTTTCCGTCGATGATCTTCAGATCTGTACGATCAGATTTATTGTTTTCTCTTCTTTCTCAGATGATTTTGTTTTATCAAATTCACTTTCTGCCTCTATTTTTCATTATTGTTTTCTTTTTCTATATCGAAGTGTTATAATTTTGAGATTCCTTCCATTATTGGGAGTCTCTATTGTGTACTCATAGATTTCAGTGGATCTGCTTTCTGGACTTGGTCCCGTGGTTTGTTCCCTCATTAGGTTTTTTCATTTTAAAATTTATGGTGTTAACATTTATTATTCCGCACACATATTTACTCATTGTGCATCCGATTAATTGTTTAAGGCTTATTTAAACGGAAAGAAATTTATTTATATTTCACGTTCGCTTTGGTATTTGTTTTCACATTCGTCACTTGTTTTCTTTCCCAATATGAAGGATCTCAATGTCCTATGAGTCTCCACGCATGATAGATTGTATCATTAGTGTGCCTCAAATGATATCATCTGATGATAGAACATATATTTAAGAATAGTTTCATAGCACTTCCGGGTTCTCATCATAGTAGGGAACTATTATAACCTTTTAGTATGAAAACTATTCTTAGGACATTATCAAATAAAATGTAACACATAAGAACAATCATGTTGGGATAAGGAGTGTATTAATATTCAAAACTATGAATACAAGTTATCATAAAGTACACAAAAGTTGTTTCTAGGGCACCCACTCCAACAGAATCCTATGGTGGCTAAAGCTATAGTTGTCCTCACTGTTGTGAAGATTGAAATCACTCATGGATGTAAGGATATTATCACTGAATCGGACTTCCAAAAAATTATTAAGTCCCTTGGGACTAAAAAGGAGAATCAAAAAGGGTTTGGACCCATCCTTATGTATATTTGGGATCATGAATCAATGTTTACTTATTGTTTTTTCTCCTATTTTAAAAGAAAGGGAAATAATGTTTCTCATTTTCTGGTTTGTCTAATGGTTCTTAAGGGATCCTCTAGTTGAATTTCATCTTTTCTAGAGAACCATTGTAAAATTTCTCATGTTAATTTATAATATTTCATTGTATTTTAAAATATGTTGGTGTGTGCATGTGTGTGTGTGTGTACATAAATATATGCAGATGGTTATGTGTAGAACAACAAAAAAATAAGAGAAATGGGGATCATCTTTATAGATGACTATGGGGAGAATAAAAAAATCATCAAATAACCAATGCACGATTAGTTTAGAAATTAGAAAATTCAACGCCCAAAGTAAAATGAAATAAAAAAATGTTTGTCAAAAGTCATATGAAAAATGATATTCACCGAATTAATGAATGGTTATGAATATAAAATAATTGATGTGTTGATAACAGCGTTGAGTGGTGGTGTGGTTCAGGTTCTTTTAAAAATAAGTGTAAACCTTTATCGATTCTTCCTAAAAAGTGAAGATAAAAGTCTCTTTTATTAGAACTAAAAAAATAAGCACTCATAAGTGATATTTTATCAGTGATAATTATAGTAGTGATAAAAGTAGATCTTATTAGTGATAAAATTAGCAATTATAAAATTCAATTTAATCTTACAGAGCTTCCCAAACAACCATTTAAATCTTACATCATTTTCTCATAATAGCTATTTAATCTTACGTGAGCCATTAATAGCGTTATTATTATTGTCGATAAAGCACAAAGAAAAAAATTAAAATATGTACACATTTTTTATTCTAAAAAACATTAATAATTATTTTTTTATTTCAATATGATTAATTTAATTTAAAATAGATTATTAATTATATAAAAGTGTAAATATTTTTTACGATATATTATTAATTATATAAATGTATAAATAAATATAAAAAAGTTGAAAATTACATTTAAATACAAAACATTTTCCATAAATTACTAATTATATAAATATATATAATATTAAAAATTATTAATTGTATTTAAATATTTTTAATAATATATAATAACATCTATTAATTATATTATCGAATAAGTATTTATCTAAATTTCAGTTTTCATAGGATTATTTTAAAAGTGTTAATAATAAAATATAAATATTAAATTTACTATCAAAATTGTTTTAAAATAATAAAGAATTTTTTAAAAAAAATATATAAATTGTATTTTTAATAGTGTAATATTTTTTAATTAATTACATGATAAATATAAATATGTAAATTTTTTTCACAATATATTATTTATTATAGAAAATGAAAAATTAAAAGTAAAAAATGGTAATAATTATATTTAAATTGGTTTACATTTGTTAGATGCATTTATATATTACTATTTATATATAAAAAATTAATAATTAGTAATTTTTTTGAAACCACTAATTATTTATGATATTATAATATTATCAATTTTATTTTAAAAATATAATTATTTATATAAATGAATATATATTTTTAGAATATTTATATAATTGATTGTATGATTGTATGATTAAATATAATAAAATTAATAATTATATACAACAAAAAGATTTTTGGTAATTACTATTTATTTAAGCCAATATAATTATATGTAAAAAGTAAAAATAATTGTTATTTACATTTAAACATTATAAACTATATTGGAAAATATAATTATTTATACGAATTAAATATTTTTTTTAAAAATATCATTAATTATATAAATGTATAATTATATAAAAATAAGTATATTTATAGGAAAAGTTGTAAAATTTATATTACTAATTACTTAAATATATTTAATAATGAATAATCAGTGGAATTATAAATTATATATACTATTTATTATTATTTATATGTAATTTATTTTTTATAATTTTTAAAAAAATACTTATATGTAATTTAAATTAATATTTTTTCATATAAAAAGTATTTTTTATTCTAGATATATATATATCACAATTTACATAATATGTGAGTGTGTGTGTGTCATTTTTTGTATTGAATGCCCTTGTGGGGTGCCTAATATGTTTGGTTACTCCTTTGGTCTCTCAAGGTCCAGAGTTTAATTCTCCCTCATTGTCTATCTTGATTATGATTATGCGCGCATGACTTAAACCTCGAATGTGTTGGGGCCTGCAGTGTGAGACAATTTTACCCAATCTTCCCATCACAATGATGTATGATCCAAGGGGCTCAATTTTGGGTCATGTATAGGCCTTCAAGCAACTGAGCATTCGAGCCATGTATTATAATAATATAAGGTTCAGTGGGTGTTTTTTATTCCGTATGGGGAGAGATGAGGCTTGTCTCATTAGGGTGTCTTGGTGTATGTGTTGTTTGGTTTCTTATAATCTCCATTAACTATAATAAAGAAATATAAAAAATAATAATTGATGATAGTAGCTTCCATTTTTTAATTCATTTATTAAATTAATTATTGATTTATATATAGGGATGTATGTTAATATTAATACATATATGTTTGTCTGTGAATGACATGTATGTGTAATAGGTGACCAACACACATGTAAGTATATATATGTATATAATATGAATATAATATTAATTTTATTAGAATTTATATATAAGATCATATTAATTACATTTGAATAAAATTATTAATTATTTATATATAAAAATATGACATTATTAAGATAATAGTAGATGATGGAGAGAGTCTCTCAATAATGAAGAGTCTCTCTCTCTCTCTCTTCAATTTCATGGGGATTGATTGGGAAATCACGTCATTATGGTGCCAATACTACCAAGTGGAAGGTTAGAGGATGAGATTGTTGGGAACTTTGTTCTCTGTGTAATGTGTGGCAGAGGGTGTTGTCATGCTAACTGTATGTGGATTGCAGTCGCTTGAGGTCAAGGCTATTGATGCCGGTGACAGTGCCTCGATTGCGCACTACCAAATATGTGTCTTTACACAACGCCACTCTTTAACAGCTCTAAAAAAGTGCTAATAAATGAGGTACCTTTATCAGCACTGATAAAAGGTTCATTTAACAGTGCTAAAAAGTGATGTTAAACATACCCATTTATCAGGGTTGGTTTTAGCACTGATAAAGGTACCCCTTTATCAGTGTTTTTTCCTAAAATTGTTAAACATGTTGACTTTTTCAGTGTTTTTTTAGTATCATTGGTAAAGGGGGGTCTTTATCAGTGATTTTTCCCTAACACTGATAAAAGATAAATTTCTGAAAAAATTACAAATCATTAAAAATAATATATTAACCTAAAAATATGCCCCCAGAGGCGTATCCTAGTGGTTATATCTTTGAGGGGCTCATGGGAGGTCTCAGGGTCGAGTCTCCCTAAGCACTTGTAGACGCGATTGTTTTCTTCATTTCATTGTGTTCCCCCTCCACAAACTGTTGTAATAATATATTGACATAAAAATATATTTTATTTGATATATATATATATATAATATTTTACTAAATATGATCTATATAAGGCTAAATATGCATTTACACTTAATCTATTAGATGTTTAGTGAAAAATGGATTATAAAATAATTTAAAAAATAATATTAATTAATAATTTTCTAATTATTATTGAACAATATTCATTTAATAACAATTTGGTGATATAAAAAATCAAAAAATTATTTAAAGATCTAAAATTATTTTAAAACGTATCTCGAACTTCAAACAGTTATAACTATTGATCTGGGTGTCTGTTTGAGTTTCACCACATATCAAATTGACGATCTCGAAAATATCTACGCCCTAGTGACCTAATGGAACCCAGATCAAATTTTTTGTGTTCAAAAAGGCTCAAAATATATTCAAAATTGAGTTTTTAGTCGGGGTATCCATGTTTTTTAACATTCAATGGAATTTAAACCTCGTTTAAGGGAGTATTATTATCTTTTTGGTGTTTCTCAATTTATTTTTAAGGCTTACACTCATAAGGATATTATGATGTTCTAATTTTATCATTTTTCATAATGTACAGTTATTTATAATGAAGTATATACACATATATACATATTTGTATATATTTACACATGGAAATTTATTTTTATAAAAAAATATGTAAACATATTTACATATAAAATATATTTTTAAATATATAAATCGTATCTAAATAAAAAATAATATCCATTTTTTTATTTAAAATAAAAAACTATGAAAATTTATTCACCTATATAAATGTGTGTGTGTGTGTTTTTGTGTATCTGTATTAACAAACTGATATATATTATCTATATATTCTAATATATGTATATAAATGTTAATATATAATATAAGTAAATAAATATAAATATGTATAATTATATTTATTGATTCACCTATATATAATTTATATGTATGTATGTATATATTTATTTATTTACTTATAAACATACACACACACAAAACGTATTTTATAAATATATTTAAAAATAATCATATAAATATATATTAATATACGAATAAATATATGTAAAAAATATAACTAAATAAATATATATAATGAAATAGATATATCGTACAATATATAACAAAATAACAGTGGAGTGGTGAAGCTACAACTGTGCAATGGGGATGGCTCGAGTATGAATCTAAGTTGAGTCAAGAACACGTTGATGTGGGAATAAATCATAGTGGTGATAAAGGGGTGGGGTGGCTTTGATAAAGGGGTGGGGTGGCTTTGAGAGATGATAGTTGGATTTTTTTAAATAAATTCTTTTAAAAAATGTTTTATAAAAAACGGTTAGGTTAAAAAATTAAAAATAATCTCTAAAGGCAGAAGAGCAGTTGTCGCCTTTAGGATTTGGGTGAAAGGCATCGGCGGTGCTACCACCTTTTGGGTTATATTGAAAGGCGGAAACCTTTTAGTCGCCTTTCCACTAATTTTTTCAAAATTTTATTTTAATTTTGTAAAACAAAACAAAAATAAAAATAAAATTTTCAACAGAATTTATCCGCTATTTAAAATCCAGCAGTACTACCATTACAGCAGTCTGGATTCTGATAGAAGCTCTCACCCAGAACTCTTTTTTATAAGAGAGGTTACCCTGGAAATCATTCTGCATTTTCGATGTGGGGTTCTGGTTCTCCCTTTCCTGCGCAGAACATTCAGCATTTCCGATGTGGGATTCAGTTGCAATACGTGACATTGGAAGACTATAAAATATAAACTATAAGACCAATATAAATGAAACATAAAACATGGATTAAACATATAAAAAATAGTTAAAAACAAAAATAATATCATAAAAAATGATGATAAAAAATAATTTATAAGCTTTCAAAACCACCTACTTGAAACTTAAAAAGTTTCAAGTATGTGACTTTGAAAGCCAATAAAATTTAAACTACAAGACCAACATAAATAAAGCTTAATAAATGGATTAAAAATATAAAAAATGGTTGAAAATAAAAAAATTGTAAAAATTGTTGATGAAAAATAATTTATTAGTTTTGAAAAACACCTACATGAAACGTAAAAATGTTTCAAGCACGTGAAATTGAAAGCCTATAAAATATAAACTATAAGACCGATATAAATGAAATATAAAACATGGATTAAAAATATAAAAAATAGTTTAAAATAAAAATAATTTCATAAAAAATGTTCTTGAAAAATAATTTATAAGCTTTCAAAACCACCAACTTGAAACTTAAAAATCATTCAAGTATGTGGCTTTAAAATACTATAAAATATAAACTACAAGACCGATATAATTTAAAGTTAAAACATGGATTAAAAATATAATAAATATAATAAATTATTGAATTAATATTATTAATAATTAATTAGTTAATTAGTAATTATTAATAATTAATTATATAGTAATTAACCAATTAATATGTAATATAACTATTCAGTATATAATGGTTAAGTAGTTAATTAGTAATATAATTATAAATTATATTTATTCATTATACTTAATAATTAGCAATTATTAAAAATTATTATATGATAATTAATTAGTTAATTTCTAATATAATTATTAATAATATAATAGTTAATTTGTTAATTAGTAATATAATTATAAATTATAATTATTCATCAAAATTATTCATTATAATTATTCATTATAATTACAAATTATAGTTATTCATTACAATTACTAATTATAATTATTAATTATTAATTATTAATTATTAATTATTAATTAATAATTATTAATATAATTATTTGTTATATAACTATTAATTGTATAATAATTAGTTAGTTAATTAGTAAGTATTAATAATTAATTATATAATAATTAATTAGTTAATTAGTAATACAATTAGATAATTATTAATACTGTTCTTAATTATTTAATAAATAATTAGTTACATGGTAATATAATTATTAATTATATAATAATTAATTTGTTAATTAGTAATATAATTATTAGTTATATAATTTTTAATTAGTTAATTAGTAATTATTAATCATTATTTATATAGTAACTAATTATTTAACTAGTAATATATTTATTAATTATATAAAAGTTAATTAGTTAATATTTTGAGAAAGATAGAGTCGAGGACCTTTTTATAATTACTTAATTAGTAATATAATTATAAATTATAATTATTCGTTATAATTATTAATTATTATTTATTAAAAATTATTATATAATAATTATCTTTATTTAATTGGTAATACATTTATTAAATATATAATAGTTAATTAGTTAATTAGTAATATAATTATTTAGTATAATTATTAATTAGTAATTATTAAAAATTATTATATAATAATTAATTCTTTATTTAGTAATATAATTATTCTTTATAATTATTCATTATAATTATTCATTATAATTATTCATTATAATTATTCATTATTAATTACTAATATAATTATTGGGTATATAACTATTAATTATATAATAATTACTTAGTCAATTAGTAATTATTGATAATTAATTATATAATAATTAATTAGTTAATTCGTAATATAATTAGTTGATTAATAATATAATTAGTTAATTTGTAATATTATTATTAATTATTTAATAATTAATTAGTTTCTTTGTAATATAATTATTAATTCTATAATAATTAATTAGTTAATTGGTAATATAATTATTAATTATATAATTTGTAATTAGTTAATTTGTAATTATAAATCATTATTTATATAATAACTAATTATTTATTTAGAAGTATAATTATTAAATATATAATAGTTAATAAGTTAATTTTTTTAGAAAGATATAGCTGAGGGCTTTTTTATAATTAGTTAATTAGTAATATAATTATAAATTATAATTATTCATTATAATTATTAATTAGAATTTATGAAAAATTATTATATAATAATTAATTAGTTATTTGGTAATATAATTATTAATTATATAATAGTCAATTAGGTAATTAGTAATATAATTATTCATTATAATTATTAATTAGTAATTATTAAAAAATATGATATAATAATTAATTAGTTGAATAGTAATATAATTATTCTTTATAATTATTCATTATAATTGTTCATTATAATTATCCACTATAACTATTAATTATTCATTATAACTATTAATTATTAATTATTAATTAGTCAATTAATTGTCACGACCCGTCCCCCGGGGCCCGTGCCATGACTACCCCAAGCCCTCCTTCTATAGGCCAGGGGATGGCGACCAGCACCGAAAGGAATATTCCCTAAAATGGGAAGACATTGCCTTTAAACTTGTACAAACTTAGAGAGTAGAATGAAACAAGGGGCAACCACACAGACTAGAACGCAACAAAAGAAAAAGTGAAGTAAACTGTTGTAGTAATGAGTGCTGAAAGTAAAGGGGGTCGGAATACAATCCCAACTGGAAAAGTACAAGTATAACTGAAAAAGTGAAAAATAGCTAAAAAGTGAAAGGCATCTCCAGATCATCCACCACGGATCCTACGTGAATGGTAGATACAGCTAACAATCTGAAGTCCCTGCGTTACATCACGCCAACAAGGTCCAGCTCCAAGCACCGCCCATTCCTAGCTCCCTCAGCCTCAATCAATGTTGTACGTTTCCTACACCAAACACAACAAGGTGCGAGCGAAGCCCATGCAGGGGTGAGTATAACGATACTCAGTAGGGACCCCATGAACCCCATAGGTATCCTAGAGTTCCATAGAGCAGAAACCAAAAAGCATGAAGCGAAAGTACACAACACAAGTAACCTCACACCAGGTATCACTTTAGGTCAATGGTATAAGGGTTATCACATCATTGAACTCCTCGGCTATTGGATAACTCCTCCTCTATCGAGTACAGTGGGTCTGTTGGGTCACACAAAGTCGCTTCCCACTAACCTTGAACTATTGTGGTACCCATCCCTGATGGGTACTGTGGGCATGTTGGGAGACATAGAGCTGCATCCCACCATGGGCATACCGAGTCACACAGAGCTGCTTCCCACCTTGGCCGAACTGAGGTACTCCTCCTGTCGAGTATCCTGGGTCTGCCAGATCAACTAGAGTCACTCCCCACTATGGGCTTACTCGGTCACATAGAGCCGCTTCTGACTGGGTCAATCGTCAAGCAGTCATCATGTCTCAACCAACTATAGGGTTCCATATGTAGTCTTCTTGGGATAACTGCTCCTCAAGGCACTCGCTGCATATTTATATCCATGAAAGTCACCACAATATATATTCTAGGGTAGTAACCATGGAATCTTCAATCACGAACCTTGAACTCCATAGATGCTGGAGAACTCCTCCTCTATCGAGTATAGTGGGCATGCCGAGTCACACAGAGCCGCTTCCCACTAACCTTGAACTGTTGTGGTACTCATCCCTGATGCGTACCGTGGGCATGCCTGGTCACACAGAGTCACTCCCCACTATGGGCCTGCTGGGTCACACAAAGCCGCTTCCCACCTTGGCCATCATCAAGCAGTCTTCAGGTCTCAACCAACTGTAGGGTTCCATACAAAGCGGGCTTGAGATAATCTCTCCTCGAGCCATAAGTCAATTTAAAACTCATACAATGTCTTACAAGTAAGTAACTTGATGATCCATCATGTCATAAGGGTTCCAACGCAATAGTTTACGCATAAATCAGACACTCCTTCTGTGTGTTATTGACATTTCAGTGTCGAGGGCCCAGTTGGATTCGGGTACAATCCAACCCTCCGTACTCCAAGTTTCTCCAAAACACTCATGGAGTACGTCAAAAGTACTCTATCACTCCAAGGATCCCAACTCCACAGACGGCTCATCAAATGGACATTCGATTACCAATATAATGACCTTTAAGTGTTTTTGGGCCTATGTCTGGCCCGACCTGGCCTGGGCTGGGCCGAAGAGGACTCGGCCCGCTGGGCCGAGGTCCGGACTGACCCGTAAAATATGGGCAGCCCGCAAGGGCTTCCCGGGTCATATAGGGTAGGTCCCACAAAGGGGCGGCTCGGCCTACTGGAGGGAGGTTCGTCCACAAAGGGCATGGCCTACAGTGCTTCCGCTAGGCGGCTCAGGGGACCCGCTCCCCCGAGATCCTGAACGGACAATGTTTGCTCGGTCTTTGAAGCGGTGGTGCCACGTGGTCACCGTCTAGTCACCACGGAACCCACTGGAGGTGCGGGTTCCACCTTCTCCATCACGTCTTCAACTACGGTCTCCTGCTCTTCGGCGGCTCGTGACGGCGCGCAGCCCTTCCCTTCCTCAGTCGGCCAACGAGCCGGCAGCCTTCTCCAACTATCGTTGCTGATGAGCCATGACCTCTTTGCACACTGGCGGCACATGATGGTGCACCGCACCTCTTCCACAGCTCTGCTGGTGTTGTCCGCTCCGACGACCGCTGCGGCTTTCTACTGTGACCTCCTTTTGCGGCATGCGTTGATGCGCTATCCACCACATAGTCGGTCGGTTTCGTCACGTTGTCGATCTTCCTTGGAGGCACATGGATGTAGCAAAGTGGAGGAGGGTTTGGGCCCTATTCGTTAGGCATGTGCCCTCTGTGTTATCTCATAGAAAGGTGATAAATTTAAAGGGTTTTAATAATCAATTGAATTAAACAACAAGTTAATCCTCACAAGACTCCCCGAAACAACCTCCCGCAAAGACGAATGAATCGTGGGTCAACCCATTTGTCGATTGACCCGCTTTATTCACATTATTCAAGAATAGGGAAGAAGAAAATCACTTAAGAAGTACAAATGAATAAACCCCCTACCTTGAAACGTTGGAGGGAGCTTGCAGTTAAGTGAGTCTCATTTTTCGTAGTCCCCGCAACAAGTTATCCTCGTCGTCGTTCGAACGTCAAACTCTGGTTCGAAGTTTCAGTGTTGCACGTCACCTCCTACTGGGGTCGGCTCCATCCTCTAAGGGCTCTACATTATGGAACTCTAACAAAACATTGTTTATTGGTGAATCTTGTCCAATACCCCTCCCCCAAGCTCTATATTTATAAGAGAGGGGGAGAGTAAGTAACGACGCAGGGAGTTAATAGGTCTCATTAATTAGGAAGCTTCCTGATTTCCCCTAACATTTGGTTACTTAGACTGAAGGATGAATCCATTTATTGTCTTGACAGATCGTTGGTCCCACCTTACCATTTTTTCATTGGAGGAATAAAATAAAAATAAAATAATAAAGTTATTTTATGTATTCTATTAAAAAGCTCCAAAAAACTAACTTTTTCTCTGGGTCTACTACGGTTTAAGTGAAGCCTCCCTTAAACCAATCTCAGTGCTGTGGATTCTACGGTGCCCTTGGATTTTTAATCCGATCAATAGTTCAACAGTTAGAAAATGTTGCTTGCACGTTTACTAAACATACCCGAAAAAAAGTTTAGTAAATTATTAACAGTCACCCTTGACCCACGCTGGTCATGGTTAGGCTCTGCCTAAGTGAAACACACCCCAACGAATCCAACGGCACTCTCGAATTTCCATCCCGAGTTACCATTTAAAAGTTATGTATTTTTTACAATAAAATATTTTTTCACTTAATTATTTTATTTATGGCCAAAAAATAACATTCATTGGTGGTCCGCATCAGCTGATGTTAGTATCTGTGTAAAGAGAGCATACTCTCACGAGTTCAGTGGTGGTATCAGATTTTTAATCCGAGTTACTGTTCATGAGTTATAAGATTCTGAAAAATAAAATAACTTTTTTTAATTATTTTATGTACGGTTATTCCATTTTTGGTTTTTCTCACAAGAGGCTTGAGCTGACAAAACTTAAGTCGCTCCTAGGGTAAACCCACCATCCTGAGCACAATGGTGCCCTCAGATTTCTGATCTAGGAAACACTTTAAGATTTATTATACTTTTTTAGGGAAAATTCATACACACGCTATTTAAATATTAACAAAACTTCAATGAATCATTTCGGGCACTTGGGGCCTCAGAATCACGTGCCGTCATATTTTTTGGTCTCTAAATAATAACATATAATTAAAAAAATATATGCGGAAATTATGGGACATTACATTCTCCCCATCATATGAATTTTCTTCCCTGAAAGCCAAAACACAGACTAAGGGAATAAATGTGGGTACTGAGCACGAATCTGAGCCTCCGGATCCCTTGTGCTCTCCTAGAGGTTCCCATGCTGCTAGCAAACGCGTACCATATGAATCAACCACCCATGAAGGACCCTCTCCTGTCGATCCTCAAACTCCACCAGGAACTCTGTAAAAGTCACCACATCATCAAAGTACAAGTCACCGTGGTTGATAACATGCGATGAATCAAGCATGAATCTCCTCAGCTGCGACACATGGAAAAAATTACACCCCCTGTGCATCTATGGAAAAAGAGATAGATGGTACACCACCTCGCCCACTCTATTGAGAATCTAGAAAGGTCCAATGAACCTCGGTGATAACTTGCGCCCCGGACAAATCTCCACAAACCTCTACAAGGTGAGGCCCATAGGAATACATGGTGTCCCTCCCTCTGTTGACATAAGACTTATGTTGCCTCTGAACAGTTTTCACTTTCTAACAAGTGAGGAATCGTAATAAAAAAATATGACACAATATCCTTTATCCCGGGCCATCAGTACTGACATCGGAGCTCCTGGTACATCTTTGACACTCCAGGAGGTACCGTTGAAGGGGATGTATTGATCTCCCTCAAAAACTCTTTCTGAAGTGTCATTAGTACCATGGTGCATCCTCTAAAGAGGATGACGTTCTCCCCACCTTTAGAAAATTCTTCAGGAGACCATCCTGAGGATATCTGAGCACGTCGGGCCTTATAGTAAATGTTTCAAGTTGTGCCCCCCTGAATTTGCAGAAGAATTCAAGGATTGATAGTCATAGACTGGAGGTAGCTGCTCCATATTTATCCGTGAAGGATATCCACAGCATGAATAGGTGCTCTGATGAATCACTCAGCAATTGTAGACCCGCCCTCATGTTGACTGTTTCTAATACCATGTTCCTCTTCCTTGGAGTATAAACTATCTCAAAGTCATAGTCCTGCAGAAACTCTATCCATGGTTGTTGTCTCAGGTTCATGTCCTTTTGAGAGAAGATATACCTGAGACTCTTGTGAATAGAGTAGACTGTAAAACATTCTCCCATTAAGTAATTTTTTCACATCTCCAAGGCAAAGACCATTGCAGCTAACTCCAGGTCATGGGTAGCGTAGTTCTGGTCATTTTTTCTCAGTTTTCGTCAACCATAAGTGATCACTGCTTCCATCTGTATCAGGACACATCCATTCTTAGTTCCTAATGCATCGTAGTAGACTACATACCCAACACCATCCTATTGTAGCCTCAACATGGGGTCACTCATCAGTCTCTACCTCATCTCCTGGTAACTTTGTTGGAATCTCTCCATCCACAGGAAAGGCTTCCCCTTCTTTTTCAAATCTTAAAAGGGTGATGCATCTCTGGAAAAGTCAGGTACAAATCTCTGGTAGTACCTAGCGAAAGCAGATGTCCCTCTCCCTTTGGGGAGGTAACCCTGGAAATGTTTTCTGAAAAGATATCCCCACACTCTACCACTCCTATTGGGAACTGAAAACCCAAAATTCTCACAGCCATGAGGGTAAGGTTGGCAGACTCCATAGTGATCGGTTTCACCCTCTTATGCATGAGTTTATCATGTGCTTCCTGGGTTTCCTTTTTCTCCAACCAAGGAAAACCACATTCCTACATTGTAGATAAACCCCAACATTTTTCCTAATACATTCAATATGAGTATGAACTGTGGATGCCCAGTCCATACCCAAACTAACGTCGTAAGGCCTTGACGCTGCCACCAAGAGGTTCCAACCGAAACTCTCACCATAAGAGTTAGATCACACCTTCGGCGTAAGTGTGATTATCAAGTCTCCTACAAAAGGTATCTCCAAACATGAGGGTCAAGTCGAAAGTTTAATAGGAAACTCAAGGTCTAGGACAATATTCATGGAAGGAAGGAATGATTGGTACCTATGTCTATTGATACAGAAGCTAGTAGTAGACACAGGCCATACCTCTAATCATTCCTACAGTCCTTAGGTCACACTCTTTGACTGCATGCAGCTACTTCGTTCCCCTGACCTCCAGCTCCCTGATCCTAGTGGGGACTACAATGAGGTGGTGATTGTAACATGTCAAAATGTATACCACCTCATGCTGCTCTCCTAGCTCCACTTCTACATCTTTTGCCCTATAGATTCATTTGTCCCTATCACTTCCTCTTCCTAGAACATTTTACATGCCCATGTCTCCGAGACTAGCATCAGTTTCCTGCTTTCATACTTCTAACATTCACTGGTTGTATCTGCTCAGCCAACGAACAATCCACCACAAAGGTTCTCTCTAGAACCCTAAGATAATTAAGAATTCCTATAGGAATAGTAAAATCTTATATGTCCTTAAACACACCTCATTCAGAAGTCTGATCCTCGAAGCACTGATCATATCATATTTATCGAGTACCAGGAATGGTCGGTAGGCCTCGATAAATATTGAGCTACTGACATGTCATCTTGCCGAAGCTATAGAAGCTCTAAGGAACAAGCAGCCACCTACTCAAGCTAGTCCTTAGCTATCTATGAGTCAGGATCACCTTGAAACCTAAGGGGTATCTAATGCTGAAACACGTGTAAGTCACTAATCCTATATGTGTCCTCTACCAGTACCGCCAGTTGTAACTGATGACCAACGGGTAGTGATATAGATGGAACACTACCTGAAGGTACCATCTCAAGCAACGGTACAAGTATCGATGCCTCATTACCCGATGGACCATCCTCATGGTCACTCACTGGAAAAGACTAGAAGTTAAGATCAACATATACTCAACTAGTGTCCCAATTAGGTGGAAAACTCTAGCCATAACTTCTAGCCAGTCCTGAGATGCCTGGGAATCTGTCTCGCCTAAAAACCTCAGAGGCCCCTTCCACTGAAACTCGTAGAACATGCTCAGTCAACGTGCACTGTCCGCCAGTGTGGCTGGTGGTAACTACTTCCCAAAAGGGTCGTGGTGCTTCTGGTACACAACCTGAAGGTACCAACACAGTAAGAGGGTCCCACACTGGAGCCTCGTCGCTTGGTGGATCGTCATCGTGTAATCTCTCAAGAGTCCTAGCTAGCTATCTACGATGTGGAATCCTGATAAGAAACAGGTGTGACACGGTCATTAAGTTATATCTTGTGAGCTGACTCAAAAGTAATTATAATAAAAACTCTTTAAAAACACACGCAATTAGTGTCTCCATGCATTGAGTCGGAAATCAAAATTTTGGGTCCTTGTGTATGGATAAGTCGGCCGCTGCACCAACACTGGATTCCCCAAACTGAAAACTACACTCATAACACTTAACATTATTACCATAGAGAAAAGATCAAAGTCATAGTTCTTCAGTAGAACCAACTCCTTTGATACCACTTTTTCATGACCTGTCCCCTGGGGCCCATGTCATGACTACCCAAAGCCTGCCTACCACAGGCTAGGGAATAGTGACTAGCACCGAACATCATATTCTATAAAATGGTAAGGAATTGAATTTAAACCTGTACAAACTCACATAGTAGAACACAACAAGGGGCATCCACATAGACTAGAACACAACAAAAGAAACTATGATGTAAACTGTTGTAGTAATGAGTGCTGAAAGTAAAGGGGGTCAGAATACAAGCCCAACTGGAAATGTACAAGTATAAATGAAAAATTGAAAAACAACTAAAAAGATAAAGGAAGCTATGGATCATCCACCACAGATCCTACCGGAAGGGTAGGTACAACTCACGATCTGAAGTCCTTGTGTCACATCACACCAACAAGGTCCAGCTCCAAGCACCTTCCAGTCTGAGCTCCCTCAGCCTCAATCAATGTTGTATGTTGCATGGACCAGACACAACAAGGTGTGGGTGAAGCCCGTGAAGGGGTGAGAATAACGATACTTATTAGGGACCTTGAGACCCACGTAGGTCTCCTAGAGTTCCACAAATGAAAAAACCACAAAGCATGAAGCAAAAATACACAACACAAGTCATATCACACCAGGTATCACTTTATGTCAAGGGTTGAAGGGTTATCACATCATCAAACTCCTCGGATGCTAGAGAACTCTTCCGCTATTGAGTACAGTGTGCCTAGCAGGTCACACAGAGCCGACGGAGTGAGTCTTCCGATGATCCTCCACCATCTCCTTATTAAACTCATACTCCCTTCCACTTCCCTTCTTCTTCTTCACCACATTCTCAATCTCAACATATCTATCCCTCCTTTTCCTCCTTAAGTCACTCATAAACCCACGTCATTGTTTCCATTAAGATGAAGCCATATTTTTCTATTGTTCTTCTTCTCCCTTTAATTTTATCGGCGGCTCAATGTAAGCCCAGTTGGGGGAGATTTGTGTGTATATATTTTAGGGTTTATTTTTTCTAATAATGGCAGGTTTTTGTTCATTTACCTTTGTGATAGTGTAGGAAAGGGCAGGCGACTGGTGACGACTGTGATTCTTTACCTGGCTTGGGGTAATGAGGGCTGACAGAGTGAGTCTTCAGATGATCCTCTGCCAGCTGTTTCCGGTCGGTGGGAGTCCAGCCTGCCACAGGGCCACATGGAGGTCTTGAACTTCACCCAGATCGACTACACACCTGCCTACCAAAACCCTCCCCAGCACAACTAAAAAGCGTAGCCAGTTTTTTAGAAAAATAATAATCTCCTCACATATGATTTTGTCAATCCATATAGAGAGGGGGATGGAGGGATGGAGAGTAATGTTTTCCTTAAAGTCAAGGGCTCGTTACTTACAGCTAGTATCTTTTTGGGTGTTTGGATTCACAAAATTCAAAACCAAAAACACTGATTAATTAAAACACACACAATTACAAAAATATCAAAAAAATAATAAAACAAGTTTTGATGATTTTTTTGTATTTATGGGTTTTAATTTTTTTTATCGAAAAGGGATAAGGTTTGAAATATTTTAAAAAATGGGTCTCCAGATTCCTAAACCCCGTTCACGCATCTTCGGTGTGGCAGAAGATGCATGAATGGGGTTCATGCATCCTTCGAAGATGGGATGAAGGATGTGTGAACCTCGTTCATGCATCTGGCCGAGAAAATCTATAAAAGGGGGTCTCCCCTCCCCCCCACCCCCCAAATTTATTCTTCTCATATGGATTTTGCTGTGAAGACCTGCATAATTTCTTTCTCAACAAATGTTGGCTTCTTTTAAGAAGGTAAAATTTATATTTAAATTTTCAATTGTTTAATTGTGTTTATTTATTTCATTTTTATTATTTATTTATTTGATTTTTGATATGTATAAACTAGTGTTTGTGTGTATGGTTTATTTATTTCATATGTATTGATGTGTAAATTAGTGTCTTTTGTATGATTTATTTTATGAATGATGTGTTTGTTGTATGAATTCATATTTAATGTTTAGGAAAATTAATTATGTTATGTCTAAAATGTTTCATGAATTAATATTGAATATTTATGAAAATTAAACTTGTTATAAAAAATGTTATTTTGAAAGTAATATTAATTTAAATTATAATATTTTATACACTAGTAATATAATTTGTGAATAATATATTAGTTATATGTATCATATTTAAATTTATTAAAAAATATATAGAAAACTTTTTCTTTTAAGGGTATAAAAAGAGTTTTGTATAAATAAAAATTTTAAATTATATTATTTATGGTGAAACTGACTACTACAGAACCATGTTTTGTGAGCTCTGTACACGTTGGTCCTTCACATCATTCTTTTTCATTTCCTCCTTCTCATTTGACTCTAGTAATAAAAGAAAATTATGAAGAAGATGATCAAAATTTAGAAGTAAATGTAGATGACATCCCTTTGTGTGCTAATATAGTGAATGAAAGTTTATTCGAGGAAGAAGAATCCGGGGAGCCATCAAGAGATAATGTGGGTGAGGGTGATGAGGGTAATAAACCTTCTGAGGATACTTTGGGAAATTAAATGTATTGGCCTTGACAACTAGGAGGGAGAATACGATGCCGTATTTGTTATGCAGAAGGAAATACTCGTATGAGATGTCCCCAAGTTGCAGCACAGAGCTCCACATCTCATCATCCATGATCGAGTTTGTGTATTGTATCACGAATATGTGTATTTTTTTATGTGGAAGTTTTAATATTTAATCCTTTTATTTCTGACATGATCTATTTCTAACATGTTTCAATTTTGGTTTGTTTTGTTTTTTTATTCTCTAATAAAGAATTTTGTGATACTCAAACTATTCAAAAAAAACAACATAGAACAAAAATGAATATATCAAGATTCCACATGTAACACAAACACTAATCCACACACACAAAATCAATAATAAATTGAAAATATTAACACAATCATTTTTTATTTCATTTTTCTTGATTTATTTAAATAATAGTTGAAATTTTTTATTGAATTCACTATAATAAAGTAACAATGATATCATTTGTGCATATGAAAGATTTTCCATTTCTAACATCTCAGGCTACTCATTTATCACAACTAATTTTATAGAGATGTCCAGTGCCTCCATTGAGTGTATGCAGATCTCACCATTTCCATCATACCACACCACCTCCCACAATCATCCCTCATCTTTGTCGTGCTTGATTATATGGTGTAGTGATGTGTGACTTAACCTTTCTTGATCATCAACTCATGGCTGTGCTTGTAGAGATATGGAGTCTAGAGTCACATAAATTCCATTTTAGAGAGGGGGAGATGACTCTTACCCTAAAGGATGTGGCAATTATGTTGGGCCTCCCCATCGATGGTGTGGCTCCGACTGTCCGAGTTGGAGCAGATTTTCTGGAACATGTTCATAGACTACTGGGCATAGAGGTCCCTGATGATGGTAGGACCATTTTTGGTGTTCTATTACGCATGCCTTGGTTAGATCATCACTTCACACAGTTAGCATAGGATGCTGATGAGATCATCGTGCTGCGATTTGCATGTGCATATATTTTGAGGCTGATCAGTGGCACACTTTTTGTTGATCACTCCACTAATTTTGTACATTTGATGTATTTATCTTTTTTTGGAGTATTTGGATGAGGCCGGCCGATATATTTGGCGGTCTTATTTTCTATCATATACATACAGGATGTTATGTAGCACATGTCACATTGATAAGATGCAGATCATGGGATGCATGGTTCTTCTACAGATGTGGGCATAAGAGCACATCCCTGGTTTAGCTCCACATGATCCTGTGCCATTACTAGTAGATATTGTAGCAGAGGCTCTGTGTGGACATTGGTATGTTATTCCTTCCTTATAATATCTAACTTAATTGTATAACTTTCTATTATGAAATGTAAATATAACAATATTATCTATAGGTGGAGTCAGGCATATCAATATTTAGATTCCCCCAGACATGACATCCATGCCTACAGACTTATGTTGGACAACATTCAACCACACGATGTAAGTGATTATTATTTATATTGTTAAATCTTTATTCTTTACTATACATGTATTCATTTATTAATGATGTATTTATTTTTTTCTATTATATTTTATTGATTCCATATACAGATGCTATTATCCAGAGTACTCCACCATACTCTATGGTGATGCTTGCTATCGGCTTCTGTAGGGTTCCATTAATTCATTTTTATATAGTCGAGTGGCATTAGACCGACAGAGTTACGAGGAAGTTTGGATTCTTTTAGCATGTTCCTGACCTGCCCAGTCAGTTATATTCACTACATTCCCTGAAGATGTCAAGGAAGAGAGATTTTGATTGGAGGAGATATCACACCAGATATATTGATTTATGGGATAGACGATAGGACTTCCAATTTTGAGGGGCGGGGACAGTGCGTTTTCATTTGGTCGATCAGATGGATTACGCAGCTTGGTACTATAGGTCCCTAGTCAAATTTCTAACATGACATAGAAAAGGCTTTCAGGAGCTTGTATACATAGTTCCATCCACAATTTAGTGTAATTTTTTTTCCTATTACTTAACAACATAATTTTTGTTCATAGGATGCTCGTATCAGTCATCTACCACACATGTCTGATCCAGCAGAGCACACCGTATTTGACCCAACATATTTTCTCACCATTGTATCATTGTTTACTCCTTAGATGGACGAGATTTATCATGGCATTTTCTTTGATCCACCACATCCTGTGGAGGCTAAAGAGACTGCTGAGGATTATATAGATGTACCAAGGGGTGAAGACCCTATTATGGATCTTGTTGTTCCATGTGATTAGGATGTCCAGCTTGATCAGACAGATGTTGGTCTTCTACAGGAGGAGGGTATTCGGCATGATCAGTCATATGCTCCTCCAGCTTCTCCGGCTCAGCCACAGGTAGATACAGATGCTGAATGGGTTGACCTGGATTCTTCATTACAGACATCCACAACACAGCAGCCATATTCTTTCCATGTTGGTGAGAGTTCCATCCATCCTCCACTATCATTATATGTAGGACATGGTACAGATGATGAGATTGTACATCCACCGCCTGTCACACAGGAGGATGTGTGGGTGGCTGCTGAGGATGATGTGCAATGTACGCCAGAGCATAGACAGAGACGAACATCACATGGACGCGTCTAGTATACACCTGGTTGTGGGACATAGGAGAATCCATTCTAGAGGCGTAGATTAGGATGATTTTTTATTTACAATACATTATGTATGTGCCTTAATATTATCATTTATAGAGTTATACTTTTTTTAATAAGTGTCTTAATGTTATCAAATTATCTTCCAAAATTAATAATTTCTATTTAGTATTCATTAATAAATATTAATACTATGGATGTAAAGATATGTGAACATCAAGAAATCTTGACAAATATTATTGATCTCAATGATTTGAATCCTAAAATCATGGAACATGATTCTTTGTTTAAAAAAATTAAATTGTATGAAGAATAATTTCAATGAATAATGAATAATTGTGAGAGTAGATGATTATGATTAAAGGTCAAAAAAACCACAATATGAGATGTATGGAATTATAAGTTCATTTGGCCAATTTTGAGAAAATATATATTCAAACTTTATAAAAGGACACATGTTTTACTGGTACAAAATCATCACTGGAGGATTTTATTGTTAAAATACCTCCATCATGAGATAAAATTATGGTCATTATCAAAACGGATTATTTCATATTCTACTAAAATAAGAAAAAATCCCTAAGATGGTTAAGAATGTGTTAGAATATGTAAGAAGAAGTGTTGAAGAAGTTCATCCTTGGTGAAGTTATATAAGATTTCAAAACTGATGTTTATGACTGTCTCTCTTTAGGGGCAGGTAAATAAAGAAATATTAAATTAAGGCCAGAATTAATATATCAATTATAATAAACTCTAATTACTGTAGAACATTCAAGAAGATCATGTTATTGAAATATAAATGTTTTTCTAAATCTCTCTTCCTTTGTTTACAAAAAAATACTGAATAGAAAGGGGTTATAATTGAATTAATCAAATACATAAGAAATTTTTGCTTCTAAATAAATGATGATCTTTTTAACCTTTCTGTAGGATGCATGAACGGGGTTCACATATCCTTTAGAAACATCATAAAGGATGCGTGAACACCGTTCATGCATCTACCGTTACTAGGCCGCGTGAACAGGGTTCACGCACCCTTCAAAGATGGGATGAAGGATATGTTAACCCCATTCACACATATCTCCACACCAAAGATGTGTGAACGGGGTTCACGCATTTGGAGACCCATTTTTAAAAATATTTCAAACCCTATCCCTTTTCTATAAAGTTTTTTATAAACCCATAAATACCGAAAACCCAGGTTCGACAATCAAGGCAGCATCAACGATGAAAAATCAATCATAAACATAATACTCAACAACAACTTTAATATAAAATACAAATTCAATACTATAGTTTTAATTAATTCAAGAAGCAAAGATCATTCAGTAATTCACTGAAATATGTAAGACCATGACCTCCTTACCAAGGCTCCGCAACAACTTTTTTGAGGAAGAAGCCTTTTGTGATTCGCTGAAATCATCGTCGTCAACATGTTTATGTTCAATCATCCAAGAAAGTTGGTGTTGTCTTGGATCATACACTGCAAGCATTTCCATCATGCTACTGCTCAGCCTGAATCCATGAAGTTGTGCCCCAAAACGGAAACCCTTGATCGAATTTTCTGCGATGAACTAAGAACTCGTCGAACACCCAAAATGAAAACCCTTGGCTCTGGTCATCTTCTCCATATCTCTCGCTCTCCCCCCCCCCCTCTCTCCCCCTCTCTATCTCTCCCCCCTCTCTCTCCCTTCTCTCCCTCTCCCTCCCTCTCTCCCTCTAACCCTCTCCCCCCTCCTGCCCCCTCCATCCCTCCTGCTCCCTCTCTCGCTCTCCCCCTCCCTCCCTCCCTCTCCCTCCCTCTCTCCCTTCACTGAAACAGAAGGAAAAAATTGATGTAGGGTTTTGGATTTGTAAATATATATTTATAAATTAATACGTGATTAGAAATATTTTAATTTTTTTATAAATAAATAAATATAGATTTGTAAATATATATTTACAAACATATTAATAATATTATATGTAGTTTCAAGGAATATTAAATTGTATAATAGTAAATATATTTATATTTTTATAAATATAAATATGTATTCATATAGATAGATTTATAATTATCTAATAATAAATATATTCATTATATATTTTTATATTTTTATAAATAATTATAATTATATAAATCTATAAATCTATATAAAATCTATATCTATAAATAAATATTTCTAATTAATATATATATATTAAATATAATTACAAATATATAATTATATTCATAAATATATAATTAAAAACCATTATATGTTTATAAATATTTATAAATATAGATTTAAAAATATATATTTATAAATATATTTATAAATATTTAATTATGAATATTTATTAATAATTATATGATTTTAAATATATATATATATATATCTAATTATAAACATTAATTTATATAGAAACATGTATAATTATATAATAATAAATATATTCATTAAATATATAATTATAAATCTATATTTATTAGTCAGTGTCACAAATTTCATTCCTATTGTTTTTGTACCTTATAATTTATATGCTTATAAAGTCACATACATAAAACATAATAATGTTACAATTATGAGACTTATGAATTTCTTTTTATTTTTCTAAAACAACAATTAATTATCATAATAAATAGGTTTTTTTAATATATATACAACATGAACCCTTATTCTTGTTGGGGGATTCAATGGAGATAGGATTAACATTGAGGAGTACATACAGTCTTGGGACTAGCTAGCTTCGGAGTTTGAAAATTGGATGATGGTGACACTGAACATTCATGTAACCTCTATCTCATGGAATTTGTTTAGAGAATCGGTTTTTGGTAGTGTTAAATTACCTTTTGATGTCTCCAGTTAAATTGGTGATTTGTTTCATGGGTTGGAAGGTTTTCTAGTTCGGATGGAATATGCTTGTGGGTCAGTTTTTGTGTGTGTTTTAAGGTGATGTTTGCGTGTCACTCTCCCAGTACTATACCTAGTTCTACTTTATATAGGGTTTAGAGCATGAGGCTGTCACATATGCATGCTGGTTCCAATTGGAAGTCTGATACGGTAAGGTTGAGCCATTGGTTCTATGCCCATGCATCTTTTCATGGGACTTCTTGCTGATTGGTCATGCATTGGTGAGGGTTTTCGACATGATGCACTTACTCAGGAGAGGCAGAACCTATATTTTGCTTGGGGTTGTTCTATTTTGGTTTATTGGTTGTTTTACAGGATTTGGTGGTTTCTCATTTTCTTCTTAAAAGTGATTTGATAATAAAATAAAAAATAATTTTAGTCAGTAATATATACAACATGACATCTAAATAAATCAACATCGATGCCCCCCGGTACCACAATGTGGATTCTGAACCTCACGTCCACTCCATGTCTAGAGTCTGTGTCACTCTGGTGTCCTAGTTGAGGGTTCCTCCTCTTCTGGTGCTTCTGGTGCCTCCTCATGGTGCTATGTAGAGGACTGACCAACATCACCTGTGGAGGACGGTCCAAAATTATATGTGGAACCATATGGCCCCAAAGCTCCTAAAAATGGCAGAAATGGGACATTGAAGAAGTCCTCATCGGCATGAGAGGGAACCACCACATGTTGTGTTACCACACCATCCTCATAGTCCAATGTAGTCATCAGAGACGACATATCTGGCATATAAGCATCTCCCTGCTCTGCAAGATCATCAGTCTGTTGGGAAGGATTATCTCTCTATGGTGCGGTAACATTTGTAAGAGCTGCTCTCAGGTGTCTATGTCGTCTCCTCTTCCCCTCCTGATTTACTCGTCTCTGTCTTCCAGCTGGTGGTGGCGGTGGCGGTGCATCATCCTCAGTATGCATAGCAGGGACATCATCATCCGCAAGATATTTAGTCGGAGGATATGGATCTGGATATACATGTGGCACCTCATTATAGATATTGTCACTTATGAACCAAAGATGATCATTGAGAGCCAACACATCTCAGTGAACTACATCCAGCCTAATATATTCCTCCTCATGAGGATGTGTGATATGTGAAAATGAGCAATGTCTCCTGACTATAAATGAAATAAGATTCAAATAAATACCAATACTGAGTTGAACAAATATAATAAATCTTAGTAAACATACCAACTATGGAATGCCCATCCCTTGACGTGTAAGGTGCATGATGGTGTGTCGTCGGTACCAGTCACCAGAATCTCCCTGATATAATAACTGATAGCGTGCTGTGGGATATTTGTATGGAAAGACACCATATTGGGAACGTGTTTCCCAAAGCTCGATATAAGTTTCATGAAACTACCGCCAATCTGTTTTCTGTCTACCTATAAGCATAATCGAATGTAATTCAATATCATGTAATGGTGCCATGGTAATATGCTATATATAACCAAAATTGTGCATCACCCGGTCTGGCTGGTGCCACTCAATGATGTGAAAGTGGATGAGTGACACCACTATAGCACGATCTCCAATCATAACTATGTAGTATGGTGGATGTGATGCATAGAAAAAACCTATATAAGGAGTCCATGAAACCTGAAATGTAAACTCAAAAAATAATTCATATAATTGGATGATAATTTTACTAAGATTACATTGAAATAACTTAAAAGGTAAATAACAAAACAAATTTTTCTACAAAAAATGTTTAACTTACAACAGCTAGAATTATGGTGTCAAATATCTATTGAAACTGTGCACACTATGTTTCGAAGTATGTGCATACTTTTGAGATTGACTCCACCGAGTTAAAAAAGATTAATATGTGGTAAGTTCATAAAAAAATAACTGCAATAATAAATAACTAAAAGTAATAACATAAACATACCAGCGTCCCCGGTCATAGTCCCGAAATAGCTCTAGTGCAAGTAGTGCGATAAATCGAGGAGCAATGCATGGAAAACACTCCCAGGACCACATCTCTACTAAAACCATACAACATGTAATCTACTGCACATCGGCATTGAAACTGGTACATAGACATCTATACAGATGTGATAATATAGCAGACCCTCAACTTTATGTAGTCATCTGATCAAGATCCTCAAGTAATGGGAGGTACATTATGTGTACCAAAGCGGCGGAGTAGTCGATGCACAACATTCCTCTAATCAGTCACAAAATATATGCATGTGTGTGTTGAATAAGAATCTACTAACCTACATCATGATGAATGATGGAGAAATAATCATCAAGCCACCTCATGCTCAAGATCGAACCCAGGAGGACACGTCGTATGCCAATGACGTCAATGCCTAGTAGACATTGTGTGACTGCAGACCAGTTGCCACTAGTGGCACCCGTAACTACATGTCTATGGATGGGTAAACTGAGCATGTAGATGATTTCCTCTAAATTATTGGTCATATTCCCTTCTGGGAGATGAAATGTGTGTGTCTCTAGCCATCATCTCTCAACGAATGCAACAATAAAATGGTGATCAATGGTCTTGAAGTCACACATAGAAACACCATAAAATTCAGCATGTTTGAGTTATGGACAAATAGCTCTTGAGGGTGCATCGTGATGAAAATGATGTGCTCTCTGAACAGAAATAAGTCTAACAGGCTAATGCGCCAACACATCACGTGACACATGTGTCTCCTGGGAAGATAACATAGGCTACTTCATCTGAATGTATGAATAGTAAAATATTAATTTCATGTAAGTTATTACATTTATCATGTAAGGTATCGAATTTATCATGTAATTTATGAATGAAGCATAAAGCGGTTTTTCATCTGATCCATTATTCAATATAATATGAAATGAATTGTTACTTCATGACTAGCTCAAAGATACTAATCCACCTAATGGATGTAGATTCCTCTTATGGATATAGATAGTAAAATATAATCAGATAATATTCAATATTCGCATAGTATAGAACTATCCAATCCATTCATAGAATTAAATCACATCCTATAATTTACAGCATAAATACATCCAAAATGAAATAGTAGCAAAAACTTTCAGAAGAAAATTCCTTACAACATCTGATATATTTATATTTCACTCCCATTGGTGTGTTCTTGTTCATAACACCATTAAATAACTCCACAACCAAACCCAAACCATTGGAAAATTGAGCAAATAAAAAGGAATGTGATTCTCTTGTATCATCAACCGTGAAGGTACCCCTGAGAGGCAAGAAGTGGCCTACCTTTATTAAGAGGTCAATGATCACTCATACTACATTATTCTTTTGATGTGTCCTATATAATCTTGTCATGAAATCCATAATTAAATCATCCCTCTTCAATTTTGGAATGGGTAGAGGCTCTGAAAAACTAGTAGGCCTCTATTGCTTGGCCTTCACCTGTTGAATTCATTAGATCGAACGACATTACCATGATCACATAAAATCTATACATACTCTTAAAAGAAAATCAAGGAATTTTGTATGGTATCAACCTAAACCGATGGTGATAAGATCTAAATTCGATCTTATAGAAGATGATGTATCCACTCAGTTGATCAACGAGATCATTGACATGTGGAAGGGGATACCAATTCTTTACTATCATCATGTTCAGTATTCAATAATCCATGCATAAGTGAAAATTCTAACCAGCCTTCTTGGTGAAAATAATAGGAGAACCCTAAGAGAAGTACTAGGCTACATGAATCCTTTTGATTCTAGATCTCCCAACTGAACATTCAACTCGTGAATCCAAAACAGGGATTGTTTGTGCATCACTCGCAAATTTAATCACCAATCTAAGGATTCTTTGTGCACTTCACTACTGTTGGTTAACTACCACTTAACATAGCATGTGACTTGAACTTCCTGCCAAGTGTATCTATGATTACCTCATCACACACATGATCTCCACCATATGTATCATATCGCCATAAAGAATTAACTTTTACATCTCATCCTGCACCCATTTACTATATACATGCAACTGCATACATCATGCATCTTTACAAGTATTAAATGGGTGCATGAAGAGAAGGAAAAGTGAATTCTGAATGGTGAAATGATACCCATGGTGGTGAGTGTGTGTGCGATGAGAACATCATAGAGACGCTGGGCAGGAAGTTTAGATCACATGCTATGTTAAGAGGTAGTTAACCAACACTAGTGAGGTGCACAAAGAATCCTTAGTTTGGTGATTATCTTGTATCTGGATTAAAGAAACCATTTGGAAAGATGTAAATTTAATGTTGATATTTGGATAGAAAAATAATTGTCCATATAATTAATGTATTATATCATTTTTATGTTTATTTTCTTTATTTTTAGTATTACTCATAATAATTATTTTCTTATATAGGTAGATTCTTTTTTAGAGGTGATGTGGTTTGTTTAAAGATATTCATGTAGTGTTAGCAGTTTGAAAAAGAAATTCTGTAACACCCCGAGATTTCATGAAAAATATTCTTTTAATTTAATTAATTTCTTATGTTGTATTCTACACCAAGATTACCTTGCGCTATACGCAACACCGTATTATCTTACAGTATACGTAACACTATTCTTGGATCGTGTTACACACAATTTGGATAATAGTTATTCTACCCAACATTGAGTATATATATATATATATATTCAATGTATAAATGAAATATGGTTGGATTATGTTATACAAAACAACAAAGGATTCTTTCACAACATGCAACCCTGACTTGGCTTGCATTACACGCAATCGCGGCCTTCCTCGATAGCGTGTGTTGTACGCAAAACCGGGTTTTAATAAACAACGATATATTATTATAATATTGTCATGAACTAGATGTTACGAATAGTATTAACTAAATTTTTAATTTTATAACATTATTATTCATCTTATACATTTCTAGAACATGGTATAAGAACAAAATAAATTTTTCAGGTAAAATAAGTATTTTTCAAAAATTACAGTTTTGCCGCCTTTTGATGGCGCACCCACTTTAAATATAGTTTTTGACATGTTTATAAGTTTAATTTGACAAAATAAAATTCTTCTTTTGAATCCGGATATAAAAATTTACATTAGATAAAGTTTTGATATTTTTCCGATAACTTTCATATTTTAATGAATAGTAAAAACACGCTATATTTTAATTAAAAACAACTTTTTTCATCGTAATATCTTATGTGGTTAAATTATAATATTGAATGCTTTTAAAGTATAAATAGAATATATTTTTACCATTTAATATAATTTATGTCATTAGCATTGATTTTACCATGAATTCGTAGGTTAAATCAATTCAATCTTTTGCAATGTTTTAAAGAAAAACCCATTTTCTTTCGACAACGGGATTAATATTAATTTAATTTCTGCAACTTTTGTGTATTAAATTTGGAAAAATGGATTCCATATTTGGAATCAGTGGATCCAAATTATGTTAATAAGATACTTTTTATTTTTGGGAATTACAAATAGTAACTACGGTAAATTTTATTTACCATAGTTAAAGGTAAATCGTGTAATTAAGGGTAATATAATATTTTAAAATTACCCTAAAAATTTTCAAATTCCTATTGGATGACTAAAAGTCGACCCATATCACCTAAGGGTCAGATTATATTCATTTAATTAAATTTTTTCAATGAAAATAATTTAATTATTATTAAAACCAAAGAATGTGACAACATGTCACTTTCTTAAATCTTATAAGTATAATAATTTTAATCTACTGATAAACTTCATGAAACTTCGAACATGAATAGTCTCCAGAAATCTAATACAATTATCTACATCATAGGAATTTATTTAGAATTTTTAGAATTAAATAATTATCATTTATTTTGACACAAAATGATGTAGTAATTGTCTTATTAATGAAATATTGACATAATTGAAATTATAAATGCCCAAATAAATGTAATTTGAGACTTTTTATGATCTAAAATAATTTTCTAGGTTAATATGACATTTTATTTTTTATATAAGTAACTTGTTTGGAACTTATCATTCTGTTATAAATTTCATAAAAATCATGTACCAAATAGTGTCAAAATTGACATAATTAGTTTTTAAAAACAATTTATATTATTAATTGTTATTTAATTACTAAAAATATAAGGATCGTCAAAATGACTTAGATAAGGATATATATATTAATAATAAACAACTTGGGGTTCTTTTGGCTTGTTATGGTAAGTTTATTAACCATATAGTGTAAGAAAACAAAAAGACACGGTAAAAGTTAAATTATTTAACTTAGAGTTAAATCTAATTGATAAGGTTAAAATAATAGCCTAAACTTGTATAAATCCTATTGGATGAGAGGATTTCTATCCATCCCCACATTATTTTCGAAATAAGACCCTTTGGAACCATTATAAACCGAATTTGACCTTAATATAAAATAATATTTTGAGATTTTCCTAAGGTGCCCCTCTCCTATCTTATAAAAGGGCACCTCCTCCCTCTCTTCCTCACACAACTTTGAGCCTTCAAGCTCGGAAAACCCCTGAAAAATTCTCCTATCCACTTCCCTAGCAACATACTAGAGGTTCTGGTCTTCCTCAAAGACCAATTTTAGTGCCCTAAAAGAAGGTCTCAAAGAAGCACTTCAAAGAAGAGGTAATGTCCGTTACCGATTCTTTCATCTTTATTTCTTCTTCCACTTATTCTTCTTTAGTTGTTTCATTATTAAGTAATAACATCAGTATCACTAAAATACTGATATGTTATTATAAGTATGAAACAACCCTAATTCACCATCTATCCATCCTATGGAAAAAGAAATCACTGCGCGTGCGTACGTACGGAATACCGTCTCCACGCCGTGGTGTAATCTATTTTCCACCACCACCTTACTTAGATGGGTATAATGGTGTAAATAATGACCATATATTACTATTATAAAGTGATATTGATTCTTAAATAGTATACATATACTTCAATACAATTCCACGATCATAGGAACGATATCATCACTCGTGCGTACGTACGGAATACCGTCTCCACGATGTGATGTGACTCGTTCTACATGATCCTCATTTCATAATGATTATATAAATGAATTGAATGAATTAATATGATATATATTACACTAATACCATTCTGGAAATGAGGTATCTATAACCTAAAGAGAAGAATGAGAATTTATTCGACAAAACACGCATAAGAACAAAAAGTTATAAACACCCGAATAACAAGTAGTTATGAAATATTACTACTAAGAAGCTAAGAATATGACCATATATGATATCATAAAAATAAGTATGATTCTGGAATAAGTCAATAACATCATTTAAATCATTATACAGGAGGTTCAGACACTTACAAAGCAAGTCGGACCTAAGGTAAGGGAAAATATCACAATCTCATTTTTATCCGAGATTGTTTATACTTTGGTATTTACTGGGGTGTATTTTATCATCGAAATACATGATTCCTCAATATGTAATGTTATTTCCATCCACCTACAATTGTTTAAATCCAAATTTACCCTTCATTGAGTTTTTAGTAAAAGATATCAAAGGAATCTTTTGTCGCTTTTCGTACGAGGTACTTTTTGACTTTTCCGACAAAAGTATGAGAAGAATGTTTTTTTAACCTATACGGCATGAATGGATTTTTGAAACATTATTTACAAGAAGATTCCTTTACATGTTTTCAAGTTTATTTTTAATCAACTTCTTTTAGTTTAAAATTTTATGACATGTTAATAAAGGAAAATGTTTTTGAAGAAGAAATGATATTTTCCTCAAGAATGGAGTTCAAGTGTTTTATCAAAATTATTTTCCATCTAAGATAATAAAGGGTTCTGTTTTTATCCCTATTTTTACATTGATTTGATTATGTTATGATGGAATTATTTTTTATGATGTCCTTTTATCTTATATGGATTATGTTATGATGGCATGATGTTTAAGATTTCTATTTTTATTACATGGGTTATGCAATGATGTATGATTTATGATTTTGTGGCACACATAAGAATGGCATCATTATGAGATGGGTGGGACCTATATCTCCCTCCAATGAATTGGGTAATGATTTTATATCTCATGAGATAGACATGGCTGGAATGGTAGGTTATACCGGTTCAGTGAAACAGGACTGAAACGAGGGTGACTCGGTTCAGAAAGGGACTTTGTCCACTAAGATAGTCTTGGCAATGAGTCTTGACTAACAAGAAATGATTCTTTATGATTATGTGTGTATGCCAAAAAGTTTAATGTTTTAAGTTATGATTATTGTGATTACATTTCACTGCCATGAGTTATCTCAGGTTATGAAATTATGATTTCTTTTACAGGTTAAGATTTCCAAAAGTTTTGTGCTTATGTATATGACGTGATTGATATTTCTTTTGTTTACCCTTAATGAGAATTTGAGCTCACCCTTTTTTGTTTTCTTTTCCCCATGATATATAGAATGGTTTTAGGTATAAAAAAAAGAAAGATCTTTATGGGAGATGTTGAAGATCTTTCACCAGGATTAGAAGATTATATTCCAAGTTTCCAAATACACTAAACTATTACGATCCTTGTGTGTGTGTTTTTATTATGTACTAAGTATTCCGCAAATGTAATGTAATGTCCATGTACGTCAGGCTACGGGTCTCTACAATTGGTATCAGAGGAAAGGTTTAGTCAACCTTTGGAAACTAGGATGCGAAAACATTAGTGAGATCCCTAGAGATATTTCTAAGGTATGTCTAGGGATGTCCCTAAGGATAAGTGTACGTATAGGATATAGTCCTAGAACTATGGTAATGATCTTAGAATTTAAACTAAGATGTTAGATTTTGATGATACTCCCCCTTTATTATGTTGTTTTCCCTAGCATGATTTTTGCCTCTCACGCTATTCTTTTTGGGTTTTAGACGATGGCTGGAACCCGAAGGAACCGTGTTGATCAATGCAATGGACAATGCAATGATTGTCCTCCTGAACAAACAAATGTTATGGGAGATGGAGTGAAAAATCTTATTGTTATACTTACACAAGCTATGAATCATTCTGGACTTCCAAATGAGCAGAGAAGGGAACAACATTCTATTGAGTCCTTCATGAGGCAACGTCCACCTTCTTTCAGTGGGTCTTTTGATCCACTTGTTGCTGAACAATGGATCAGTACCACTGAAAAGATATTTTCAGTTCTTTAATGTTCTGAACATGATAAAGTCATCTTAGCAGTATATCGTTTGTAAGGTGAAGCTGGTCAATGGTGGAATATTATCAAAAATACGAGGCAAAGGGATGAAATTGAGTCCATGGAATGAGACGAGTTCAAGAACTTATTTTTCAATAAGTACTTCCCCCGTATTCTTCAAACAAAGATGGAGAAGGAGTTTCTTGAACTAAAGCAAAAGGATGATGAATCTGTTGGTATATACGAAGCGAATTTTACAAGGTTTGCAAGGTATGCATCTGGATTTATCATGCAACCTGAAAGTAAAGTTGATCGATTCTTCAGTGGCTTAAAACCAAATCTTCGAAGGGCATTAGCTATAAGAGACTTCAGTAGCTATGAAGAAATTGTGCGTTGTTCTATCAAGGTAGAAATGGAAGTTGGTTTTACTTATCCATCTCATAGTTTTGACAAGAAACGAAAGATAGAGTTCAAGGAGAAATCTCAGAATAATGGTGAAAAGAAGATGAATGTTTCCTTATGCTCAAAGTGTGGAAAGAAGCATGGTGGAGATTGTCTTAAAGGGACTAGAAAATGTTTTAAGTGTGGAAAAGAAGGTCATCGAGCAGCTGACTGTCGAGGTAATGGAAAAAGGGTTTCTAATGATGTGAATAAAGAAAACACTGCAGAGAACACACCACCAATACTTCAATGCTTCAAGTGCAAGGAAATGGGGCATTATGTTAATAAATGCCCTAATCCAAGGGTTAGTGATGATCGACATCAGCAACCACTTAAGGCAAAGGAAAAATGGAGGTCACATGTGATCACCATTGGTGATGTTGAATATGACAACGATGTGGTGGAATGATTAAGTGTTTATGTAATGGGATTCCAAATTAATGTTGTATCATGGAGTATTGGAATATTTATGTATTGGTCTAATGTGGTATTCAAAGTGATTGAGATATTTTTAATAAGACGATATGCGCATAATGAAGGGAAATTGTGAAAATGAAATGTTTAACAGTATTCATGAGTTCATGATTGATATAAGGACTAAGTGATATCATGGATTGAGTATATAAAATTTTGAGGATTTTGGTATATGGAAAGTATTAACTTTTAACTGCATTCATGTTTTCACTAAGGTTCAATGGGTATTCATTCTTCAAGAGAATACATGATTAAGGTATTCACATGTTTGTAATTTGACCAACAAGATATATCTTATTATATATGGGGGATAAATGATGGCATTCACGTGATTATTCTGTGACATTTCAAGTAACCATTTTCTTTATACTATGAGCTTGGACCGAAGTATTTTAGATAAGCCTAAATATTAGAATGGATTATGTTGGACATAAGTTAGGATAAAACATTTTTCGATATTATTGATGGGATGTTATAGTAATATAGCTTTAGAAAAAGTACAACCTGCAGGACGGGCGACAGCCCATCACGTCGGACAAGGCTGTGGGAATCGAACCCACAACCAAAGTGCGACTGGCCTTTATCTCCTACCACTGGCCTACAAGAAGTCCCCGTTTAGTAGAAACTAGTTTTATTATATTAAGCAGTATGATATATGAAGTATAAGTCCATTTTAGGAACCATATATGATTAATCTCACTATAGAATGACTTATGTATATTTAATAACTTTTGCTAACCTTTTGTTTGAGACAGATGGAATGATCTGTCATTCTATCACATGATCTGCTAACACTTCACGAATAACAAATTCAAATTCATTTATTTAAGAGATGAAGTGGAAATTGTTTAAGGCACGAACAACAGTGAGATTGTACCAAAATAAAGTAAGTATTTATTCTAATTCAAATTCTTCAACTTTAGGGAAACGATCTTGAAAACCAAAAATGTTGTCCTAGTGCTCTTATATCTGATTAATCAGATGGTACCTTAGATCGTCACAAATTTATGGATTTGTGATTGTTGGCTTTTCCATAGCCATGTTCTCTACCACTCTCCATCAAAACATGATGGTTAGATTTTTCTTCCATATCCATATTTTCACCTATGTGGAAACCCAGTGATTAGTTTATTTGGGTAACCGTTACGTTTCATACTTTCTTTTTTAAAGATTGGTTTTGGTATTCCTTTTTACGATGTGGGTTTCTATTAAAGAAACTTTTGAATAGTAAACCAATTATAACCCTGAAGAATTTCGAGGGCGAAATTAATTTTAAGGGGGGTATAATGTAACACCCCGAGATTTTATGAAAAATATTCTTTTAATTTAATTAATGTCTTATGTTGTATTCTACACCAACATTACCTTGCGCTATACGCAACACCGTATTAGCTTGCAGTACACGCAACACTATTCTTGGATCGTGTTACACCCAATTTTGATAATAGTTATTCTACCCAACATTGAGTGTATATATATATATATTCAATTTATAAATAAAATATGGTTGGATTCTGTTATACAAAACAACGAAGGATTCTTTCACAACACGCAACCCTGACTTGGCTTTCATTACACGCAATCGCGACCTTCCTCGATAGCGTGTGTTGTACGCAATACCGGGTTTTAATAAACAACGATATATTATTATAATATTGTCATGAACTAGCCGTTATGAATAGTATTAACTGATTTTTGAATTTTATAACATTATTATTCATCTTATACATTTCTAGAACATGGTATAAGAACAAAATAAATTTTTCGGGTAAAATAAGTATTTTTCAAAAAATGCAGTTTTGCCGCCTTTTGATGGCGCACCCACCTTAAATCTAGTTTTTGACATGTTTATAAGTTTAATTTGACAAAATAAAATTCTTCTTTTGAATCCAGATATAAAAATTTACATTAGATAAAGTTTTGATATTTTTCCGATAACTTTCATATTTTAATGAATAGTAAAAACACGCTATATTTTAATTAAAAACAACTTTTTTCATCGTAATATCTTATGTGGTTAAATTATAATATTGAATGCTTTTAAAGTATAAATAGAATATATTTTTACCATTTAATATAATTTATGTCATTAGCATTGATTTTACCTTGAATTCGTAGGTTAAATCAATTCAATCTTTTGCAATGTTTTAAAGAAAAACCTGTTTTCTTTCGACAACGGGATTAATATTAATTTAATTTCTGAAACTTTTGTGTATTGAATTTGGAAAAATGGATTCCATATTTGGAATCAGTGGATCCAAATTATGTTAATAAGATACTTTTTATTTTTGGGAATTATGAATAGTAACTACGGTAAATTTTATTTACCATAGTTAAAGGTAAATCGGGTAATTAAGGGTAAATATAATATTTTAAAATTACCCTAAAAAATGTCAAAATTCTATTGGATGACTAAACGTCGACCCATATAACCTAAGGGTCGGATTATTTTCATTTAATTAAATTTTGTCAATGAAAATAATTTAATTATTATTAAAACCAAAGAATGTGAAAACATGTCACTTTCTTAAATCGTATAAGTATAATAATTTTAATCTAGTGATAAACTTCATGAAACTTCAAACATGAATAGTATCCAGAAATATAATACAATTATCTACATCATAGGAATTTATTTAGAATTTTTATAGATTAAATAATTATCATTTATTATGACACAAAGATGATGCAGTAATTGTCTTATTAATGAAATATTGACATAATTGATGTTATAAATGCCCAAATAAATGTAATTTGAGACTTTTTATGATCTAAAATAATTTTCTAGGTTAATATGACATTTTATTGTTCATATAAGTAACGTTTTTAGAACTTTTCATTCTGTTATGAATTTCATAAAAATCATGTACCAAATAATGTCAAAATTGACATAAATTAGTTTTTAAAAGAAATATTATATTATTAATTGTTATTTAATTCCTAAAATTCTAAGGTTCGTCCAAATGACTTAGATAAGGATATATATATTGTTAATAAACAACTTGGGGTTCTTTTGGCTTGTTATGGTAAGTTTATTAACCATATAGTGTAAGAAAACAAAAAGACACGGTAAAAGTTAAATTATTTAACTTAGAGATAAATCTAATTGATAAGGTTAAAATAATAACCTAAACTTGTCTAAATCCTATTGGATGAGAGGATTTAGACCCATACCCACTTTATTTTCGAAATAATACCCTTTGGAACCATTATAAACCGAATTTTACCTTAATATAAAATAATATTTTGAGATTTTCTTAAGCTGCCCCTCTCCTCCCTTATAAAAGGGCACCTCCTCCCTCTCTTCCTCACACAACATTGAGCCTTAATGATCGGCCAAACCCTGTGAAATTATCCTCTCCAATTCCCTAGAAACATCCTAGAGGTTCTGGTCTTCCTCAAAGACCAATTTTAGTGCCCTAAAAGAAGGTCTCAAAGAAGCACTTCAAAGAAGAGGTAATGTCTGTTACCGATTCTTTCATCTTTATTTCTTCTTCCACTTATTCTTCTTTAGTTGTTTCATTATGAAGTAATAACATCAGTATCACTAAAATACCGATATGTTATTATAAGTATGAAACAACCCTAATTCACCATCTATCCATCCTACGGAAAAAGAAATCACCGCGCGTGCGTACGTACGGAATACCATCTCCACACCATAGTGTAATCTATTTTCCACCACCACCTTACTTGGATGGGTATAATGGTGTAAATAATGACCATATATGACTATTATAAAGTTATATTGATTATGAAATAGTATACATATACTCTAATACAATTCCACGATCATAGGAACGATATCATCACTCGTGCGTACGTATGGAATACCGTCTCCACGATGTGATGCGACTCGTTCTACATGATCTTCATTTCATAATGATTATATAAATGAATTGAATGAATGAATATGATATATATTACACTAATACCATTCTGGAAATGAGGTATCTATAACCTAAAGAGAAGAATAAGAATTTATTCGACAAAACACGCATAAGAACAAAAAGTTATAAACACCTGAATAACAAGTAGAAATGAAATATTACTACTAAGAAGCTAAGAATATGACCATATATGATATCATAAAAATAAGTATGATTATGGAATAAGTAAATAACATTATTTAAATCATTATACAGGAGGTTCGGACACTTACAAAGCAAGTCGGACTTAAGGTAAGGGAAAATATCACAATCTCATTTTTATCCGAGATTGTTTATACTTTGTTATTTACTGGGGTGTATTTTATCATCCAAATACATGTTTCCTCAATATGTAATGTTATTTCCATCCACCTACAATTGTTTAAATCCAAATTTACCCTTCGGTGAGTTTTTAGTAAAAGATATGAAAGGAATCTTTTGTCGTTTTTCGTACGAGGTACTTTTTGACTTTTCTGAAAAAAGTATGAGAAGAATGTTTTTTTAACCTATACAGCATGAATGGATTTTTAAAACATTATTTCCAAGAAGCTTCCTTTACAAGTTTTCAAGTTTATTTTTAATCAACTTCTTTTAGTTTAAAATTGTATGACATGTTAAGAAAGGAAAATGTTTTTGAAGAAGAAATGATATTTTCCTCAAGAATGGAGTTCAAGTGTTTTATCAAAATTATTTTCCATCTAAGATAATAAAGGGTTCTGTTTTTATCCCTATTTTTACATTGATTTGATTATGTTATGATGGAATTATTTTTTATGATGTCCTTTTATCTTATATGGATTATGTTATGATGGCATGATGTTTAAGATTCCCATTTTTATTACATGGGATATGCAATGATGTATGATTTATGATTTTGTGGCACACATAAGAATGGTATCATTATGAGATGCGTGGGACCTATATCTCCCTCCAATGCATTGGGTAAAGATTTTATATCTCATGAGATAGACATGGCTGGAATGGTAGGTTATACCGGTTCAGTGAAACAGGACTAAAATGAGGGTGACTCGGTTCAGAAAGGGACTTTGTCCACTAAGATAGTCTTGGCAATGAGTTTTGACTAACAAGAAATGATTCTCTATGATTATGTGTGTATTCCACAAAGTTTAATGTTTTAAGTTATGATTATTGTGATTTCATTTCACTGCCATGAGTTATCCCAGGTTATGAAATTATGATCTCTTTTACAGGTTAAGATTTCCAAAAGTTATGTGCTTATGTATATGATGTGATTGATATTTCTTTTGTTTACCCTTACTGAGCATTTGAGCTCACCCTTTTATGTTTTCTTTTCCCCAGGATATAAATAAAGGTTTTAGGTATAAAAAAAGGAAGATCTTTATGGGAGATGTTGAAGATCTTTCACCAGGATTAGAAGATTATATTCCGAGTTTCCAAAGACACTAAACTATTATGATCCTTGTGTGTGTGTTTTTGTTATGTACTAAGTATTCCGCAAATGTAATGTAATGTCCATGTACGCCAGGCTATGGGTCTCTAAAAATTCAATGGTGATAATGATAAAAATGATTACATGTACAAAATTTTATAGTAACTAATAGAGTAAATGATTCATTTGAAGCATTATAAGATTTCCATATGTGTCTTGGGAAACGTGTCTACGTAGGACCTTCCTGGAGGCATATGCTTTACCTTCATCTAAGTGCTTGTTCACTGGGCTAATCCATCTTATTCTGAATACTAGTCGACTTTGGACTCCCTTTAGGTCGAAGTATCGTGTTATTTGGTAGAAGTGTGAGTGCACCATCATACATCTGAAAATTTTGATATTCCTCGATTGCAATCCACATAAAGCTATAAAATTCGTTAATACTCTCTAGTCAATAAGCTTGATCAACGAACTACCTCCAAGATACGTACATGTAAGAACATGTTGCAATCACATGACCACAATGATATCTCAAAACTTTAACGTTCCCACATTCATAGTAATGCTTATCCAATAAAACCACTCGCACATGACCATTACTACAAGTCACAGCATCACCAGGCTCAACGACCTCAAATCATTGCTCTGGATGATTAAATACTATTACATGATAAGTTGTACCCTCATAAAGAACTTTATCTAGATCACTCTGAAAATGGTGTCCATAGTGCATCCCTCTGTTCAGACCCTCTCCATCCTGCTTTCCTTGTTTCAGAAAATAGTTTACACTATGATATAAGCTCTCTTGTACCAAACCTTTAATTTATATTTAAATCATTATACTAATATTATATTATAATTGTATCCCTTTTGAGTAACATATAATCAAATATTCTTATTTTCCTGTGATAGTTAATTTCCAAACTCCCATGAAAACTCCATTTATGCATTCTACGGTTTTGGTCGTCATATGTCCATATCTCCTCCCATCATCCTACACCAATGACCATTTCTGCTTTGGTATTTGTATCATGTAATCATAAACTTTCGGATTAACTCAGTGAATATATTCAAGATGCTCCTCCATCCTTTTTTGTTGAGGCTCGTATGCTATCAAACAAGGATTATTGTGAATAGATATGAAAGTAACTATAATAGTGATTTGTAAAATGAAAAAGGATATTCATACCAATTTTTAAGATCTCATTCTTTATCGACATGTTCTTGAACTTTTTTTGAAAATTTATAGCAATGTGGCCAATACAGTATTGATGATGGGAATAAGGTAGTCTCCAGGAAATACGCCCAGATTGTACTACCTCCTTGATTTCATGATGGAAATATGAAATAAGACAAATCCTTATGTATCTGTAACAAACTATTGAAGACATGCCAGAAACCAGCTCCATTATGATATGTTCTTCTTCTCCACAATTGCAAATTACAAAGGTAAAGGGGCTCAATTTCCATCTTGTGTGGTGGAAATAAAAACATTTCATGTATACTTTCCATATATAAATGTTCTGTCAATCTGTATAAACTACTTTCAATGTCTAAAATCTACCACACATGGTAAAAGTGTCCAAAAATATATATCAAACACAACGATCGACTGATCAACTTGGTTGTGTTGGTTAACATATTCAGTATTATGTAACTGATATATCAGTTGATTATTGTGGTTTAAAAGCTCCATAAGTTGTGGTAAAACTTGATAAGATTTGTCCCAATCACAATTCACTTTCACAATAGCCTTTTTTCGTGCCGCCCATGACTTCCAGTAGGAGATTTGATATCCAAAAACTTTTCTGATTTTCTCTACCACCAAAATGAAAGGAATTTCTTTACATGCACTAATCATTTCAACAATAATAGTTGAAACAAACTCAACATGTAATGAAGAGTGTTCCTATGACAAGCTCGGGTTCAGACATGTGTGTGGTGTAAATCGAGAGATACGCTAGTTGTGAAAAGTGTTGTCAATTATAGCTCATAGAAAAATCTGATAGTTCGAATCATATTTGTCACAATAGATCAAATAATAAGACCTATTTGAATCTTCTACAACATAAGAGTAATGTCTTTCAATGTGATATTGTTTTATCACATTTTTCATTTCATCTTTTCTCTGAAACTCTCTTTCAATATATAAAACACCTTCATCAGACACTTGATTTGTGACACTAATGATTCATGGAAATTCTTGTACTATAAGTAATAACTGACTAATAAAATTATGGCAAGTGACTCATGACTTCAGTTGACCATGATACCAATAGTGGAGGATGGTTCAATGGTCGATTGAACCTCACATGAGTGGGCACAGACTATTCTTCTGCATTCTCTTCTTCTTCTTCAACTTCCTATTCATCTTCTTGTTCTAAATTGTCATCATCCTCAAAATCATCGACCAATGCATCTAAAGTATGTGGAGGATTTTCCATTGAAATTGTGTCTAGAAGAAATGATGGAACAACTACCATTGACAATGGAACTTCTTTATGTGTTATAACAAGAGCATATGACATAGTCTCATGAAGTTGTGATGGTCCAACATTCAATGTCGATGGAACCTCCATTATAGCTATAGTGACATACAACTCCATCATTTTATTCTCAAGATGATACTTAACTAATGAAAGTATGTATTCCCATTCTTCATCATCATTTATTGGATAGGCCACATGCCAAAACCTATCTACAAATTGCACATGTATGTATGTGATTGATTCTGTCATTTTATTTCTCTTAAATTTTAACTTTTGATGAATTTTCCATTGAAGAGATTCCAAATTTGTACAGCCTCCAAGCATCAGAACACCTTCTGGCCGTATACTATGACTACATCCTTGTTATGTTACAATTATTTGACCATTGCAATAAATATAGACAACCATCTTTTCTTTACCTAAAATAAACCATTGTTATTATTAGAATGGTGTTTCGCACGGAATCCGGGGATGACCTCCTGGACGGGAGATTCAAACGTTCCGATCGGTTTTTAACGGGTTTGTTCGTAGAACCGGAAACATCCAATGATTCCACATCCGTTTGGACATACTTTCCAAAGGCAGGCGCTCATTAGCTTGTGGGCTAATGAGGCTTAGGAATTTGCATTGGTCGAGAGGATGGGAGGTCGGACTCATCACACCTTTTTGAGGGGAATTATTGTCTACTCAGGGACTCTCTTTATAGATTTAAGTTAAGTTCGTGAATCCTTATTACATTACCAAGTATAAAATGATCTTTCCTTTAGTTTTAACAATCAATGATTAAATATGCAAGAAATTTAGAGAATCTTTTATATGTATTCGAGGTTCTTCATCAATATGGAATCATCTATATTTGTTTAGAGATTCTTGGTCAATGGTATCCTTCAAAACATTTATATAAAAGTCTCTTGGTCATTTTTATGACCATGCTGGTTTTAAAGCCACTCAGTGGGGCACTTGAAGTTTATCGTCATTCAGAAGGACAGAGATTATCTCAATGTTGGGATCGAACCCATAAATGGGCTACCTACGTATCCTTTGTTTTAAAAAAGGAATCAGAACCCACGTAGTTCGAGTTATGGGGTATGATGTTTATGATTGATGGCTCAAAGATGAATGTCATAATTACTTTTACACTCTAATCTCACGTGAGTCATGCTCGGTGTGAGAAACAAGAGGTATTGGTAAAATTTAGACAATTGTGCCATGAAAGATGCAATCATAAGAATTTTTTTGGGGCTTATGTATGGATGACTGCCCAGATAGATGAAGGTTTAGGATTTACTTTTAGGGAGAAAATCCAAGAACAGGGTCCACAAAGTTATATGTGCTTCATGGAGATTTGAATACTCTAATCTTGGGGCTTACTCCTAAGGAGGATGCCCAAGTTAGGAGGGGACTTATGATTGGGTTTTATTCCTGAAAAGGAAACCCAAATCAAAGGTAATTTATGACTGGTTAAGAGAAATTTTAAGAGACTTGGGGCTTACTCCTAAGAAGGATGCCCAAGATTTATGACTAGGACTTATTCCTGAGAAGGAAGCCTAGGTTAGGGGACTTGGGGCTTACTCCTGAAAAAGGAAGTCCAAGGTTATGATTGAGTCTTATTCCTGAAAAGGAGACCCAGGTTAAGGATTAAGGTTTGGGGCTTACTCCTGAAGAGGATGCCCAAGATTAAAGGACTTGATTGGGGCTTATTCTTAAGAAAGATGCCCAGATCAAAGGTTTTTTTATAAATGGGGATTATTCCTGAAAAGGAGACCCAGGTTAAGATTCTCTCATCTTAAAGGATGAGGTTGAATGAATGAACTCTCAATCTTTGGTGACATAAAGATGTTTAAATCACTAGGTTTTGAGAGATATTTCACAGAATTCCTTTCAGATAAGGATGTCAAATCAAGAAATCATTCCATAAATGGCTTTGAAGAGTATCTTGAAGACTGAATCTTGAATAGGAAGGGTGAAATGGCTTAAGAGGGGTAAAAATGGGCAAGATGGGCACCCAAAAAGATAGGGGCGCGCAAGTCTTGAAAGGCGCGCAAGTCCTGCGGCGGCGCGCAAGTATTGGTCGCGCAAGTATACTTGCGCGACATTAGGGGTACTTGCGCGATTTTCAACCAGTATTGAAATGCTTGAGCGACTCTTTATTAAACCCTTTACCATCCTCTTGAGGTTCTTCCAGAAGATGGACGCGCAAGTTATATTGAAGGAATTAAGTAGGCGCGCAAGTGTTTGATAAGTTTCAACACTTAGGCCTTCCTTTTTCTCTTTAGATCTTCCGTTCTAGGTAAGAAATTACCTTAGAAGTGTTCCGGAAGCTTTGAGAAGAGACTTGGGCGTCGGGAGCTTCAATTTGAGTTTCTGGAAAAAGATCCTCTCGAATGGGGGGCCCACAGGGTCTATTTATAGGCAAAAGAAGACCCCGGGCGGTTACTGGGCGGTTACCAGGCGGTTACCACATCTGTCGCGCAAGTCCCTTGCACGAACATGAGGAGTCGTGAAAGTATTGAGGCGGCGCGCAAGTGTACTTGCGCGACCAAGAGGGAACTTGCGCGATACATGGGCAATGTTCGCCTTTTTTATCCCTTTGTCGATTTTTGATGTTTCTTCAAAGGATTAATCACTTTGAGCTCAGATATTCCCTTTTCCGAACTTTAGATTCTGTGACGAAAGGAGCGTCAACAAAAGTCCCCCCTCAGAGTTGGATCCGGAGAGAAAATGAGGATTTGACTCTGAGGAAATTGAATTCCTCAAAAGGAAAAGGGAGGGCGCGCAAGTTTTCAGTACGCACAGGGCAGCGCGCAAGTCTGCGTCACGCAGGCTTTGAGCGCTCTGGGTGCGGCGCGCAGATAGGCCCCCTGGCCTATAAATATACCGCTTCCGGCCGTAGATGGCATCTGAAGTTCCGGATTTCTCGAGCTCTCGCCGCGCAAGTCTTCCTCGCCGCGCAAGTCTCTTGTTTTCACTGTTTCTTCGCTGCCGCGCTACTCTCAAGGTAATAGGGCTTGCGCGGTAATACTTGCACGACCAAAACTTGCGCGGCACATGTATCACTTGCGCGACATCCCCATACTTGCGCGCCTTAATGCCTTGGCCATTTTTTCCAAAATTCTTTCACAAATTTTATGAAAAATAAACCCACTTAAGAGTTTAATTTATTCAACTCCTGTGCAGATTCAATGGCTCTTAGACCTAGATTAATTGATGAACTGGCTAGCAAGCGGATAGATGATATGATGAATATCATTGGCCCTGATTACTATACTGTCAAAAACAGCACTCTTCCAGATTTGGCTAAGTATCTGAAGAAATATCATCACGACTTTCCTCACTACACTTACCTACCTTTGTATGGTCATGGTCATCTGCAAGAAGTCATTATTCCAGAAGTAAAGAATTATCTTCCATTTTCTTGGTTTCAGAATTATACCAATTTTGCTTCAGAAAATATCTCAGGCGGAGGAACATTTCAAACTGCTGGAACGGTGGAGAAGGCTTACGTGATGCATCATAGCCCTTGCACACCAGATCTGAAAAAACATACACCTGAGCTTCAACCACATTGCCATCCTTCAATCTTCCGAAATGCTCAGATGGATCAATCCAAAGGCTGGAAGAAAAATTGGGATTTCCGTCCTGGGGGAGGTGTGAAACCAACTTGGATGTGGGTATACTGGGTGCGACTGACTTGTGCAGAGTTTATTGAGGATCTGAAGAGAGCTGCAATATATGAGGCTGTTTGGGTTGGGCAAACATATATTTACAGACATGATATCTTCGTGCCAGAGATACTCAGCCATTGGACTCCAGCGACTAATTCTTTCCACTTGACTCATGGAGAAGTAGGTATCAGTTTGTGGGATGTCCACAAGATTTCAGGAGCTCCAATCTTGGGCGATATGTATGATGAATTCATTCCTCCCAAGGTGACTTGGAATGATCCAGAGAAGACTCCTGCTTTGGCTCGAGAATTATTCAAAATCTTTCACAAGCTCAAGAGTTCAGAGACCTCATTAACTCATTTCAGAAAAGATATCCATCCGGAAGAATGGATGAATGTGTTTCTTACTGAGAAGAAAGGGATGGAGCCAAAGGAAAAAGGATCCAAGAAAAATAAATCCAAGGATACCCGGCCCAGACGTCCTACCACTTGTCCAAAACCTGAGAAGAGAGGAGCTCCTGGCACATTCTGGCCAACTCTAGAAGCAGGAGAGTTTGAAAAATGGGGCTATGAAGTGAATCAAAGAATTCCAAAGAAAACTCGTCTGGCGGGTTTCTTGGCAATGTGGCTTAGTATTTATCTCTTGCCGGTTAGGGATTCGAAGGGAGGCGTTAGGCCAGGGACCTTCGTCATTGCGGCCAAGTTGGCTGAGGGAAAAATGGTTGGGTTAGCTACCCCCATTTTAGAAAAGATTCACAGGAGTTTACTTCACGTCTTCCATGGTAAATCTCCTTTAAGAATAGTGGGACCATTCCAGGTTTTGTGGGGATGGATCGCCACTCACTTCAGGACTTACAATGTACAGAATGGATTACAAATTCCTGGAAGCTCTTTCAGACCGTCAGTGCAAGCATTCTCTGGAATTGCTCCATTAGATGTCAATGGTTATGACATAAAAGTAAGACTAAGCATGTATAAGGAATTCAACTTCTTTCCTTATGGAAGTCCGCCATCTGGGCGGTTTGTTGATGATGGGAAATCCCCTTTGGATTTGAGGGCATACATGCTAGCTTGCTGGGATGGCGTGTTAGTAGCCAGGATTGATGGAGAAATCATATGCGAGGCCTATGCTCCCTATAGATTTGCACGCCAATTCAAATGTTTGCAACAGATTGTTGTATCCCCTCCAGTACATGTCAGGTTAGAGCAACATCTGATGGTTGCTCGACAACTATGGTTGCTGACATCAAGAGAGAAGACTGGGGCAGTATTTGATCTACCAGTTGAAAAAGCGGCACATTATCTGACTACATTTTATGCTGAACACTGGATAGCATCATACCCTAAAGTAATATTGAATCACCCTGTATATCAAGTGGGAAAGAGGAAGAGGACTGTAGAGAAAGAAACTCTTCCTCATGAAGGTGATGCTTCTCCTCCTGAAATAGGTTCAACAGACTCCTCCTCTAGAACTGATTCCTCGGATTATCATGATGGGGATGATGAGGCACAACCGGCAGCAAAGCGGTTTCGTGCCCGATATAATCCTCCGGCCAGAGTTAAAAGACCCACTCCATCAGCTCCTGGTGAGTTATTTTATTGTAATAACTTCAATCACTGCTACTTTATAAAGTAATAATTCTCACTTTCTTATTCTCTATCTGTAGTTGCAGGAGTCGGGAAGAAATTAAAATCAAAAATTGTAGGACCTTCTTCACAGCCTTTATATCTAAGACCAGAGGCTGTTCAGCTATGGCAGAGCTTATACTGTGATACTGAGACCGCCTGGCTAGATTTGTGTGAGGGCCTACAACTTCCTGGGATAGGATATCTTCTAGCTTCTAAAGACCTTCAATACGGAGATAACCCCAATTAAGTGCGAGCTTACATCAGAGAGCTGGAAATTCTCATATATGCCACTGATAATTCGGTTCCTATCACCAGGCGGGTGAAGGAAATGATTGATCGTGGCACCACTGAGGGGGCTGGTGGTTCTGGAGATGAGGAGTGGCAAGAGTACGTGGCTCCTGAAGATGTAAGTTTTCTTTCCTTATTTTCTTTGCAACTTGATTTCAGTTGAAGCTTTGTTACTTAAGGAAGTTATTTTCTTCATCTTGCAGCTTGCAAAGAAAGGGACCGGGGTTCCTTCTCCACAATATAGCCCTGGTGGTACCGCTGTTGGGGCTGCTGCTGATTCTCCTCGCGAACCAGGCGAGATATCTCCAGGCCAGCAGGCCATGAATGAGGCACTGGACATAGCCTTTCATTCGCCAATCCAAGTGCCAATAAAGGAGACAACTGAAACTCCAAAAAAACAAAAGAATCCAAGGAAACGAAGGAGGAAATCCTTAGCTAAACGTTTCATTAGCAGTGGTAAGTCCTTCGAACAATCATGAGTTTATACCCATAATTATATGGTTACTCATATTTCTGAGGATTGCAGGGGCTTCTTCAATTTCCCCCTTGAGGGAAGGGACTGATCCTTCTTCAAAGGTCGTGGAGGGTGCTGTAGAACAACCACAGACTCAAGCTAACTTGGTTGCTCCTAGAGAAGAGCTACCATCCATTCCCAGTATCCCTCCCACTACTGAAGATGTTGTCCAGGGTCAGGGGTTGCAGGACATAAGTCAGCAAGAAGACGTAGCAAATGCTCCCACTGGTGAGACTAACCAAGATTCTGAAGTATCATTAGATGAAATGATGAATCAAGGAATGACTTTTGAAGAATTTTATGATCATGCTAGATTGTCATGTGATTTAGAAGACCTTGGGCGTGAGTGTTACCCTTTGCCCAAATTTTTCTTTTAAAAACAAAACATATTTCTAATCATGATGTAAAATAATATGCAGCTTCTTCCGTAGAAGCTGCTGAACTGCCAATGCCCGAAGAGGGTGTGGACACTGATGTCAACCCTATCATTGCAGAAACATTATCTCAAGTAGAGCTAAATCCAATAAACTCTCCTGAGACCCATCTTGAAAATCCTGTTGAAAACGGGAAAGATGGGGAGAAGTCTTCTCATGTTGCTGAACCACCATTGGGTAAGGGATAACAATATTTGTGATTGTGCTTTATTTGCAAGACAATCCATTCTTTTGTTATCCTTTAAGATTCAACTAAAATCTTTCAATTGATCATGTAGGGCCATCAACTGTAATGGCTAGATCCGGAGATGAGGCTTCAGCCTCTGCCCCAACGGGAATTGAAAGTGAAGAAGCCCAAGTCAGAGGGGAAAGAGCAGGACAAGGCACCTCCCTAAGTGCACTAATTCCAGATTACATACCCCCTTCTGATGAAGATGTTGAATCAGATCCAGAGATGCTCAAAGCGTTCAGCTTTTCACGACGTAAGGCATGGAACAACATATGGAACATCATATCGGGGGTGCCTTTAGAAGAGCTACCATCAAAAATTTCCCGATTGTCATCCCAATTTGTTATAATGGGACTTGGTGGTTTTGGGTATGAAAAGATCCATGCTGCGGTGAAACAGATTATTTTCAGGAGGGAGCAAATGCAGACAAGTCGCGAAGATTTGACCAGAGTGAAATTGTCAGTCAACATAGGCGAATTTGAGGCTGTGATATCCCAGGCTGAAGCTGATTATGCTGTCAAGATGAAGGATCTGAAGCAAAAAATCAAAGAAAAGGTCGTCCAGCAGGTGCAACTCCAGCAACAGTTAGATGCTGTTACTGGGGAACTTGATCAGCTTAATAAATCATTGGATGAAACTCATATGAATGGCATAAAAGCCATTGCAGATGCTAAGAAGGCACTTCAGCAAGCTAAAAAGAGTGAAGCTGGTCAAGTGCACGAGCTTCAAGTAACGGTTGATAAGGCTCAGGATGCTATACATCAAATGAAGACTTATGTTGACAATCTTCTGTAATTCTTGAAAAAGAGAAGAGATTACAGTCTGTGGATGTCCTTCTAACTCTTGTGTATCAATGAAAAACACTTTTGTCTTCAATCATTTGTACTTGCATTCTTCCATTACCTGCTTCAAATTTACTTAAGCCAATGGGCTTAGTAAGCATAGTTTGATTTTTACTAGGATTATTACAAATAACCCTACAAACTTTGAACCTTTTAACTGCTCAATATTACCTAAATCATACAAAAAATGTATATTTAGTGAGCTGGAACTTGACTTTTATTCATAGTTCCTTTGTCTTTTGTGTGGGCAGTTTAAATTCATGCACGCCGGACATAAAGTGGCTAATGTTTAAGGTCGAAATAGCTTTGACCGAAAATGGATTAAAATGGATTCAATTCCTTGACAATTTATCTGAAAACATATTTACCATACTCAAGTATGAGGGAAAAATGTAAACTATGGCTTAAGAATATTTGAATCTGAGGAATGATATGAAAAAGAGCTAAAAGGCATTAGAAGAAGTAGTTTCCAAGAATGAAGTTACTATTATTTAACAAAACCCGTTAGGGGGTTGAAATATGCAGGGCCACCTATGGGCATTGGCTGCATAGTCAAATAAAATAGCATCTTTTGGCTGACAAGTCTGTTATGTGGACTGTTTATGCAAGGCCACCTATGGGCACGTGATGCATAGTCAGGCAAAAGAACTCCTAGAAATTTACTTTCCTAGTGCTAAAAGCTAGTGAAAGTTTATGGAGATTCAAATTTTCTAAAGCATAGAGTTTGTTGTATGGAAAGAGGTACTTGAATATAGAGAAAATATTTCCAAACAAGAATATCGAAGAACTGGATGAATATCACTCCTACGAAGGTCTGACCCAAACGTAGGGAAGAAGAATAAACCATAGACTTGAATACTTTCAGATCATGAAAAATGATATGGAAAAAAAACGTTAAGGATGGCTATTTTTGCGGATCCTTACATACTGTCGTTTAAGACAAATAAGGACAAAAGAGGCATTCTTCCCAAGAATGAAGTTACTATTATTTAACAAACCCGTTAGGGGGTTGAAAACATGCAGGGCCACCTATGGGCATTGGCTGCATGGTCAAATAAATAGCATCTCTTGGCTGACAAGTCTGTTATGTGGACTGTTTATGCAAGGCCACCTATGGGCACGTGCTGCATAGTCAGGCAAAAGAATTCTCAGAAGTTTGACATTTTTGTGACTATAAGTCATGAAAAGGGTTATGAAGATCTGAAAATATTTAAGGTTAGGATTATAATACATAAAGATGGGTATTTTCCAATGTATATAGAGATACATAGGTCAATGAAAACCATAATCATGTTGTGGCTGGGTCCTGAATTGAAACTTGGACTTCACTACGTATCTCATAAGAATGAGAATCAAGCCATACGTAGTTCTTGAAATGCAGTTTAATGTCGTGCAGGACGAAAGTATGAGTAATCTTAGTTTAGGGTCATAGAATTCGGACCATAATAATGAATACACAGTGTGTGTTTTCATGAGGACTTTTCAGCCAAGGGACTGAAAGTGAAATTTGGGGTTAGGCCCAAAAGACTTGGGACTGGATTCGAGGGACACTCGAATGTTCCTACGTATCCCATAAGGATGGGAATCAAGTCCACGTAGTTCTAGATATACTCTTTGTACAAATTTGGTTCGTACATGTGAAGGGTGAAAGGGGACTTTAGTGCAATGATGGTTTTAACCTAAGATAAAAAGTTTAGGCATTACCATGTATGTACGTAGTCTTTTAAAAATGAAAACCATGATTGAAAAAGAATCAATGTTAATAATGGTTCCTTCTCAAATGAGGAAATCAAAGAATATTGTAGTTTATTGTCGTACCGGACAAAAGTGTTGTATAGTTTAACGTCATATAACAAGGACGAAAGTGAATCAATGTAAAGATATTGATTCCAGGGGTGGTTTCACAAATCATCATCATATGAGATGGTGGTGAACCAATGTGAAGAGATTGTTTTTGGGCTTGAACCTTTGGGAGGTTGCCTACATACCCAGCCTGGAGGGCAAGGATCAAAGTCCGTGTAGTTCAATTAAAGAATGAATTAATGACCAAGTTGTTCTTGTGGACAATGATCTAAAAAAAATGTTGTTGGGAATTACACATGGTTAGTGGCCCAAAGGGAGTGTTATGGTTGATGTTCGCTCTAAGCTCACGTGAGTCATACTCGGTGTGAGAAACAAGAGGTAATAACAACCTTAATGATGCACAGTTTAATGTCATGTAGGACATATCAAGGACTTTCTGTACAGTTTAGCGTCATGTAGTTAGGACGATGGGGACAATACAGTTTAACGTCATATTGGACGAAAGGGGGATTGTGCAGTTTTAATGTCATGCTGGACTTTTGATGATTATATAGTTTAACGTCTTTCCGGACGTGAGGGACTTTTATACAGTTTAGCGTCATGTAGTTAGGACGTCACAGTTTAACGTCTTGCTGGACATATATGCAAATAGTTTATGGTCATATACATGGACCAGGGATGATGCAGTTTAAAGTCATACGGGACCATTGCTGTATAGTTTAACGTCACATAGCAAGGACGAACTGGTGCTGTACAGTTTAAAGTCATGTAGCTAGGACTAAGGTGAACCAATATGACAGTTTAACGTCATGTTGGATGATAAGGGAACTGACACATTTTAACGTCATGTTGGATGATGAAAGTGCCACACAGTTTAATGTCATGTTTCTAGGACACAATATAGTTTAATGTCATCTCGGACAAAATATAGGAACTTCTATACAGTTTATTGTCATGTAGGACAAAATTAGGGACTATGCAGTTTAAAGTCTTGCAGTTAGGACTATTGGTGCTGCACAGTTTAGTGTCATGTTGCAGGGACATAAGTGCGAATAGTTTAAGGTCATATGCATGGACCGTACAGTTTATCGTCATGCTGGACGTATTATAGTTTAATGTCATCTCGGACAGAAGTGTGACACAGTTTAATGTCATGTTGGACGAAGTTGTAGTTTAAGGTCATACTGGACCATTGCTGTATGAACCAAATGTAAGAGTCTTGGTTCTGGGAACAATATTTTGTGTTTATACAAAATACTTCTTCAGAAATCTGGCATTAGTTGGAGTCGTGATGTGTTCTCCATCCATTGAAATCAGAGAATACGCTCCATTGGAGTAGACCTTATGTATTGAATAAGGTCCTTCCCATTTTGGTTCAAGCTTGGGAGGCTTCTTTCCTGGTATCATTGGTGTTCTGGGAACCAATACCAATTCTCCCTGAATGAATGAACGAAGACGAACTTTTTTGTTAAAAGCTCGTGCTATCCGATTCTGATAGATTTCCAAATGGTGCAAAGTGCACAATCTCTTCTCATCTAACTGTTCCAATTCATTCAAACGCTTTTGGGATTGCTCATCTGTTGATAACTGATCACAAATGGCTATTCTGAGTGAGGGCAATTGAACTTCAATTGGCAAGACTGCTTCTGTTCCATATACCAATGAATATGGAGTAGACCGCGTTGCATTGCGAGTGGTAGTCCGATAAGCCCATAAAGCATGATAGAGTTTATCAGGCCATGACCTCTTATCTTTATCCACCATCTTTTGCAGTATATTTGAAAGAGTCTTGTTGAAGGCCTCTATCTGGCCATTAGCCGCTGCATGATATCGAGATGAATGGTTGGACTTAATGTTGTATTCTTGATACAATCTCTTTACCTCAGAAGAACAGAAGTTGGTGCCGTTGTCTGTCAATATGGTATGAGGGACACCAAATCTAGTAATGATGTTAGACTTGATGAAGCTAACAATGCATTTAGAACTGACTTCTTTGAGAGGTACTGCCTCTGCCCATTTGGAAAAGAAATCAGTAGCAGTAAGAATGTACTTAAACTTCTTGGCCGTAGCTGAAGGGTAAGGTCCCACCACATCCATTCCCCATGTGGAAAATGGCCATGAGTATTTAGCTGTATGAAGCAACTCTGGAGGTTGATGAATGAAGTTGGAATATACTTGGCATGAATGACACTTCTTTGTGAAATTAACACAATCTTGTATCATTGAAGGCCAGAAGTATCCAAGCCTTCGAATTTGATCAGACAATCTTTGTCCGGACTGGTGGGCACCACAGACTCCTGCATGCACTTCTTTTATGACAGCCATTGTCTCTTCACCATCAATACATCTAAAGAGAACTCCATCAAAACCACGTTTGTAGAGAATTTTCTCGAGGTGGTTTGGACCATCATAAAGAGTAAAATTGACTACACGTCGCCGAATTTGTTCTCTCACGGCTCTATCAGGTGGAAGTGTTCCATTTTGAAGGTATTCCCTGATAGGTGACATCCATCCTGTAGTATGACCATATGGTTCAGGAATGGGACTAATTTCATTAATTTCTTCTGTTCTGACTTGAACATAAGGTGAAATTGCACGACGGTGGGCAATACCGATGGTTGTCTCGTCCCGATTTGGATCTGCTAAAGCTGTGGCTATATTAGCCAGTGCATCAGCTTGAGCATTTTGTGATCTTGGGACATAAGAAAATGTCGGTTCTGAAGGGAATTCCGACATTAACTCTCTGACGTAATCATACAAAGGGATTAATTCTTCTTTTCTGATGGCATAATCCCCATTGATTTGTTTGATTACCAGGTCTGAATCACCTTTCACCTTTAAGTGATTCACTTGTGCTTGAAGCGCTAACTCCAAGCCTGCAATGAGAGCTTGGTATTCAGCTTCATTATTGGTACCACCTTCCCACAACAAAAAGCAATAAGGTAACACTGCCTTATCTGGAGAAATGAGCACAATTCCTAAACCAACTTTGTTGAATTTAGGATTTTCCATTTTTTTCCCTGTTGGACTTCTAGAAGCACCATCAAAATACATTTCCCATGTTTGAGGACTCTCTTGAATAGAAAAAACTTCCTCATCAGGGAGTTCGATATCTGAATACGTGTCTTCCACTAAAGGGTGTTCAGCCAGGAAATCAGCCAGAGCTTGGCCCTTAATTGCCTTTTGAGACACATACTGGATGTCGAACTGCTGTAGAATAACCGCCCACCTTGCCAGACGTCCTGTAAGCATTGGACGACTAAGGATGAATTTGAGTGGATTATTACGAGATACCAATTGGACCTCGTGATGTTGCAAGTAGTGTCTCAGTTTCTGAACTGCAAAGATTAATGCTAGGCAGCATTTTTCAATACTCGAATACCGGGTTTCTGCTTCAAGCATAGTTCTACTGAGATAGTAGAGACTATTTTCATTCCCAGCATCATTCTTTTGAGCGAGAAAGGCACCCAATGATCGCTCTAAAGCTGTCACATAGAGGATAAGAGGCCTACCCTCAACAGGTGGCATGAGTACTGGTGGAATTAAGAGGTATTTCTTGAGAACATCAAATGCTTCTTGACATTCTTCAGTCCACTGGTAAGTGACTCCTTTTTTCAATAATTTGGTAAAAGGTAAACTTTTGCCTGCCAAATTGGCGATGAAACGCCGAATATAGGCTAAGTGTCCTTGAAGTCCTCTTAATTCTTTCAAATTCTGAGGAGGTGACATACCAAGGATTGATTTGGTCTTCTCAGGATCGACTTCAATACCACGATGGCGTACAACAAAGCCGAGGAATTTTCCTGAGGTTACCCCAAAAGCACATTTTAATGGATTCATCTTCAAATTATGTTGTCGAAGCTTGTGGAATATGACTTCCAAATCAGCCAAGTGATCAAAACGTTGTTTGGATTTAACCACCAGATCATCTACATAGCATTCAACAAATTTCCCTAGAAAAGGTTTGAAGATACAATGCATGGCGCGTTGATATGTTGCACCTACATTCTTTAAACCAAAGGGCATCACCCGGTAACAAAACACACCTTGAGGAGCTCTGAAGGCTGTATATTCCTCATCTTCTGGGGCCATTCGGATCTGATTATATCCAGAATATCCATCCATGAAAGAAAGTACTTCATAGCCAGTCGTCGCATCAATTAAGAGTTCTGTAATCGGAACTGGAAAATCATCTTTGGGACAATACCGATTAAGATCTCTGAAATCGATGCAAACCCTAATTTGTCCGTTCTTCTTATTTACAGGGACAATATTAGCCAACCACTTGGGATATTGAACTTCTCTGACGAAGTTAGCTTTGATAAGCTTATCCACTTCAGCCTCGATTTTGGAAGCATAGATTGGGTGTGTTCTTCTCGCGGCTTGCTTGAATCCTTGATGTTCTTTTGGCAAACCCAAATGATGGGTGGCAACATCAGGATCAAGGCCAGGCATCTCTGTATAATTCCAAGAAAAAATATCTTTATTTTTCTTTAGAAAAGAAATATACATCTCTTGTTCTTCAAGGGTCATGGCTGCACTAATTAAAGTGGGGCGTGGATCTTTCTCTGTACCCAGATTTACTTCTCTGAGTTCATCCACAGTGGTAGAGATACCTTCTTCAAATGTTGGAGGAGCATCTCTAAGATCTTCCTCTTCCTCTTCATCATGTGTTATTTCTTCCGTTTCTACTTGCAAAGTAGATGAAAAAACGAAATTCTCATGATCATAAGAGATGTCAAAATTTTCACATTTTGAAGAAGGAGCTTCCATTTCCGACCCTATTGATGAAAAAGGGTCTTCTTTGGGAAATAAAGAGGAGATGATGGATTGAGAATCGACATCAACATTCACCTCTGGTGTTGCTATAACTTCTTCTGGCCTGATTAGCGAAGTATAGACTTGTTGGATTTCAGCAGACGAAATGAAAACGTCACCACTTATGCTTTCATCACTGCTTGGTAAGTTACCAATTTCTCCCATGTTGTCTGGCTCGATTGCCGTAATTGACATTATGGATCTTTCCATAAGAGTATTTTGATTTGGGCCTATTTTTTCAATTTGACTGATAGGTAACACATAATCTGTACTCACATGTGAAAATGGATTTATTGGAATTTTTTCCAAACCATACGGAGCATTAACTTTGGTAATTTCCTTCATTGTAGATTTTTCTCTTCCCTTCATGTGATAAAATTCCGCCTCAATGTATTGAGACTCACATGTTTTGAACGGGGCCTTATCACCATACAATGTTCCAACTTGACCATCGAAACAGTATTTGAGACATTGATGGTATGATGACGGAATAGCTGCATGCTGATGTAACCAGGGTCTTCCAAGCAAGATATTGAAAGCTGAGTCTTGATCAACAATCATGAAATCTGAATTGGAAACAAGATCTCCAAACTGAGTTCTGAGCGTAACTTCTCCCAGTGGTTCTTGTTCATTTTTATCATATCCTTGCAACATCATGGTAGAAGGAGATAAATCAGATTCCGTGAGGCCCAATCGACGAAGTGTGCGAATGGGCATGAGGTTGACTCCTGAACCATTGTCAATAAAAGCTCTTCGAACATCTATACCATTGACTTTGCCAGATAGGTACAAAGGTTTTATGTGCCCATGCACAACATCATCTTCATCTTTATCAGTAAAATATATCACTGCATGACATTCTGCAAGATTATTCTCTATGTGATAAATTTCAGCTGCAGCAATTTCAGCTTCAAATTCCTGAGGACTTGACAAAGCTTCGATGAGTGCTTTTCGAAGATCTCTTGATAGATTCAAAGCATCCAAAATTGATAATTTGGCTGGTACTTGGGCCAAGTGTTTCAATATATCATACTTTTGATCTAGAGGCCTGCGTTTCCCAATAGGAATATGTGATTTAACAGGTACCTTGGAAGCAGATGCTTTGGAAGCTGATGCATCTTGTATTGAAGTTGGCAACATCTTTGGTTTTGGAAAATTAGACTGATTAGATCCATTTACTTGCTGAGATAAAGAAGATGGAACCTTTAATCGGTCTTCCAAAATAACTGTGTCGAAGTTGAGTTGGCCATTTGCAGAAGAACTTGCTTGTTCTTTTTGAGCTCGCTGAAGGGCTCTACCATGAGTTTCTGCTGCATATACAGTGCTAGCAGGGGTAGAATTAGAGTAGTGGCTACGGAAAGATCCACGTCTTCCCCTATATCCTGAACCTCTAGAACTTCCTCGGGTTCCCTTATTTGATACAGGGAATTCAGGCTCATCAAGACTGGAATATGAATCTGTTAATTGAATCATATTAACAGAACCAAAGATTAACTCTTCGTCTGATAAAGACTCTGCCTGGTTAGCCTGTTTAGGCTGTGCCGTTTGGTGGGATGGTGCCCGTGGCTTTGAAGTAGATGGCATGAAATCTGCCAGAGTCAAAGACAATTTAGGCTTTGATACATACTCATCTTCTCCTGATTCCTCTTTCTTCTTTGAATTGCGCTGCCCTTTTGAGGATTTATCCTTTGATGGAGGCTTTACTGCAGCTTTTGTAGGAGACACAATTGGCTTCTTCAATTGTGTTCGCAAAATGGAATGGGTCCGATTGATTGTCTTTCTGACCATCCAATCATCATATTTTTTCGCAGTTTTGCTTTTGACTTCCTGCCACTCGCCTCCTTCTTCTGGATCTGTAGCGGTAATACACGCTACATGAGCTGAAGAACCCTTCAATTTGACTTGTCCCAAGTCGACCATCTTTTGTAGGAGGTCTTTAAAGACAAAACACTCCTGGATGGGATGTCCCAACATTTGATGAAAGGGAAAATAATTGGGACGGTCTTCATCTCCTTCCTTGTTTGGTCTCTTCGGCACTGGTAATTGAACCAAATTATTTTCCAGAGCTGAAATGAAGTAACCAGGAACTTGATCACTTCGGAAAGAGTATGTTTTACTCTTCATATCCTCAAATTGTTTTTGTCGTTGATCTTTTTGATCATTTGGACGAAACAGCCTTTGTTGTTGGTGTTCAGGAGGTGGAGCTCTTCGAGAAGATGAAGGTTTTGAAGTAGAAATAGGTACAGGTGCCTGTTTAAGCATAACTGTAGCAGTTTCTGCTTTACCCATTCTTCTTCCTGGAGCTGATGGAATTACACGAGATTTAACCTTAGCCTGCATAAGGGAATCTTCAATCTGTTGAGCGATTGAAGTAAGGTCTCGAAACCCTCCTGTGTATTTCACAGGGATCAATGGCGTACGTAATTCGTCACGCAAATTTTCCACACAGATTGGCAACAATTCCTCCTGAGGGAGTGATAAAATCAAGGAATACGTTAATCCCTTCCAACGAGCAATGAAATCAGAGACTCTTTCATTCTCCCTTTGCTTTCAGTTTGTAAGATCGAAAACTGTCGTTTTTGGCAAAGTTGAGCTGAACTAAAGAAGGAATTTTTGACGAAGATCCTCCCATCTGATGACTGACCGGGATTGCAAGCTTGTATACCAGACAAAAGCTGGTCCTTGCAAGGTTCGCACGAAGCATCTGAGTTTCACTGCTTCTTGTTGCTCTGGAGTTCCCATCATAGGATCACAACAAGACACGTAATGCGTCAAATGTTGTTCAGGGTCACCTGATCCATTGAAAGTAGGGAAAATAGGGTTTCCAAAACTGGATGGAGGAGAAATTGAATCTACCCATTCAGGGTAAACTTTCTTTTCAGGTTGAACTTGCGCCCGTTTCCCTTCCATAGTTTCTAACCGAGCTGTTAATGACTCAATAGTAGTTATTAACTTTTGAGAAACGTCAGGTTGAACTTGGTTTTGGGTAGGTGCAATGAATGGAGCTTGGACAGACGTGGTGGTTGGTGCTGCAACTGATGGTAGTGCTGCCAACCGTTGTTGCGTTTGACCCGTAGGATTAGACCTCTGTGGGTGTACTGATAAAGGAGGATATTCCTGATCCATCTCAGTAGTTACAACAAATTCCTTCGACTGTCGGACTTCAGCATTCTTAAGAAGAAGACTACTCTGAAGTAGTTCTGCATTCAACCTTTTTAATTCTTTCATCTCTTCCTCCTGTTGTGCAAACCTTTGCTCTAATGAGAGCGATTGACCTCCTTCAGAGGAAGGGTGAGAAGTAACCTGATTCTTTCCTTTCCCCTTATTGGATCCTTTTCGGAGAGGGGGAAGTGGGTTACTTGAAGGAATACCCATATTTTGGGTAAGCCTTTGATTACGTGTGCGCACACCTTCTTCATTTAGGTCTGTGTGCGCAACTTCTTGAGCAGGAACCTCTTCGTCTGATCCCTCTGATTGAGCCTCATCTGGTGAATCAGCAGCAACGGCAGTGATGTCATTAATGGATGCATATTGCATGGAATCCTTTCTATCAGCATTTCTGTGATATTGTCTTCTTCCATGTCCATGATGAAACATGGAATTCCGTTGACTTGATCCCTCAGGAATTTCCTTGTGAACCGTCACTTGGAGAGAATCTCCTGATAGCTTGGCTCTTCGTTCCTCTTGAGGCTTCTTCCCTAATCGAGAGAATACTGACTTTCTCTGAGGGAGGGATTGAGGATTTGAAAAAGTCCGCAGTCTGGTGGACTGGGGATGTTCCTGCTGCTTCCGCCCAACTCCTCGAATCTCATTTGTTGACTCTGAGGGTTGGGTTAGAGAAGTCCCCAGTCTGGCAAGCTGGGGTGTCTCTTGACATGCTATGTCTGAGATCTTCTTGAAATCTCTTTTGATCTTGCGAATCTTAGTTCGGAAGTTAGCTGGATGCATTAACCTGTATCCACTTTTATCACCTGGTTCAACAGACCGTTGGATGATTTCCGAAACTTCTGTCATTTGATGACGTGTTTGCTCCAGACGAGAGGCTTGTGCAATATTCTCGCCTGCTTGGTGTAGGAGCAATTCAACAACCTGTTCTCTATATACTTGATTTTGAGAGGAACTAGTTGAAGCTTGATCTCGAGCAAGATTTTGATTATGAACAAAGCCCATTGACTGTGGCCGGCCATGGGCAATAACATTGTATGAGACCATTTTCGGCGGGCTTTGCTGACCGGAAAGCACTGTGAAATGTAGTGCTCCGTGAACACCCCATCCTCTGATATGAACATTAGATGGAGCATTGGAAATTAACTGACGCAATCTTCTTAATGCGCCAAGGCATGAACGTTGAAGGGTTCTCTGTTGCTTTTCAGCCTTCGGATACCGAGAGACTGATAGAGATGCCAAATCAATCTGGCGTTGTAACCCTTCTATTATCTTAAGATGATTTTCATATTCATCGTAAGATAATACCTTCTTCTTTAATTGACAAAGAGTTTTCCATATGTTGAGACGAATATCATGGATTCCATCATCCGTCAACATCTTTGGAATGTCATACTGTGAATCAGCCAAAGGCCAAAACATGACTGGTACTTCACCTTTTGCCAGTTTTTTCCTCATGTTCAGCATTTCCTCTTTATCATTAAATGAAGATTCTTCTACCTGTTTGGACCAGAGTTGGTGTTTCCTTGTTGCTTCATCGAATTCAACAAGATTGGTAGAGGAATCACTATTCATGCTGGAAGATGAATGACCCAGGGAAGGTTCGGAGAATAACCTGAACCCCAAGCTATCTTCTGATGGAGAAAGAGTTTCACCTACCGATAGTAAAACTTCATACATGACTGGTTTTACGTTTGCAAGTGCCTCGAGATAGGAGGGCTTTCTCGTCACTACATTGCCTTCTGAAGAATTTTCGAGACAATGTGAATCACTACTGCGGAGAGGACTTTCGCAGCGAAGTTCATCACCATGAGGAGGACCTTCATGATGGGTTACAGCAAAAGATGAAATCTCTTGCTCCTTGGCCTTCTGACCACACAGAGGGTTCCTGTGGCTCTCATCTGAAGAAGAAACTTCAAGATCGACCGAATTTTCATGAAGCAAGTCTTCATGAGGAAGTGTCTGTTGAAGAGCTTCGGGATTAATTTTCCTGTTATTGGGTACTGAGGGAGTAGAATCTTGAATTTCGACAGATAAATGTCTGAGGGCTTCAAGAACTCCAGCATCGAGCAAGGCCTTGTTGCAGATTGGCCTTTGATCTCCTGACTGTGCTGGGCGGATCTTTTTCTTAGATGCCTTCTTACTCGCTTTAGAAACCACTTGATGACGAAAGTGATTGCTCTGAGCAGGTGTATGTGCCTGATCAGGAAAGATGGTCAGGTTAGGCTGACGATCATCGCTCAAATCAGGTGTATGTGTCTGACTTGGTTGTCTGTATGATATGGGGGAGTAGGCCCCACAACCCTCTTGGACTGGAACAGATGTGTGTGTCTGTTCCGAAGTGAATTGTTGATGTGTCACTCCATTGCTAGGGATAGATTTATGTGTCTGTCCCTGAGATGATGTTGAAGCTGTTATGATATCCTGGAAAGCATCCAGAATATGAGCAGGAATTTGCTTCTGCTCTTTCACCATTGACAAAATATGTTTGGTGACTTCAGCCGCCGGAACGGGGATATACGTCCATTCCGGGCTTGGAGTAGGTGTATGTGCCTACTCCTGTCCTCCTTTTCCTGTCAGTGAATCCTGACAGTACTCAAGTGTGGAGGCAGAGAGTTTAGTCTGCCTCGTGTTTGTCGTCGGGGCTTTCCGACTGACTTCTCTGTGCGCTACCAAACGAGACTGTTGGTAGGATTGATTAGTATTAGCAGGTGTATGTGCCTGCTGATTACACTTCGCCAAACGCGGTTGACGAGATCCATCATATGTAGTCAGACGAGTCTGCTGACTAACTGCTGATGTATAAGCAGGTGTATGTTCCTTCCTATGGTACTCCACCGGAATTGCCTGGCGGGATTGGCTTGATGCTGCCAGACGAGTCTGCTGGACAGCGGGATTAAAACGGACAGGTGTGTATGCCTGCTCGTTATTTGCCACCAAGTTAGGTTGGTGGACTTCTCCGGAGATGGCAGGGATGACAACCTGCCTATTGTTAACCGGATTCCGTCTCTGGCGGTTCATCTTGCCTGCTCGGGTTCGAGGAACCTGAGCTGAATGCCTAGAGTCGGTACCCTCATCATGTTGAGGGTGCACTACCGCACGAGTCTGGCGGCGATTGTTGATGGGAGCCCTTGAGAAGGACTCCTGTCTCTTTGAATTAAGGTCCTGCGGGACCTGCTCATTCACTTCCTCAGAATAAGGGAGTGAATGGAAATTGCGTTCCGGGGATAACGACCCGAAACGGTTGGAGACGGTAGTCAGCACCGTCTGCTTCTTGATTGCTGGTCACCGTTGTCCGGACAACCAGGTAGAATTGTTAACTTGGAGGGCTTGACGAGCGGCCTCCAGAGTTGGGATAGTACCGTTACGACGGTACTCCTTAACCAGTGCATTAGAAACACAGCGTTGAAGACGCTGAGTTGGTGATGTCATCCTCAGAGCGGATGACGTTCCAGCAGGAGTAGCAGCATTGGTTTTCACAGCAGCAGACCTCACAGTAGAGGTGTTCCCAGCAGCAGTATTCATAGGGGTGAATTTAAGGAAAGCCATTTTTGTAGAAGATCTTGAAAAAAGAGTGCCTGTTCCATGTAACAGACATAATCAAGATGAATCTGGCTACTGCATCTTTTGGATGATCATATGTCAATGATTGCCTTGTTGGCCCAAAGGGCCTAACAGATAAGAAGAACATCACTTTAACTTGGTTAAGGATTCACGTCGGGTTCACCATTTTTTGTTTCGCACGGAATCTGGGGATGACCTCCTGGACGGGAGATTCAAACGTTCCGATCGGTTTCTAACGGGTTTGTTCGTAGAACCGGAAACATCCAATGATTCCACATCCGTTTGGACCTACTTTCCAAAGGCAGGCACTCATTAGCTTGTGGGCTAATGAGGCTTAGGAATTTGCATTGGTCGAGAGGATGGGAGGTCGGACTCATCACACCTTTTTGAGGGGAATTATTGTCTACTCCGGGACTCTCTTTATAGATTTAAGTTAAGTTCGTGAATCCTTATTACATTACCAAGTATAAAATGAGCTTTCCTTTAGTTTTAACAATCAATGATTAAATATGCAAGAAATTTAGAGAATCTTTTATATGTATTCGAGGTTCTTCATCAATATGGAATCATCTATATTTGTTTAGAGATTCTTGGTCAATGGTATCCTTCAAAACATTTATATAAAAGTCTCTTGGTCATTTTGATGACCATGCTGGTTTTAAAGCCACTCAGTGGGGCACTTGAAGTTTATCGTCATTCAGAAGGACAGAGATTATCTCAATGTTGGGATCGAACCCATAAATGGGCTACCTACGTATCCTTTGTTTTAAAAAAGGAATCAGAACCCACGTAGTTCGAGTTATGGGGTATGATGTTTATGATTGATGGCTCAAAGATGAATGTCATAATTACTTTTACACTCTAAGCTCACGTGAGTCATGCTCGGTGTGAGAAACAAGAGGTATTGGTAAAATTTAGACAATTGTGCCATGAAAGATGCAATCATAAGAATTTGTTTGGGGCTTATGTATGGATGACTGCCCAGATAGATGAAGGTTTAGGATTTACTTTTAGGGAGAAAATCCAAGAACAGGGTCCACAAAGTTATATGTGCTTCATGGAGATTTGAATACTCTAATCTTGGGGATTACTCCTAAGGAGGATGCCCAAGTTAGGAGGGGACTTATGATTGGGTTTTATTCCTGAAAAGGAAACCCAAATCAAAGGTAATTTATGACTGGTTAAGAGAAATTTTAAGAGACTTGGGGCTTACTCCTAAGAAGGATGCCCAAGATTTATGACTAGGACTTATTCCTGAGAAGGAAGCCTAGGTTAGGGGACTTGGGGCTTACTCCTGAAAAAGGAAGCCCAAGGTTATGATTGAGTCTTATTCCTGAAAAGGAGACCCAGGTTAAGGATTAAGGTTTGGGGCTTACTCCTGAAGAGGATGCCCAAGATTAAAGGACTTGATTGGGGCTTATTCTTAAGAAAGATGCCCAGATCAAAGGTTTTTTATAACTGGGGATTATTCCTGAAAAGGAGACCAAGGTTAAGATTCTCTCATCTTAAAGGATGAGGTTGAATGAATGAACTCGCAATCTTTGGTGACATAAAGATGTTTAAATCACTAGGTTTTGAGAGATATTTCACAGAATTCCTTTCAGATAAGGATGTCAAATCAAGAAATCATGCCATAAATGGCTTTGAAGAGTATCTTGAAGACTGAATCTTGAATAGGAAGGGTGAAATGGCTTAAGAGGGGTAAAAATGGGCAAGATGGGCACCCAAAAAGATAGGGGCGCGCAAGTCTTGAAAGGCGCGCAAGTCCTGCGGCGGCGCGCAAGTATTGGTCGCGCAAGTATACTTGCGCGACATTAGGGGTACTTGCGCGATTTTCAACCAGTATTGAAATGCTTGAGCGACTCTTTATTAAACCCTTTACCATCCTCTTGAGGTTCTTCCAGAAGATGGACGCGCAAGTTATATTGAAGGAATTAAGTAGTCGCGCAAGTGTTTGATAAGTTTCAACACTTAGGCCTTCCTTTTTCTCTTTAGATCTTCCGTTCTAGGTAAGAAATTACCTTAGAAGTGTTCCGGAAGCTTTGAGAAGAGACTTGGGCGTCGGGAGCTTCAATTTGAGTTTCTGGAAAAAGATCCTCTCGAATGGGGGGCCCACAGGGTCTATTTATAGGCAAAAGAAGACCCCGGGCGGTTACTGGGCGGTTACCAGGCGGTTACCACATCTGTCGCGCAAGTCCCTTGCACGAACATGAGGAGTCGCGCAAGTATTGAGGCGGCGCGCAAGTGTACTTGCGCGACCAAGAGGGAACTTGCGCGATACATGGGCAATGTTCGCCTTTTTTATCCCTTTGTCGATTTTTGATGTTTCTTCAAAGGATTAATCACTTTGAGCTCAGATATTCCCTTTTCCGAACTTTAGATTCTGTGACGAAAGGAGCGTCAACAAATGGTGAAAGATTTTAAAAATTCCAAAGTTAGGTATATACCTTTCGAAGATGTTATTAATCTTTATGATTCTAACATTTTACAACATCTTCTTATACCCTAAACTAAATACTAATGTTTTTAGTAAAATTGTTAACCTCATAAATGTATTTTAGTAGTTTATAAAGAAAATATGAATCATCTGAAGCATATCCTCCAGGTGTGTCAATCTCAGAAGCAACAAGGCCCATTATCGTGTACCAGGTTACCCCGAGTCAGGCCTGAAACACCTTCTTAGATTTTTTACTCCTAGGTACATCTATTCTAGAGCCACATCCACTTGTTTGTATTAAGACAAAGATTTTATTACTTAGATAACCACATAATCTTTATGTTACCATAATTTTAGAATATTTATTAAATCCTAAAAGATGACACAAATCATTACTTAACCATTATTTAATTAGTACCTAATTGTATTTTAGTAGTTTATAAAGAAAATATGAATCATCTAAAGCATATCTCTAGGGAGTGTCAAACCAGGATGCATCAAGGCCCATTGTCATGTACCATGTTACCCCGATTCAAGTTCAGAACACCTTGTCAGAGTTGTTACTCCTAGGTACATCTGTGCCAGATCCACATCCACTTGTTTGTATCCAAACATCGATTTTATTGATTAGATAACCATGTATTCATTATGCAACCAAAATTATAGAATGTTTTCTTATATCCTAAAAGATGACATTAATCATTACTTAACCATTAGTTAATCACTACTTAACCATTAGTTAATCATTACATAACCATTACTTAATCATTACTTAACCATTAGTTAATCATTACTTAACCATTAGTTGTTCATTACTTAACCTTTAGTTACTCATTACTTAACCATTAGTTACTCAGTACTTAACCATTAGTTACTCACTACATAACCATTAGTTACTCACTACTTAACCATTAGTTACTCACAACTTAACCATTAGTTACTCATTGCTTCACTAATTAATATAAATGCTTCGCTAATTAATATAAATCCTTCGCTAACTTATATAAATTCTTCACTAGTTAATACAACTTCTTCACTAATTAATATAAACACTTCACTAATTAATATAACTACTTCCCTAATTAATATAAATGCTTTTATAATTAATATAAATGCTTCACTAATTAATATAACTTATATTCTAATTTATATAACGGCTTCGTTAATTTATATAACTACTTTGATAATTTATATAATTACTTCACTAATTTATATAACTACTTCGTTAATTTATATAAATGCTTTGCTAATTTATATAACTATTTTCTAATTAACTAACTAACTAATTATAGTTACTTAATTACCTAATTACAATTAATTAATTTCCTAATTAACATTAATCAATTTCCCAATTAACATTAATTACTCACCTAATTACAATTAATTAATAACATAATTACCATTAATTAATCACCTAATTATCATTAATTAATCACCCAACTACAATTAATTAATAACCTAAATACAATTAATTAATCACCTAATTATAATTAATTAATAAACAAATTATAATTAATTAATCACCTAATTATAATTAATTAATCCCTTAATAAGAATTAATTATTCACCAAATTAGAATTAATAAATCACTTATTTGCCTTTAATTAATTACCAAATTAGAATTTATTAGTTACCTAAATAGAATTAATGAATTACATAATAACAATTACTTAATCACCTAATTAGAATTAATTAATCAGCTAATTAGAATTAATTAATCACCTAATTACCATTAATTAGTCACCTAATTATAAATAATTAATCACCTAAATACAATTAATTAATCACCTAATTATAATAAATTACTCACCTAATTATAAATAATTAATCACGTAAATAAAATTATTTAATAACCTAATTATAATTAATTAATCACCTAATTATAATTTATTACTCACCTTCTAATAATTTATTACTCGCCTAATTATAATAAATTAATCACCTAATTACAATTAATTAATCACCTAAATACCATTAATTAATCACCAAAATACAATTAATTAATCACTTAAATACAATTTATTAATCGCCTAATTATAATTAATTAATGACCTTATTAGAATTAATTAATCATCTAATTAGAATAAATAAATCACTTAATTAACTTAAATTAATTACCAAATTATAATTAATTAATTACCAAATTAGAATTATTTATTTGCATAATTACCATTACTTAATCACCTAATTAAAATTTATTAATCACCTAATTACCATTACTTAATAGCCTAATTAGAATTTGTTAATCACCTAATTAGAATTAATTAATCACCTAACTTCCATTAATTAGTCACCTAATTATAATTAATTAATCACCTAAATACAATTAATTAATCACCTACTTATATTTTATTAATCAACTACTTATAATTAATTAATCACCTAAATACAATTAATTAATCACCTAATTATAATTAATTAATCACCTAATTATAATTTATTACTCACACTCTTTTAATTAATTACTCACTGAATTACAATTAATTAATCACCTAATTACAATTAATTAATCACCTATTTATAATTAATTAATCACATAAATAAAATTAATTATTCACCTAATTATAATGAATTAACTACCTAATTACCATTCATTAACATCCTAATTAAATTCATCACCAAATTACCATTCATTAATTACCTAACTAGAATTAATTAATTACCTAATCATAATTAATTAATTACCTAATTAGAATTAATTAATTACCTAATTATCATTAATTAATTACGTAATTATCATTAATTAATTACTGAATTCTTTAATTTCCTAATTAGAATTAATTAATTTCCTAATTACGATTATTTGACTATCTAATTACAATTTAATTACCTAATTACGATTTTTTATTTAAAAATTTAGAATTTATTTATCTAAATAGAATTACTTAATAACATAAATAGCATTAATTAAATACAATTACTACAAATAAACAATTACTATTTCATAATATATTAAATTAATTATTAATTATTTCTATGAACTAAACAAAAATATAAATAAATCACCATATTAAACAAATTAAAAATTAGAATTACCTCAAATCTATGGATGGGTTTTGATCCTTCGAAAAACTACGCAGACAAAGAGAGGTAGAGCTTTAAGAGATAGATCTCGAAGAGAGAGAGTGAGGATGTGGAAATGAGGAGAGGAGAGGAAGTGATGATGTGGGAATGAGGAGAGGAGTGGCTGATCCCCCTTATATAGGGGAGTAGAGATTTGGGTGCCACTTCAAGTGTCACTGATCACTATAGTGGGATACTATCTGCACCTGTTTTCGATAGAAAATGCACAGAGCCATTTTAATTGGCGTTGATCAGCCCCATTTTCCAAATTAAAAAAAACATAAAACCATAAAAAAAATTCAAACGCCCCCTACAACAAAATTTTACAAAACCGAAGCCCCAATTAAGAATAGGAGACCCATAGAAAATAATACCAAGGGAAAAACCATGAGGGTTCACTCTCAAGGAGGACACGTATAAGGTGGAAAGACGTTTTTTTTACAGATTTTTTATTTTTATTATTTTGTAAAGGGTAAAGGGTCCTTGATTTTTTTAAAAATGGGAACCAAGACGCATGAACCTTGTTCACACATCTCTGATCCAAGAAAAATGCGTTAACAGGGTTCACATATCCTAGGCATGTTGGAAGACTTTATGAAGAGATAAAATTAATAATGATGATTGTCGCATTCATTTTATTCAAAGAGGTTTACACCCTACCGTTATTCCCACATTTAATTTGGTAACATAAATTTAATTGAGGGGAGACCAATGGAGGGTGAAGCCATTCTATAAAAGGGGATCTCCTCCACCAGTTTTCTTCATCGAATTCAGAAGCAATAAATAAACATCCTTGAGTTTTGTATTTTGTGAGGTGTTTCACCATATATTCAAGAAATAATTTCTTGAGTGTCATCTCTTTATAATTAAGAGAGAGTTTGTACCCACATTTTACCATATTGAAATCCTTATATTTTGTTGTGGTTTTTTACCCCTTTCATTTGGGGTTTTTTCCATGTTACATCTGGTGTTCATTTTAATTCCGCACTTTTGCACTTTATTTTTTATCTCACAATTGTCGATGTATCAAAGGGACATTTTTTTACGATCCTAAAAAGTAGTATTAGAGGGAAGAGGTTCTACCCCGAGGAAATTTTAGACTGATAACGTGTCCAAATGGCAGCGAAATTCAAGATCAAAAAATTCAATGGAAATAATTTTTCATTGTGGAAAATGAAGATGCAAGAGGTGATGGGGAAAGATAATTGCCTACAAATTATTGGAGAGAAACCAATGGGTTTGATTGGGGAGAAATGAAACAAATTCTATGGGAATGTTATTGCCAACATCCATTTGGCTTTGGTAGATGGGGTCATGTCAAGCATTGCGGAGAAGAAGACGGCAAAAGAAATTTGGGATACTCTAACAAAGCTATACGAGGAAAAGTCACTCCACAACAAAATTTTCATGAGGAGAAAATTATACTCTATGAATGGAAAAGTCATCATTGGTGACCAACCACATCAACACCCTGAATACCCTTTTTTCTCAGCTTGCGACATTGGGCTATAAAATGTTGGATACTGAACGCGTGGAGATTATGTTCCAATGTTTTCCATATTCTTATGATCAACTTATCATCAACCTCACCAATAACATCATAATAGATATGTTTCCCTTCAACGATGTTGTAGCTGCGGTTCTTGAAGAAGAAATTTAGAGCTAGAACAATGAAGAAAACCAGACGACTTCACACCAAGTGGAAGCTCTGTCAATGGAAAGAGGAAGAATGATGGTTTGTGGTTCTAGTAGGAGCCAGAATCACGACAGGTCTAAATCAAGGAGAAATAAGAAAAATGTTAAATGTTACAATTGTGGTAAGAGGGGGAATGTCAGAAAATACTATTGGAATAAGAATGGTGATGATAAGAACTCTCAAGGAAATGTGGTGAGCACATCTGGAAATGGATATGTTCTAGCCAGTGAAGTGGCAACGACTACTGAAGGTAGAAAAAATCTCAACGACACATGGATTATTGACTTAGGAGAAACATGACACATGACATCTTGACGGGAATAGTTTGACCAATATGAAACTATCCAAGAAGTACTTATGTACATGGGGAGCGATCATACATTGAAGTTCATTGGAGTCAGAACCATCAAACTAAAGATTCATGATAACATAGTCTGAACCATTCAAGTAGTACGCCATCTGAAGAGCCTCAAGAAGAACATTTTGTCTTTGGGAAAATTTGATGATATCATATGCAAGACTTGCACTGAGAAATAGATGATGAAGATTGTGAAGGGAGAGCTTTTGGTGATGAAGGAAGATAATATCTTAAAGAACGAGTACGTGCTTATAGGTAAAATGTACAAGGTAGAGGAGATAGTTGTCACATCAACTACCTCGACAGATGAGTTCACAATATTATGGCATTAGAAACTTAGACTTATATCCGAATGAGGCCTTAATATTCTTGCGGATCAAAATTTGTTGCATGGTATTATGAATTCATCCTTACCATTTTTCAAGAATTTTGTTTTGATTAAACAACAAAGGATGAAGTTTGGAATTTCAATGATGATGAGCATGGAGATCTTGGATTTGATTCATTCCAACAATTGGGAAGCAGCAGTTATATCCCTAAAAGGAGCAAGGTATTTTTTATATTTTATTGATTACTATTCCAAGAGATGTTGGGTGTTTACAATCAAGAGGAAATCTAATGTATTTGAAGTATTCAAAACATTGAAAGCATAGAAGGGGATTGAATCCTAAAAGAAGATCATGTGTTTGAGGATTGACAATGGTGAAGAATATATAAGTGAGTATTTTGATTCTTTTTTATCAATAGGAAGGAATCAAGAGGAAGTTCATGGTGGCATACACTCCTCAACAGAATGGAGTGGCAGAGCGGATGAACATAATTGTGTTGGACAGAACAAGGGCGATGCTGAAGACTGCCTGAGTTACCAAGACATTCTGGGTAGAATTAGTAAAAATCGCCTGTTATGTGATCAATCAATCCACTTTAGTGGAAATTGAACTGAAGGCATCAATGGAGATGTGGAATGGTAAACCCGCTGATTATTCTCAATTGCATACTTTTGGAAATCCTATATATGTACTATCTCATAACGAGGAAATATCAAATTTGGACTCGAGATCTAGGGATTATATCTTCTTGGGATACACTGATGGTGTGAAGGGGTACCTTTTCTGGGATCCCACTACCCAAAAACGTATCATCAGCAGAGATGTCATCTTTATCAAAGAAAAATTTAAAATGTCGATTGATAAAGATATGGATAAAGAGAGTACAACAAAAACAATAGTCAAGGTGAAAGATGAAGAAAAGGAAGAACCAGTTTCCTTTGAGGAATTACCAGAGCACGATGATCATGTACCAGATGATCTTGGACAACTGCGGTCAAATTGAGAGAAAAGATCACCAATATTGAACTCAGATTAATTCACTAAGAGAAATGTTCCATATTTCTTATTGACAGAGGATGGAGAGTCATCATCTCTTTTAGAGGTGACTTAGAGTTTAGATATATCTTCATATATAGAGACAATGCAGGAGGAACTTGAATATTTTCACAAGAATAAGACTTGGAATCTTGTTTCATTACCACATGGAAGGAAGGCCATTGGGAATAAATGAGTCTCTAAGATCAGGAGGGATGAAATAGACCAGATGGAAAGATATCATGTGAGATTGGGGGTCAAAGTATATGCTCAAAAGGAAGGTATCGATTTAAATGAAATATTTTCTCTTATTGTTAGAATAATAAATATTTGGGTAGTTATGGCGATGTGTGTTGCAAACACTCTACATCTAGAATATCTAGATGTGAAAAAAAAATTCTCCATGGTGATCTTGATGAATAAATCTACATGCACAAACCATAAGATTTTTCCAAAGAAGGTAAAGAGAACTTGGTTTTCAGGTTGAACAAATATCTGCACGGTCTCAAACAAGCACCAAGGTGTTGGTACAAGAGATTTGATTCCTATATCATGAGGCTTGGATACAATAGAATTAATTCAGATCCTTTTGCATATTTCATGGGTCTAGATGGTAATGATTTTATCATTATAATATTGTATGTGGATGATATGTTTTTTGTAGGTCACAACAATGATCAAATCCAAGAGACGAAGGCACATTTGGATAGGGAGTTTGATATAAAGGACTTGGGACTCGCAATCAAGATTCTTGGGATGCAGATTTACTGAGACGGGAATAATACAAATATTTGGCTATCATAGAAGAATTATTTGAGGTAAGTCTTGAAACACTTCATCATTATTAGCAGTGAATCAGAGAGTATGGAAATGTCTCGAGTTCCATATGCATCAACAGTGGGGAGTATAATGTTCGTTATGGTTTTTACTAGACCAGACATTGCACATGCAATGGGAGCATGAACTTATTATGGTAAAATACCATATAAACCCCCTGAAATTCTTGAATTTTCGATGAATAGTGAAATACGGTAAAATACCATATATAAAAATTATCCGTTAAATTCGCTATTTTTGAAATCAAGATTGATGTAAGTAAACATGGTTCGAACTCACATGAACTTATTACTATTAGGGTCCACATGAAACAACGCTATTGGTTGTTTTTAGGGAATTAATAAAATAGTGAATAAAATATACAAAATTCACTCTTCTCCTCCACTATAAACCCCCCTCACTTCCTATTCTATTCACTCCTCTAAGATTTTAAGCTCCTAAAATCTCTACCCAGATACCCTTCACTAGTCAGTCCCCGCATACAATAATCTCTTGGTCTTTCCTAAAGGCCATAACCTCTTCCCATAAAGAGATTCTGACGGGGTTGGATTCAAGAGGTAAATTCACATTCTATTTCTTTCAATTTCATTTCATGTTCTTTAATATTGTTATCCTATCCCCACATCCTCTATCCAAATGACCATGATAACATCATTATAATCTATATACTAGAATTATATCATGCAAATAAAATAACGATCATCAATACTCCCACCCTCTCTCTTTTATTTTGTAAACGAAATCATCGCCCATGAGGTCCCAATTTACAACCTTCATGGACAACGAAGTTTCGTTATTCAATTTCTCCATCATTACTAGTCATGAAACCATTTTATTGGTTTAACCATACTATAATATATGTATTATTACCTATTTAATATTCATGAACTAGTATATGAATATAATATTAAACCATATGACCAAACTAGTTCCTAATAATCAAAATACTGCTTAAATAATCTAAGTGATTATCATTAATATTTAATCTAATGATTCATACTCATGCCATGTAAAAAAATGATTGAAATGACCATTAACACTTATTTATATTCATAAATAATATTAAACTTAAATTCAGAATATTTAAATCCATTCTTCATGAACTCCATTACATAAAAACAAGTGAACTGATTATGAAAATAAAGAAAAAAACACTCAAGAATGACAGAATTTGACCTTATAACTAATCAATAAGGACATAATGAACTTAATAAAATTATGATAAATTAAATACATTTATAATAGGTTCTTAATTATGTTATTAATAAGTCAAATTTCATATTCCGGTACCTTAAGTTTAAGAAGGGAACACATTCAGACTTCCACCCGAACCACCATTTTCATTTGGGTTACTTTTATTGCCTAATTACCTCAATGAAACCCTTGTGTATTATTATGTACTCTTCATAAATTCTGTGTGAGTTTTATATATATGTTCACCAACCATAATACGTCCTTATTTTATGGACAGTTACACGTTTTAAAAGGAACTTTCAAAATTGTTTCTGAAATACAAGCCAGGTTCAAGGGAATTTCTCAAATTCTTAACTATTTTAAAGTTCACTCTATAATCTGTTTTTGGAAAAAAAAATTATATTTATAATATAAATAATTTTATTATGAAAATACTATTTTCATTCACTTCTATTTTTATAGAAATAGTTTTCCAAAAGAACTCTTGTTTTCAAAGTAAAAGAGTATTTATCTCGGAGATCAATACTGAGAAGAGGGGTGGGGACGCAGGCTCTGAATCGAGGTCGATGGTGAAACCCTAATAACGATGGTAGATGCACAAACCTCTCCCTCCCCAGATGGGGGAGGGGGAATCGCCTAGAGATTTCTCTCCTTCACCAACCACACTCTCCTTCCTCCTTTCTCGAAGATTCCTTTGTGCCCTAAGGTCGCTGACCATCATAAGGGATCTCCACAGCTCACGCTTTCCACGAAGGAATTGAACGGTGCTTCATATATCTTCAGGATGATGATGGTATCTAGTTTTAGGGGCCTCCATACTTATTTGTGTGCCTTTGACATATTTGTGTTTGTAGCTTGGGGGCTTCAAGACCGCGTGGTGGTCGGGTTGCTCGACCGGCGTCAGATGATGGTTTTTTTTTCCTCAGAGAGTGATTTGATTGTGGCTTGGTCCAACGCCCCTCGAACCCTCAATGTATTTGGAGTTTACCTCCTTCTCTGGTTCTTTTAATCCATCATGAATCAGGACGAACCGACGATGGTGGTGTGGGTAATCTTCCCATATTTTCCGCTTCCTTTTCAGATTCTGTCAATAATAATCATGTTAGGGAACATGGTTAGTAGATTTCTCTATTAGGATATTAAGACTATTGCGGTTTGTCACCCTATAGACCTGCATGTTTGAGTTTAGGATGAAGTTTTGAGGCCTCCTATAGAGTGTCTTTGGATTTCAGTTGTTGAAGAATTTATATGGAAATAATGGGTGGTCTTCGAATCTTGGGCATCGTATTGCTCTGGCTGTCATCATCTAGGACATTAGTTCCTTGGATGTCATCGTGGTCCAAGGGCTCATAAACTATTGAATCCCCAACCAGAAGAGACTCAGGCATAGGTCACCCCTATTGTGATACATCAATCAGATAGATCAATCCTGGTAAGGCCTGTAGAGTCGCTTGGGGTTGTCCTAGGGAAACGGGATCGAGGCAGGGTTCATTTTGGTCCAGGCGAGGAATTGAGGTTGGAACCAGAAGGCAGTTCTCAGGAGGGTCAGCTTTTTCAGTTGCCTTATCTGGTGATTCTAGGAGTAGTGAAGGATGTGGAGGCCAGTATCTCCTTGCCACTAGTTGTGGATGTCCTAGCTCGGTTAAGGCAGGATTTTGGGATCAGCTCCTTGCAGGTGAATGGAGTGGAGGCAGTGCAGGCGAAAGAAAAGGATAAAGAGCTCTCCTTGCTTGTGGATGTGGTGGAGCATCCGATCTCGGACAAAATTGATGATAATGTTGAGGCGAAGGTAGTAAGCGAGGTCTATGGCTCTAGGGGTACTCAAGTTCAAGAATGGGAGGAATATAACCAGCATTCTCAATTCATGGGTTGTGGATACGAGAAGCCCATAGGCCTGATTCCATGTAGTGAAGTCACTGAGAGTGAATTTAGAAAGGAGGTTGAACCGTATGTTAAGTCATTGAAGGGGAATTCCTTCTTGCATGCATCTATAAGCTCTCTTCAAGGTCAAGGAAGGTAGGACATGGTTAGAGTATTGGAACCTCTTGATCCAAACACGCTCATTCCAAATTCCTCCATTCAGATGACTGGGAATGAGGAGAAGAAGCAGAAGGACTTGGTGGTTATATCAGGCAAGTTGGATTCTTTGGGTAGGCAAAGGGATCTCAAAGAAGGCCCAGGGGATAAAGTGGAAAACTGATTTGAAGGCCTAGAAACTCAAGAAAAATGATTTTCACAAGAGGATAAGGATTCATGTGATGATAGTTTCAGCCAACTCTCAATTGACATCCAAGACCAGTTCCATGGGAAAGGTCCCCACAGCCCAAGAAGGAAAACGGGAAAAAAGGAAAGTGTGACTTGGGGAAATTCATAGTGTTCCGGGGGAAAACCCAAGGGGTGAAAAGATTACTCTCACTCACCAAAACCAATGGAAACCTGGTCGGCCAGGAAACATGGTAGTAAGGAAAGAAAAGGCCTTCAGGACGGGGAAAGTGGGGACCCAAGAAGAGAACCAAGAGTAATAAAAGAAGAAGGTGCAGAGTTTTTTAGGATCATCTTCCACTCTAAGGAAGAGATTCTTGAAAATGTCCTTAGACCAAATGCCTCAAATGAAGAGATTTTAAGGATCTATGAATGATGTTTGCAGACTGAGGCCACAGAGGAGCAAGAATCATGGATAGACAAGAACGACCGAATCATAGCCTGAGGCTTCAACCAATGTAGAATCACCTTGGAGTAATTCATCCAGATAATGGAAAGAATGGTTTCTCACCTTGAAGAACTTATCAGGGAGGATCAAGACACCCAGGTGAGTACTCTGAACTGGGAATTATATAGATCACATGATTAAAATAACATTAGTCTTATGTTTAAAAATTATGTGGTATCTTTCAGCATGTAGTTGTCCTTGTGTGTGTACTTTGGTTTTCCACTTTTCTTTAAAGTGTCTTAATAAAAAATTATAGTTGGATATCAATACTGATAAAAAAATAGTATTTATCTCAAGAATTACTCACATATTTTATAAGAGTATCTTCATTTATTTCAACACTCTTGTTGATTCTTATGTATTTTGGGGATTAATATTTCATGGTATCATCTACCATATTTAATTTAATGGTTTATGATTATTTTGGCTGGGGATGTGCTATCTTAAAATCATTCACCATTTTAATATGAATGGTTAGTCTTTATGCTTAATGTTTGGGGAAAGTTATTTAAATTTCATATATTAGTTTGAATATGAATGTATATATTGTTTATATTTATCTCTATTCATATAACGAATGAATTAGACATAGTAAGTGCTGAGTGGGGCCCGCTAATGCCCCTCAGTGCATCGGTAGGTCTCATGAGACAAACTAGGGTCTTGGCACAAGGCCTTGACAAAATGATTATTTAAGGTCTTGGCACTATGCCTTGACGGTATGGTTATGATGTCCTGCAGTATGTATACCCTCATTATGAAAATATTATTGATTGTTTATGTAGACTATTTGACTATTATAATACTCATGACTATGGAATTATTTATTCGACTCTTAATCCTACCATAACATGTTCAAGTTTTTGTTAAATACATATGTTTTTAGTTAGTCAACATGCCTAATGATTATGTTATAATATCTTCTATTGTATTACATAACCTTACTGATCATTTGATATCACCCCTTTCTTATGTTTCATTTTCTCAGGACATGAAGAATTTTATTATGAATGGCATGCTAAAATAACCCAGGAGTTATGGATATTGTCAAAGGAGTTTCTATGTTGTATTTATTTTCTATTTGTAATGTCAAACTTATGTATGTATCTTGTTTCCAATACTACTAAATGACTCGGCCCTTCAGGATTCATATTCCTTATTTATATTCCAATGAAATATAATAAGGCACCAAATCTTAGCAACTAGGGTCGGGTCCTTACATTTGGTATCAAAGGACGTTTAGTAGAGAACTTGGAAACTATATTTAGAAAATGCAGATTAGGAAACAAATCCCTAAGAAAGTCATTGAGGATAAGAATACAAGGGACATCCAGGTATTTTGGTAAGGAAACAATTATGTGGATATTTTTAGAAAACACATCCCTATCTGGACACTACAAGTGGATGTGGTTCTAGCACAGTTGTACCTAGGAGTGAAAACTTTAACTAGAAGTTTTGGGTTTGACCTGGGGTATCCTAGTGCACGACAATTGGCCTTACTGTGCACCTGGTTTGAAACTCATGAAGGGATATTCTTAGTATAATTCACATCTTCATTAAAAGATATTATGATATATTTAAATGTAATTTTTTCCTCAAAAACCCATTTTTATGATTATGATATTATCTATGTATATAATTTCAATTTATGCTAAGTATTTTTTTACATTGAGATTATACATTATGATTCATACCATAATCTAGTGTATGCCATTATTTAGAAATGGCTCTTAGTGGAAGGAATGGAAACTAAATGAACGTGTGTGTCCCATGTAGGGATTTCCCTCTGATACAAGATAATGATGTTGGCTTTGGTACTGTGCCTAGTTCTGAGCAACTTTTAACTATACTGGGATAACTTAATCAGGTTATGAACAACAACCTTACCTGTATGGAGCATCCAGATCTACCACATGGAGGAGCTTTGTTAGATCGCTTTATGAGACAACATCCTCTATCATTTAATGGGACTACAAACCCATTTGTATCCGAGCAGTGGATAAGTTCCCTAGAGAATATATTTCTCTATTTGGGATGTAACAAAATAGTGAAGGTCTACATGGCAGTTTATCAACTATCGAGAGATGGGGATCAATGGTGGTCGTTAATCCAAAACACAAAGGAAGAGGAAGAGATAGAAGAAATGGAATAGAGGGACATTAAGGAAGTTTTCCTAGATAAATACTTTCCTTGTGAACAACAAGCGGGTATAGAAAGAAAATTATTGAATCTATGGTAGAAGGAGGATAAAAAATGTTTCCAAGTATGAATCCAACTTTACAATGTTGTCAAGGCATGTTGCGGACTACATACGTAATACAAGGATAAAAATTGATTGATTTTTTGATGGTTTAAAACCATTCCTCTGAAGGGATCTAGTCTCCCAAAGTTTCTCATCATATGAAGATATATTCTCAAGTTCTATTAAGATATAAAATGAATTTTCTATGCCTTATGACTTTAAATAAAAATAAGAGAAGAAGACAGATACCGAAAACTCTAGAAAAGGAAATAAGGAAAATGGGAGGAAGGGAATGAAATAACTATAGATGAGGAGAAGAATGATCAAATAGAGGATATACTTGTTGTGCTAGAATATGTTGACATCTTTTCAGAGGATTTACCTATACATCCTCCAGAGCAGGAAATTGAGTTTTCCATTTATTTAATTCTTGGTTCAAGGTCCCTATCAATGACCCATTATAGAATTGACACTGTGGAGTTAGTGGAACTGAATAAACAACTAGAGGAATTGAGTGATAAAGGATTTATTCACCCTAGTGTTTCTCCACAGAGATCCCTTGTTCTTTTTGTTAATAATAAAGATGGATTTATGAGGTTCTGCATTGACTAGAAAGAGTTCAATGCTATAAAAATAAAGAAACAGTATCTCCTACCTCGTATTGACGATTTATTTGATCAAATTCATGGAGCCCAATATTTTTGAAGATTTATCTTCATTATAGATATCATCAGTTGCTTTTGAGGAAGGAATACATTCCAAAAACCGAATTTGGAACCAGGTATCAACATTATGAGTTTACAGTAATGCTTTTTGGACTGACTAATCCACCCTCTATTTTCATGGATCTAATGAATAGAGTTTTCAAGGAATATCTTGATAACATTGTGGTGGTATTTATTGATGATATCTTAGTATACTCTAAAATCTATAAAGATTATAAAAATCACATGCACACTATTCTGAAGGCTCTTAGAAGAAATTAATTATATGGGAATTTCAACAAGTGTTAATTTTGGCTTCAATCAGTTTCCTTTCTGGGGCATATTTTTTCTAAAGATGGAATATCTATTGATACTATAAAGACAAAGGTTTTGAAATAATGGATTACTCTAATGAACATAACTGAGGTATGTATTTTTATTAGTTTAGAAGGTTATTATCGGTGTTTCGTTCAGAACTTCTCCCATTTAGACAACATAATAACCAAGCTTACGCATAAAGGGCTTAAGTTTTTATGGAAAAAGGAATGTGAGGACAGTTTTGAAGAGTTGAGGAGGAGATTATTGAATGCTCTGATCTTAACCCTACCATCAGGGAAGGATGGGTTTGTGATCTTTAGCGATACATCAAAGGCAGGACTTGGTTGTGTCCTTATATATGATGATATAGTTATTTCTTAGGTATAAAGGCAGTTAAAAATTCACGATCAAAACTACCCCACACATGATCTTGAGTTAGCAACAATAATCTTTTCCCTGAAGATATGGAGACATTATCTCTTTGGTGAAAAGTGTGAGATATATACATATCATACGAGTGTAAAGTATATATTCTCACAGAAAGAACTCAACATGAGGTAATGACGATGGATCGAACTACTAAAGGACTATGATTTTACTATACACTACCACCTAGGAAAATAAAACAAGGTAGATGATGCATCGAGTAGTAAGGATCATGGGGTTCTCTACAACATGGGGACTGATAAGGATACTTTTTATATGGATCTAGTGAGGATGGATATGGGAATTATCAAAGAAGGTGAAACATCACTACCTTTTCATTCAGTTGCCCAACCATCTTTATTAGAATGGATTAAAAGTTCACAGTATGATTATGAGAACCTACAAAAGAAAATTAATGCTGTGGAAGATGGGAAGAGGGATGACTTTGGGTGTGAATATGGTGTTCTGAAATTTGGGAAGAGGCTTTGTGTTCTAGCTATACCCAATCTAAAAAGGGAGTTATTGGATGATTCCCATAGTTTGAATTTCTCTATACATCCTGGTAGCACTAAGAGGGAAATGGTGGATTACACATCAAGGTGTTTAGTCTGCCAACAAGTGAAGGCCAAAAGGAAACATCCAAAAGGAGTCATGCAACCTCTACCGATTTCTACATGGAAATAGGATGATGTAACCATGGATTTTTTAACTGGATTATCCAAAACTCCACGGAATAATGATGTGATATGGGTAATTGTGGATCAACATAAAAATCTACACATTTCCTCGCTATAAGGGAGGATTTTCCACTAGAGCACCTAGCAGGACCCTATATCAATGAAGTTGTGAGACCTATAGAGAACCTCTCTTAATTGTGTCTAATTGTGACATGTGATTTACATCGATATTATGGGGAAGTCTTCAAAAAGATTTGGATACCGAACTTTGATTGAGTACTTATTACCACCCACAAACTAATGGGAAATTAGTGAGGATTACCCAAACCTTAGAGGACATGTTGAGATCATGTCCACTTGACTTCCAGGGTATGTGGGATCAATAATTACCTTTAGTGGAGTTTTCCTACAATATTAGTTTCCATTTAAGTATTCTAATGGAGCCATATAAAGCATTGTACATAAAGAGATGTCGTACACCAACTTGTTGGGATGAAGTTAGAGAAAGGAGGATTGTGGGTCCAGAGCTTATAGAGGAAACAACAGTGAAGGTAAAGATTATTCAAGGTCATATCAAAACAGCTCAAATTAGACAAAAGTGTTATGCTGATAATCGAAGTAAGGTTCTTTAATTTCATATGGGGTTCACATTTTCTTGAAAGTATCTTCATGTCAGGGCATTATACGATTTGAAAAGAAAGGGAAATTGAACCCTAGGTACATTGGGACATTTGAAATTCTAGGGAGAATTGGAGCTATTGCATATCATTTGGCTACGTGGCCTGGCCGGTCCAAAATACACAATGTATTTTATATGTCATTATTAATAAAGTACATGCCCGACCAAATTCATGTCCCCACTTCTGAAGGTATATAATTGGAACCTGATCTATCTTACTGTGAAGAGCCTATTCGGATTCCGGACCCTAAAGAACAAGTGTTGAAGAATTAGATGAAACGTCTTGTAAAGATACTTTGGAGGAATCATAAAATTTAAGAGGCAGCATGGGTGCCTGAGGTGCTTATGAGGAAGACCTACCCAAATCTTTTTGTGAGGTAACATTCTGTGAATTTCGAGGATGAATTTTTTGTGAGGGGAGAATGTAACACCCTAAAGTCTTGAAAATAAATATTGAATGCATAAAGTGAAGAGTCCTTAAAAAACAAAAAAAATTATAATATATCCATTAAAAACAACTTTACCTATACTATATTTTGAATTTTGAAAAATGATCATCTTGAGTTTTGATCTGTAAGTCATTTGGAGTCTGAATGAACAAACTTGATTTTTGGTGAATAGTAACATACCATTATGAATAGTAATACGAATAGTAATATTACCCTTATGAATAGTAAATAATATTATTATTTTATTTTCTCAAGGTAAAAAGATAATGAGATCTTAATTAATTTTTTAATGTTATATAAAACTAATTTTACATTTTAAATTGTTATTTTTTGAATTAACTATGATTTTATTTAAAAATTAAATTAATAATATTTATAAAATTATTTTTTAAAAATGGAGTTCCTTTCTTAATTATACACGTCATAAAATGGTTTGAGTGAATGTTTGGGATTTTTCTAAAATTCTTGAATTGTTTATGAAAAGTGAAATACGGTAAAATACTGTATGTAAAAATTATCAGTTAAATACACTATTTATGACATCATGAGTGATGTAAGGCCACTTGGTTCAAACTCACATTCACTTATTACTATTTGGGGTCACATGAAACAACACTATTGGTTGTCTAGAGGGAATTAATAAAATAATGAATAAAATATTCAAAATTCACTCATCTCCTCCACTATAAACCACCCTCACTTCCTCTTCACTTCACTCCTCTAAGCCTCGAAACTCATCGAAGCTCTACCCAAATACCCTTCCATATTCACTCCCCACATCAAATAAGATCTTGTTCTTTCCAAAAGACCAAAACCTCTTACCTTAATGAGATTATCAAGGGGGTGGATTCAAGAGGTAAATTCACATTCTATTTCATTCAATTTCATTTCAAGTTCTTTTCTATTGTTACTATCTCCTCACATCCTATGTACAAATAACCATGATAACTTCGGTATCATATATATACTGAAATTATATCATGTGAATGTAAGAACCATCATCAATAATCTTACTCTCTCTCTCTCTTTTATTTTATAAACAAAATCATCGTCTGTGAGGTTCAAATTTACAAGCTTCGTGGACGGCGAAGTTTCGTTATTCAATTTATCCTTGATTACTGGTCATGAAACAATTTTTATGGTTGAAAATGACTATAATATTTGTATTATAACCTATTTAATATTCAGGAACTATTATATGTACATAATAATAAATCATATGACCAAACTAGTTCCCAATAATCAAAATACCGCTTAAATAATCTAAGTGATAGTCAATAATATTTCATCTAACGATTCATCCTCATGCAATGTAAAAAAATGATATAAATGAACATTAAAAATTATGGATTTTCCTAAATAATATGTAATTTTAATTCTTGAGATTTACATCCAATCTTCATGAACTCCATTACATAAAAACAAGTGAACAGATTATGAAAATCAAGAAAATGAACACTTCAGAACATTGAAATTCAACCTTATAACTAACCAATAAGGACATAATGATCTAAATAAATAATGATAAACTAAATAAATGTATAATATGTTCTTAATTAAGTTATTAATAAGTCTAATTTTATATTCTAGGACCTTATTTTCAAGATGGTAACACATTCAGACTTAAGGTAAGGGGTTTTCCACCCGAACCTCCATTTTCATTCGGGTTACTTTTATTGTCTAATTACCTCAATGATACTATTGTGTATTATTATTTACTCCTCATAAATTTTTTTATAGTGTTCTATATATTTTCACCAACCATAATCCTTCCTTATTTTATAGATATATCCACCTTTTAAAAGGAACTTTCAAATTTGTTTCTAAAATACAAGCCTGATTCAAGGGAATTTCTCAAATTCTTATGTATTTTCAAGGGCACTATAAAATTTATTTTTGGAAACCATTATCATTATAAAATCACTCATTTTATTATGAAAATACTATCTTACTTCACTTCTGGTTTTATAAAAATATTTTTCCAAAAGAACTGTTCTTTTCAAAGTAAAAGAGTTTTTATCTCAAGAATTACTCGAAGATTTTATAAGAGTATCTTCATTTATTTTAACACTATTATTGATTATTATGTATTTTTTGGATTAATATTTCATGGTATCATCTACCATATTTAATTTAATGGTTCATTATTATTTTTTTTGTGGATGTGCTATCTTAAAACCATTCACCAATTTACTCTGAATGGTTAGTGTTTATGCTTAATGTTCTTGGAAAGTTATTTACATTTCATATATTAGTTTCAATATCAATGTATATGTTTTTTTATTTATCCCAATTAATATGAGGAATTCATAGGACATTTTAAGTGTTGGGTGGGGAATGTTATATCACCTCGGTGCATCGGTAGGTCTCATGAGACAAACTACGGTCTCGGCACAAGGCCTTGACAAAATGATTATTTATGGTCTTGAAACGAGGACTTGACGGTATGGTTATGATATCCCACATTATGCATTCCCTCATTATGAAAATAATATTTATGTTTCATGTGGATTATTGGACTATTAGAATACCCATTATTATGGAATTATTTATTCAACTCTTAATACTTCCAAAATGTGTTCAAGTTTTTGTTAAAGGCGTATGTTTTTAGTTAATCAACATACCTAATGTTTATGTTATAATATCTTATATTTTATTGATTACCCTTACTGAGAATTTGAGCTCACCCCTTTCTTATTTTTCATTTTCTCGGGACATGAATAATTTTATTATAAATGACATTCTGAAATAACCCAGGAGTTATGGATGTGGTCAAAAGAGTTTCTATGTTGTATTTATTTTCAGGTTGTAATATTGAACTTATGTATGTATCTTGTTTCCAATAATACTAAAAAAATCAGTCCTTAGGGATTCATATTCATTGTTTATATGTTAATGAAATAAATTAAGGCACTGACTCTGAGCAATTGGGGTCGGATTCTTACAACATTGGCGTACAATATCATTTTGTTTGAGATGTTGTGGAGGAAGTGTGGACAAGAAGAAAATTCACACTAAATAAAATCTGTAAAATTTCCCAACGAAGGCGATTTTTTCTGATAATTTCAGATAGTGTATATCATCAAGTGTCCTTTCAGAGACATGAGCAACAGGTTTGGCAGATATAAAGGATGTGTAGAGATGTGATTGGAACTTAATCAAATCTCTAAGCGGGAGATATGTTAGAAGATGTTATGGAGAGAGAATATTAATAATGATATTTTCTGCCTTCATTACATTAAAAGAGTTTGACACCCTACCATTATTCCGCAATATAATTTGGTAACCGAAATTTAATTTAGGGGAGATTAAAAGAGGGTGAAGGCAAGCTATAAAAGATGATCTCCTCCACCGGTTTTCATCATCCTATTTAACATCAACACATATTCATCCTTGAGTGTAGTATATTGTGAGGTGTTTCTCCATATTTTCAAGAGATAATTTCTTGAGTGTTCTCTCCTTGTAATTAAGAGAGATTTTGTACCCAAATTTTATCATGGTGAAATCCTTCTATTTTCCCATATTTTTTTACCCCTCTCATTTGGGGGTTTTTTAATGTTACATCTGGTGTTAATTTTAATTCCTCGTTTTTTCACTTTATTTTTTATCTCTCAATTATCATTGTATCTAAGGGACAATTGTTTATAATCCTAACGAGTGGTATCAAAGGGACGAGGTTCTATCCAGAGGAAAATTTGGACAAATGATGTGTCTAAATTGTGGTGAGATTCAAGATCGAATAATTCAATGGAAATAATTTTTCATTGTGAAAAATAAATATGCAAGCGGTGCTGTGAAAAGATAATTGCCTGCAAATGATTAGAGAGAAAACAATGAGTGCGATATAGGAGAAAAGTAACAAATGGATGATAATTTTATTTCTAACATCCATTAGGCTTAGGTAGATGGGGTCCAATCAAGCATTGTAGAGAATAAGACATCAAAAGAAATTTGGGATACTCTAACAAAGATGTACGAGGAAAAGTCACTCCACAACAAAATTTTCATGAAGAGAAAATTATACACTCTTTGAGTGGAGGAGTCATCCTTGATGACCAACCACATAAACACCCTCAATACCCTTTTTTCGTAGCTTACGATGTTAGGCTATAAATTTGTGGATACTGAACTTACAGAGATTCTCATACAAAATTTTCCAGATTCATATGATCAACTTATCATCAACCTCACCAATAATATCCTAATGAATATATTTCCCTTCAACGATGTTACATCTATGGTTCTAGAAGAATAAATTCGGCACAAGAATAAGTAAGACAGATAGAAAACTTCACACCAAGTGGAAGATCTTTCAATGGAAAGATGAAGAATGATGGAGCGTGGTTCCAATGGGAGCCAGAATCATGGCAGGTCTAAATCAAGGGGAAAGAAGAAAAATGTCAAATGTTA